>JASDFA010000027.1:106120000-106720000 GCA_035772735.1 Datura wrightii | reverse complement strand
CGATTACGCCGCTAAACGTTGTCCAAACTCAAATTAACCCCAGATACTGAAGTATTTAGCAGTAGAGAGCATTCCTACGGACTTAGTTTCGTGAAATACGGCCGACGAATCATTGAGCCACTGAGCTAAGGTAAGTAGAATTGCTCCAAACTAGTGTCTATGTGTTCCTAGCTGAGAAGTGAATAGTTCTCTCTTCTGGACCTCTGAAAAATAGCGAGTTTTCGACCGTCTTTCGATAAGCCTAAGTTTAGGCTATAAATTATATCGAAAGTGACGTTGTTCTTTAAAATAAAGCTATATTTAATATTAATTGACATATTTATGAATGAAGTTGGGAGAAATAGTTGAAGTATTGGCCGAGCCTCATCCGACAGACGGATAGTTCAAGGATAAGGTATGTAAAGTTAGTTTTCCTCGGCAAGTTAGTAATCTCGGTATAGTAAAGTAATTTAAAGGCCAGTAGAATGTTCAGAAGTCATGTATTATGTTTGTTACAAATGTTGGTACGATATTAGAAGCATCAGGTTATAATTAGCACGAAACTTGACAGCACGATATAGATTCTAATACACGTGTTAGGAACTGCATAGCATGCTCAGTATGTGATATAGTACAGAATGTCAGGATATTATCGTATTTAGTTGAGACCCAGTAAAACAATGTAATATCGGTAAGGCATCTCAGAAATAGAATGATAGGTTAAAAATAAAGCTTAGGAAGCATGTCAGAAATAGTAAATCATGTTATTACAGAAACTCAGTATACAGTACAGTATGACAGAAGATTATATTTGTACATATACACTATTATCAGTCTCAGCATGAATTAAGTACATACATATCGCTATCACTAGTTCAGCATACAGTAGACACAGATACATTATAATTATTAGCTTCAGCATGAGATGTATGCAGATAGTATTACTAGTTGAGACCACTGTATTGTCTTGGGGTTGGATTACCTAGCCTCCCTGACCGCCCCAGGGTTAATAGCTGTATCGACTCATCCGCCAGAGGACGAGGATACGTCACTCTACGGAGTGGCATGCCGTCCCACAGGGGACGAAGATGGGATGCCAGTTTTCCCCATATTGTGCCTTGGTCGGCCCTTACACACCCCTGTCGAGCGGATACGCCCGGGTGTTGATTCAGGAGTCCTCCGGACTCAGATGCAGTTATAGTCAGGGGCTCAGCGAGCCCAAGTGCATACCCAGGGGACCGGCAGGATGCTTACCGCGATTATAGGAGATGGGATGACCGGGGTAGGGGTATAGATTCTGTGCTGGTTGTACCTCCCGGCTTATGGGCGCCGGGTAAGGTTTGTGTGTGCTATATTATGTTATGTTATGTTATGCCATGTTACATTAGACACGAGTAGTTCGGCAGTAGAACGATACGTCTCCAGGTATGACTCCTACTCCTTCCAGTATAATTAAGAGAAGGTATGATTTACATTATCAGACAGTTAATCTATTCCCTCCTACTTCAATTTCATCAGTTGTAATGTTGTTTTCAGATATTTCCTTCAGTTATTGCTTTACATACTCAGTACCAGTGGTACTGACGCCCGGTGGGGCGCTGCATTACTTGCCTGCAGGTACTCATAGACGAGCAGGCGATACCTCGTGATTCCTGTCAGCGATCGAGTATTCAGCTCCTGTCTTCCGGAGATTGAATCCCAGAGATGTATTTCGTTTTCTTTTGTTATACAGTACGGGTAGGTCGGGGCCCTGTCCCGATCATTTCTATTGCTATTCCTAGAGGCTTGCAGTCTGTATATATTTCCCTGTTGTCAGTTGAGTCGGTCGTGTGAGGCCGTGCAGTCGTATAGCTGTTAGTACTTTTATCTCTTTTATGTTGGCCGTATGGGGCCATGGTTTGACAATAGTGGTGACCTTGCCGGTCATGTAGCTTTCCAGTATTTCATTGTTAAGTTATAGATAACTAGACAGCATGGTGGCCTTGTTGGCCCGCATAGGTTTCCCTATATTGAATATGTTCTGGTTAGCTGTCATGACAGGTACAGGAGGCTATAGGCCAATAGGTCGGGGGCTGTGTTTACAGACGTTATATAGCCCTTTGTTTCCAGAAATGTGGGTTAGAGCCAGCCAGGCACCAGATGTGCCCAGGCTCAGCAGTCTAGCAGTTCAGGTCCTAGTAGGGCACCAGGTGCCAGTCATACCCCCCAAGGCGGGGTGTGACAAATTATTTCCCTGTGGTTAGATGTATCGGCTGTGTGGGGCTGTATGTGATTTAGATTATGTGCGTTGGTCGTTTGGGGCCTTCTGTAGCTATTGATTGCTGGCCTTGTTGGTCATAGCTTAGTTTAGTATCTGATTTCACTCTACAGTTATAACTAGATATCATGGTGGTCTTGTCGGCCCGCATAGGACTCTCCATGTTTGTTTGTCTCTGGCTAGCTGTTTATTTTTCACAGGTGGCTATAGGCCTTGTCGGTAGGGGGTTGTATTTACAGCCGCTATATAGCCCGTTGTTTTCTTGATTCTAGAGTTAGAGTCAGCCCTGCACCATAGGTGCTCAGGCTCAGTCAGCTTAGCAGTTCAGGTCCTAGTAGGGAACTAGGTGCCAGTCATGCCTCCCAAGGTGGGGCATGACAAACTTGGTATCAGAGCAAGTCGTATCCCAGGGAGTCTGCAAGCCATGCTAAGTAGAGTCTTGTCTGTGGATGTGTTGTGCACCACATACTATAGGCAGGAGGCTTAAAGGCATGATAGGATGGTTACTCTTTCTTCTTATTCAGTCGTGCTATAGAGCGGTACAGTATAGGGTTGAGTCCCTAAGCTCATTATACTCTTTTGTTTATAGAGAAATGTCGGACCAACAACACCCTATAACAGGCAGGAGGCTAGATGTAGCAGCGGGAGAGGGCACCAGCAGGGTGCCTCAGCCTTGGTTAGAAGTGGCCCGATCTGAGGATGATACGAAGGCATCATCTCGACCTCCCTAGTAGTCTCCACCACGTCAAGAGCCGCTTGGGACGGCCGGTGTGACAACATGGCCTCCGGTAGTTTCTATACCCGTACCATCCGACCAGGAGGTCAGGAGCACGGTGATTATGCTAGCATAGATGATGGTTGCTCAGTGCCAGCTAGTGCCACCTACAGTTGCAGAATCATTAGGAGGGTCTGGTAGTTCGAGGGTCCGATAGTTCCTAGCACTAAGTCCCCCGCAATTCAAGGTAATGCATGCTACACCTACAGAGTCAGTTGAGTTGGCGGTATTCCGGCTGCGGGATATCGCCGTACTGTGGTATGAGAGTTGGGAGAGGTCCCGAGGGAGAGGTGTTTCTCCTCCGACCTGGCCCAGCTTCTCAGAGGCTTTCTTGGATCATTACCTACCGCGGGAAATTCGACAGGCCTGGGCTGATCAGTTCCTACACTTGGAGCAGGGGTCGATGAGTGTTCGGGAATATGCCATGCGGTTTGATTCCTTGGCTCGATATGCGCCAGCTTTTTTGGAAACAATGCCGGACAGGGTACACCACTTTATTATGGGGCTGAACCCAGAATATGTTGAGACCCGCATCACAGCCACACTGCGAGAAGATATGGATATCGCTTGTGTTCAAGCTTTTACTTAGAATATTGAGATAGCGGCAACGGGAGATTAGGGGGAAAAGTCAGGAGCATCGCCACAGGGACATGCCAAATGAATTATAGGAGGAGTCCTGGGGAGGACCTAGGCCACGGTTATCAAATAGGCCGCCTAGACCCCCGCCTCCACCGCAGCTGCAGAGGGGCAGGTCTAGTCGCCGAGGGAAGCCAGAGCCCAGCGAAGGGTCGCAAGTAGAAGGTTCACAGCAACATAGGAGGGTGGATCAGAGTGGGTTTACAATACCACTTTGCCCTATTTATAGTCGACGCCACTCTGGAGCATGCAGGTATGGCTTCACAGCATGCTACATTTGTAGACAGGAGGGTCATCAGATGAGGAATTGCCCAGCTAGGGGTCAGGGTGACCAAGATCTATAGGATAGGTCCTCAGTAGGATCACGAGCTCCAGCATCCCCGACAGGGCGTAGGCCCTCAGTTTCCGCCGGCAGAGGCCGAGGTAGATCAAGGGCCTCCAGTTCAAGTGTCGGCCCAAACCGTACTTATACATTACCGGGGCAACAGGAGTCAGAGTCTTCACCAGATGTTGTGACAGGTATGCTAAACATTTTCTCTCATCCTGCTTATGTGTTGATAGATCCAGGATCCACCTTGTCCTATGTTACACCATTAGTGGCTCGGAAGTTTAGTATTATGTCGGAATTGCTTCGGCGACCTTTCTCAGTATCTACACCCGTTGGTGACTCTATTATAGCTAGAAAGGTCTATTGCGGGTGTACAGTAGAGGTTTCCAGTCGTCAAACTATGACAGACTTGATAGAACTAGAAATGGTTGATTTGATGCTATTATGGGTATGGACTGGCTAACTCCATGTTATGCCAATGTCGAATGTTGGACCAAGATTTTCCGATTCTACTTTCCAGGGGAGGCAGTACGGGAGTGGAAAGGTAGTACAGCCACGCCAAAAGGTAGGTTTATTTCCTATCTTCGGGTGAGAAATTTAATAGCAAAAGGATGCATTTATCATATTGTCAGAGTTCAGGATGTTCGGGCAAAGCCTCTGACCCTTCAGTCTATTCCAGTGGTTAATGAATTTCCCGACGTATTTCCAAATGAGCTTCCTGGTATTCCCCCATAAAGGGAAATTGATTATGCAATCGACCTATTACCAGACACTCATCCTACATCTATTCCTCCATATCGGATGGCTCCTGCTGAACTCAGAGAACTAAAGGAACAATTGAAGGATTTGCTAGACAAGGGCTTTATCAGGCCGAGTACCTCACCATGGGGTGCACCAGTTCTGTTTGTGAGGAAGAAGACGGCTCTCTCCGTATATGTGTAGATTATCGGCACTGAATAAAGTCACTATCAAGAATAAGTACCCGCTTCCCAAAATAGACGATTTGTTTGATCAGCTACAAGGAGCGAGGTATTTTTCAAAGATCGACTTAAGATCAGGATATCATCAGGTCCGGGTTTGTGAAAGAGATATTCCAAGGACTTCCTTCAGGACAAGATATGGCCACTTTGAATTTCTAGTCATGTCCTTCAGACTGACAAATGCCCCAGCAGTGTTTATGGACCTGATGAACAACATTTTCAGACCATACCTGGACTTGTTTGTGATAGTATTTATCGATGATATTCTGCTGTACTCCCACTCAGAGGCAGATCACCGGGATCATTTACGATAGAGCTCCAAATTCTCAGAGATCGCCAGCTATGTGCAAAATTTTCTAAATGTGAATTTTAGCTAAATTCAGGAGCCTTCTTGGGCTATATTGTGTCAGATGCTGGTATACAGGTTGATACGCAGAAGATAGAAGCAGTGAAAACATGGCCTAGACCTACCACTCCGACCGAGGTACGTAGATTCCTGGGGTTAGGCGGGTATTACAGAAGGTTTGTGGAAGGATTTTCCACTTTAGTAGCACCTTTAACCAAACTGACGCAGAAGGCACCAAAATTCCATTCGACTGAGGCATGTGAATAAAGCTTTCAAGAACTAAAAGGCAGATTAACATCGGCATCGGTGCTAGCGTTGCCATAAGGAACCGAGGGTTATTCAGTCTATTGTGATGCTTCAGGTGTTGGGTTAGGATGTGTGTTGATGCAGCATGGTAAGGTGATTGCCTATGCCTCTAGGCAGCTGAGGAAGCATGAGAAAAACTACCCTACCCATGACCTGGTGTTAGCCGCGGTGATTCATGCCTTGAAAATATGGAGACACTACCTGTATGGCATCTGTTCGGGTGTTTTGGTATAGGTTAAAACCGACACGCAAGTGCACGTGGTCAAACAAGTAATAAAGTGGCTAAGTAAGCCAAGTATCGAACCAAGGAGACTCTGGATAAGTAAAACTGCTTAAGTATACTATATTCTAGCTTACTTCTAATTATGCTGACAACAACGTAACCAAAAGTTAAATAATTTTTGTTTATAAATTATATACTAAAACTATTAACAAATATTTGCTGTGAATTGAAACTATGGATATGAGCATGCCAAGGTTAAGAACAAGTAATGAACTTGATTATCATCATAACTCGGTTATTCTTCTCTTCTAGTTGCTAGCCAAGAACATTAGCCAAGAGATTAAAACTCTCGTATTTAATCTCACTTAAGAATCATAAACCATCCGTCTACATTTCTGTGATCAAATGCAATTTATGACCTAGCAATACAACTTCGGTTCCTAAATTGACTAATACGGCTTTCAAGTATATTTCTATCAGGAAAGCACATCAAAACCCAATTTTCCCAAATCAAGTTAAGAACAATACCCTATTAATTCACAACTTTCCAATTTCGTGCTCTCTCGAGTGAAATTGGACTTTTTAGATGTACATTAATGTCGGCCACACACTAATGCAGTAGAAACAAGAATTAATAGAACAACATAGAAGAAGAAGATGAAAAACCATACAATTCAATAATCAAAATTCATCACCATTGTTCATAACCTCAGCAAGGAAGAGAATTAGCCACTCATTTGTGGATTAATCATCCTAAAACAAGTGTTAATCATACAAACAATTGATTGAAAGAAGAAAGAAAGAGGAAAAAACCCTTAGCTTTTTCGTCCCTCAACTGCCTCTAACCCACGTCCTTGCTCCACCAAGTCTGAATTCATTAAAAATAAGCCTAAGTGTTCTATTTATACTAGTGGGAATTTTTCCCGGAATAACAAGCAACGTGTCACGGAGGCCAACGGGGAGCACTGCCTCCGTGACACGGCGTGGACGCGGATCCTCACTGGAAATCCAGGGTCCGGGAATATAGCCTCAACGTGGCACGGCATGCAATGCGGAGGCTTGCCTCCGTGCCACGGAGCTGTCGCGAGGCTTCACTGGAAATTGCCAAATTAATTCATCCTCCATGCAGTGTACCTCCGCGATGGTAGCGTGGCACGGCTCCATCGCGGAGCCCCTTTACATTGTGCATTCCAATGTCTTTTCCGTGCTCGCATCCAAGTCCAACTCCGATATTGTTCCAACATGCATTTTAGCTCCTCAAAATCATGTTTTACCTACAAAACAATGCTAATCATGTTGGTTAGTATAAATTCACATTTTATTACCAATTAGATGAAAATGTATACACATTGCACAATAAACAAGACGAAAATGATACGTTTGAGTATCACTTGGGCATATAAATCTGCCCAAGATCACTTACCCCACACTTAAATCCTTGTTCGTCCTCGAACAACACATACACAACTCATGCAAATTACATCCCAACCTTCGCCACTATGGTGCGACAATTTGAGCTACGGTCATACCGATTATTCAATTTTTGCAAATCATCAAGAAAACATGCATGGTCTTAACAATGCAATGACCTTTAATACATTAAGACTTCCTAGACTTTAAGAATTGACCCTCGATATCGGCAAACTCATGCAAATCAGCTAATCAAGATATCCGACACGAAAATCAATCTTTCATCAAGCATGTGCCCTCACAACTCAAGAGAATCTTCCCCTTTTTTTTGTTCATGCAACACACAAACATTCAAGTAGGGGCATGTCAAAATTAATTTCGCTCTCTCTCCCAAAAGAATTCACATGCATCATTTCATGACCCATAGGCTTGCCCTTAGTGTATTACTCCACTAATATAAAGAAATGCAATGTAAGATCAAGTAGGACTTTAATGGGTTGTAATGGAAGCTATGGAACTAGTATATATTGGATTAGCCAATAATAGTCACTAGCATCCTTAAGCGCCTTTTCAACACATTCCCATCAACTCATGAACATTTTTTCTCTCTTTTCTTTTTTCATCATCCCATTCATGCTGGTTTACTTTCGTATGGCCCATTTCACCAAACACACTTGACATGACACAAAGGTTTTTCATGCACCTTCATTATCATTTCATTATAACAAGTGCCTCTTCAACCTTTTCTTTTCTTTCCTCACTCTGCTTTTCTTTTTCTTTCCACTCTTCTCACTCTTTGACACTTTGGGAAAAGTTTTTTCTTCTTAAGCGCTTAAGAGTTTTGTATAGACTTTACGGCTAATGAAAAGAAGGAATAAAGCTTAGTTTATACAATTTTGGTCAAAAGAAAGAAATAATCGGCTAAAGGCTCAACGGGCTGACTAGGGTATACAATCACATAAAAAGGTAGAGTATGACAAGAAAAAAATAGAAACTCACGGTTAGAACAAAGAAATGCCTACATCCTTTCTAACACTACACCTCCTTCATTTCGTTTTGTACACACACTAGGCAAGTTCTAGACACTTCACAATAGCATGGAATAACAATACCTCACTTCACACTTTATGCACATGCTCGATTCAAGATGCATTCACAGACTCTTTAATTAGCCAATTACATGAATTCAAAAATTAAGCCTCAATCACACCGAATCGAATTCTACAGCTTAGGTAACTCAACATATTTACAAAATTGCATGCTTTCATACGAATCACTTTTACATTTTGAATATCAGTTACATCACGCAACCAAAATTTCACAACCATATAGTAACTACAGGTTCAGTGATGCAATCCACCAAAGAAAGAAAAAAAACTGAAAAGTAATTAAAATTACTACTCCTACCGACTACATTTCCCTTAAGACGGTCGTCATCCATCCATCAAAGGGAACGGTCACTAACTATGACATCGGTTCAATGGGACTATTCTCGGTAAAAGAACCGAAAACAAACTCCGAGAAACCCAAAAATAAAAATTGAAAAATTTTTGCAAAACATCGATCATTTCGATGGAAAAATATTTACAAAATATTTTACTATGTACAAAATATTTTCGCAAAAATTTTAAAAATATCGATCATTTCGATAGAAAAAAAATATTTACAAAATTTACAAAATATTTACACTGGCAACCACAACTTTTCACAACACACATCAATTACCACAAAAATATGTACAGATACAAATACAAATCAGTTTGCACTCACAACCACAGGGAAACATAAACATACAAACAAAACAAAGGAAGAACCTACAGCAAATCAGCCCAGCCCCAGCACCTAGCTACTCCCCACCCCACACTTAAATCGAACACTGTCCCCAGTGTTCACACAAATTAAAAATCACAAAAATTTCGGGTGGTGAAACTCCCTGATCAGTCGAAATATTCGACTTCTTCATCCGGTGCTGCTGCCTCATCGCCCATGTCCGAGTCACCTCCATCGTCGTCATCGGACTCCACATCAGAGTCCTCCCGACGTGTCTCCTCATCCGTGGGGACATCATCGTCAGTGGGCTCAACGAAGGCTGGCCCCACTCGGCACAAAGCTCTGGCGTTCTCACCAAATGGGTAATCCAGCTCCAGCTGCCATAACTCATCCTCCGTGGCTGGTCTCCCACCAATCCAGAGCTGAAGCATTTGCATACCAAACATCCGTGCCATGTACTGATCGTCACGAGCATATCGCTCGCCCAGTGTCAGCACTGGCCCGTGTGTGGTGTCGGGGGCCTTGGTTTTGGTCACATCAAGGGCCCTCCGCTCCAACTACGGGATGTAGTCCAAAGCCTCTTCCTCGACATCGAGGCCCCGGAGAAAGGTGGTGATGAGTCCGCCGAACCCATACCTGTGGCCCTGGTGTAGTCGGGCTCTCTTCATGGCGGATATGATGACCGCCCCAACATTAATCTCTAGCCCTTTCATCAGGGCATACACCAGGCACACACAGTCCCGGGTCACAACCGTCATGTGCACCCCCTGGATCAGGTACGAACAAACTATTTTCAGCTATATTCTTGCCTCCCTGTTCATTTGAGAATACGGTAGAGTCTGGTGGTAACCCCTCTCCTTATGTCTGCTCCATCGGGCTGTGGATCGAGCCCTACACAAAGTGCGTCTGATATCTGCGTATGGTGGGGTGATGTTCAGCTGGCGAAGAACTTGGGCGTCTGTATCCCGCGCTCCAATGATGGAATTTAATTTCTGGGGTTCCAGAGTGACAATCTGCCCTCTGATTTTTATTGTGTGGCTTCTAATGGCCGGGTTCCAATTTGCATAGAACTCCAGGACTAAATGTAGGTTACACTCCTTGGGCTCCTGAAATATGAAGCTGAGCCCAGCTGCCTCGATTCTCTACACAATACGGGGGAACTCCTGTGCTAGTGGTTCCCGTGCAATATGCTCCTCAGGGAAGTACTTATTCTCCTTATGTTTAGCGTACCACTTCTTCCCTTCATCGGTCACCCACCTCGTTCCGTACTGGCGGCGTTGGCCGCGCGGAACAGCTGGTGCAGCTGGGACTGCAGTGCCCAGTCTCATGCGTTTTCTCCCGGTGCCTGAAGTAGAAGCACCTTTACCCTTATCCTGCCTACTTGCCATTGTACCTGTCAACATAAATAAACAAGCACAATGTCAAGCTAAATGCATATTAGCTTCGGCTAAGGTTGGGTTAAACTAAGTTTACCCCACACTTAGTCCTTAGCTACTCTTACGATACTACGGCAAGGATCACTTTATTTACACCAAAAACAAACAAGTATACAATTTATGCTTAGTGCGTTCACAAAAAAATTTCGACAGTATAACTTTTAGCGTACTACTCAGACTTCATACAGCTAGCCCCAATCCTACCATCGCTAGCAATTCAACCATCGCACTTAGCAACGAAGACAACAAACAAAAAAAACAACGACAAAAATTCTATATACATACGAATCCAAATAACCAAACCAATTTGAACCATTTTTACATTTTCCCAAAAATAGAGAATTCGTCGTCTATTACCTTCAAACAATATTTACAACGACTTATCTCAATTCACAAACACACCCCGGCATATAATTCACCAATTTATCAAGTTACCCAATTCAATTTCAACAACCCCAGCCCTAGAATTCAATTTTACAATCAAATTTGAATCATTCACGCAATCGACAAGTTCAAACGCTAATTACAACATTTCGAACATTTATCAATCAAAGAATAATTTAATTTCATGCTAAATTGCTAATTAGGGTGATTTATCTCACCTCCCATGCTCAAATTCGACTAAAATCGACAAGAACTTGAGAGAAACGAGGAAAACATACCTTTACGTTGAATAACCGAAGAAACTTGACAAATTGTTTGCTTAGTAGCGTGGCACGTTGGTTGGGAGAGGGAACTTAGGTGTTTGGTCGCGGAGAAGAGAGGAAATGGGGAAAAAGGGCAAAAATTTGGGGTTTAAAATTAAAGAAATACGCGGGTCACCCGGCAACCCGGTGTGACCCGTCACAAAATATAGGGCAACGTGTCACGGAGGGTAACGCGGAGCCCTTCCTCCGTGACACGGAGCTAACGCGATGGTCCTCTGGAATTTTTTAAAAAATCCAGATTTAACCTCAACGTGTCACGGAGGGTAACGCGGAGCCCCTCCTCTGTGACACGGAGCGATCGCCCCAGTGCTCTGTCTCTTCATTTTATTCATTTTTCATACCTTGCCTTTTCCTTCCCGATTCCATGCACATTTTTCTCCGGTTGACCTGAAAATCACCTTACTAAACAAAATTGGTTAGCTTAATAGATTTCCCTAATTAAAATGAAAAATACTAACTAAAACAAAAAATTTATACTAAATCAAGAAAAAGAAAAATTAAAATAAAAACTATTTACACTTTACTAAACAAAAGAAAAAATATTTTTCACAGGTTGCCTCCCGTGCAGCGCCTGGTTTACCGTCGCGGCTCGACGTCCTTTATGCTCAGTTATCCACTAGGGTGACGGACGATTTTTCATGATCATTGTCCTCCCCCCAGTAGTGCTCACCTTTATCTGGTGGTCGTTCCATCAACTCCCGGGAATCATTCATTTGTTTAGTATTCCCATGATCAATCACATTGATCACCGAGAGTTCCTCATTTACAATCGGGAGCTTGGGTGCTTTGTACACATCGAACACTTCTACCTTGTCATGTGCTCGCATTGTAAGCTGACCCGCAGCCACGTCGATTAATGCTTTTTCGGTTGCCAAAAAGGGTCGTCCCAAAATAAATGGGACTTCAGCATCTGGTTCAAAATCCAGAACAATAAAATCGACCGGAAAAATGAGAGATCCCACTTGCACAAGCACATCCTCAACAATGCCATCCGGCCTAGCTAAGGATCTGTCTGCTAGCTGCAAGATTACGGTTGTAGGTCTAGGACTCCCTAGACCTAACTTCCTGAATACCGAAGATGGCATCAGATTTATGCTCTTCCCCAAGTCGCACAATCCACGAGCTCGGATACTCTGCCCAATTGTTAGCTGGATAGTAAAACTTCCAGGGTCTTTTAGCTTTGTAGGCAGTCTATTTTGGATTCGGGAAGTGCATTCCTCCGTCAAAGCTACCGTGGCATACTCAGTCAGACGACTTTTGTTGGCCACGATGTCTTTAATATATTTAGCATATTTTGGCACTCCCTGCAAGACATCAACAAGAGGTAAATTAACATGTACCTGTTTAAGCACCTCCATAAATTTCTTGAAACACGCCTCCTCCTTGTGTTTCTTGAGTCGTTGAGGGAACGGGGGTGGAGGCCTTTCTGATTCATCTTCTTTAGTCTTCCCCTTATCCGCAAGTTTCTCTCCCTCAACATCTGCTGCTCCTGACTTTTGAGGCGGTCTTTCCGGTTCCACCTCCTTCAACTGCAAACCACTCCTTGTGGTCACTGCATTTACCTGCTTCGGATTAGGATCCGTGTCGCTAGGCAGTCCTCCTCTGGGCCTTGTGTTTTGGGCACTAGCAAATTGCCCAAATTGATACTCAAGAGACTTGGTCGCTAATTGATTATTCTTCACTTCGGCTGCCAATTTAACATAGTCAGCCTGCAATTGCGCCTGATTAGCGATCATGGTCTTGAACATTTCTTCAATGGTAGGTGATGGTGGTGGAGGAGGGGCATTGTGATTTCTGAATTGAGATTGGTAGTTCTGTTGCCCTCCTTGATTCCTGTGCATACCCTGACCCGAACTTTGGCCTTGTTGGTTGTTGCTACCCCACGAAAAATTTGGATGGTTCCTCCAATTTGAGTTGTAGCCGCTACCAAACTGCTGCTAATTTCTTTGTGCATTGCCCACAAAGTTAACCGAATCTGGGTTTTCTCCACAGCACTCAGCTGAGTGCTCACTGCTACCACACACTTCACACCACATTTGCTGGACCGCATTGACTGAAGTTGAAGGCTGGTTCAAGTTCATATTGCTGAAGTGGTTGTTCAACTGATTCTGCAAGGCAGCTATCTGTGCAGCGATAGCTATAAATCCATCCACTTCAAGCACTCCTGCTGCTTTCCTTGCTCCACCTCGAGATGAATCTGCATTCCATTCTGGATTGCCCTGTGAAATTCGGTTGAGCAAAGTGTACAGCTCCTCATAAGTCTTTTCCAGCGCTTGCCCTCCAGCTGCTGAGTCTAACAAAATTTTAGTATGGGGTTCCAAACCCTCAATAAATGTGTGTACCAACACCTCATTGGACTGATGATGATGAGGACAGTCCCGCAACATGGATTTAAATCTTTCCCAGGCTTGATATAAATTTTCTCCCTCCCTCTGTTTGAAACTTAGAATTTGACTTCTAAGTCTGGCTGTTTTACCAGAGGGAAAAAATCTTATCAAAAACTTCCGTGCAAGATCATCCCACGTTGATATAGAATTTGGTGGTTCAGCTTTTAACCACCTCTTGGCTTCACCAAGTAAGGAAAACGGAAATAGGGTGAGCCGAACATAATCAGGTGACACTCCAGCGGGTATATAAGTGTCACTTATCTCCAAAAAATTCTGGAGATGTTGTTGTGGGTCTTCATGAGGGAGACCGGTAAATTGCCCGCTTGTGTGCAAAAGTTGCACCATATTCTGCTTTAATTCAAATCTCCCTCCAGGCTCTGGTTTGCGGATACTTGAATGTACATTGTTGGCATGTGGGATTGCCACCTCGCGAACCGGCCTTGCTGCTGCTTCGTCGGGCACTAACACTGCCCTCACAACCGGTGGATTTTGTTGCTCCATTATAGTCTGTCTGAGCAACTGCAGCTTCTTTTGTAGAGCTTCTCTGCATTTACTATGAAATTCACGTTCAGGCTCTGTATAAGATTCCACCAGCTCCTTGTCCTTTGCCAGTGTTCACAGAAATCAAGTCTGCAAAATACAGGCTAAGACCAAGTTGTCAACACTTAAGAAAATAAAACAAAAATACAGTAAATTTACACTTAACACAATTTCACCAATTGCCTAGTCTCCC
Organism: Datura wrightii; assembly: GCA_035772735.1. Classification (NCBI taxonomy): domain Eukaryota; kingdom Viridiplantae; phylum Streptophyta; class Magnoliopsida; order Solanales; family Solanaceae; genus Datura; species Datura wrightii. The sequence goes on along the minus strand of JASDFA010000027.1, from coordinate 106,705,727 downwards.
CGGCAGCGGCGCCAAAAACTTGTTCGGGTGTTTTGGTATAGGTTAAAACCGACACGCAAGTGCACGTGGTCAAACAAGTAATAAAGTGGCTAAGTAAGCCAAGTATCGAACCAAGGAGACTCTGGATAAGTAAAATTGCTTAAGTATGCTATATTCTAGCTTACTTCTAATTATGCTGACAACAACGTAACCAAAAGTTAAATAATTTTTGTTTATAAATTATATACTAAAACTATTAACAAATATTTACTATGAATTGAAACTATGGATATGAGCATTCCAAGGTTAAGAACAAGTAATGAACTTGATTATCATCATAATTCGGTTATTCTTCTCTTCTAGTTGCTAGCCAAGAACATTAGCCAAGAGATTAAAACTCTCGTATTTAATATCATTTAAAAATCATAAACCATCCGTCTACATTTCTGTGATCAAATGCAATTTATGACCTAGCAATACAATTCCGGTTCCTAAATTGACTAATACGGCTTTCAAGTATATTTCTATCAGGAAAGCACATCAAAACCCAATTTTCCCAAATCAAGTTAAGAACAATACCCTATTAATTCACAACTTTCCAATTTCGTGCTCTCTCGAGTGAAATTGGACTTTTTAGATGTACATTAATGTCGGCCACACACTAATGCAGTAGAAACAAGAATTAATAGAACAACATAGAAGAAGAAGATGAAAAACCATACAATTCAATAATCAAAATTCATCACCATTGTTCATAACCTCAGCAAGGAAGAGAATTAGCCACTCATTTGTGGATTAATCATCCTAAAACAAGTGTTAATCATACAAACAATTGATTGAAAGAAGAAAGAAAGAGAGAAAAACCCTTAGCTTTTTCGTCCCTCAACTGCCTCTAACCCACGTCCTTGCTCCACCAAGTCTGAATTCATTAAAAATAAGCCTAAGTGTTCTATTTATACTAGTGGGAATTTTTCCCGGAATAACAAGCAACGTGTCACGGAGGCCAACACGGAGCACTGCCTCCGTGACACGGCGTGGACGCGGACCCTCACTGGAAATCCAGGGTTCGGGAATATAGCCTCAACGTGGCACGACATGCAACGTGGAGGCTTGCCTCCGTGCCACGGAGCTGTCGTGAGGCTTCACTGGAAATTGCCAAATTAATTCATCCTCCATGCAGTGTGCCTCCGCGATGGAGCGTGGCACGGCTCCATCGCGGAGCCCCTTTACATTGTGCATTCCAATGTCTTTTTCGTGCTCGCATCCAAGTCCAACTCTGATATTGTTCCAACATGCATTTTAGCTCCTCAAAATCATGTTTTACCTACAAAACAATGCTAATCATGTTGGTTAGTATAAATTCACATTTTATTACCAATTACATGAAAATGTATACACATTGCACAATAAACAAGATGAAAATGATACGTTTGAGTATCACTTGGGCATATAAATCTGCCCAAGATCAGCATCCACGTAGATATTTTCACTGATCACAAAAGCCTGCAGTATATTTTCACCCAGAAAGAGTTGAATTTGCAGCAACGTCACCGGTTCGAGTTGTTAAAGGATTATGATGTGAATATTTTATATCACCCAGGAAGAGCCAATCTTGTAGCAGATGCCCTTAGCAGCAAATCCATGGGAATCCTGGCATATTTATAGCCCGAGCAGTGGGAATTGGCCCAAGAATTGCATCAGCTGGCCAGTTTAGCCGTTCGTATAGTAGAATCAGGAGACAATGGAACAGTAATCCAGAATACCGCAATGTCATCATTGGTTGTGGAAATGAAATAACGGCAGTATGAAGATCCTAGCCTAGTTCAGCTCAGAAATAGGGTCCAGCGAGGGGAAGTGACAGATTTCCAAGTAACTGAGGATGGAGTTTTGAGATATAGGGATCGCTTCCGTGTTCCAGACGTGGCAGGGCTACGCCAGCAAATTATGGGCGAGGTACACTATGCCCGTTACTCTCTCCATCCATGTTTGACAAAAATGTACCATGACGTGAAAGAGATTTACTGGTGGTCGGGAATGAAAAAGGGGATAGCAGAATTCGTAGCTCAATGTCCCAATTGTCAACAGGTGAAAGCTGAACATCAGAAACCAGGTGGACTGACGCAGGATATAACCGTGCCTTTATGGAAATGGGAGGCAGTTAATATGGACTTCGTAGTAGGGTTACCTCGCACCAGGTGTAGATATGATTCTATTTGGGTAATTGTCGACAGGTTGACAAAATCAGCTCACTTTTTTCCAGTAAGGGCTACCTTTTCAGCCAAAGATCATGCTGAGCTGTATATCAGAGAAATAGTCCAATTGCATGGTGTTCCACTATCAATTATCTCTGACAGAGGGGTGCAGTTTACAACTAAGTTTTGGCAATCCTTCCAGAGGGGCCTGGGGACGCAGGTTAACCTGAGCACGGCCTTCCATCCTCAGACAGACGGGCTGGCAGAACGTACCATCCAGACGCTCGAGGATATGCTATGAACATGTGTGTTGGATTTTGGAGGCAGTTGGGACAAACATCTACCGCTTATTGAATTTGCCTACAATAACAGTTATCATTCATCAATTCAGATGGCGCCTTATGAAGCGTTGTATGGGCGGAAGTGCAGATCTCCAGCTGGTTGGTTTAAGGTAGGAAAATCAGCATTGATTGGGCCAGACATTATCTATCAGTCAGAAGAGAAAGTAAAGTTTATCAGGGAACATCTGTTGACTGCTCAGAGCCGTCAGAAATCTTATGCTGATGTGCGGCTAAGGAACTTAGAATTTAATGTGGATGACTGGGTATTTCTGAAGGTTTCACCGATGAAGGGTGTGATTATATTTGGTAAGAAAGGAAAGCTCAGCCCGAGGTTTATTCGGCCTTATCAGATTCGCCGAAGGATAGGCCAGGTGGCTTATGAATTGGATTTACCTCCAGAAATAGAATCCCTTCACCCAGTTTTTCACATATCAATGCTGAGAAAGTGTATAGGAGATCCCTCCCGGATTTTCCCAGTCAAACACATCCAAATCACTGAGGAGTTGGCTTACGAAGAAGCTCCAGTAGCCATACTAGATCGGCAGATCCATAGACTAAGAACTAAAGATGTTGCTTCTGTTAAAGTTTTATGGCGAAATAAGAACCGCGAGGAGATGACCTGGGAAGTAGAAGATGATATGAAAACCAGATATCCTCAGTTATTTTAGACTTAGTCAGATTGTGCAGCCAGAGGTATGTCATTGTTGTTGTTTCATAAGTTGCATTATATATATGTATATGTGGAGTAGTTGACTTCAGTCTGTTGTGAAATGAATGCCACAGTGTTGTGTGGAGTACTTATATTGGACTTTTCTGCATTTCATGGTTTTGGATAGTCCATATTACAGGGGAGACTCTACCTAAATTTTTCCAGAATAAGTATTTGCAAGGTTAAGATTCTTGTAAGTAGAAGTTAACATTCGAGGACGAATGTTCTTAAGGGGGGAAGGATGTTACACCCCGTAAGTTTCTAGCGTTTACTCGGCCTATTCACATGTTGGTTGAGAGTTTTAGAATGCCATACGTACGATGAAAGGGCTCGGGGAAAGGCCAAATGAGTGCTAAGTTGGGATTTCACGAGAGGAGGCCGAACCAAGCTACCCAAAGGGGCAAAGTGGCACGGAGCAGAATCAGCGCATTAGCCAAAGTGGCACGGAGCAGATTCAGCGCATTGGGCAATGTGCCACGTTGCCTTGTTTGCTGCCTCAAGTATATAAGGGTCTCACACTTAAACCAACAGAGGATAGGGACGAAGGGAATATATAATTTTCATCCTATTACGCCGCTAAAGGCCGTCCAAATTCAAATTAACTTTGGATATCGAAGTATAAGGCTACAGGGAGCATTTCTATGGAGTTAGTTTTGTGAACTTCGCTCAGCAAATCGTCATCTCACCGAGCCAAAGTTGTTGGAATTGCTCCAAACTAGTATCAATACGATCCCAGTCTTAAAGTAAGCATTTCTCCCTGCTAGATTCTCAAGAAATAACGAGGTTTCGACCGTGTTCCGTAAAATTGGAATATAGTTAATATTTATATATGAAGTTTTCCTTTTTTTGAATTTAGTGTTAAAATTAGTCCTATCTTCTTAGTAACTCGATTTCAGTTTAGAAGGGTAGTTGGACACGAGCCGAAACTCGCCAGTTAATCGGTAAACAGCGATTGAGGTATGTGAAGGCATTTTCTTTTGGCAAGTTAGTTTCTTCAGTATAATAATCCAGTATGAATCTCAGTAAAGCATGTCAGCAATATGTTATCATGTGTAGTTGTTGTTATCAGTTGAGACTTGTAACTGTGTTGTTTTGGGATGGATTACCTGTATAGCTTTCGTGACCGCCCCAGGGTTAATAGTTGTGTCGACTCATCCGCCAAGGACAAGGATACGTCGCTCTACGGAGCGGCATGCTATCTGCAAGGGAAGAAGATGGGGAGCCAGATCCTCATATTTGTCGTGGTTGACATATACACACCCCCGCCGAGCGCTTACGCCCGGGGTGTAGATCTCAGGAGTCCTCCAGACTCAGGCAAAGTTATAGTCAGGGGCCGAGCGGGTCCAGTTGCAGACCCAGGGGATCGACAGGACGCTTAAAGCTGCTAGCTGACTCATATTGACCTGGATAGGGGTATATAGATTGAGATGTACTCACTAGGGCTAATGGGGGCCCAGGTGGGTTGTTCTATGCTAATTGTACCTTCCGGCTTATGTGGGCCAGGTAAAGTTTATGTTGCTTAAGTTTCTGATCATTAGACAGTAGGACGCCTCGTTGTCTGGTTTGACCCCTACCCTCCTTATCATAGTTATGTTTAGTCTTGACTTCACTACTTCAGTCATTTTTAGTCCGTTTCCCTTACTTCAGTTATTGTCAGTTCTATTCCTTACTTTCAGCTCATACATGGTGATTATCAGTTATGATGAGTCTCCCATTGTTCCTCATGATTTCAGTTACTCATGTTCAGGACTTTTGATATTATGTTTTATAGCATATTTGACCCAATAATCAGTTTATGATCTTTTACCTATGATTTCAAGAATGAAAAGGTATATGATTTCTATTGCTAAATCTTGGGTCATTGTGTATAATTTATGATAAACAACTTATGATTATCCATATCTCAGATATATGGCTTTTAACATGCAGTCCTTACCCTTATGATCTATCTTGATTTATATTTATGATTTTTAACTAGTATTTTACTAAGCATGTTTTACTTACCTTACATACTCAATACATTTCAAGTACTGACCGCATATCTATACTATATTATTTCATGATATAGGTTTGGGCAATCAGACTCAGCCGCATCTTTGGTCTCCTCCCATATCAATCCAGTTCAGTCCCTGTTAGGTGAGTCCTGATCTTCCGAGGACATTCATTTAGTTATTTTTTTATGTCAGTTTAGTTTCAGACTTAGATTTAGCTGGGGGCTTGTCCTAGCATCTCATCAGATAGTAGAGGCTTTTCAGACATAGACTTAGTATGCTCATCTTTGTGATTCAGCGTTGTGATATTATATTCTCTCTATATACGTTTTATGATATTTAGTCTTCCACTTATTCATGTTTATGCTGATTTCTGCTTAATTATGCTCTAACGTCATGCTATGCATGTACCAAGGGTTAGGTTGGATCCATTCTTGGTGCTAAGTCCTGTGTCTCGATTCGGGGTCCTAGCTCGAGTCATAACACTAACCCTCCTTGCCGCTACACAACTTTTTAGCCTTTTCCCTTTTCTTCACTTTTTTCTCCCTTTTCTCCATTTCATTCATCTCTCAACTAGTGGATGTAGTTTCTTTTTCACTTTTATCTTATTCTCTTTTTTTTCAAGATTTTTCTTTTCTTTTCTTTTTCTTTTTTCTTTCACACCACATCCACTTTTCATTGATTAACTTTTTCTCCTTTTATTTTCCCCACACAACTTACACACCCCTACAATAGCCACCCTCAACTTAGGTATTTTTTCTGAGTTGTGGTTCACAATGTCCAAGGAGGGACTAGGGCCAAAAACAGGTTCATTATAAATAAGTGGAAAGGTGAATGGGCTAGTCAAAGAAAAATGGTCAATTAAGGCTCAAACATTTGGATTAAGGGATGCTTATTCATTTGGTAGGGAAATTTAGCTAAAAGTGAGCTAATTCAAAAATGGCCAATGATCCTTTCCTAACTATCCTACAACCTAAGCAAAGACTAACCGGGCAAGTTCTAGATCACTTATATATTATCGAACTTAAAAAAGAATCCTTACCCACACATGGTATAGGTTTGCATTATACTACCTATCTAGTTTATGCACAATTATGCTATAGTTACACACGCTAATATATCAAATGCCATCAAATATCCACAATGGTTATGCTTTGCAGTCACATACACAGCTAACTATACAACAAAAATTTTAAAAAGGTCATTTTTTAAAATATTTCAAAACATCAAACACATGTGCATTTATTGGTTGTTAAGTACTTCTAAGCTACTTCTAGTTAAACATAAATGAGACATCCTAAACATGTTGGTTTACAAGATATCATGTCTGAGAGAAAAGAAACACGACAACCAAAAATCCTCAGATTAACCAAAAACAAAAAGACAGATACACCCCCCCCCCTTTTTTTGGAAAACATGCTTTGTCCTCAAAGCAAGGAAATAAAAACTAAGAGAGGGACATACCTGTGGCGCTCTAAGCACTTCTGTCTGCTACTCAGACTTCACAGACCATTCATGGGTTGCCTCCCACGTAACACCTGATTTAACATCGCGACACGATGCAAATCGCTTGACTACTCAAAATTCACCAAGAAACTCAAACTCTATAAATTCTGGAGCGATAATCACTGGCAAGGTGCTTTTCTCCCCTAAAAATGCATATTTAAGATGTGGAGGTAGAGCTTTAAGCTCTAAGACTGGTGGTACTTCAACTGATAGTTTTGCCGGAGGGGTTGAATGGTTATTTAGATAAAGGTCCAACTTCTTTGGCCTGAAGTTGTAGGACCCCATTCACTCCAGTGCATTTACCAACTCAATGTACCCCTGGACATCATCCCCATCACAGTTCATAAGGACAGCTGCTAGTGTCTCAACACGCAACCTTTCCTCTAGAGGCACGAGCAACCTCTTATCTTCCATCCTGCTAGTCATGGAGGTTGCTCTCAAGTTAGTTATCTTTGTAGTAGCCTGAATAGAGAAAATCAAAAGAAAAAGGTAAACAAGGAAATAAATACAAAAAGTTAAACACAAGTAATTAATCGAATCCTAAGTCGTAGTCCCCGACAACGACTCCATTTTCCATAACACTCAAATTACACCCCTGAATAAGTATAATGCGGACGTTGTCTATAATGAACCCAACTAAGGTTGGGGTCGATCCCATAGAAAATATGGTAAGGATGTAGAATAACACTAGTATTTATGCTTTTAGTTCAGTTATTTCCTAGTGGGAGCTTTAAAGATATAATTAAGTAAGAATGTGGACAATTGGTGTTGTGATCAAGTTTATGCAATTTACTAGTGAAGTATTCCCCATGGATTCATAACAACTTCGGATTATTACACTAGTGATTTATCCCAATACTTAGCCTACAGAACTGATAGCATAGGTTAATTCAAATGACTGATTCGTCCCTCATGGATGACTATACTCAATTACTGAATTAGGTCTCTTGAGTGATTTCACTTTAATCATTATCAATTATTCCAAATTAACTATCCTTCTACTGCATCGTAGCTCAAATTATTCAATGAAACTAAAGTTGAAGGCTTTGTTATCCTTCTCTTTTCCTAATATCTACTTCTCCAGGCTCAAGCAAGTATGGAATACCGGCAAGTACTAACATTGCGCATCGTTAATAAATGCTTATCATGAAGAGATGAACAATAGAAGCATGTGTATTGATTTAGAATCACTTTATGTTAACCCTAGTTAGTTATTCCACCATGGTTTCCACAACCCTAGTTGTGAAGATTTTAGTTATATATGATTGCAAGAAAAGAATTACATTTCATGGAACAAAACATAATTAACACTCACAATAATGAATGAATAAAAAATCAATTGATTATTGGACAATCAAACTATGAACAAATCAAGAAAAATGAAGAAAATCTCCAAGTAATTCGTGTAGTTGATCTCCAAGTAGTGTTAGGAAACCCAAAAATCACAATTACAAACTAAAGAATCTATCTCACTAAAGAAACTAACCTAAAAAGTATTTATACAAATAGTTGAAAACCTTTCCTATAGTAATAGGGAACTATTGCCAACATGTCCTACGAGTCGTGGCTTCCATTTGTAGTACACAATGCAGCCTTAAAATCTATTAAGTCCTGAGAGTTAGTACGACTCATAAAATGTCGTTACGAGTGTAGTTGCTTGTCGTGGTCTAGATATATGAAGTCTGGCATCCTCTGAATCTTTCCACGAGTCCATGGTATGGTTTAACTTGAATGTTACGACTCATGGTATCTACTCGTACCTTGGGATCTGCCAACTTGACATGTTCTCTAAAATTCACCATGGCTTCTTGGTACAAGTCATATATTCTCACCACGACCCGTATCTTCCAATCGTACTAGGAACATAGGCAAGTGCACAACTTCTGAACTTTTCCATGACTACTTGGTACGGCTCGTACCAATATAGTATGACTCATACCAAGAGTGGTACTTGTCCCCAGCACTTATGCATCTCCTTTGTATTTTCTCATGATTTCTAGGTACAGCTCGTACCACCAAGGTACAGCTCATACTGAGGCCTACACTTGGCTCATTTTCTGCACTTTTTCCTCTTCTTCTTTGGAATCCAACTCCAAAACCTAATTTCCCTAAAAAACAAGGTAAAAGCACCTCATATTTGTATAATCATACCTAAGATCAATCATTTTTTCTAAGTTTTAAGCGATGAAAGTGTTGTAAAACCATAGCACATAAAATACTACATTGATTAGTACTAGATAGAGTGGGCTTAGCGTAGTCTCTGTGGTATTTGATCCCAACTCCTTTTTGGGTTCTATATTTTCTATAATTTTTTACACTACTAAAGATTGGGAGTGGATTGGAATGACATCAGCTATCCAGGACTCATTGACTACCAAGTCTGATACACCTGACATGAACTTACTCATTCGAGCACTCGGCTCAGCAACCATTTTCAGAGAATACCTGGCAGTTGAGTGAACTTTAGGGTGTACTCCTTAACTAACATGGAGTCTTTCTTTAGGTTAATGAATTACTCATCCTTTTCTTCCCTCAACACATGAAGAAAGAACCTATCTAGGAAGGCTATTCACAAACACATCCTAGTCAACTAGAGCTGCATCTAACTGAAAGCTCTCTTTCCACTACTTGTACAACAACTTTAGCTGGTAAAATGCCAAATCAACACTTCCCTCTCCACTAATACCCATGATCTGAGTGATCTTCTATACCTCATCAATGAAATCCTGTGGATTCTTGTCCACCTTCGAACCATGGAACTTCAATGGGTTTATTCTGGTGAAGTCTCACACCTTTGTAGCTATCGTATTTCTATTAGGATTTGCAAGTGCAACTGCCTGCTTGTTGACCTGAGTGGTCACGGCCTTCGCCAACATCTATAAGGTAACCCTAAACATTGTATTGGTGACCTAAGATCATTCACGGGTTCTGCGGGTGCTAGTGGTGTTGGCTGGTTTTCGTTTCTGTGTTCGTTGGCTCTTCTGGGAGGCATTTTCTGTAAATGCGTAGAGCTCGAGTTAGAAGGGTAAACAGAGCTACACTCTAGTGCACAATATTGAACGTGAAAGAAGTGAAATTAAGGAACATTTTGCAACCTCTTCCTTATAAGTATGGCACGCTTCACACCCATAAAAAAAGACTCTACCTAATACAGCTTTCAGACATCCTAGGATATGTTCGGTGCTTTGGTGACGAAACGCAAGTGCACGTGGTCGAACAAGTAGTAAAGTGGCTTAAGTAAAGCCAAGTATCGATCCCACAGGGACTGAACTAAGGTAATAATTAACTTAAGTGTTAATGAACAATAACTTTAATAATGCAGACAACCAATTAAACAATATTTGGAGAGTTTGAGTTCCCTAATTTCTACAAATCTAAAGCAAAATTATAAAGTGAGTCTGAACTATAGTAATGAGCATGCTGAGGCTAAAACGAACATGCAGGGAAGTAATTTGCCGATACAATTCAGTTAATCTTTCCTTCGGTTGCTAGTCAAGAATTATTGCCTATGGATTGAAACTTTCGTATCCTACCCAACTTAAGAATCATGAACCTTCAACCTAAATTTCTGTGATAAAAGAATTTCATGTTCTAGCCATACAAAATCGATTCCTTAATTGACTAATACGACTTTCAGATATATTTATATTCTGAATGTAAATCAATTCTCAATTTTCCCAAACTAAGAAGATATCATATCCTACCAATTCACAACTTTCCAATTTCTTTTGTTTTCAAAATCAAATTTGGATTTTTTAGATATACATTAACATTGGCCAAACATTAATGCAGTAAGACCAAGAATTGGTAGAACAACCATTGAAGAAAAGATGAAACTAAAATAATCAACAATTACATTCCACTACAATTGTTCTTAACCTCATCAAGAAGTGAATTTATCCACTGATTTGTGGATTAAACATCATCAAATGAGTATAAATCATACAAAAAATTGAGATAAAAGAGAAAGAGATAGAGAAGAACCCTAGAATTTTCGTCCCCTCAACTGCCTGTAACCCATGGTCTTGCTCAACCCAGTCAGAATAATTAAAAAATAAACCTAAGTGTGCTACTTATACTAGTGGGAATTTTCCCCGGAATAACAAGCAACGTGGCACGAAGTGTATCCCGGAGCACTCCCTCCGTGCCACGGTGCAAATACAGACCCTCACTGGCATTTGATGTTCCAGGTAAATATACGCAACGTGCCACGGCTTGTATCGCGTGGAATTGCCTCCGTGTCACGGAGGTAACGCGGACCTTCACTGGAATTTGCCAAAATAGATCACTCGAGGCAAAATGCCTCCGCGATGTCAGTGTGACCCGGCTCCATCGCGGAGCCCCTATATTTACTGCTCTTCCTTGACCTTTTCCACTGCTTGCTTCCAAGTCCATTCCCTATTTTTACCAACATGTATGTTAGCTTCCTAAAATTACATTTTACCTGCAAAACAAGACTAATCATGTTGGTTAGTATAAATTCACATTTTAACTACAAATCACATGAGAATGCACACATAACGATAGATAAACAAGATGAAATGAAGCGTTTGAGCATCACTTGGGCATATAATTTTGCCCAAGATCACTTATCCCACACATAAAACCTTGTTCGTCCCCAAACAATATTCTCACATCTCATGCAATTGACACCCACACATAGCTACTTTGTCTCGACAATTCAAGCTACGGCTATACCGATTATTTAATATAGCAAATCATCAAGAAAACATGCATAGTCCCATCAATACCATGACATTCACCACATTAAGACCTCCTAAGCTCAAGAATCGACTCTCGATCTCGGCAAACTCATGTAAATCAACTGATCAAGACATCCGACACGAAATTCAATCTCTCGTCAAGCATGTGCCCTCACAACACAAGAGAATTTCCCCTTTTTCAATCATATGATTTCCAAAGCATTACATGTAGGGGTATATGAACATGATTTCGCTCTCTCTCCCAAAGAATTCACATGCATCATGTCATGAACTATAAGCTTGCCTCTAGTGTATTACTCCACTAATATAAGGACACGTGATGTAAGATCATGTAGGACTTCACGGGTTGTAATGTAAGCTAAGGAACTAGTGAATACTGGGCTAACCAATAATAGCAACTAGATTCCTTAAGCGCTTTTCAGTACATCCCACCATCATTATGGGCATTGTTTCTTCCTTCATCCTCTCATTCTTGATTTTTTTTTCTTTATTTTTGTTCCCATTTCTTGAAGCACACTCGACTTAATAACAAAGATTTGTTATACATCTTTATTTTCTTTAATTTCAGCAAGTGGACCCTTGACCTTTTCTTTACTTTCACCACTTCCGCTTTTCCTTCCTTTTCACAATTCTCACTCCTTGACACTGTTGGAAAATTATTTTTCTTGAGCGCTTAAGAGTTTTGGATCAAATTCACGGCTGATGAAAGAAGGGATTAAGCTCGATTTGTACCTCTTCAAAGAAATTAAAAAATAGGCTAAAGGCTCAATGGGGCTAACTAGGATGTACATTCAAGGTAGGTATGATAAGGAAAAAAACTTTTGGTTTAATCAAAGAAATGCCTACATCCTTTCTGACAATACACATCCTTCATTTCGTTTCGCACACACACCGGGCAAGTTCTAGACACTTCACAATAGCATGGAATAATCGAAACCTCACCTCACACTCCTTGCACATGCTCAACTCAAGACTTATTCACAGACTCTTCAATCAGCTAATTACAAGAATTCAATATTAAGCCTCAATCACACTGAATCGAACTCTATGGCCTAGGTATCTCAACATGTTTACACATTTGCATGCTTTCATACAAATCACCTTTGCATCCTAATATCATGTACAACACGCAACAAGAATTCCGAACCATGAAGTAGCGACATGTTTGGGAAACAAACAAAAGAAAGAAATTAAAAGGAAAAAAACTACTCCTATCGACTATATTTCCCTTAAGACGGTCATCATCCACCCATCATAGGGAACGGTCACTATTTACGACTTCGGTTCAATGGGACTATTCTCGGTAAAAGCACCGAAAACAAAGGCCGAGAAACCCAATCATAAAAAAATTCAACAAAACTTTTTAAAAATATGTAGCGATAATTTTGATAGAAAACAAAAATATTTACACAACCAACCAACAACAACAACTCACCACAGCACAAAACAGCCTAACGTTCATTACAACAGCGAATTACATTACAGAACATACCACACAAAATCACAGGGTCACATTTTTCACAGGCACAACAACACAAGACATAAAAATATACCGCAACAAAACAACTAGCACCTAACTACTCCCACCCGACACTTAAACCGAACACTGTCCCCAGTGTTCACATAATTTAACATATCACAGAGGTGGGTGGTGAAACTCCCTGATCAATCGAAGTATTCCACTTCTTCATCAGGTGTCGTTGCCTCGTCTCCCATATCCAAATCGCCCCCGCTGTCCTCATCTGACTCAACATCTGAGTCATCGCAACGTGTCTCCTCATCAGTGGGGACATCATCATCTATAGGCTCCACAAAAGTTGGCCCCACTCGGCATAGAGCCCGGGCATTCTCGCCAAAGGGGTAATCTAGCTCGAGCTGCCATAGCTCATCTTCTGTTGCTGGCCTCCCGCCTATGCGCAACTGCAGCATCTGCATCCCGTACATGCGGGCCATATATTGGTCATCCAGAGCATGTTGCTCGGCTAGTGTGAGAACTGGCCCGTGAGTAGTGTCAGGTGCCTTGGTTATTGTGACATCCAGGGCACGCCTGTCAATCTGTGGGATGTAGTCTAGGGCCTCCTCCTCGATGTCGTGGCCCCTCAGGAACGTGGTAAGCAAACCATCGAACCCGTACTTGTGCCCTTGATGCAAGCGGGCTCTCTTCATGGCGGAAATGATTACCGCCCCAACATTTATCTCAAGCCCTTTGATCAGGGCATACACCAAGCACACTCGATCCCGGGTGACATCTGTCATGTGCACCCCCGGGATCAGGCAGGAACACACAATTTTCAGCCAAATCCTGGCTTCCCTGTTCATTTGAGAGTAGGGCAGTGTTTGATGGTAGCCCCTCTCCTTGTGCCTACTCCACCGTGCGTCGAACGGGCTCCACACAGAGTGCGTCTGATATCCGCATAAGGTGGAGTTATGTGCAGCTGCCGGAGTACATGGGCTTCTGTGTCCCGCGCTCCCAATATAACATTCAGATGATGGGGCTCAAACATGACAACCTGCCCTCTTATCTTGACGGTGTGACTGCGGAAGGTCAGGTTCCAGTTGATATAGGACTCCTGAATCAGATGGAGATTACACTCCTTGGGCTCTTCGAAGATGAAGTTCAGCCCGGCAGCGTCAATCCAGTGTAAAATTATAGGGAATTCCTGTGGCAGCAGCTCCCTTGCAATGTGCTCCTCTGGGAAGTATTTGGTCTCTTTATGTTTTGCATTCCATTTCTTCCCTTCATCCGTCACCCATCGGGTTCCGTATTGTCGGCGTTGGCCTCGCGGAACCGCTGGTGCTTCTAGAACTGTTGTTCCCAATTGAATCTTTTTTCTGTCGGCGCTCGATGCAGATGCGCCCTTTCCCTTGTCTTGCCTGCCTGACATTGTTCCTGTACCATCGAACAGACAACCCCAATGTTATTCAAGTCAAACATAGCTTCAACTAAGGTTGGGTTGAGTTAGGCTACCCCACACATAGTCTTTAGCCACAATTAAAATAATTCGGCAAATCAACCATGCTTTCCCAGTTCTTATCAATCAAATTGCTTAGTGCATTTAGATAAGTCGATGGAATAATTACTATGTACTACTCAGACTTCGTACATCGACTAACAATATCACCATTGATTCCATTACATCACATAGCACTTAGCCAAAATTTTTGTTCTCAACAACCTATGCAATTCACCCATTTCATTTTTCCGACAATTCCCTTGTCTACTTAGCATATTCATCTATATTCACAACATCATTCACGTCACCCAACATGCACAACCCAAATTTTTTCACATTTATAACCCAATTTAGTTTCTTCCTATTCAAATTCTAACCCTAGCTACCAATTTTGCAAAAACTCAATCAAACATGCCTTCATCGAGTTCATATACTCACAACGAAACTATGAACATCAATCAATCAAAATTTAAGTGAATTTAAACTTAATTTACACATAGGGCAAGGTTTACTCACCTCACATGCTCAAAAATTGAAAATTTAAGCAACAATTGAGGTTAAGTTCAAGAATATACCTTTAATCCGATGAAATCAAAGAAAAGTTGAAGGAAACTCGTGCCTAGGTCCGTGTCACATTGGGGGAGGAGGGAATTTGGGGTGTTGGTCACGGAGGGAGTGGAAAATGGGCAAAAATGAGGGGATTTCGGGGTTAAAAGGGTGTTTTCCGCGCGGGTTACCCAGTGACCCGGTGTGACCCAACGCGAATTACACCTCAACGTGTCACGGAGGGTAACGCGGAGCACCCCCTCTGTGACACGGAGCCATCGCGCCAGCCTTCTGGAATTTGTAAAAATTCCAGAATTGGCTTCAATGCGTCACGGAGGGTAACACGGAGGCCCTCCTCCGTGACACGGAGCCAATGCATAGGCTCACTATAATGCCACTTTTTTTATTTTTCTCACCTCGATTTTTCTCCTTTGCAACTCTTTGCATTTTTGCCCTCCGTTCCACTTGAAAATCATTTCAAAGCAAGAAATTGGTTAGAATTCATAGATTTCAATGCAAACACAATTTTTTATTTTTTATTTTTTTCTTTTTTTTCTTCTT
The DNA here is from genome assembly GCA_035772735.1 of Datura wrightii. Classification (NCBI taxonomy): domain Eukaryota; kingdom Viridiplantae; phylum Streptophyta; class Magnoliopsida; order Solanales; family Solanaceae; genus Datura; species Datura wrightii. The sequence continues at coordinate 106,690,224 of JASDFA010000027.1, read as the reverse complement.
TTCAACTAATTGTACTCATCTAGTACAACAATTTCACGGGTTGTCTCCCGTGCAGCGCCTGGTTTACCGTCGCGGCTCGATGTCATCGACACTCAATCATCCTCTAGAGTGATGGATGTCTTCTCTCGAATAACGTCCTCACCCCAGTAATGCTTACAACGTTGCCCATTAACCAAGAATGTGGCACTTAGATCTTCTTGCCACAACTCCACTGCCCCGTGTGGGGTCATTCTCACTACCTTAAACGGCCCTGACCATTTGGACTGCAATTTCCCTGGAAACAGCTTCAATCTTGAATTGAAAAGCAACACTTTCTGCCCCGGCTCGAAAATACGATGCAACATATGTTTATCGTGCCACCTCTTTGTTTTCTCTTTGTAACACTTGGCACTTTCATAAGCATGCCAACGAAACTCATCAAGTTCGCTGAGTTGCATCAGCCTCTTCTTGCCCGCTAGCTCTAGGTCCATATTCAATTTCCTCACGGCCCAGAAAGCTCGGTGTTCTAGCTCCACTGGCAGATGACATGCTTTTCCATAGACCAATCGGTATGGAGAATTCCCAATTGGTGTCTCATAAGCAGTTCTATAAGCCCACAACGCATCGTCGAGTTTGTTTGACCAATCACTACATTGTGCATTCACTGTTTTCTAGAGAATCTGCTTCACTTCTCTGTTCGACACCTCCACTTGCCCACTAGTTTGGGGATGATATGTTGTTGCCACCTTGTGGCACACCCCATACTTAGCTAGCAACTTCTTGAAACTTGCATTGACAAAATGAGCCCCTCCATCACTGATAATGGCTCGCGGTGTCCCGAACCTGGTGAAAATGTGCTTTTTCACAAATTCTGTTACCACCTTGTTGTCATTCCTGGGGCAAGCTATTGCTTCAACCCACTTTGATACATAATCAATGACCACCAAGATGTAACGATTACCAAATGATAGTGGGAACGGTCCTATGAAATCAACGCCCCATACATCAAAGATTTCTACTTCTAGTATATGCTGCAGCGGCATCTCTTGCCTCTTACCAATTGTGCCTGTCCTTTGACATCTATCACACATTTTGACGTATTCCATAGAGTCTCTGAATAGTGTAGGCCAAAAGAAACCTGATTGTAGCACCTTGTGCGCTGTCCGCTCGCCTCCGTGGTTCCCTCCATACAATGAAGAGTGACAACTCCTCAAAATTTCTGCAATCTATCTCTCCGGGATGCATCTTCTCATAACCTAATCCGGTCCCTATTTAAAAAAGTATGGCTCATCCCAAAAAAAAAACCAGCAATCATGCCTCAATTTTTGTTCTGCTGAGTCGTAGCCTCCGGTGGATAGACTCCACTCACTAGCAAATTCACTATGTCATCATACCAAGGGATCTCAGCTTCCCCTATTGCCAAGAGCTGCTCATCCGGGAACTCCTCTTTGATGTTGTCACCTTCCTTCACATGCGACCGGGTTTCCAATCACGATAGGTGATCTGCTACTTGATTCTCGCTCCCCTTTCTGTCCCTAATCTCTAGGTCAAACTCTTGAAACAACAAGATCCATCTAATCAACCTAGGCTTTGCATCCTTCTTGTTAAACAGATACCGAATCGCTGCATGATCGGTATACACCACCACTCTAGAACCCACCAAATATGACCTGAATTTATCAAACGCGAACACCAATGCTAGCATCTCCTTTTCTGTGACTGTATAATTAACTTGGGTAGCGTCCAATGTTTTGCTTGGATAATGAATAGAATGAAAAATTCTATTCCTCCGTTGCCCCAATACAGCTCCCACAGCCACATCGCTTGCATCACACATCAGTTCAAAAGGTTTTTCCCAATCTGGAGAAATAAGGATAGGTTCTTCTATCAATTTCTACTTCAACTCCGCGAATGCTTTAACACACTCATCATCAAACTGGAACTTCACCTTTTTTTCTAGAAACCTGCATATTGGTCTAGAAATTTTGGAGAAGTTCTTGATGAACCGTCTGTAGAACCCTGCATGCCCGAGAAAACTGCGAACACCCTTTACTGACACAGGTGGTGGTAGCTTTTCAATAACTTCGATCTTAGCACGATCGACCTCCAACCCCTTGCAAGACACTTTATGGCCAAGCACGATACCCTCCTTGACTAAGAAATGACATTTCTCCCAGTTGAGTACAAGGTTGGATTCTTCACAGCAAGCTAGCACCCTGTCAAGATTCTGCAAACAAGTAGCAAACGAATTACAGAAAACAGAAAAATCATCCATAAATACCTCTACAAAATCTTCCACCATGTCGTGAAAGATAGCTATCATGCATCTCTGGAATGTGGCGGATGCGTTGCATAACCCAAATGGCATCCTCCTAAAAGCATATGTCCCATAAGGACATGTGAAAGTAGTCTTCTCCTGGTCCTCCGGTGCTATGGCTATTTGGTTATAGCCAGAGTACCCATCAAGGAAACAATAATATTCTTGTCCATCCAATCTGTCCAATATTTGATCAATGAACGGGATAGGATAGTGATCTTTCCTTGTGGCTTCATTGAGATTTCTGTAGTCCATTAAAATCCGCCAGCCTGTGATGGTGCGAGTAGGGATCAGCTCATTTTTCTCATTGGTGACCACGGTCATCCCTCCTTTCTTTGGGACACACTGAACGAGGCTGACCCATTCGATGTCCAAAATAGGATAGATCACACCTGCATCAAGCCACTTAATTACTTCTTTTCTAACCACATCCTTCATCATCGGATTCAACCTCTGCTGAGGCTGTACAGTCGGCTTTGCTCCTGTCTCCATGAAAATTCTGTGTGTACAAAAAGCTGGATTGACACCCTGAATATCTGACATCTGCCAGCCCATTGCTTTCTTCCTTCTTTTGAGGATCACCAATGCTTCCTTTACCTGTGCCTCCGTTAATTTTGCGGAGATGATGACTGGTAAAGTGTCATCTTCCCCCAGAAAGACATATTTTAAATGGGTAGGCAATGTTTTCAACTCTAGCTTTGGTGCTTCCTCAATAGATGGTTTCGGCATGGGTTCCAGGGACCTCATTAAAGGCTGAAATCCATGCTTCCTGAGATACCATTGTGGTTCATTCAACATTTGCACCATATCATAAGTATCTTTATCTCTGAAATGATCGGAGCTCAACAATGCTCTTCCCAATGGATTCTCGAGATTCAACAATCTGAAGAATTTTTGCTTGATTTAGCACATTGATTGCTGAAAGCTCCTCATGTATGGCCGAAAGCTTCATGGCCTTATATACATCAAATACCTTCACTTTGTCATGCGCCCGCATGGTTAGCTGCCCTGCAGCTACATCAATCAATGCTCTCCCGTTGACTAGAAAGGACGTCCTTAAATAAATGGGACTTCCGCATCGGGCTCAAAATCTAGAACAATGAAATCTACCGGGAAGATAAGGGAGCCCACTTGAACCAACACGTCCTCTACAATGCCATCTGGTCTAGATAGAGAATGGTCCGCTAACTGCAAGATCATCGTACTTGGTCTAGGACTGCCCAGCCCCAACTTCTTGAACACCGATGTAGGCATCAAGTTAATACTTGCTCCCAAATCGCATAATCCGCGAGCTCGGATACTTTGCCCAATTGTGATTTGAATTGTAAAGCTCTCAGGATCCTTGAGCTTTGTTGGCAACCTGTTCTGTATCCGGGAAGTGCACTCCTCAGTAAGCGCCACCATAGCATACTCCGTCAATCTGCTTTTGTTAGCTACGATGTCCTTGATATACTTTGCATATTTCGGCACTCCCTGCAAAACATCAACAAGAGGTAAATTAATATGTACCTGTTTAAGCACCTCCATGAACTTTTTGAAACACGCTTCCTCCTTGTGTTTCTTTAGTCTTTGAGGGAAATGGGCTGGTGGTCTTTCTGCTTCAGCTGCCTTCTCCTTCCCCCTCTCATCATCATGTTCCCTATCTTTCTCCGCTGCTCCTGACTGCTGAGGTGGTCTTTCTGGTTCCACCTCCTTGAGTTGTAAACCACTACTTGTGGTCACTGCATTTACTTGCTTGGGATTCGGGTTAGTGTCACTCGGTAGTCTCCTCTTGGCCTGGTGTTTTGAGCTCTAGCTAGTTCTCCAAACTGGTACTCCAACGCCTTTGTAGCTAACTGATTGTTCTTTACATCTGCTGCCAATTTCACATAATCAGCCTGAAATTGAGCTTGGTTAGCTATCATTGTTTTAAACATTTCCTCAATGCTGGTGGGTGGTGGAGGAGGTGCATTGTTTCCTCTATATTGAGTCTGATAGTTCTGCTGCCCTCCTTGATTTCTCCGCGCACCCTGATTCGAACTCTGCCCTTGATGGTTGTTACTACCCCAAGAGAAATTCGAATGACTCCTCTAATTCGAGTTGTAATTGTTGCCATACTGTTGGTGATTATTTTTCTGTACATTCCCCACAAAGTTCACTGAATCTGGATTTGCGCCACACCACTCAACTGAGTGTTCATTACTACCTCATACTTCACACCAAATCTGCTGCACTACATTGACTGGGGCTTGAGGTTGATTCAAGCTCATATTGCTGAAGTGGGTGTTGAGTTGATTTTGCAACGCAGCTATCTGTGCAGCGATAGCTGTAAAATCATCCACTTCCAAGACTCCTATCGTTTTCCTTGTTCCTCCTCTAGAAGAGTCCGCATTCCACTCAGCATTTCCCTGCGTAATATGATTTAACAAAGTATACAGCTCCTCATAAGTCTTTTCTAATGCTTGTCCCCCAGCTGCTGAGTCTAGAAAAATTTTTGTGTGGGGTTCCAAACCCTCTATGAAAGTATGCACCAGCACATCATTGGACTGGTGATGGTGAGGACAATCCCTTAGCAATGAATTTGAACCTTTCCCAAGCTTGATACAGATTCTCCCCCTCTCTTTGTTTAAAACTTAGAATCTAACTTCTAAGTCTTGATGTTTTCTCGGATGGAAAGAACCGTATCAAAAATTTTCTTGCAAGATCATCCCAAGTGGTGATAGAGTTAGGTCGCTCAACTTTCAACCACCTCTTTGCTTCTCCCAATAATGAAAATGGGAATAATGTAAGCCTTACGTAATCGGATGATACTCCATCGGGGATGTAAGTGTCACTTATCTCCAAAAAGTTTTGGAGATGTTGTTGTGGATCTTTGTGAGGGAGACCTGTGAATTGCCCATTGGTGTGCAGCAGTTGCACCATGTTCTGTTTCAGCTCAAACCTCCCTCCTGGCTCAGGTTTGCGAACACTTGACGTAACACTGTTAGCATGTGGGATTTCCACTTCGTGAACCAGCCTAGCTGCCATTTCTTCGGGCACTAACACTGCCCTTACAAGTGGTGGATTTGGTTGTTGCTCCAGGATTGTCTATCTGAGCAACTGCAGCTTTTTCTCTAGAGCTTCTCTTCTTTGATGATGGAATTATCTTTCCGGCTCTAAGTATGAATCCACCAGCTCCTTGTCTCTTGCCAGTGTTCAACAGAATTCAATATCTGCAAAAGACAGGCTAGGATCAAGTTGTCAGCACTTATATAGAAATTGTAAACTAACACTAAGAAAACAATTTTACCAATTGCCAGCCCCTGGCAACGGCGCCAAAAACTTGTTCGGTGATTTGGTGACCACACGCAAGTGAACGTGGTCGAACAAGTAGTAAAGTGGCTTAAGTAAAGCCAAGTATCGATCCCACAGGGACTGAACTAAGGTAATAATTAACTTAAGTGTTAATGAACTATAACTTTAATAAGCAGACAACCAATTAAATAATATTTGGAGAGTTTGAGTTTCCTAATTTCTACGAATCTAAAGCAAAATTATAAAGTGAGTCTGAACTATAGTAATGAGCATGCTGAGGCTAAAACGAACATGCAGGCAAGTAATTTGCTGATACAATTCAGTTAATCTTTCCTTCGGTTGCTAGTCAAGAATTATTGCCTATGGATTGAAACTTTCGTATCCTACCCAACTTAAGAATCATGAACCTTCAACCTACATTTCTGTGATAAAAGAATTTCATGTTCTAGCCATACAAAACCGATTCCTTAATTGACTAATACGACTTTCAAATATATTTCTATTCTGAATGTAAATCAATTCTCAATTTTCCCAAACTAAGAAGAGATCATATCCTACCAATTCACAACTTTCCAATTTCTTTTATTTTCAAAATCAAGATTGGATTTTTTAGATATACATTAACATTGGCCAAACATTAATGCAGTAAGAACAAGAATTGATAGAACAACCATTGAAGAAAATATGAAAACTAAAATGATCAACAATTACATTCCACTACAATTGTTCTTAACCTCAGCAAGAAGTGAATTTAGCCACTCAATTGTGGATTAAACATCATCAAATAAGTATAAATCATACAAAAAATTGAGATAAAAGAGAAAGAGATAGAGAAGAACCCTAGAATTTTCGTCCCCTCAACTGCCTGTAACCCAGGTTCTTGCTCAACCCAGTCAGAATAATTAAAAAATGAATCTAAGTGTGCTATTTATACTAGTGGGAATTTTTCCCGGAATAACAAGCAACGTGGCACGGAGTGTATCGCGGAGCACTCCCTCCGTGCCACGGTGCAAACGCGGACCCTCACTGGAATTTGATGTTCCAGGTAAATATACGCAATGTGCCACGACTTGTATCACGTGGCATTGCCTCCGTGTCACGGAGGCAACGCGGACCTTCACTGGAATTTGACAAAATAGATCACCCGAGGCAGAATGCCTCCGCGATGGCAGCGTGACATGGATCCATCGCGGAGCCCCTATATTTGCTGCTCTTCCTTGACCTTTTCCACTGCTTTCTTCCAAGTCCATTCCCGATTTTTACCAACTTGTATCTTAGCTTCCTATACATTTTACCTGCAAAACAACACTAATCATGTTGGTTAGTATAAATTCACATTTTAACTACAAATTACATGAGAATGCACACATAACGATAGATAAACAAGACGAAATGAAGCGTTTGACCATCACTTGGGCATATAATTCTGCCCAAGATCAGGATACTTTATAGTTGATGCTCTGATACCAAGTTTGTCACCACCCAAGTTTAGACCCTGAAAAAGACGCGGTACATAGGACCACAAATGGCCACAGCTAACCCATGACACTAGTATGACACTAACACAAACTTAAATAACTAAGACAACTGAGCGAAAGCTAAACTGAATATATCATATAATTAAATAAATCTGGATAAAAGTAATTGTTTAAACTGAAGCAACGCAAGAGATAAACAGTTGAATACCTAATCATATATATCTAAAAGCCTCTAAAATAGAAGAGTTAAAGGGAAAGGTTCCAAATTAGCTCTGAGTATTGAAATTGAGAAAACAAAAACAAACATAATAAACTCTCATCCTCGGATGATGAGGACTCACCAAGCTAAGATGATCAAGTGTTGGAACGTGTCTAGCTATAGGAGTGAGTCGGATGCCTGAACCTATATCATGAGATAATTTAAAATAAAAGTATATGATCAGTAATTTGAATATACTTAGTATATGAGATAAGTAAAACATGAGAGAAAAGGAACCCATGCTGAAAACTATAATCATACTATAGTACAAAATTTCTAAGAATAACATACCTAAGTACAATGACCCAATGTTTTAAAACATAATATAGAGTTGAACATGTCTAGAGTCATAAAACAAGTTCATGTACTGATTAATGGTCCATGTACAAATACTATAAAATACATAGATAGTATAGTTATGACTGTGGGAGATTCTCATAACCAACATACTCATGTGGGCACACATGGAGCCCAACTTCTAACCCTAGTTGAGAGGGTGTTCATACTTCGCCAAGGGTATGAACCATGACTGGTATGAATTCACTGATGAGCCCATTCATGCAAGGGAAACACTCTCTAGTAGCGAAGACACCTTTTACCTATGGTGATATGTAGTTTTGGGGCTTGGGTTATCTGAACTTGTATCTGCTCGGTGTTAAATACTACTCCCAAAATATACCTAGGTGCTCATAATTATATTTGAAATTTGATAAGTTTTTGCATAGACTAGTTTAAAATCATGCTGATTACTGAATTTCTAAAATGCTAAACCAGTCATGCAAACTAAGTTGATTCTGAACCATGATATCATAATACTGAAAATCATTCAAAAATATACTTATTTTAGAAAAATCATGCTAAGTTTTGAGTATATAGATACATAGGAGTTTTTCAAAGAATTCAACCTACATACATAATTATAAAACACATGTAAGAATCATGAAAGAAATATATCATACAAGAATTTACACTTTTTGCATAATATTTTAGCCCTAGAAATCATGAATTCAGATAATCACATTGAAAACATAGATTTAAAGTCTGGAGCTTGGTCATAAGGGTGAAAGGAAACCCTTATTGATAATCCCACACACCTGAACTTGATAATTTCCTGTCTATTGCTTGAGAATCCACAAATTAGAGAAGAGAAACCCTAGTGTTCTTGAGAGCTTGAGAGCTAAAGATTTCTGAATGTTTATTGTTTTTGGAAATGATGGGGAAATAGTCTATTGAAACCCCCTAATTTTCCCCTAACAAACCCAAAAAGACTTGGTTAGGGAGTCAAAAACTTAGAAAGTTATGAAATTACCCCTAAAAAAATTGAAAAACTATCATCCAGTCCCAACGAGTCATGCCACGAGTCATCGTATCAACCCAAGACTCATGGTATGCACTCGTGGTCACTAGGGAAAATTTTGAACAGTTGCGGAAGTCACACAATGGCCCATCAGGATGAGTTGTCCCTTGATGCCGTGAGTCATTCCTTGACTCGTGGTATTTAGGTCTGACTTGGGTTCTTAACTGTTTTGGGTTCTCAACTGTTTAGATGACCAAGACTTGTGTCGTCCTTCCTCACAACAACTCATGGCTTTGACTAATAGTCCCTGGGAGAAAATAGAAAATTGTAGGACCTTTTTCCAGACTACTCAAGATGAGCCTCCCTATGATTTATGGCCTCGTACCAGGGCTCGTGGTGTGAGTTATTCAGAGGAAAAAGTCTCAATTTTCTACTGGGTCATAACTAGGATCTTATCTTAGGGACTTTTTGGATGTTATAAAGAACTTGCAATTAAAAGATTTATGACCAGTTTTTCCACAGGAGAAATAGGTGGGAGGAACAAAGGAATTTGCTGAATAAAATCTATTTGAGGAGTTTTGAGAAGAACTTGTTGTCTTTTTAGGTTGAGTTGATTGAGCTTCAATTAGGTGATTCCTCAATGCTATTAAGTTGCATTTGAATATCACTTAGATCCTCTTCAAGCAAGCTTACTTCAATTTGACTTGCTTCAAGTAGAAATTGTCGGTCATTTTTCTCTTTAGCAAGTTTATTATATTCATCAGTAATTTTTTAAAGTTCATTTATTACAAGATCAAGGGAATTTGTAGGTTCTGACAGTTTTCATAGAGTTTAAATCTTTCCTCACTGGATTCTCTAATAGCCATGAAGCAGATGTTGGTAGTTTCTTCCCGTTCTTCATCAGAAGTGTCTTCGTCACACCATGCTCCCATGAATATTGAATTGTTGTGTTTCTTGAAATTTAGTTTTTTCAAGTCTGGTAGCTAGGTTTTATATGACTAGGTTTTCCATAGTGATAGCACCTGTCATCATTCTTTTGATATTCACTATTCCTAAATTGGGGTGTATATTTTCTTTTCCTCAGAATATGTCTTATTCCTAGATTTATCAGGGCGAGTGATTCACTATTTTCTTTATCCTTTTCTTTCTCATTTTCATTTGAAACAGTACTGAAAGACACAATCTTCTTCTTTTCTTCTTTGGAATATCTGTTAATGTGATTTTGTTCATATGCCATCAAATTTCCTCATAGCTCATCATAAATCAGATTTTCAAGATCTCCATTTTCCAGAATTGTGGCCTTGGTTTTCCAGCCTTAAGTAGACTTCGAAGAAGTTTTCTAACTTGTAAAGCATTTGGATAATTCATACCAAGCGATTTGAGTTCTCCCACTATTTTGCTGAATTGAGAAAACATGGATTCAACATTTTCTTCATCAATCATTTTGAACAATTCATATTCATTCATTGGAGCATTTATCCTGGCCTCCTTCACTTTTACAATGCCCTCATAGGTCAATTCATGTTTGTCTCGCAATTCTTTAACAGTGTCACAAGTAGATATTTTATCGTACTCAAATTTATTTATTGCACAATATTGCAAACTTATAGCTTTGGCGTTAGTTTGTATTACCTCTTGTTAATCTTTTGAGACATCAATGGTTTTTAATCAACTTTGTTTGTTGCAGAGATTCTGGAAATTGGTTTTGGCCTTTTCTTGATTACTACCTGTGCTTGAAAGTCATTTTCTTGGACAAATATTATGAATCTTTATTTTCAATAAGAGTAGTATTGGCCATTAAAGTAAGGAGGTTTATTTGATGAATGACCATCTGTCACGATCCGAACATAGGCTCGGACCGATACACGGGACAAAGAACCCCAAGAGGGTCCAAGTCGATCCATGGCATGAACATAACATCTAAGCTCAACATTTTAAATGTGGAAATCCAACGTATAACTATACAAAACGCAAGTCTGAAGCTGAATACATACTTTGTCTAATAAACCTCCACTACTGACGAGTTGATAGAACAAGACCCAAACTAACTCACTAAAGTCTGAAACTAAAAATACTGAATATAACTGATAAGCAGGTCCCTCAAAAGATGAGGACTCACCAACTCTTACTGGGAGATGGTAACACTGAAGATTTGGCTAGCAGCGAGACTGAGCCTGAATGTCTGAGCTTGTATCATGGAACGATACAACATAGAGTATGCGGTCAGCACGTGGAATGTACCGACTATGCAAGGCACTAAGTAAGTAAAATCAGAGATCATGTATATCATAAACATTTCATCATAAGAGTATGAGAGTAAGACTTGCATGCTATTATCTTAAAACATGACTTAAACATAACTGAATTGAATGACTCAAAGCTGAAAACTGATAATCATAAGTAAAACTGAACATTGGGTAAAACCTGCTAAACATATTATCATAACCGATGAACTTGCATAACTGAAAACATGAGGAATAATTGGAGACTCGTCATATAATCAGCATTACCACGATAGATCTTACGTGGTCCCGACTATTACACTCAAGTGGGCAGAGCCGTCCAAAATCTTGCCAAGGCTAATGACGCTACCATGATATCGATATCAAGCCGAAGGACCCTTGGGGTAAGGGGAATATCACAAGGGAGGTCCCAAATAATCTGAACATACCTATGTTGGCACATTTTTCTGAGGCATAGGGTTGACTGACCCTTAGCCTACTCGGTGCTAGACACTACTACCAAAAATATGCATATGCTTTCCATTATTGTTCAATAAAGCTAACTTTCATCTAGTGACGAAGCTGAATCATGACATGACATACATATTCTAAAAACATAACATGAAGAGCCTCGGCTCAAAACATACCACAAGATGAACAAGAGAGGGAGTCTAGACTCCAAAACCATATGGTAAGCTAATAACATGAAATCTAGATAAATCCTGAAATATACTTGATCATATGGACTTGCCCAATACTTAAACATGCTTGAAATAGACTTTGATTACTTAAAATATGTACATAGACATGGGTAATTCGAAATCATATGTAACAGCCCAGGCCGCCGCTTGTAGAAATTGTCCGCTTTGGATCCTTCGCCCCTCATGGTTTTAAAATGCGTCGTAGTGTAAGGCTTGCCTTAGGCGAATCCCATATTGGTTTAGGTGAATCCCACATCGGTTGGGGAGGAGAATGAAGAGTGCTTTATAAGTGCTTGGATACCTTTTCCTTGTAGACTCGTTTTAAAACAGTGAGGGGTGAAGGCCCCAAAGCGGACAATTTCTACAAGAGGCGGCCTGGGCTATTACAGTTGGTGTCAGAGTCGGTGTCGGTCCGGTGATGGGGCAAACCCGATGGTGGGGCAAACCTCAGCAACGACGCTGAGTCCCAAGGGGGGGGGGTGAGTGTAAGGCTTGCCTTAGGCGAATCCCATATGGGTTTAGGCCAATCCAACATCGGTTCGAGAGGAGAATGAAGAGTGCTCTATAAGTGCTTGGATACCTTTCCCTTGTAGACGCATTTTAAAACCGTGAGGGGTGAAGGCTGTAATAGCCCAGGCCGCCGCTTGTATAAATTGTCCTCTATAGAGCCTTCGCCCCTCACGATTTTAAAACACGTCGTAGTGTAAGGCTTGCCTTAGGCGAATCCCACATCGGTTAGGGAGGAGAACAAAGAGTACTTTATAAGTGCTTGAATACCTTTCCCTTGTAGACGCATTTTAAAACTGTGAGGGGTGAAGGCCCCAAAGCGGACAATTTCTACAAGCGGCGGCCTAGGCTGTTATAGTTGGTATTAGAGCCGGTGTCGAGCCGGTGGTGGGGCAAACCCGATGGTGGGGAAAACCTCAACGAGGATGCTGAGTCCCAAGGGGGGGTGAGTGTAAGGCTTGCCTTAGGTGAATCCCACATTGGTTTAGGCGAATCCCACATCAGTTGGGGAGGAGAACGTAGAGTGCTTTTTAAGTGCTTGGATACCTTTCCCTTGTAGACGCATTTTAAAACCATGAGAGGCGAAGGCTCCAAAGCGGACAATTTCTACAAGCAGCGGTCTGGGCTGTTACGGTTGGTATCAGAGCCGATGTCGGGCCGGTGGTGGGGCAAACCTCTGCGAGGATGCTGAGTCCCAAGGGGGGTGAGTGTAAGGCTTGCCTTAGGTGAATCCCACATTGGTTGGGGAGGAGAACGAAGAGTGCTTTATAAGTGCTTGGATTACCTTTCCCTTGTAGACGCGTTTTAAAACCGTGAGGGGAAAAGGCTCCAAATGGACAATTTCTACAAGCGGCGGCCTGGGCTATTACAGTTGGTATCAGAGCCGGTGTCGGGCCGGTGGTGGGGCAAACCTCAGCAACGACGCTGAGTCCCAAGGGGGGTGAGTGTAAGGCTTGCCTTAGGCGAATCCCACATCGGTTAGGGAGGAGAATGAAGAGTGCTTTATAAGTTCTTGGATACCTTTCCCTTGTAGATGTGTTTTAAAACTGTGAGGGGTGAAGGCCCCAAAGCGGACAATTTCTACAAGCGGCGGCCTGGGCTATTATAGTTGGTATCAGAGCCGGTGTCAGACCGATAGTGGGGCAAACCTCAGCGAGGACGCTGAGTCCCAAGGGGGGGTGAGTGTAAGGCTTGCCTTAGGGGAATCCCACATTGGTTTAGGCGAATCCCACATCAGTTGGGGAGGAGAACGAAGAGTGCTTTATAAGTGCTTGGCTACCTTTCTCTTGTAGACGCATTTTGAAACTGTGAGGGATGAAGGCCCCAAAGCGGACAATTTCTACAAGCGGCGGCCTGGGCTGTTGCATCATACTTTCATCATGAACATCTCATCATAACTAGAATCATAGATCATAATCTCATCTTTTCATGAACTTCCATAGATGGGCATCTTATTTGTAAAACTTTGAAATCATAATTTGCAATTAAAAACATTATAAAAACATGCCCATAAATCATAATTCAACATTACAAACATGCATAGAGAATACCCATGATAGATACTTAGAGAATTCACAAGTTGGGTTAAAACCCCATAGATTCATCAACTTAGAAATCACATAAACTTTAAGAGGGATTGGGCATGGGAGTGGATGGATACACCCATTAATAACCCTACATATCTGGAAATTCTAATTACACAACCCTCTTGAATGCAAAATGGAATTTGAGAAAGAACTTGATAAATCCTAAGTTTGATCACCCTTAGAAACTACTAGGCTTGCATGCATGGAGAGCAATAAACTTTGTGTCACGACCTGAACGTAGACCCGGATCATAACACGGGACAAGGAGCCCCCAGAGACTCCAAGTCAACCCATGACATGAACATACATCTAACTCAACATCAATAAAGCGGAATACTCAACATAATGGCATAGTGGAAGCATAAACATGACATAACACGGAAATCGAAACACACTTCATACATGACAGTGGAATGCTACACATAGTCTGAAAGCCTCTAAAATATCTGATGGGTTGATGGGATAACACCTCTAACTAACCCGACAAGTCTAGACAACTAAACATAAGGAGATAACTGATATCAACTGGTCCTCGGAGAATGAGGACTCACTAATCAGCTGGATGCTAACTACGGGAACGAGCTAATGACGGTGTTGTGTCTGAAGATCTGAGCTTGTATCATGAAATGATTCAGCATAGAGTATGCGGTTAGTACATGAAATGTACTGAGTATGCAAGGTAAGTAAAAGGATATTTAAAATACATAAAAGTTCATAAGAGATCATAAGAGTAGGACAACATGCTCATAACATAAATATCATAATGTAACATAAGGCTCAATGTTTTCAAAACATTTGTAATCCATTCATTATCATAGTCATAAGAGAAACTTTATAAATCATAACTTGAGCCAAAGTAACATAAATATAACAATGCATAAAACATGCATAACAATGGGTGACTCGTCATAACCGACACCATCATGGTAGAGCCTTACATGATTCCCCAACTATCTCACTCAAGTGGGAAGAGTCATCCCAGGCTTTTCAGGAAAAATACATGCATTATGTGATATTACAAAAGAGGGGATCCATTAATGTAATTCCCCGAAAACTATAAGATTAGACCCAAAAAATAAAAATAGAAAATTTGTAGAAAATTGAAAAATCTGTCACCGGGCATAGGACAGATCGTTAAGTGACCCGTTGGAGGTGCCCATGAGTCGTGGGGGGAGTTGTTACTAACTGGATGAGAATTTTCAAAGATTGAGACAGTGTACCTAACGGATGGTGACCACGAGTCATGGTCACCACCAATGATTCATTGGGTTGTCCGTGATGAACTGAGGTGACCAGATGACCAGTGCACTTCATGGGTCATGGGACGAGTCATGGCCACGAGGGACAATTCGTTAGGTACTTCATGGTGACTTCAATGAACTTCAGGCAACAGACCCAACGAGAGGTCCCAACGAGTCATGGTCTCAACCAGTGACTTGTTAAATGACTCGTTGGGACCTCGTCAACCAGATTTCAGATTTTAGCCCAACGATATTTTTGTAATTTCCTACCTATTAGACCCTAAACTACATCATTTTAGGAAAAATTTCAGAGATATTAGAGGGATTGAACAGTTTTTCCCCTCATTCCCCATGCAAACTTTTAGAAACGATCGTAGTTTCCTCTCAAGAACTCTCAGGCAAGACTAGTGTTTCACACCCATTGCTATAGATTCAAGCTTCCTTCTCCAAGAAATTTTTAGACAGATATGTGTAAATTCAATAAGGGAATTGTTCTTCCCTTGTGTCCCCTAAAACTCTTCCTCAGTTCACTATCAGTTCTGGCCCTGAATTTTCAATTGTGAACATATTGCTATCAGACCTTGTTTAATTCTTGAGGAATATTATTCTATGCTAATTTTAGATGTTTTCCACAAGTTTGTAACTCAAATGATGTATGTTCCTTTGAATGTGAATTTTAGCCCTAACTTTTGAAAACAGAAACTAGAATCCTACATAAGTATCGAATTCTCGAAAATTTCTTGAATCTTTTAGAGTTAGGGATTTCTATAATATTTGTATTTGTTAGAAACTCGGTCAAATATATGTTAGACAATTTCAAACAGAAAGTTCAAATACTCAAAAATATTAGCCTAGTCTCAATCATATTTTTAGCAACCTCCGGGTTGACCAGAATAATGTCAACTAGTCAGTTTGACTAAAGAAATTTCTGAGGTGTCAGTATTACCTCCCAATTATCAGAATCAGATCCAGAGCTTAGTTTATTGGTCCACTAGGCGGTCATGACACTAAGATAGATAACTCTGACTAGCCTTAGGACCCCAATCAGATTACAGTTTGCTCTTAGATGGTTACGACACTTCTAGATAAGCGGCTCTGACCAGTCTAGAACCCACTTTCAAAATCTGGTCTAGTAAGACTCTACGGGTACCTTTCGTTATATATCCGTGACTAGTCTTGGACCCTAGTTTTGAGCTATCAGCTTAGTATTCATTTTAGAAATTCCAGGGGAAGCAGGACTTAGCACCAAGCGGACCGGGGTTCCAGCGCACCCAGGTTTCCAAAACTACGTTGTCAGTGTAGGTTACCATACTTATTGGCCTGTTTGGCCCCAGACTTTTGTGATCACCTAGTTCATGCCTTTATACCCTGGAAAGGTATATTGGGTCCTACCAGTAAGGTATATACACTGGACTCCATATTTAGCTCACGTGGTTACATGTCTGTTATAGACTCTCCCACTAGTCAGTTCAGTTCAGTCCCAGTCCAGTTCAGTTCAGAACAGTATACCAGACTTACAACATGTTTTGACCATCAGACAGGATCTTCTTGACCACCTCAGCATTTCAGTTATTTCAGTTTAGTAGATTCTATTGGTTGTTGCATGCCTCCTAGTTCAACATTTCTTTATTGTTTATTTTATTGTGTTCGTTACTCTCACTTACTCAGTACATTCAAAGTACTGACGCAAACCTTTTATGTTGTATCATTTTATGATATAGCTGTAGGATCACAGTCCCAGCTTCATTAGCCATTTATTTCTTGAAGACCTCAGCTTAGCGAATTGGTGAGTCCTCATCCTCCGATGATGAAGATTTATTGTCTGAGTTATGATTTCATTTCTTCCAATTGATTTAAAGCTAGTTGGTGGTCTATCCTAGCAATTCATTAGACCTAGTGGCTTTCAGACTTAGACTCAATTTTTAGACTTTGTTGTTTTCTCGCAGCCTTGTAGTTTGTTCTACTATATTTCCGTATTATGATGCAATATATTTCTATCAAATATTTATATTCTTGCTACAAAAATTCGTTGTATGTATTTTTGTTACTCAGACTGCCAGTGCATGATAGACCAGGGGTTGACTTCGGTTCACTTGTGGCTTCAAGTACCATGTTCCATCCAGGGAATAGAACTCGAGGCATAACAAACTTGGTATTAGAGCCCTAGGTTCAGAGTATCTTTGGTTTTCTGAAAGTCGCATCAGGTAGAGTCCTCTTCATGGGTGTGAAGCGCGCCACACTTATGACGAGGAGGCTATGAGATGTCATTAGGAAACTTCCCTTTATTTCATTCTCCTTATCATGTGTTGAAATTCAGTTTCAAAAATCATTCTCCTAACTCGTGCTCTGCTTCCTTTTAGTGAAATATGCCTCCACGACGCGGAAAAGGAAGAAAGGCTGAAAATGTCCAACGGACTACTCCACCAGCCTCGGCGGCCCCACAGGATGATTCGGTATCAACCGCTGAATTTAGGGTGGCCATTCAGTTGCTCGCCCAAACTGTGACTAACCAGGTGAACCAAAAAGTGGTTCCAATTAATAACAATAGGTCTGCAATAGCTTCTAGGGTGCGGGACTTCACCTGAATGAACCCTCCATCTTTCCAAGGATCCAAGGTGGGGAAGGACCCCCAAGAGTTCATAGAGGAGAGCAGGAAGATTACCCGTATAATGGGTGTCAGCTCCTCCAAGAGTGCTGACCTGGTTGCCTATCAGCTAAAAGGGGTAGCCCAAGTCTGGTATGAGCAGTGGAAGGAGGGGCGACCAGTGGGAGCAGGACCAATGGAGTGGGTAGAGTTCAACACCTCTTTTCTAGATATATTTTTCTCGATGGAGCTTAGGGAAACCAAGGTAGCCGAGTTTATGAACCTGAGGCAGGGGAACAGAATAGTGGAGGAGTATGCTCTGGAGTTTACCATGTTGCCCAAATACGCTCCAGAGATGGTGGCTGAGCCAAGGGCTCACATGTTGAAGTTTGTGAATGGGGTGTCAAACCTGGTCCTCAAGGATTGTAGGATGCTGATCAAAGATATCAACCTTTCCAGTTTGATTGTTTATGCCCAACATATCGAGACTGAAAAACTAAGGGACATGGAAAGAAAGAATAAGTGGGCTAGGATTGGCCAATCAGATCATGCCACCAGAGGTCAGGTGGTAGCAACCTCCCAAAGCAGCAGCAGCAGCCGCAACAATAGTAGAAGAGGGCTCCAACGCCCATCTCAACCAGCGCCCCTACCTTTCGGTCCAACCAAGACCGGAAGGGTAGAGTATCTGGCTCTCAATCTCAGAGCTACAATGCCGGGAAAAATTATCTAGCTTGCCCCAAATGCGGAAAGAACCACCCGAGAGAGTGTATTCAGGGTCGAGAGGTCTATTTTGGTTGTGGACAGCTCGGGCATAAGCTTAAGGAGTTCCCATCAGCAGGGCGAGGGAGATCACAATCCACCACCTCAGTAGCTCCAGCAGGCTGACCAGCTCAACAGGCTAACGCATCAGGTATGGAGGGCGGTCAACGCCAAAACCATTTTTATGCATTATCATCTCATTGGGACCAGGAGAACTCACCAGATGTGGTCACGGGTATTCCTTTCTTGATCCTGGGGCCACACTATCATTCGTGACTCCCTACGTAGTAGTCCAGTTCGATGTCAATCCAAAAGTATTATTAGAACCCTTCTCAGTCCCCACGCCAGTTGGCAAGTTAGTTAGAGCCAGACGGGTGTATAGAAACTATCCAATCTCTATATACAATAAAGTCATTCCATCTGACCTTGTAGAATTAGACACGACCTCATTGTTGGCATGGATTGGTTACACTCCAGTTATGCCTTAGTTTACTGCGGAACTAGGGTCGTCAGGTTTCATTTCCCTAATGAACCAGCTCTAGAATGGTCGGGTAGTAGTTCAGTGCCTAAGGGTAGGTTTATTTCCTACCTTAAGGCCAAGAAGCTTATTTCCAAGGGATGTATCTTCTCGGAGTCCCTCCTAAACGGGAAATTGACTTCGACATAAACCTTATTCCAGATACTCAGCCCATCTCCATCCCTTCTTATAGAATGGCTCCGACTAAACTTAAGGAGTTGAAGGAGCAATTAAAAGATCTCTTGGATAAGGGTCTTATCAGACCCATTATCTCTCCCTAGGGTGCTTCAGTATTATTCGCGCGAAAGAAAGATGATACTCTCAGAATGTGCATCGACTACCGTCAGCTGAACAAGGTCACAATCAAGAACAGATATCCCCTACCCAGAATTGATGACCTGTTTGACCAACATCAGGGAGCCCGCTGTTACTCCAAAATAGATCTCAGGTCGGGGTATCATCAGCTAAGAGTCAGAGAGTGTGACATATCGAAAATGGCCTTTAGGACTCGGTACGGACACTTCGAATTCGTGGTTATGTCCTTTGGTTTAACAAATGCCCCTGCAGCCTTTATGGATCTGATGAACAAAGTCTTCAAGTAGTATCTAGATATGTTCATCATCATATTCATCGATGACATTTTGGTATACTCCAAAAATGAGGAAGATCATGCTAGTCACCTGAGGATAGTACTTCAGACACTCAGAGACCATCAGTTGTTCGCCAAGTTCAGCAAGTGCAAATTCTGGTTGAAGTCCGTGACTTTCTTGGGTCATGTGGTCTCAGGTGAGGGAATTCAGGCTGATCCTCAAAAGATAGTAGCAATGAAGAACTGGCCCAAACCTCTCCCCAACTAAAATTAGAAGTTTTTTGGGTTTGGCCGATTACTACCGATGCTTTGTGGAAGGCTTTTCTTCTATAGAATCTCTGCTGACTAGAATAACTCAGAAGAAGGTGAAATTCCAGTTGTTAGATGCATGTGAGAAGAGTTTTTAGGAATTAAAAACTCAACTCACTACCGCTCTAGTGTTGACCCTACCGGAAGGATCGGAAGGATTTGTAGTATATTGTGATGCTTCCAGAGTTGGACTCGATTGCGTTCTGATGCAGCGGGGTAAAGTGATAGCCTACGCCTCCAGACAGCTCAAAGTTCATGAGAAGAATTATCCCACTCATGACTTGGAATTAGCAGCGGTGGTGTTTGTGCTAAAAATATGGAGACACTATCTGTACGGGGATCACGTTGATGTTTTCACCGATCACAAGAGCCTCCAGTATGTATTGAGTCAGAAGGACCTAAATCTTCGCCAAAGAAGATGGTTGGAACTCCTGAAGGATTATGACATAAGCGTGCTATATCACTGGGGAAAAGCCAATGTGGTGGCTGATGCCCTAACCAGAGTGTTTATGGGTAGTGTGGCTCATGTTGAAGAAGGCAAAAAAGGAGTTTGCAAAGGATGTCCACAGGCTAGCTCGGTGAGGGGTGCAGTTGGTTGACTCAACTAAGGGTGGAGTAGTGATGCAAAGTGGGTCAGACTCTTCCTTGGTTGTGGAAGTCAAGTCCAAACAGGATGAAGATCCCATCCTTCTTAAACTCAAGGACACGGTTCTCAAGAAAGAGGTTGAGGCTTTCTCAGAAGGGGGAGACGGTGTGCTCCGTTACCAGGGCAGATTGTGCATACCAGATGTCAGTTACCTGAGACAGTAGATATTGGCTAAGCACACAGCTCGAGGTACTCTACCTACCCTGGTGATACTAAAATATACCGCAATCTGCAGGATATTTATTGGTGGAACGGCATGAAGAGATATATTGCTAAATTTATAGTTAAGTGCCCGAACTGCCAGCAAGTCAAGGTAGAGCATCAGAGATCGAGTGGTATGACCCAGGATATTAGCATACCCACGTGGAAGTGTGAATAAGTGAACATGGATTTTATTACGGGTCTTCCTCGATCACATCGGCAACATGACTCCATCTGGGTAGTAGTAGATCAGATGACTAAGTCAGCACATTTCCTCCCAGTCAAAACGACGGAATCAGTTGAGGACTATGCTAGACTTTATATCCGGGAGTTGGTCAGGCTTCATGGGGTGCAATTATTCATCATTTTAGAAAGACGTACTCAGTTCACATCATATTTCTGGAAGTCTTTTCAGAAGGGACTTGGCTCCCAGGTCATGCTCAGCACAGCTTTTCACTTGTAGGCAGATGGGCGAGCTGAGCGGACTATTCAGACCCTAGAAGATATGTTGAGAGCATGCGTGATTGATTTCAAGGGGATTTGGGATGACCATTTGCCTCTTATCGAGTTTGCGTACAATAACAATTACCACTCCAATATCCAGATGGCCCCGTTTGAGGCATTGTATGGCAAGAGGTGCAGATCTCCCGTTGGGTGGTTTGAAGAGGGTGAAGCTACTATAATCAGGCCAGACTCAATGCATGAAGCTATGCAGAAGGTATAGCTCATTGGAGAAAGATTAAAAATAGCTCAGAGACGTAAAAAATCTTATGCTGATGTGAGAAGAAGAGAATTGGACTTTGCTATGGATGACTAGGTCTATCTAAAAATTTTGCCCATGAAAAGGGTGATGAGGTTTTGGAAGAAGGGAAAGCTCAATCCGAGATATGTAGGACCCTACAGAATTCTGAGGTGAATTAGCAAGGTAGCTTACGAGTTGGAGTTTCCTTCAGAGTTGGCATCCGTAAACCCTATATTCCATGTGTCACTTTTGAAGAAGTGCATCGGAGATACAACTTCAGTTGTGCCATTGGACAGTGTAGAAATAAAAGATAGTCTCTCATATGAGGAGGTCCCAATCTAGATCCTTGACCATCAGGTTCGTAAGCTAAGGAACAAGGAGATGGCTTCAGTCAAGGTCTTATGGAGAAATCAGCAGGTTGAGGGAGCTACGTGGGAGGCTGAAGCAAATATGATGGCCAGATACCAACACTTGTTCTCTACTGATTCTGTTATAGCTTGAGATAATAGTCTTGCTCTAGAAACCAATTTAGTTGTTAGCTGAAATTCACATGTTAAAGTTCCTTTATTATTTTGAATATATCGATGAAAAGTGAATTCAATTCAGCTATGTATTTTGAAATGAGGGTAGCCATTCTGCCAGTTTTGATGTAAATGAGCAGTATTTGTATATTATGACGGTTATTCTCTGCTTTCCTATGTGTTTTTCAACATTCAAGGATGAATATTCCTAAAGGGGGATATTATAATTCCCTGAAAACTCAAAGATTAGACCCAAAACTTAAAAATAGAAAATTTATAGAAAACTAGAAAATCTATCACCAGGCACAAGACGGGTCGTTAAGTGACCTGTTGGAGGCGCCCATGAGTCATGGGAGGAATTGTAACTAGCTGGATGAGAATTTTCTAAGTTTGAAGTAGTGCACCTGACGGATGGTGACCACGAGTCATGGTCACCACAGACGATTCATTGGGTTGTCCGTGATGAACCCAGGTGAGCAGATGACCAGTTCACTTCACGGGTTGTGTGATGAGTCGTGGCCATGAGGGATGAGTTGTTAGGTCCCTCGTGATGACTTAAGTGACCTTCAGGTAGTAGTACCAATGAGAGATCCCAACAAGTCATGGTCTCAACCAACGACTCGTTGAGTGACCCGTTGGGACCCCGTCGACTAGATTTCAAATTTCAGCCTAGGGATATTTTTGTAATCTCCTACCTATTTAGTCCCTAAACTACATCGTTTTAGGAAATATTTCAGAGATATTATAGGGATTGAAAGGTTTTTCCCCTCACTCCCTATGCAAACTTTTATATACGATTGAAGTTTCCTCTCAAGAACTCTCAGGCAAGACTAGGGCTTCACACCCATTGCATCAGATTCAAACTTCCTTCGTTGGGAAATTTTTAGCCAGGCATGTGGGAATTCAACAAGGGGATTGTTCTTCCCTTGTGTCCCCTAAAACTCTTCCTCAGTTCACTATCAGTTTTGGCCCTGAATTTTCGCTTGTGAAGATATTGCTATCAGACCTTGTTTAATTCTTGAGGAATATTATTCTATGCTAATTTTAGATTTTTTCCACCAGTTTGTAACTCAAATGATGTTTGTTCCTTTGAATGTGAAATTTATCCCTAACTCTTGAAAACAAAAACTAGAATCCTGCATAAGTATCAAATTCTCAAAAATTGCTTGAATCTTTCAGAGTTAGGGGTTTCTATAATATTTGTATTTATTAGAAACTCGGTATAATGTATGTTAGACACTTTCATTCCAAAAGTGCATATACTCAGAAATGTCAGCCTAGTCTCAGTCATATTTTTAGCAACCTCTGGGTTGACCAGAATAATGTCAACTGGTCAGTTTGACTACAGAAATTCCCGAGGTGTCAGTATCACCTCCCAATTATCAGAATCAGATCAGAGCTCAACTTATTGTCCCATAGGCGGTCATGACACTTAGACAGATAGCTCTGACTAGCCTTAGGACCCCATTCAGATTACAATTTATTCTTAGACGGTTATGAAGCTTCTAGATAAGCAGCTCTGACCAGTCTAGAACCCACTTTCAAAATCTGGTTTGATAAGACTCTCCGGGTACCTTCAGTTATATATCCCTGACTAGTCTTGGACCCCAGTTTTGAGCTTTCAACTTAGTATTCAGTTTAGGAATTCTAGTGGGAGCGGGACTTAGCACCAAGCGGACCGGGGTTCCAGTGCACCCAGGTTCCCAAAACTACGTTGCCAGCGCAGGGTACTGTACTTATTGGCCTATTTGGCCCCAGACTTTTGTGATCACCCAGTTCATGCCTTTATACCCTGGCAAGGTATATCCGGTCCTACCGGTGGGGTGTATACATCGGACTCCACATTTAGCTCACATGGTTACATGTCGGTTATAAACTCTCCCACTAGTCAATTCAGTTCAGTCTCAGTCCAGTTCAGTCCAGAACAGTATACCAGACTTAGAACGCGTTTTGACCATCAAACAGGGTCTTCTTGTCCAGTCAGCATTTCAGTTATTTCAGTTCAGTAGATTCTGTTGGTTGTTCCAAGCCTCCCAATTCAGCATTTCTTTATTGTTTATTTCATTGTGTTCGTTACTCTCACTTACTCAGTACATTCAAAATACTGGCGCATACCTTTTTTGTTTTATTGTTTTATGATACAGCTGCAGGATCATAGTTCCAGCTTCGTTAGCCGTTTATTTCTCAAAGACCTCAGCTTTGCGAATTGGTGAATCCTCATCCTCTGAGGACGAAGGTATATTGTCTGAGTTATGATTTCATTTCTTCCAGTTGATTTAGAGCTAGTTGGGGGTCTTTCCCAGCGGTTCATCAAACCTAGTGGCTTTCATACTTAGACTCAATTTTCAGACTTTGTTGTTTCCTCGCAGCCTTGTAGTTTGTTCTACTATTTTTCTGTTTTATGATTTAGTATATTTCTAGAAAATATTTACATTCTTTCTTCAAAAATCCTGATGTATGTATTTTTGTTACTCAGAGTGCCAGTGTATGATAGACCAGGGTTGACTTGGGGTCACCTGTGGCTTCAAGTACCATGTTCCGTCCAGGGTGTAAACTCGGGTGTGACAATTAACATTGTAATGTATCATCATGAAGCTATGGTGGCACGTAGTTATGATACACCAGCGTAGTCCTTTGAATGCCAGGCTACTCGGTGCTAGACATTGCTCCCAAAAATATGCACATTAGGCTCGTACGTAAATCATAAACATCATTCATTAGATTCATGGCCAAATAAACATTAACATCGTTAATCCCCATTTACATAAATGTTTAACCATGAATCAAGGGCCCGATAATCAACCAACGTCATAAATCAATCTGTTATACCCCGTAGGATTCCCGGCACCTAGATGGCCTATTCGTGCATTAGTTAAGCATATTTGAAGGCCATACGTGCTAAAGAAAGGCCCGGGAAAAGATCGGACGAGAAACTTGTCGAACCATCGCGGAAGCAGCCAAGGCAGAGCCCCTCCGCGATGGCAACGTGTCAAGGAGGTGGAGCCTCCGCGTTGGCTCCGTGACACGTTGGCCTTGTCCAGGCCCAAGTATATAAAGCCCCACTTCAGTTTTTAATCAATCATTCTTATAATTTCTAGTGAAAACAGAGAGGAAAAACCATAGGAAAGAAAAGAACGAAGAGGGTAATATATTTTCGTCTGATTACGCTGCCAAACGTAGTCCAAACCCAAATTAACCTCAGATACCGAGGTATTTAGCAGTAGAGAGCATTCCTACGGATTTAGTTTCGCTAAATACGGTCGACGAATCGTCGAGCTACCGGACTAAGGTAAGTGGAATTGCTCCAAACTAGTGTCTATGTGTCTCTAGCTGTGAAGTGAGTATTTCTCCCTTCTGGACTTCTGAAAAATAGCGAGTTTTCGACCGTCTTTCGATAAGCCTAAGTTTAGGCTATAATTATATCGAAAGTGATGTCGTCCTTCAGAATAAAGTTGTATTTAGTACTGATTGATATATATATATGAATGAAGTTGGGAGGAATAGCTGAAATACTAACCAAGCTACGCCAGTTAGTTGGGAAATCAGAAGCGAAGGTATGTAAAGCTAATTTCCTCGGCAAGTTAGTTATCTTGGTATAGTAAGGTAGTTAAAGGCCAGTAGAATGTTCAGAAGTCGTGTGTTATGTTTATTACGAATGTTGGTACGATATTAGAAGCATCATGTTATGTATAGCGTGAAACTTGCTAGAACGATATAAATTCTGATACAAGTGTTAGAAACGGTACAGCATGTCCGGTATGTGATTTAGCAAAGAATGTTAGGTTATTATCGTATTCAGTTGAAGCCCAGTAAAGCAATGTAAATACCTGTAAGGTATCTCAGAAGTAGAATGATAGGTTAAAATGAAGTTTAGAAAGCATGTTAGAAATAGTAAATCATGTTACTATAGAAACTCAGTTATACAGCATGGTGTCCAGCAGAAAAACTACATCTTGTTCAACATTAGACACAGTACAGTATGGCAGAAGATTATAATTATATATATACTATTATCAGTCCCAGCACGTATAAAATACGTACATATCACTATCACTAGTTCAACATACAGTATGTACAAATACTTTATTATCATTAGCTTCAGTATGTGGGATATGCAGATAGTATTACTTATTGAGACCACTGTATTGTCTTGGGGTTGGATTACCTAGCATCCATGACCGCCCCAGGGTTAATAGCTATATCGACTCGTCGGCCAGAGGACGAGGATACGTCGCTCTACGGAGTGGCATGCCGTCCCACAAGGGATGAAGATGGGATGCCAGTTTTCCCCATATTGTGCCTTGGTCGGCCCTTATACACCCCCGTCGAGCGGATACGCTCGGGTGTTGATTCAAGAGTCCTCCGAACTCAGGTAAAGTTATAGTCAGGGGCTCAGCGAGCCCAAGTGCATACCCAGGGGACCGGCAGGATGCTTATAGTTATTGTAGGAGATGGGACGACTGGGGTAGGGGTATAGATTGTGTGTTGTTTGTACCTCCCGGCTTATGGGGGCCGGGTAAGGTTTGTGTGTGCTATGTTATGTTATGTTATGTTATGCCATGTTATACTAGATATGAGTAGATCGATAGTAGAACAATACATCTCCAGGTATGACTCCTACTCCTTCCAGTATAAGTTAAGAGCAGGCATAACTTTATATTTTCAGTCAGTTAGTCTATTCCTTCTTATTTCAGTTTCATCAGTTGTGTTGTTATTTTTAGATATTTCCTTCAGTTGTTGTTTTACATACTCAGTACCAGTGGTACTGACGCCCAGTGGGGCGCTACATTACTTGCCGGCAGGTACTCATAGACGACGGGCCGATACCTCGTGATTCCAGCCAGCTCACAGAGTCATCAGCTCCAGTCATCCGGAGCTAGATAGCTAGAGGTTTATCCCTTTTCTTTTGTTGTACAGCATGGGTAGGCCGGGGCCCTGTCCCGACCATCTTATCAATATTCTTAGAGGCTTGCAGTTTGTATATATTTCCCTGTGGTCAGATGAGCCGGTCGTGTGAGGCCGTGCAGTGGTATAGCTGTTAGTACTTCTGTTTCTTTCATGTTGGCCGTGTGGGGCCATAGCTTGACAGTAGTGGTGACCTTGCCGGTCACGTAGCTTTCCAATATCTCATTGTTGAATTACAGATAACTAGACAGCATGGTGGCCTTGTCGGCCCGCGTAGGCTCCCCTACATTGATATGTTTCTGGTTAGCTGTTAGTACAGGTACAGGTGGCTATAGGCCTAGTCGGCTGGAGGTTGTATTTACAGCCAGAGGCTGTATTTACAGCCGTTATATAGCCCGTTGTTTCCCTAAATCTGAGTTAGAGCCAGCCAGGCACCAGATGTGCTCAGGCTCAGTAGTCTAGCAGTTTAGGTCCTAGTAGGGCACCAGGTGCCAGTCATACCCCCCAAGGTGGGGTGTGACAAACTTGGTATCTGAGCAGGTCATGTCCCAAGGAGTCTGCAAGTCGTGCTAAGTAGAGTCCTGCCCATGGATGTGTTGTGCACCACATATTATGGGTAGGGGGCTGCAAGGCATGATAGGATGGTTGTCTTTTATTCTAATTCAGTCGTGTTGTAGAGCGGTACAATATAGGGTTGAGTCCCTAAAGCTTACTGTATTCTTTGGTTACAGATAATGTCAGACTAGCGACATCCTATCACAAGTCGGAGCTTAGATATTGCAGCAGGGGAAGGCACCAGCAGGATGCCTCACCCTCGTTTTGAAACAGCCCAATCAGAGGGCACTACAGAGGCATCGTCCCAGCCTTCCCAGCAGTCTCCACCACATCATGAGCCACCTGGGGCGACACTACCTCCAGCAGTTCACATACCGATACCTTCCGACCAGGAGGTCAGGAGTGCGGTAGTCATGTTAGCACAGATGATGGCTGCTCAGCGTCAGCCGATGCCGTCTACAGTTGCGGAGTCGTCAGGAGGGCCCGGTAGTTCGAGGGTCCGAGAGTTCTTGGCTCTGAATCCCCCACAGTTTACAGGTACGGACCGAACAGAGGACCCTCAGGATTTTTTGGATCAAATGTAGAGAATTTTCAGGGTTATGCATGCCACGCCTACAGAATCAGTTGAGTTGGCAGCATTCCGGTTACGGGACATTGCCGTATTGTGGTATGAAAGCTGGGAAAGGT
This sequence comes from Datura wrightii, assembly GCA_035772735.1. Taxonomy (NCBI): domain Eukaryota; kingdom Viridiplantae; phylum Streptophyta; class Magnoliopsida; order Solanales; family Solanaceae; genus Datura; species Datura wrightii. The sequence goes on along the minus strand of JASDFA010000027.1, from coordinate 106,662,349 downwards.
CCCGAGGGAGAGATGTTTCCCCTCCGACCTGGTCCAGCTTCTCAGGAGCTTTTCTGGATCACTATTTGCCGCGGGAGATTCGACAGGCCCGGGTAGACAAGTTCCTACATCTAGAGCAGGGGGCCATGAGTGTCCGGGAATATTCCTTGCGGTTTGATTCTTTGGCTCGGTGCGCACCGGCCTTTGTTGATACCATGGCTTCCAGAGTACACCGCTTCATCATGGGGTTGAATCCAGAATATGTTGAGACTTGTATTACGGCTCTGGGAGGAACAGCGCCGCCGGGACAGGCTAGTTGAGTTACAGAGGGAGGCTCTGGGAGGACCTAGGCCACGATTGTTAGATAGGCCACCCAGGCCCCCGCCTCCACCACAGCTGTAGAGGGGTAGATTTAGCCGCAGGGGGTAGTCAGAGACCAGCAGAGGCTCGCAGATGGCAGACTCACCATTACAGAGGAGGGCGAAGCAGAGTAGGTATACCCTACCACTTTTCCCTATATGCAGCCGACCCCACCCTGGAGCTCGCAGGTATGGCTCCACCGGATGTTATATTTGTGGCCAAGAAGGCCATTTGATGAAAGATTGCCCAGCCAGAGGTCAAGAGGATTGGGATAGACAGGACAGGGCATCTGCAGGGTCACGAGCCATAGCATCCTCGGCAGGGCGCAGGCCCTTAGTTTCAGCAGGCAGGGGTCGGGGCAGATCAGAGGCCTCCAGTGCAGGCGCGGGTCCAAGCCGCACCTATGATTTACCAGGAGGACAAGATTCAGAAGCGTCACCTGATGTTGTGACAGGTATGCTAACTATCTGCTCACACCCTGCTTATGTATTGATTGATCCAGGGTCTACTTTATCCTACATTACTCCATTTGTGGCACGAAAGTTCCATATCACACCAGAATTATTGCAGCAGCCCTTTTTAGTATCCACGCCCATCGGTGACTCTATTGTAGCTAGCAGAATTTACCGAGGGTGTACAGTAGAGGTTGTTGACCGTCAGACCGTAATAGACCTGGTCGAGTTAGAAATGATAGACTTCGATGCCATAATGGGTATGGATTGGCTAGTGCCGTGCTTTGCCAACGTTGAATGTTGGACCAAGACGGTCCGATTCCACTTTCCAGGAGAAGCAGTGCGGGAGTGGAAGGGCAGCACCGCTACGCCAAAAGGTAGGTTTATTTCCTACCTTCAGGCGAGGAAATTGATATCTAAGGGATGTATTTACCATCTGGTCAGAGTTCAGGATGTCTGAGCAGAATCTCCGACACTCCAGTCCGTTCCGGTGGTGAACGAGTTCCCTGATATGTTCCCCGATGAGTTACCTGGTATTCCCCCAAAAGGGAAATAGATTTTGCTATTGACTTGTTACCAGGCACTCAGCCAATATCAATTCCTCCCTACCGTATGGCTCCTGCAGAACTCAGAGAATTAAAGGAGCAGCTGAAAGACTTGTTGGATAAAGGTTTTATTAGACCAAGTACTTCACCATGGGGTGTGCCAGTTCTGTTTGTGAGAAAGAAAGATGGCTCACTCCGTATGTGCATAGATTATCGGCAATTGAACAAAGTTACAGTAAAGAACAAGTACCTTCTTCCCAGAATTGATGACTTATTTGATCAGTTGCAGGGAGCCAGATACTTTTCTAAGATTGACTTGCGGTCCGGGTATCACCAGGTTCGAGTACGTGAAAGAGATATTCCTAAGACAGCGTTCCTGACCCGATATGGACATTTTGAATTTCTAGTCATGTCCTTCGGGTTAACGAATGCCCCGGCAATCTTCATGGACCTGATGAACAGTATTTTCAGACCCTTTCTGGACTTGTTCGTAATAGTATTCATTGATGACATTCTGGTGTATTCTCGCTCTGAAGCAGATCACCGGACTCATTTGCGGACAGTGCTCTAGATCCTCAGGGACCGCCAGTTATATGCTAAATTTTTTAAGTGTGAATTCTGGCTTAATTCAGTAGCCTTTTTAGGGAATATTGTGTCGGATGCTGGTATACAAGTTGACAAGCAGAAAATAGAAGCAGTTAAATCATGGACTAGGCCTACCACTCCGACTGAAGTCCGTAGCTTTCTGGGATTAGCAGGATATTACAGGAGGTTCGTTGAAGGGTTCTCGACTATTGCGGCACCTCTGACTAAACTGACACAGAAAGCAACAAAGTTTCAGTGGATAGAGGCATGCGAGCAGAGCTTCCAGGAACTGAAAGATAGATTAACCTCCGCCCCAGTGTTAGCATTGCCGGAAGGTACAGAAGGTTATTCGGTGTATTGCGACGCATCAGGCGTCGGGTAAGGTTGCGTGTTGATGCAGCATGGTAAAGTGATTGCATATGCTTCCAGACAGCTGAGGAAACACGAAAAGAATTATCCTACCCATGACCTGGAATTAGCCGCAGTGATCCACGCCTTGAAAATGTGGAGGCATTACCTGTATGGCGTCCATGTTGACATTTTCACAGATCACAAGAGCCTACAGTACATCTTCACTCAGAGGGAGTTGAATCTGCAGCAATGTCGCTGGTTGGAGCTGTTAAAGGATTATGATGTGAATATTCTATACCACCCAGGAAAAGCCAATGTTGTAGCAGATGCTCTCAGTCGTAAGTCCATGGGGAGTTTGGCACATTTGCAGCCCGAGCAACGGGAATTGGTCAGGGAGATACATCAGTTAGCTAGCCTAGCCGTTTGTGTAGCAGAAACAGAGGACGGTAGTGCAGTAATACAGAACACCGCCGTGTCATCATTAGTTGTGGAAGTGAAAGAACGGCAATATGAGGATCCTGGCCTGATCCAGCTCAAAGACAGAATCCAGCAGGGTAAAGCGCCAGATTTTCAGGTAACTGAGGGAGAAGTGTTATTATGTAAAGGTCGCCTATGTGTTCCAGATGTTTCAGGGCTCTGCCAGCAGATTATGAATGAGGTACATTACGCCTATTATTCTCTTCACCCTGGTGCGACAAAAATGTACCATGATATCAAGGAAAACTATTGGTGGCCAGGTATGAAAAGAGAAATTGCTGAATTTGTAGCCCAGTGTCCTAACTGCCAACAGGTGAAAGCAGAACATCAGAAACCAGGCGGTTTGACTCAGGATATAGTTGTACCTCTCTGGAAATGGGAAGCAGTGAATATGGATTTTGTAGCAGGATTACCCCATACTAAACACAGACATGACTCTATATGGATGATAGTTGACAGATTAACAAAATCAGCTCATTTCCTGCCAGCAAAAACTACCTTCTCGGCTGAAGATTATGAAAAATTGTATATCCGAGAGATAGTCAGATTACACGGAGTGCCAGTATCCATTATTTCAGATAGAGGAGCACAGTTTACGGCTTGATTTTGGTGGTCATTTCAGAGAGGTCTGGGAACACAGATTAATTTAAGCACAGCATTCCATCCTCAGACAGATGGGCAGGCTGAACGCACAATTCAGACGCTCGAAGACATGTTGCGGGCGTGTGTGCTAGATTTCGGTGGTAGCTGGGATGAGCATTTGCCGTTAATTGAATTTGCCTACAATAATAGCTATCACTCAACCATTCAAATGGCGCCTTTTGAGGCTCTATACGGGCGAAAATGCAGGTCGCCGGTTGGCTGGTTTGAAATAGGAGAATCAGCGTTAGTTGGGCCAGACATTGTTCAGCAGTCAGAGGAGAAGGTAAAGCTTATCCGAGAACGTTTACTGACTGCACAGAGCCGCCAGAAATCATATGCAGATGTGTGGCGCAGAGACTTAGAGTTTGATGTGAATGACTGGGTATTCCTGAAAGTATCTCCGATGAAAGGGGTAATGAGATTCGGCAAGAAAGGTAAGCTCAGCCCGAGGTTTGTTGGGCCTTATCAAATTCGTCGAAGGATAGGCCGAGTAGCATATGAGTTGAACTTACCTCCAGAATTAGAATCTGTTCATCCGGTCTTTCATGTATCTATATTGAGGAAATGCAAATGAGACCCGTCCAGAGCAGTCCCAGTCCAGGATATTCAGGTTACAGAAGAGCTGGCCTATGAAGAAGTTCCAGTAGCTATCCTAGACAGACAAATTAGCAGATTGAGGACTAAAGATATTGCATCTATCAAGATATTGTGGCGTAACAAGAACTGAGAGGAGATGATGTGGGAAGTGGAGGAGGATATGAAGACCAGATATCCTCACTTATTCCAGGCCTAGTCAGCGACAGGTATGTCCGTATTACTACTTATGCAATACCTTATAGTTGTATATGAATAAATGAGAAGGATTGATGCTTAGCTATCCAGTGAATCCTAAAGTATTGTGTGCAGTACCTCTGTTGGACTTTTCTGCGTTTCAGGTTTTTGGTATAGTCCATATTACAGGGGAGACTCTGCCAAATTTTTTTTCTCTAAATAAGTAAACTGAGAGGTCCTCTAGATAAAAGTTTACATTCGAGGACGAATGTTCTTAAGGGGGGAGAATGTTATACCCCGTAGGATTCCCGGCACCTAGATGGCCTATTCGTGCGTTGGTTAAGCATATTTGAAGGCCATACGTGCTAAAGAAAGGCCCGGGAAAAGATCGGACGAGAAACCTGTCGAACCATCGCGGAAGGAGCCAAGGCAGAGCCCCTCCGCGATGGAAACGTGTCACGGAGGTGGAGCCTCCGCGTTGGCTCCGTGACACGTTGGCCTTGTCCAGGCCCAAGTATATTAACCCCCACTTCAGTTTTTAATCAATCATTCTTATAATTTCCAGTGAAAACAGAGAGGAAAAACCAGAGGAGAGAAAAGAACGAAGAGGGTAATATATTTTCGTCTGATTACGCTGCCAAACGTAGTCCAAACCCAAATTAACCTCAGATACCGAGGTATTTAGCAGCAGAGAGCATTCCTACGGATTTAGTTTCGCAAAATACGGCCAACGAATCGTCGAGCTACCGGACTAAGGTAAGTGGAATTGCTCCAAACTAGTGTCTATGTGTCTCTAGCTGTGAAGTGAGTATTTCTCCCTTCTGGACTTCTGAAAAATAACGAGTTTTCGACCGTCTTTCGGTAAGCCTAAGTTTAGGCTATAATTATATCGAAAGTGATGTCGTCCTTCAGAATAAAGTTGTATTTAGTACTGATTGATATATATATGAATGCAGTTGGGAGGAATAGCTGAAATACTGACCAAGCTACGCCAGTTAGTTGGGAAATCAGAAGCGAAGGTATGTAAAGCTAGTTTCCTCGGCAAGTTAGTAATCTTGGTATAGTAAGGTAGTTAAAGGCCAGTAGAATGTTCAGAAGTCGTGTGTTATGTTTATTACGAATGTTGGTACGATATTAGAAGCATCATGTTATGTATAGCGTGAAACTTGCTAGCACGATATAAATTCTGATACAAGTGTTAGAAATGGTACAGCATGTCCGGTATGTGATTTAGCAAAGAATGTTAGGTTATTATCGTATTCAGTTGAAGCCCAGTAAAGCAATGTAAATACCTGTAAGGTATCTCAGAAGTAGAATGATAGGTTAAAATGAAGTTTAGAAAGCATGTTAGAAATAGTAAATCATGTTACTATAGAAACTCAGTTATACAGCATGGTGTCCAGCAGAAAAACTACATCTTGTTCAATATTAGACACAGTACAGTATGGCAGAAGATTATAATTATATATATACTCAGTCCCAGCACGTATTAAATACGTACATATCACTATCACTAGTTCAGCATACAGTATGTAGAAATACTTTATTATCATTAGCTTCAGTATGTGGGATATGCAGATAGTATTACTAGTTGAGGCCATTGTATTGTCTTGGGGTTGGATTACCTAGCATCCATGACCGCCCCAGGGTTAATAGATATATCGACTCGTCCGCCAGAGGATGAGGATATGTCGCTCTACGGAGTGGCATGCCGTCCCACAGGGGACGAAGATGGGATGCCAGTTTTCCCCATATTGTGCCTTGGTCGGCCCTTATACACCCCCGTCGAGCGGATACGCCCGGGTGTTGATTCAGGAGTCCTCAGGACTCAGGTACAGTTATAGTCAGGGGCTCAGCGAGCCCAATTGCATACCCAGGGGACCGGCAGGATGCTTATAGTTATTGCAGGAGATTTGACGATCGGGGTAGGGGTATAGATTGCGTGTTGTTTGTACCTCCCGGTTTTTGGGGGCCGGGTAAGGTTTGTGTGTGCTATGTTATGTTATGTTATGTTATGCCATGTTATACTAGATATGAGTAGATCGACAGTAGAACGATACATCTCCAGGTATGACTCCTACTCCTTCCAGTATAAGTTAAGAGCAGGCATAGCTTTATATTTTCAGTCAGTTAGTCTATTCCTTCTTATTTCAGTTTCATCAGTTGTGTTGCTATTTTTAGATATTTCCTTCAGTTGTTGTTTTACATACTCAGTACCAGTGGTACTGACGCCCAGTGGGGCGTTGCATTACTTGCCTGCAGGTACTCATATACGAGGGGCCGATACCTCGTGATTCCAGCCAGCTCACAGAGTCATCAGCTCCAGTCATCCGGAGCTAGATAGCTAGAGGTTTATCCCTTTTCTTTGTTGTACAGCATGGGTAGGCCGGGGCCCTGTCCCGACCATCTTATTAGTATTCTTAGAGGCTTGCAGTCTGTATATATTTCCCTATGGTCAGATGAGCTGGTCGTGTGAGGCCGTGCAGTTGTATAGCTGTTAGTACTTCTGTTTCTTTCATGTTGGCCGTGTGGGGCCATAGCTTGACAGTAGTGGTGACCTTGCCGGTCACGTAGCTTTCCAATATCTCATTGTTGAGTTACAGATAACTAGACAGCATGGTGGCCTTGTCGGCCCGCGTAGGCTCCCCTACATTGATATGTTTCTGGTTAGCTGTTAGTACAGGTACAGGTGGCTATAGGCCTAGTCGGCCGGAGGCTGTATTTACAGCCGTTATATAGCCCGTTGTTTCCCTGAATCTGAGTTAGAGCCAGCCAGGCACCAGATGTGCTCAGGATCAGTAGTCTAGCAGTTCAGGTCCTAGTAGGGCACCAGGTGCCAGTCATATCCCCCAAGGTGGGGTGTGACACGATCAATCATAAATCCATATCATAAATCATAAATTACTTGAACATGTGGGCATTGCCTAATACTTTAACATGCTCGAAAATACTCAATTAACTTGAAAACATGATTATAAACGTGGGTAACTTTAAAACATGCTTTTCATCATTAATACTTCATCATACATGAACATTCATCATAAATCTTAACTTTCATGAACTTCTCCTAAATGGGCATTTTAAATTTATAAATCTGAAACATGATTTTATTGGAAAACAACATAAAAACTTGCCCATGATTCATAATTGAATAATAAAAACACATTTAAAATCATACCCATGTAGAGAATTAAAAATTTCATGCATTGGGTTAGAAACCCTGGTGCGGCCCCGCAAGTGTACGCGGTCGTACAAGTAATAGAGTGGCCCTTATTAAGAACCGGATATCGAACCCACAGGGACTGGACCAATTCAGCTAACTATCAAGTTCAAGTGTGATATTAAATGTTGCATGTGTTGATTATAAAAGTTTTCAATAGAGTTTAATTATGTCTAAATGTGGTCAACGAAATACTCTGAAGTCATTTAAGGAGCAACATAGAGTTAAAGTCGGATAATCATGCGATACCACGATTTGCAATGGTTTAAGTATGGAACTATCAATTGTCGTCTCACATAATTAGAATATCATGTTCATGGTCTTCCCGACATCTAAACACGACAAACTAGCCTCACTACTATATTGTGAGAGAGGATGCTAATTCTAGTTCATGGGCAATTAACTACATGGATGTGGTTTATGGGGTTATGTCATTGATTAGGATACTTTCGTACTTCCAACCATTTAGCCAAACATAGCTTCACAACTACTTCTTCGAGTGGTGGAGTGACAAATCTAAGCCGGTGTCTTTATCTCTTCCCATTTTATCAACTAAGCAAGGTAAATTAGGTATATTTCTATCCTAACCACAAAATCTTATCAAAAGACAAGAACTTGCTTCTTACATTCTTATGTTCTTCCCTAGGTTTGCTTTCTCAAGCATTTGCCTAAGTTTAACGTATGTGTTCTCATGGTGATCAATCATAAAAACAACCAATAATTAAGAATGCAAGACAAAACAACAATCAATAACTCAATTCCAAAGCGAATTCGTAAAATCACACTCATAACTCATGGCTTCAACCCTAGAGGAAGGGTTCTAGCCATTCAAGTTCGTAAAATTACAAGAAAAAATTATTAAAGTAACATACTTACAAGAATTGGTAGAGGAGAAGATGAAATTGATGAACCCTAGGTGAGTTCTCCCACTTCTCCCTTCACTCCTAGGTGGTTTTTCTGAATAAAATCGTGACAAAATGATTTTAGGAGCTAAGGGACCTATTTATAGTAAATAAGAATTATGCAAAATTATGCCTGTCGTAGAATGGCTCCGTGTCATGGAGTGTATCGCGGAGCACTGCCTCCGTGACACGGAGGTAACGCGGATACACACTGGAAATCGCCTTAGGATGACAATATGCTGAGGTTTGCCGCGATGGCTGGCGTGGCACGCTGCTCTTGCAGCACGATGGTAGGCGTGACACGGTGCTGGCGCACAGGTCGCCTGGCGTGGCACGCCGCTGGCGTGCAGGATGCCTGCCTACTTGCTGCCTTCCTCTCGCACCTGGCATTGGCGTGGCACGACGTTGGGCACGGCACACGCACAGCGTGGCATGCTGCCTGGCGCGGCCAGCCTTGCCAAGGCATGCTTCTTTGCCTACTTTTGTAACTTGCTCCCGACTCCATTCCTCTACTTCACCAACTTATAAATTAGTTCCTCAAATTCATTTTAAACCTACAAAAACAAGGACTAATCATGTTGGTTAGTACATATATTCACATTTATATAAAATCACATGAAAATGTATATAAATAACTAGATAAACAAGACTAAACTAAGTTATAAAGTATCACTCGGGCATGCAATTTTGCCCGAGATCACCTACCCCACACTTAAAGCCTTGTTCGTCTTCGAACAACCCTTTTACATCTCATGTAAATGAAGACTCACACATAACAAATTTAACAAGATAATTCAAGTTATGACTATAATGATTATTTAAGATAGCAAGTTAAAAATAGAGCATGCACGATTTAATCAATGAAATGATATACAACTCCGTTAAGACTTCCTAACCTCAAGAATCGACTCTCAATCTTAGCAAACTCATGCAAATCAACCGATCAAGAAATCTGAGATGAATGTTATCTCTCATTAACATGTGCCCTCACAACAAGAGAGTTACCCATTTCTACTCACAAGTTTTTAAATCACAACATGTATGGGTATATGAATAAAATTACGCTCGCTCTCTCAAAGAATTTGCATGCATCATGTAGTGAACCATAAGCTTGCCCTTAGTGTTTTACTCCATTAATTTAAGGATGTATGAATGTAAGATCAAGTAGGACTTAATGGGTTGTAATGTAAGCTAAGGGACGGGAAGGTACTATTATGGCTAGTAATAGAGACTATCTTCCCCAAGCACTTTTAATAACTTCACCCTTCATTAAGGACATCTCTTCTTTTACTTCACCCTCATTCTTTTCACTCTTGAATTTTTTCTTCCTGTTCCCATTTCTTTAAGCACACTCAGCTTAGTAGTAAGGAGTACTTAAGCAATTTTTTTTTCATTCATTTATTTTCTTACTCCCTACTAATAATCAACCATTTTCACACAAGTGCACATTTGTCCTTTTCTCAACTTTCACAACTTCTACTTTTCCTTCTTTTTCACGCTTCTCACTCCTTCACTCTTTGGAATTTTTCACTTAAGTGCTTCGGAGTTTTGGATCAAATTCAAAGCTAATGAAAGAAAAGGATTAAGCTTATGTTGTAGCTATCAAAGAATAGGCTTAAGGCTCAATGGGGCTAACTAGGATTAAATATTCAAGGTAGGTCAAGTGAGGGATAACATTTAGGTTCATTCAAAGAAATGCCTAAATCATCTCCTACAATTCACATCCTTCATTTCATTTTATATATACACCAGGAAAGTTCTAGACATTCTACAATAGCACGGAATATTCGAATAACTTACACTCACAGCACATGCTCAATTCAAGACACATTCAGCAGACTCTCAACTCAGCTAATCACAAAAATTCAAAATTAAGCTTCAACCACATTGAGTCAAATTCAAGAGCCTAAGTGTCTCACACAAAGTTTTACATTTCTTACATGCTTCAACCCTAACCACACTTGTATCTTACAATCATGTATAGCACATAACAAGAACATCAAGCCATCAATTAGCTACGAGTTCAAAAAGCAAAACCTATTGACTTATTTTCCTCAAGACGGTCGTCATCCATCCATCGTTGGAAACAGTCCCCAACTATGACTAAAAACATTATATACCGACAAAGAAAAAAAAATTTATTCTTCGGTTCAAAGACCCCCCGTCGAAAAAGAACTGAAAAGAAAAACCAACGGGTGATGAAGTCATGCTTAATTCACAAATTTTCTTTCCCTATTTTTTTTCCAAGCACTAATTCACCAAAAATCATTAAGCACAAAAAATTTAAAAAAATATTCCTTGAAATTTCCCTCACCCCACACTTGAATCATGCAATGTTCTCATAACATCAAATTAAAATTTAAAGAGGGTGAGAATTACTCCCTGAGGCCTTTAGGCCTAGCTAACAACATGTTTATCTTTTACATCTACACAAGTGTGTGTTTGACCCCACCCTTTTTATCATCCATGCTTCTTAGCTTCCTCCTCCAAGGGTACTCAGACTTCCCCTCTACCTGTGCTTAACTTTCCACCAAAAACAACACAAATTGAAAATAAATAGAATTAAACTCATATACAAGAAATTAAAATGGTACCTGTGGTACCCTTGGGTTGCCTCCCAAGCAGCGCCTAATTTTATGTTGCGGCACGACGTGAACTATCCTTTTCAGGACATCCTCATACCTAGGTTCCCATTGGAGAACCACCTCCTTTTCTTTTGATTTTTAGAGGAAACAGCCTCCATTCTATTCCCCTCTTCCTCCAACTTCTTCCTACTCTAAAGCCCTTTATCAAACTCGGGATGAACACTTGTCATTACCTTTGGCCATGGACCTGATGAATCCCCCACCCCACACTCATCCTGTGACAACACACTAACCTTACACAGGTTTTTGTAGTGTGTGGATGGGTTCATTTCTTGGTATACTCGGAAGAGTTCTTCTTCATCTTCGACCCTCATTTTCAGGGTCCCTGCTCAAGAGTCAATCACCACTCCTCCGGTGGCCAAGAATGGCCGTCCCAAGATTAAGGGTACCTGATCATCAACATGAAAATCTAAGATAATAAAATCAGTAGGTATAATAAACTTACCCACTTTGATGAGAAGGTCCTCTATTATTCCATCAGGTTCCACTTGCGACTTATTCGCCAGCTGCATTGACGTGCCCGATTCGCGCGTCCGCAAGTGTACGGGTCGTGCAAGTAATATAGTGGCTCTTTTTAAGAACCGGGTTGTCGAACCCACAGGGACTGAACCCATTCCTCTAACTATCCATTTCTATTATGATCTTAAATACCTCAAGTGTTGGTTATAAACATTTTCGATTGAGATTAATTAAGTCTAAGTTTGGGTCAACGAAATATTCTGAAATCACTCTAGGAGCAACATAGAGTTAAAACCAATTAATCATGCGATCCTACGATTTGCAATGGGTTAAGCATGGAACTATCAATTGTTATTTCACATAATTAGAATTGCATGTTTATGGTCTTTCGAGCCTCTAAACACGGCAATCTAGCCTCACTGCATCATTGTGAGCGAGGAGTTTAATTTTCTAGTCGCGGGCAATCAATTATGTTGTGGTTTACGGGGAAACGATTAGGGACTTTCGTGCGTCTAACCATTTAACTCAACTTAGCCTCACAACTACTTCTTCGAGTGGTGATGTGACATCCCAAGTTGGTCTTTCATAACCCCCATTTGTCATCCAAGCACGGTGTTAGGTATATTTCTATCCTGACACAATATATCTCCCGAGATACAAACATGCTCCTTACATTCTCATGTCCTGACCTAGGTAATGCTTTCTCAAGCTATTACTCAAGCTAACAAATATGCTTTCATGGTGATCAATCATAAAAACAACCAACAATCCAGAATGCAAGACGAAAACAACAATCAATAACTTAATTCCAAAACAATTTCATAAAAGCACAATCATAATTCATGGCTTCAACCCTAGAGGAAGGGTTCTTGCCATTCATGTTCGTAAAACTACAATTAACTAATACTAAACTAACATACTTACATGAATTTGGTAGATGAGAAGGGAATTTGATAAACCCTAGATGAGTTCTCCCACTTCTCCCTTCACTCCTAGGTAGTTTTCCAGAATAAAATCGTGACCCCCCGATTTTAAGAGCTAAGGGTCCTATTTATAGTAAATGGAAAACGTGCATAATTTAGCCTGAAATGGAACATCTCCGTGTCACGGAGTGTATCGCGGAGCACACGGAGGCAACGCGAAAGCTCTCTAGAAAGTGCCTCCAGAAACCAAGCTGCCGAGGGTCACCGCGCTGGCCAACGTGACACGCTGCTCATGCAGCACGTTGGCATGCTGCTGGCGCGCAGATGGCCTAGCGTGGCACGGCGCTGGCGCGCTGGTTCTCTGCCTACTGCTGCCTGCTGCTGCCTTTCCTCATGCGCTTGCCAAGGGCATGGCACGGTGCTGGGCGCGGCACACGTACAGCGTGGCACGCTGCCTGGCGCGGCCAGCCTTGCCAAGGCATGCTCCTTGCCGACTTTCGCCACTTGCTTCCACTATATTCCTTCCTATTCACCAACTTGTGAATTAGTTCCTCAAAATCCTTGAAACCTACAAAACAAGGGCTAATCATGTTGGTTAGCACATATATTCACATTTATATAAAATCACATGAAAGTATGTAAAATAACTTAGATAAACAAGACTAAATTAAGGTATAAAGCGTATCTCGGGCATGCTATTTTGCCCGTGATCACAACCCCACACTTAAAGCCTTGTTCATCCTCGAACAACCTTTTACATATCATGCATATGGAGACTCCCACATAACTAATTTAGCAAGATAATTCATGTCACGGCTATAATGATTACGTAAGATAACAAGCTACAAATAGAGCATACACAATTTAATCACCGAGATGAAATACAACGATGCTAAGACTTCTTAACCTCAAGTATCGACTCTCAATCTTAGCAAACTCTTGCAAATCAACTGATTAAGAAATCCCACATGAATTATATTCTTCATTCAACATGTGCCCCTCACCGAAATAGAGTTACCCAATCACACGCAAAAATCATTTGTACATCATAACATGTGTGGGTGAATAAATAGAATTTCACTCACTCTCATAAAGAATTCACATGCATCATGTAATGACCCATAAGCTTGCCCTTAGTGTTTGATTCCACTCATTTAAGGATGTGTGAATGTAAGATCAAGTAAGACTTAATGGGTTGCAATGTAGGCTAAGGGACAGGTAGGTACTATTATGGCCAGTAATAGTGACTATCTTTCCTAAACGCTTTTAATCCATTACGCCCTCCTTACGAACTTCCCTTCCCTTACTTTACCTTTTTCTCCTTTCATCTTTCTTGTTCCTCTTATGTACCCCCATTTCTTTAAGCACTTTTAACTTATTAGTAAGGAGCTCTATAAATAATTTTTCATTAATTTGTTTTCTTGCTCCTTACTAATAATCAACCATTTTCACACAAGTGCACCTTTGTCCTTTTCTCACTTCTACAACTTGCTACTTTTCCTTTCTTTTCATTCTTCTCACTCCTTTACTCCTTCGGATTTTTTTCACTCAAGCGCTTAGGAGTTTTGGATCAAGTTCAAGGCTAATGAAATAAAAAGGATTAAGCTTATGTTGCAACTGTCAAAGAATAGGCTCAAGGCTCAATGGGGCTAACTAGGATTAATTTCTCAAGGTAGGTAAAATGAGGGATAAAAATTTGGTTCATTCAAAGAAATGCCTAAATCATCTCCTACAATTCACATCCTTCATTTCGTTTTATAAACACACCAGGCAAGTTCTAGACATTCCACAATGGCACAGAATACTCAAAAACCTTACACTCATGGCACATGCTCAAATCAAGACATATTCATCAGACTCTTACTCAGCTAATCACAAGAATTCAGAATTAAGCTTCAATCATATTGAGTCAAATTCAAGAGCTTAAGTGTCTCAAACAAAGTTATACAATTGCATGCTTCACACCGAACATACTTGCATCTTACAATCACGTATAGCACATACAAGAACATCAAGCACCACTTAGTTATGGTTTCAAAAACCCATCACCTACCGACTAATTTTTCCTCAAGACGGTCGTCATCCATCCATCATCGGAAACAGTCCCTAACTATGACTAAAACACTATATACAGACAAAAGAAAGAAAAAGAAAAAATTTTTATTCTTCGGTTCAAAGACCCCCCCGTCGGAAAAGAACCGAAAAGAAAAACCAACGGGTGATGAAGTCATGCTTACTTCACAAAAATTTTCAAATTTTTCAAATTTCTCAAGCATTAGCATTACATTCACCACAAACTTGTTAAGCACAAAAAATTTTTTTTGAAATTTCCCTTGAAATTTCCCTCACCCCACACTTAAATAATGCTATGTCCTCATAGCATCAAATCAAAATTTAAAAACGGTGAGAAATACTCCCTGAGGCCTTTAGGCCTAGCTAATAGCATGATTTTCTTCAACTTTGCACAAGTGTGTATCGACCACACACTTTTTCTCTTCCATGCTTGTTAGTTTCCTCCTCCACGGGTACTCAGACTTCCCGCCATCTGTGCTTAACTTTCCACCAAAAATACAAACAAAATAAAAATAACAAAATCAACACAAAACCAAAATTTACAAAGCGTACCTGAGGTACCCTTGGGTTGCCTCCCAAGCAGCGCCTTATTTTACGTCATGGCACGACGTGGACTGTCCTTTTCAAGACATCCTCCTACCTGGGTTCTCTTTCGAGAACCATCTCCTTTTCTTTTGCTGTTTAGAGGAAACAGCCTCCACTCTGTTCCTCTCTTTCTCCAACTTTTTCTCAATTTGAAGCCCTTTATGAGACTCAGGCTGAACACTTGTAATTGCCTTTGGCCCTGCACCTGTGGAATCCTCCACCCCACACTTATCCTCTGCCAACACACTAACCTGACAAAGGTTTCTGTAGTGTGCAGATGGGTTCATTTCTTGGTAAACGCGGAAGATTTCTTCTTCATCCTCAACCCTCATTTTCAGGGTCCCTGCTTTCAAATCAATCACCGCTCCTCCAGTGGCCAAGAATGGCCGTCCCAAGATCAGGGGTACCTGGTCATCAACCTGAAAATCTAAGACAATAAAATCAGCAGGTATAATGAACTTACCTACTTTGATGAGAAGGTCCTCTATTATTCCATCAGGTGTCACTCGCGACTTGTCAGCCAGCTGCAGCATCAACCTTGTCGGCCTCGGTTTTCCCAACCCCAGGGTGTTGAATAAGGATAGGGGTATTAGATTGACTGCTACCCCTAAGTCACACAAAGCTCATAGCACCTCAGCTTTACCAATTTGTATGGGGAGGGTAAAACTCCCTGGGTCTTTGAGTTTCTTCGGCATTTTGCTCAATACCCTGTGACTGCACTCCTCAGTCAGTGCTACCGTCTGGACGTCCACCAATCTCACTTTGTTCGCCATTACATCCTTCAAGTATTTAGCATACTTGGGCATTCCCTGCAAGACATCAATAAGAGGCAAATTTATGTGAAGTTATTTGAAGCTCTCGAAGAACTTTTTGAAGCATTCCTCTTCCTTGCTCTTTCTGAATTTCTGAGGGAATGGTGGTGGTGGTCTTTGTGCTGGCTGCAATGAAAGTTCCGCATTTTATTGGCCAGCACTCTGATTATCTCCCATGTTGATGGATGGTCCTGGTCTAACCAACTCCGGCTGCACCTCCTTTCTCAGCTCTTTTGGCACTGCATCAGCTAATTGCTTACCGCTTCTCAAACTGATGGCATTGATCTGTCGGGGGTTAGGATCTGTGTCGCTTGGTAATCCCCCCTGCGATCTCATGTTTTCAGCTGCTATCTGACCCACTTGTTTTTCAAGATTTCGGGTGGCTACTTGCTGATTCATTAAGTCTGTTGCCATCCTCGCCTGATTTTCCACTAACTGAGTCTGGGTCTCCATGATTTTCTGCAATGTTTCCTCAATGTTGCTACTCAATTGCCCATCATTCTGCCTATTCTGCTGATACTGCTGCTGTTGAGGTTGCATATAATTTTGCTTTTGGTTACCACCCCAAGAACAATTCGGGTGGCCCTGCCAATTTCTGTTGTAACTGGTTTCAAAATTCTGATTGTTGCGCTGCACATTACTAACAAAATTGACTGACTCCGGATTGGCTCCACAAGATTCTGCATGGTGCCCATTATTACCATAAATTTCACACCAACTCGGAGCTTGCTGAACTGCATTAACCTGGCCCTGGCGTTGGTTCATACTCAGTTTATTGAACTGAGTCATCATTTGATGCTGGAACGAAGCTAACTGTGCTGCCAAGGCATTCAAACAATCTACTTCTATCAACCCCGATCTGTTTCCTGCCCCTCTTGATGACTCGCTGTGCCACTCTAGATTTCCTTGTGCAATTCTGTTCAACAAAGTGTACAACTCATCATACGTCTTATCCAAGGCTTGCCCACCCGATGCAGAGTCTAGTAATATTTTTGTGTGTGGGTCTAGACTTTCTACAAAGGTATGAGCCAGCACTTCATTTGATTGCTGGTGATGGGGGCAATCTCTTAACAATGACTTGAATCTTTCCCAAGCCATATATAAGTTCTCATCAGGCCTCTGCTTGAAACTGAGTATTTCACTTCTCAACCTTGCAGTTTTGCCTGAGGGGAAGAATCTGATAAGGAACTTCTTAGCCAAGTCATTCCATGAAGTTATGGAGTTCAGTGGCTCAGCCTTCAGCCACTTTTTCGCCTCTCCCAACAGTGAAAATGGGAAGAGGGTCATTCGGACATAATCTGTGGACACGCCGGTGGGGACAAACGTGTCACTAATCTCTAAAAAGCTCTGTTAGTGCTGCTGCGGGTCCTCATGTGCCATCCCAGTGAATTGACCACTAGAATGTAACAGTTGCACCATGTTCTGTTTAAGCTCAAAGTGCCCTCCAGGTTCCGGTTTACGGATGCTAGAGGTCACATTCGTCGCTAGTGGGATTGCCACTTCGCGAACTGGTCTTGCTGCCATTGCTTCGGATGACAATTGTGCTTGTCCTGCGGGTGGTTGTTGTTGCACCTTTTCTTGAAGTCTCTTCAGCTTTTGTTCTAGAGCTACTCTCCTTTGCAAATGGATTTGACGTTCAGGTTCCAGCAACGGTTCCACAAGCTCTCTATTTCTAGCCATCTCGGCAGGACAACCTGTCACCTGCAATTAAGCACACTAAGACCAAGTTTCTCAACACTTAAGGAAATTCAAAAATCACACAAAAATAGATAAATTATCAAAACATCGCCGAGTCCCCGGCAACGGCGCCAAAAACTTGACGTGCCCGATTCGCGCGTCCGCAAGTGTACGGGTCGTGCAAGTAATATAGTGGCTCTTTTTAAGAACCAGATTGTCGAACCCACAGGGACTAAACCCATTCCTCTAAATATCCATTTCTATTGTGATCTTAAATACCTCAAGTGTTGGTTATAAACATTTTCGATTGAGATTAATTAAGTCTACGTTTGGGTCAACGAAATATTCTGAAATCACTCTAGGAGCAACATAGAGTTAAAACCAATTAATCATGCGATCCTACGATTTGCAATGGGTTAAGCATGGAACTATCAATTGTTATTTCACATAATTAGAATTGCATGTTTATGGTCTTTCGAGCCTCTAAACACGACAATCTAGCCTCACTGCATCATTGTAGCGAGGAGTTTAATTTTCTAGTCGCGGGCAATCAATTATGTTGTGGTTTACGGGGAAACGATTAGGGACTTTCATGCGTCTAACCATTTAACTCAACTTAGCCTCACAACTACTTCTTCGAGTGGTGATGTGACATCCCAAGTTGGTCTTTCATAACCCCCGTTTGTCAACCAAGCACAGTGTTAGGTATATTTCTATCCTGACACAATATATCTCCCGAGATACAAACATGCTCCTTACATTCTCATGTCCTGACCTAGGTAATGCTTTCTCAAGCTATTACTCAAGCTAACAAATATGCTTTCATGGTGATCAATCATAAAAACAACCAACAATCCAGAATGCAAGACGAAAACAACAATCAATAACTTAATTCCAAAACAATTTCATAAAAGCACAATCATAATTCATGGCTTCAACCCTAGAGGAAGGGTTCTTGCCATTCATGTTCGTAAAACTATAATTAACTAATACTAAACTAACATACTTACATGAATTTGGTAGATGAGAAGGGAATTTGATAAACCCTAGATGAGTTCTACCACTTCTCCCTTCACTCCTAGGTAGTTTTCCAGAATAAAATCGTGACCCCCCGATTTTAAGAGCTAAGGGTCCTATTTATAGTAAATGGAAAACGTGCATAATTTAGACTGAAATGGAACGTCTCCGTGTCACGGAGTGTATCGCAGAGCACTGCCTCCGTGACACGGAGGCAACGCGAAAGCTCTCTGGAAAGTGCCTCCGGAAACCAAGCTGCCGAGGGTCACCGTGCTGGCCAACGTGACACGCTGCTCATGCAGCGCGTTGGCATGCTGCTGGCGCGCAGATGGCCTAGCGTGGCACGGCGCTGGCGCGCTGGTTCTCTGCCTACTGCTGCCTGCTGCTGCCTTTCCTCGTTCACTTGGCAAGGGCGTGGCACGGCGCTGGGCGCGGCACACGTACAGCGTGGCACGCTGCCTGGCGCGGCCAGCCTTGCCAAGGCATGCTCCTTGCCGACTTTCGCCACTTGCTTCCACTATATTACTTCCTATTCACCAACTTGTGAATTAGTTCCTCAAAATCCTTGAAACCTACAAAACAAGGACTAATCATGTTGGTTAGCACATATATTCACATTTATATAAAATCACATGAAAGTATGTAAAATAACTTAGATAAACAAGACTAAATTAAGGTATAAAGCGTATCTCGGGCATGCTATTTTGCCCGTGATCAAGCATCAACCTTGTTGGCCTCGGTTTTCCCAACCCCAGGGTGTTAAATAAAGATAGGGGCATTAGATTAACTGTTGCCCCTAGATCACACAAAGCTTGTAGCACCTCAGCTTTACCAATTTGTATGGGGAGGGTAAAACTCCTGGGTCTTTGAGCTTTTTTGGAGTTTTGCTCAATACCCTGTGACTGCACTCCTCAGTTAGTGCTACCGTCTGGAAATCTACTAATCTGACTTTGTTAGCCATCACGTCTTTCAAGTACTTAGAATACTTGGGCTTTCCCTGCAAAACATCAATAAGAGGCAAATTTATGTGAAGTTCTTTGAAAATCTCAAAGAACTTTTTGAAGCATTCCTCCTCCTTGCTCTTTCTGAATCTCTGAGGGAATGGTGGTGGTGGTCTTTGTGTTGGCTGCAATGAAGATTGTGCATTTTGTTGCACAACACTCTGATTTTCTCCCTTGTCATTGGATGGTCCTGATCTAACCAACTCCGGCTGCACCTCATTTCTCTTCTCTTTGGGCACTGCATCAGCTAATTGCTTGCCGCTTCTCAGACTGATGGCATTGACCTATCGGGGGTTAGCTGTGTCACTTGGTAGTCCCCACTGCAGTCTCATGTTTTAAGCAGCTGCTATCTGACCCATTTGTTTTTCTAGATTGTGGGTGGCCACTTGCTGATTCTTCAAGTCTGCTGCCATCCTCGCCTGATTCTCTGCTAACTGAGTCTGGGTCTCCATGATTTTCTGCAATGTTTCCTCAATGTTGTTGCTCAACTGGCCATCATTCTGCCTATTCTGCTAATACTGCTGCTGTTGAGGTTGCTGATAACTTTGCTTTTGATTTCCACCCCAAGAAAAATTCGGGTGGCTCTACCAATTCTTATTGTAGTTGTGTCCTAAATTCTGATTCTTTCTCTGCACATTCCCAACAAAATTGACTGATTCCGGATTGGCTCCACATGATTCTGCATTGTGCCCATTATTACCATAAATTTCACACCAACTTGGAGCTTGCTGAACTGCATTAACCTGGCCCTGTTGTTGGTTCATACTCAGTTTATTGAACTGAGTCATCATTTGATGCTGGAACGAAGCTAACTGTGCCGCCAAGGCATTCATACTATCTACCTCTATCAACCTTGCTCTTTTTCCTGCCCCTCTCGATGACTCGTTGTGCCACTCTGGATTTCCTTGAGCAATTCTATTCAACAAAGTGTACAGCTCATCATAAGTCTTCTCCAAGGCTTGCCCACCCGATGCAAAGTCTAGTAATATTTTTGTGTGTGGGTCCAGACTTTCTACAAAGGTATGAGCCAGCACTCCATTCGATTGCTGGTGATGGGGACAGTCTCTCAATAATGACTTGAATATTTCCCAAGCCAAAAATAAATTCTCATCAGGCCTCTACTTGAAACTTAGTATTTCACTTCTCAACTTTGCAGTCTTGCCTGAAGGAAAAAATCTGATAAGGAACTTCATTGCCAAATCATTCCACGAAGTTATGGAGTTCGGTGGCTCAGCTTTCAGCCACTTCTTTGCCTCTCCCAACAATCAAAATGGAAAGAGGGAAAGTCGGACATAATCTGTGGACACGCCGGTGGGGAAAAACGTGTCACTAATCTCAAGGAAGTTCTGTAAGTGCTGTTGCGGGTCATCATGTGCCATCCCAGTGAATTGACCACTAGAATGTAACAGCTGCACCATGTTCTGCTTCAATTCAAAGTTCCCTCCAGGCTCCAGTTTACGGATACTAGAGTTCACATTAGTCGTTTGTGGGATTGCCACTTCGCGAACTGGTCTGGCTGCCATTGCTTCTGGTGACAAATGTGCTTGTCCTGTGGGTAGTTGTTGTTGTACCTTTTCTTGAAGTCGTTTCAGCTTTTGCTCAAGAGCTACTCTCCTTCGCAAATGGATTTGACGTTCAGGTTCAAGCAACGGTTCCACAAGCTCTCTATTCTTAGCCAACTCGGCAAGACAACCTGTCACCTACAATAAGTTAGACTAACACCAAGTTTCTCAACACTTAAGGAAATTTAGAATTCACACAAAAATAGATAAATTATCTAAACTATACCGAGTCCATGGCAACGGCGCCAAAAACTTGGTGCGGCCCCGCAAGTGTACGCGATCATACAAGTAATATAGTGGCCCTTTTTAAGAACCGGATGTCGAACCCACAGGGACTGGACCAATTCAGCTAACTATCAAGTTCAAGTGTGATATTAAATGTTGCATGTGTTGATTATAGAAATTTTCGATAGAGTTTAATTAAGTCTAAATGTGATCAACGAAATACTCTAAAGTCATTCAAGGAGCAACATTGAGTTAAAGCCGGATAATCATGCGATACCACGATTTGCGATGGTTTAAGTATGGAACTATCAATTGTCGTCTCACATAATTAGAATTCCATGTTCATGGTCTTCCCAACCTCTAAACATGACAAACTAGCCTCACTACTACATTGTGAGCGAGGATGCTAAATCTAGTTCGTGGGCAATTAACTACATGGATGTGGTTTATGGGGTTAAGCCATTGATTAGGGTACTTTCGTACTTCTAACCATTTAACCAAACTTAGCTTCACAACTACTTCTTCGAGTGGTGGAGTGACAAATCTAAGCCGGTGTCTTTCTCTCTTCCCATTTTATCAACCAAGCAAGGTAAATTAGGTATATTTCTATCCTAACCACAAAATCTTATCAAAAGACAAGAACTTGCTTCTTACATTCTTATGTTCTTCCCTAGGTTGTCTTTCTCAAGCATTTGCGTAAGTTTAACGTATGTGTTTTAATGGTGATCAATCATAAAACAACCAATAATTAAGAATGCAAGACAAAACAACAATCAATAACTTAATTCCAAAGAGAATTCTTAAAATCACACTCATAACTCACAGCTTCAACCCTAGAGGAAGGGTTCTAGCCATTCAGATCGTAAAATTACAAAAAAATATTGTTAAAGTAACATACTTACAAGAATTGGCAGAGGAGAAGATGAAATTGATGAACCCTAGGTGAGTTCTCCCACTTCTCCCTTCACTCCTAGGTGGTTTTTCAGAATAAAATCGTGGCAAAATGATTTTAGGAGCTAAGGGACCTCTTTATAGTAAATAAGAATTATGCAAAATTATGTCTGTCATGGAATGGCTCCGTGTCTACACTTACCAAACTAGGTAAGCTAGTCATATAGCTTGCTTAGCACAAAGTTTAGCCTTCTTGCTCCTTTAAATTACTCGTAGCGTAAGCGAGTGTAGAGGAATGAACAGAGCATCTCTCGTAGCACCGTAAGGCAACGAAGTTGCTGCATTGCATAGAGGTCGCTAAGATTGCTCGTAAGAATCGCTATTGCTAGTCTATCGAAGCCTACGCTACTTATTGATTATAAAAAAGCAAACCCCCCGGCCCTTCCCACCTGGGGCTACCCATACCCTAAGATAAGACAATTCCCGCCCTCAGGTCAGGGAATAGAGCTAACTGCATTGGAGAAAATAGCAATTCCTATTCCGAATCCTGGACCCGTTTCACGCTTGAAAGCAGCAATTCTTCTTCCAATTTCATACATAAAATTGTGTATATAAAGAAGAGTTCGTCCTTCTTCAAAGAGATAAAGTCACGCGTCCCTTCAAGATAGAGGCTTCCGTCATCGTTAGAATCCCGGGGCGGGGCAAATTACATAAAGAAAGGAAACTTATTTCAAAGTGGTTCAGGTAGCTCAGCTGACTGAAAATCCTTGTGTGGTTCGAAAGAGAAGGGGAAGAAGCGGGGTAGAGGAATTGGTCAACTCATCAGGCTCATGACCTGAAGATTGCAGGTTTGAATCCTGTCCCCGCCTAATCAGTGGAACACTGTTCACCGGGATAGAAGGCTGGTCCCAACCCATCTACAAAATGGAGCTAGTGTTCAGTCTTGGTTGGTTCCACCTCTTCGCAGGGTGATGACACCAGTAGTTGTGGAGCACAGATGACCATTTCTGTCACTATTGAATTCCAACTTAGAGCTCCTTTCCTTACAGTCAAGTGGCTTTCACTCCTTCTACTTTAAACTACTGTGTGCCTATTTGGAGCTTTTCACAGTCAAAGTCAAAGGTTTGTTGGTGGCAAGATCGGCATGCCTTCTAGTTGTAGTTGACTTTTAGCGTACCTGAACTACCCATAGTCGTCTATTTATGGGCTTACACTCAATAGTCAATCAATTTGTTTTTCCGCTTTCTATCGCACGCTTCAACTATTTGTTTATATAGTGTGTGAAGTCTAACTAATAGAAAGTACCTATAAATTAGTTCCAAGAAAGCGTCCGTTCACATCAGGAATAAAGGCCATTAAGGATGTACTTGCTTTTCCTTTTTTTCATCGAGATTGGGTTGGTGTTCAGTCTACCGCTTGCATTGCAAGCCTACATAGGTAAAAGATCAAAAAGAATGCATTGTATGGATGCTCGGGCGTTGAGAAGGAAGGACGCTTGAAGAGGTGAAAGGCCATGGGGAGATACCGTCTGTGATCCATGGATCTCTGATCGGGAAACCATATCCAAGCTCCGTGGCTAGTCTGCGCTCTTTGGACTTTTCAAACTTAGTGAACTGAAACATCTTAGTAGCTAAAGAAAGCGAAATCAAACGAGACCCCGTTAGTAGTGGCGAGCGAGAGCGGATTGGGGGTTTGAAGAAAAACAAACATGAAGCTTCGTTCCTCAGCAAAGTGTTCACTTATTTTTCACCAGGTTTCATTCGATTTGTTGTGGATTGGATGATGGAAAAACCAGCAAGCTACGGCTTCAAAGCTTACCTTATTTAGAAAAGGAGAAAGTGCTTTTTTATAGATGTTGAGGTTAAGTAAGGGGGCGGAGCTTGAAGAGCGAAGCGAGCCGCGCTAGCCTAGCAACGTTTTTCAGCAGCAAGTTACGGTCTAACGACCCCCTAACCTAGGTTGGGGCGAAAACTCCAAAATCCAAAACGTTGGTTAGGGTTCCAAACCTTTCTCTAATAATAAGGTAAGCTTTCAAGCCGCCGCCCTTTAAAAGAGCGGGCGCAATGAACTGTAATTGTGAAAAGATTGGAAGATCTGGTCAAAGAAGGTGATAGCCCTGTAGATTCGTTCCCATGGTTCGATCCTTCCCAGTAAAACGCGGCGTGTTCAAATTCTGATTGCTTTTACGCGAGAAAGGGGGACCGCCCTCTAAGCCTGAGTATTCCTCAATGACCGATAGCATACAAGTACCGTGAGGGAAAGGTGAAAAGAACCCTATTTAGGGAGTGCAATAGTGAACCTGAGATCCGATGCAAAAAATCAGTCGAAGGAGCGGAGCTTAGAGCCTTTTCTTTACGTAAAGCGCACTCACTCTAACGACGTACCTTTTTCATGATGGGTCAGCGAGGAAATGGGAACAGCGGCTTAAGCCATTAGGTGTAGGCGCTTTCCAGAGGTGGAATCTTCTAGTTCTTCCTATTTGACCCGAAACCGATCGATCTAGCCATGAGCAGGTTGAAGAGAGCTCTAAACCTTTGTCATATCTAGTCTAAATTTAAAATTAATCACAATGTCCATAGAGATAAAGGGGTTCCAACAAATTTGAGAATTTGTTTGACTTAGTACCACATATGATAGTGGAAGAGGAGTCTCATCAAGAATATCCAAATGGGAACAATCGATAGTTCTCGTCCAGTTTGAAACAATAAGGCTATTTTTGAGCCATATGACAACTCCATCTATTTCTATTGCCCTTTTGAACCGTATTTCCCTTCAGAATCATACAGTTTTACAATCATCATCATTAAATTACATTTATAAAAACTATATGATGGTCATAAACACTAATTTTGGCTTCTCCTTTTAGAGAAACTCGAAGACTATCCTGTTTCTTTCGATGTTGGGTCTGCTTCTCAAGAATTTGCTGATGATGATGTATTTGCATTCCTCTGCCATCACGTTGCAGTAATCGTTTGCTCTACTAATAATTGTTGGCATTCCATTATGAGTTGTCATTCTAGCTTTTATGTTTAGGTCACCTAGCCATTCCATCAATTCATGACTACTGTTGTTGCATAATTCATTTTCTAGGCATTCTCACTTGTGGACTTAGTCACCGCCTTTGATAAGTTGTTATTATCCGCTAGATGTGCCTGTGCATCACTTGCCGGTGATCCTATCGGGTGGGGCGTGTGCACCAATTACCCTGAAGAGGGCTAGTGTTACCATTAGAAGTGAAATATAGATATTTGTACGAGGAGAATTTTTTAGAGAGAGATTCAAATTTTAGAATGTGGTTCACTATCTCAATAAATCTTAATATAAACGATCAAGTTGAATAATTTTGTCTAATAGATTAATGGTATAGTTATTCGTGCATGATGTATAATCAAAGACGAGGCTAAACAAACATTTCGTTTACCATAGAAGAATGTGGTGCAGCAGATAGGGCTACCACTCCCTTAACCAAAGGTCTCGATTTTGAGTTCTAGATATAGAAAAATTCTTGATAGGAAGCACTTCTACCAAATAGGCCCTATGCAGTTTGAATCTGGATTAGTCAAACTCTAATATAAATACCAAACACCTAATAGAAAAAAAAAACATTTCATTTTAATGGAGGAAAATGAGACCTAAGAGAACACCTAATGGTAGAGCAGTTTTTAATCCTTATCACAAACCCCAGTTATTCGCAACGAATTGACAAACTATGCATCCAAAACACTATTAGCCCAAACTGTGAAAACCATACAAATCATCCCAACAAAAGACCAAGTATCATCTTCTATCCAATAAAGGTCATGGATACAAGATTACTACTACTTTATTCCACAAACTATCATAGTTCTTTTCTTTTTGACCTCGGTTCATCTTTTTCTTTCACTCCAAATATTAAAAGAAAAAAAAAAAGTAGTAGTAGTAGTATTTTTGTTCTAAGAAGTTAAGACTCTATGAATTACATTAAGGAATTCTTCATGAGCAGTGAGCTGCGGGAAATGGCCTCGAGTGTTGATGACCTCAACCGTCGATTCTCCTTTGATAGTATTGTGCATGAGGGTAGCAACTGAGTTTGGAACAGCAAAATCAACCTTGGTCTGGATTATGGTACATGGGGTGCTAACCTTGTCAAGAATGCCTCTATAATCACCGAGGAAAACACTTTTGGCCAAAGGTAATGCAACTTCAACTCCCATTCTTTTCAAACATTTATCAAATTTCTCAACAGAAGAAGGATCACTTGGATCCACAGCTATACGAGCAAAGCTTGAACTCCAAACGTCATAGTTCTCCTCAATGTTTTGAAACATCTCTTCCATCTCTGATATTTCGAAACCTCCTTCGTAATCTTCCAAGTTAATGAACCTGTATGTACCGGCCAATTAAGGACCATACAAAGAAAGGATAAACCTTATCATTCTACGGTTCCGTTTACGAGAATAACCTATTAATTTCAAAATGATGATACATATTTAATAAGAGTAGTTTGATTAAAGAAAAAAAGTAAAATGGACTAAGAGTATGTAATAAGCATAATCTAAGAAGTAAAAAATTAAATAACTTTTAAATATATTATGTTAATTATTTTTTTTAAATAAATTAAAAAGAAAAAAGAAAGTATCATCTATAATGAAACAGGGAATAGAAAGATGGGAGTAGCAACAAAGTGTCTAATAATACAAGTATGAAAAAGTCAAAGCGAAGTTTAACTTTGACAAACCTTACTATAATTTATTTACTATAATTTATAACTTGGTTCCAAAATATTTACTATAATTTATTTTTGAGAAGCAAATTATATAAATTTTGATAAATATTTTTAGATGTATTTTTTAATTATATTAATATGAGAAAAATTATAATTTATGATATTTTTCTTATAAATATTAAATTAATTTAATTTAATTTAATTTTTAAAATTAGTAAACTTGATTCTAGAGAAGTAAAGCTTGACAACTATTTTAGAAGAAAGAAAACACTACAACAATGAATTGAAACCTTGATAATTTTAGTTTAATAGCTATAGAAATATCATTTACTTTAATCAATGTAGACTGATTAGCCAAAATATTAGTAAAAACGGAGCTATCCAAGTAAAAAGTAGGTCCTAATTTGTTTGGTATTAGAGCGTTGAAAGCAAACAAAAGAGGAAGTAAAAAATCTAGTCATAATTTGTTATTAAAGTATTGAGCAAGTCAAACTTATGATAAATAAAAGGTATTTAGAATTATTTATAGGTACCTGGGAGAAGAGGCAACAAGGATGAGCCTGTTGAAGAGGTGAGGTCTTTTGATAGAAGCAATGCAACCAATGATGCCAGACATGGAATGACCGACAAAAATTGAGGAATCCAATTTCATTTCATCAGCAAGAGCTATCAAGTCATCAGCAAAAGCTTCATAGGAGGAGTATTTGTCAGCGTCAAAAAGACTACTTTGATGATCTTTTACAGCACCAGAAAAGCTCCAGTCAAACAGCACTATCTGGTAACACTCGCTCAGTTTCGGCCATATTTTATCCCAAATTGACTGGTCTCCTCCATATCCATGTGCTAGAATTATCGTTTCTTTTCCTGAACCTACAATTCTTGCATTCATATTTCTCGACAAATTCAATATCACCATTTTCTTTTTCTTTTTTCCTATTCCTAGTGAGCTAAAGAATGTCTATATATTGCTTGCTGTTTTTGGTATTCTAGTCCATGGCCATACAACTATATATATATATATATATATATAGGAGAGAGCTAGCTAGGAAGAGGTTTATTGGCCGGCAAACAAGAAGATATTATCTTAACTGCTAATGTTACTGTCAATCCTCTCTCTACAGAGTAATGTTTTTAATTCTTTTTATGTTTACTAGTTAGTGGGTGCGGCCGGCTCTTTGATATGGACATTGATTCTATTATAAGTGAGTAGTAGGTAAATATGACATTATAGCTTAAAAACGAATATCTGTATATAATATATTCATAATGGTTGGTTTCATTATAAATAAAAAAACATACTCTATATACAGGACCAATTTCTAAATGATCTAATTCAACTTCCTGGCCTTTGGCGGGACAAAGAAGATAATCTACAGTAAATTTCAAAATCTAAAATGAAAGAGGAAAATAAAGGCTGATATATATAATATATATATCAGGATGAATGTTGATCGGGTAAATAAACACGCTTTGTGTATTTTGTGTCAAGTATAGGGATGTCAATGCTTTGGGTATATACCTAGGGATGAAAAGTGGGGCGGGGCGGGTTAAAATTGTGCGGGCTGAGTTGTTAGGGATCGTTGGGTTACTGGATAAGGGTAAAAATAATTCATGAATAACTTGATTATTCATGTATTAATTTTATATCATATTTGGTTTCTAAATAGGATAAAAGTTATTCATGTATTAATTTTATATAATGTTTGGTTGGTAGGTTCCAAATGTTGTATAAAAGTTATTCATGTATTAATTTTATACCATGTTTGGTTGTGTTTTAGTAATTCTACATAACTAATACTCACATAACTTATGAAGAAATCTATGTATAATTTTATGCGGGGTAGAAGGTAGAATAAGTTATGTGGGTATTAGTTATACATAGATTAAAATAATAAAATTACATATTTATCCCTAATTTACTTTTAAAAACTTTTTAAATTTGATACTTTTTTTAAAAAATTATCACTTTCTTTTATGTATCCAAAATTAGTTATCTTTTTTTTTTTAATTCCATGTACTTTTTTTTCGATAATATAAATATTTTATTTGATGTATTATTTTTTTAATTCGATATATATTTTTTATTATTAGATGTACATTATCCTAAGTCCTAACTATACAATAACCGCTGAAGGATAAACATAAATGAAACAACATAAGTGAGTATACTAAACCAACTACTGGATTGGAAGTAGTGTTCCAATACGCACATATACTTGAACAACTAACGGTGCTTTTTTTTTTTTCTAATATGTAATTATACAATAAAATTCATCATATTTATTTACTTATTTATTTTGTAAATAATATATATTAATTTATAAAAAATTAAATATTTAATAATCAATAATTTATATATTATAATCTCTATATAACTAAATCTTACATAAATAATACTTACATAATAAACACCTGCATAATTAATACATGAATAACTAAAACCTGCACAATTAATCCCTGCATAAAATAATACATAGATTCTCTCATAACTAATTCATGTATTACTAATACCTACGTAACTCTAACCCATAACCAAACGGTCCTTAGTAATTTTTAAGAATATTTTTACGATTACGGGTCTAAATAAATTTTCTTGCTAAAACATAATATGAGCTCACGTGATCCATAATAAATGGCTAAAAACACTAACAATTAAACTTTTGAACCCTTCAAGAAAAGCATTTTTAGATAATCAACCTTCTTTCAGATTACTAGTTGTTAACGTTTTGTCTTTAGAGTAGAAACTTATTATTATTATTATTATTATTATTATTATTATAGATCATTTTTGTAATATGATTATGTAAAAGATAAATACTATAAATGTACATTTATAAAAGTTAAAAAACTTATTACATAAATTTTGTACTTTGCAAAAACGTGGATAATGTAGGAAAATAAATCTACAATATTGATAGATCAGGAATTAATACATTAGTAAATAACTTAATACAAATACTGTGTCGTGGCAAGCCACTGCCTTGAAAGCGATCTCGGCCCGATAGAAATGCAAATCGTTGTAGCCGATTGCTCCTCAAGGTTCCACGGTTACTTCCAAACACGTGCACTCGTGGCTGAAAGTTTGGAGATTGCCCAAAATAATTGCCCAGAAAATAACTTGAGAAGAAGAAAGAAAAAAAATTTTCTTTTCTTCTTTTTTTTTATACCTTATGTTTACCAAGGATACAACTTATATAGGAAGTTGCAAAAGATGTTTCACATAAGAGAATCAATGAAGTTTAATAAATATTAGTAAATATTAAAATAACAATTACACCAAATGCATGTTACGGATTTTTATTTTGGATATGTTCATTACCATTGTAATGTATCCATTTTTTGCATAACACAAAATAATAAAAATGTTAGAATTAATTCCAACAATCCCCCGCTAATGCAAAATTAAGGAGTAAGAATAAATTCTGGGCAAAAGAAAGGAACATGTACTTAAATGTCAATATCTTTCAATTTGAATTAACACATAGTGAAATAAGGCAAACAACTAATATCCATAAAGTGAAGTACTCTTGAATTGAATGGATATAAGTTGAGACCCCAACAACACATACCATATCCATAATTTTAGGCAACCTCTGAGATACTAAAAAAGTACTTTTATGGTAATGCACACACCTTGGGTCTCATGAGTGCTCTAGAAAGACGTCCCAAGTCTTTCATAAAAGGAGACCACACCTTGACACTCACATAGGTGATTTCATCAAGTATATCTCAAATAGACCACCTTAAGGCTATGAAATCATTAAGAGCAAAATAAGTTAAACCTTATTAAACGCTATCTTGCGTCATAGGAATAGGAAATGTAGTGTATATTGAGGGCTTATATGACTTTGTTTGACCACAAATGAGTAACCACTAACCACCATACTACCTCAATCATGGGCTTTAGCTCCATCCCCCTCGACGTTTCAAGGACTAGTTTCTTGCCAAATCCTTGGTTAAAGGATCTGCTAAATTTCTTTCATACCTTACATAGTCCAAGGAAATAACACCATGTGTCAACAACTGTTAAACCGCACAATGTATGATGCAAATGTGTCTCTTTTTCATTGTACACACTATTTTTGACAATTCCAATTGCTGTCTGTGAGTCACAATGAAGAGAGACTAGTGAAGCTTGTCTTCCCCATAATGGCACATCTGTCAAAAGATTTCTCAACCACTCAGCTTCTTGCCCTGCCAGTTCGAGAGTAATGAATTCAGATTTCATGGTAGATCATGCTATACAAGTCTGTTTGGAAGACTTCCATGAAATAGCACCTGCACTCAAAGTAAACACATAGCCACTGGTGGAGCTAACTTCATCATTGTCAGTTACCCCAGTTTGCATCATATAAACCTTCTACAACAGCAGGAAATTTATTTAAAAATGCAAAAATTAATTCATAGTACCTCTCAAATACCTTAACAAACGATGAAGAGCATTTCAGTGTTCATTATTGGATTATGAGTATATCTACTCAATCTGCTAACAACATAAGCTATATCAGATCGAGTATAATTCATGAGAAACATTACACTTCCAATTATTTTAGCATATTCAGTTTGAGAAATACTAGATTCTTTATTTTTCCTCAAATGTATGCTAGGATCATAAGGAGTTCTGCTGGAACTAAATCAAAATAATAAAACTTTTTCAACATCTTCTCAATGTAATTAGACCGACACAAAGAGAAACCATTATCAGTTCTTTTGATTTTAATCCCCAAAATCACATTTGCTTCTCCAAGGTCTTTCATTTCAAACTTCGAAGATAAAAAATTCTTAGTCTCATTAACAATATTCACATTAGGACCAAAGATTAACATGTCATTCACATACAAACATATAATCACACAATCTGATCCTATCATTTTGAAATAAACACATGTATCGGATGAATTTATAACAAAACCATCATTCATTAATGTGAGATTGAACTTTTCATACCACTTCTTAGATGCCTGCTTTAGGCCACATAAGGACTTCCTCAATTTGCATACTTTATCTTCCTGTCCTAGGACCACAAAACCCTTAAGTTGAATCATATAGATCTCTTCCTCTAAATCACCATTTAGAAATGTCGTTTTGACATTCATTTGGTGCACCACTAAATTATGAATAGCGGCTAAAGCAACAAGAGTCCTAATGGTCGCTATTTTAGTCACAGGAAAATAAGTATCAAAGTAATCAACACCTTTCTTTTGGTTAAAGCCCCTAATCACAAGTCTAGCCTTATATTTATCAACTGCACCATCACGTCTCAATTTCTTCTTAAATATCCACTTGCTACTTATGGGTTTACAACTTTTAGACAAATCATACAAGTCCCAAGTGTGATTAGAAACTATAGAGTCTAACTCATTTTTAATGACCTCTTTCCAAAACATAGCATCTATTTATCGCATTGCTTCATCATAAGTCTTAGGTTCTTCTTCTATTAAGTAGATAAACACTAATTCATCATTTAAAGCATCAATGTTAAAATTCTCAGTCAAGAAGGTAGTGATAAAGTCCGGACCAAAACTAGTCTCAGTTCTACGTCTTTTACTCCTTCTAAGTTGATATTCATGTTCACTAGCAATAACATCAGAAGAAGGCACAACATGAGAATTAACAGACATAGATGTAGAAGCATAACTAGGCACATTATTTTTTCAAAGGAAAAATATGCTCAAAAAATTTTGCATCTCTAGATTCACAAATAGAATAATCATTTAAAGACATAAATCTATATGCAACACTATTTTGAGCATAACCAGTAAAGACAATGTCAAAAGTCTTAGAACCTACATTGACCCGTTTAAAATCAGGTAGACCAACCTTAGCCAAACACCCCCACACTTTCAGAAATTTCAAGTTAGGGGCAAACCCTTGTCACAACTCATATGGAGTCTTATCCAATTCCTTATGAGGGACCCTATTAATAATATAACATGCAGACAAGAAAGCTTCCCCCCACATGTTATCAGATAGACCCAAGCTTAAAAGCATAGAGTTCATCATTTCCTTAATGGTTCAATTTTCGCATTCAGCTACACCATTCAGTTGGGGAGTATAGGGAGCACTAACCTCATGTATGATACCATTTTTCTCACAAAAAGCCTCTAGAGTTTTAGTACTGTATTCACTACCCCTATCAGATCTAAGTCTCTTGATTTTCCTATTTAACTGATTTTCCATTTCTGCTTTGAATTTTAAAAACATGCTTTCAGCCTCATCTTTAGACTTAAGAAGATATACTTTTGTGTATCTAGAAAAGTCATCAACAAAGTAATGTAATACTTTTTTCCACCTTTGCTCATAGATTCTTAAAATCTGCTAAGTCTGAATATACTGGTTCAAGTAATTTGGTCTTTCTACTAGTAACAGATTTGAAAGGTTTCTTGACATGTTTTGCTTCTACATAAATAGGATACTTAGAAAAATCATCATTTTTTATCACATAGATTAACTCATTTTTCTAAGTCTTTTCATAGAAGCAAGATTAACATGGCATCAAATAAATCAAACAAATGATTAGTCATATGATTTAGCAAATGTCCTCTAACAGTTTTGTTTTTTTTCGAACTTCTTTTTACTAGCATCATCAACAATCACAATAGTGCTAGAACTAGTAGTAGTGTTAGAACCATCATCAGGAGGTTTGTTAAATAAAACATAATCAACTTCTAATTGTTCAAAGAAAATCAGAAGTTTCTATAACCAACATTTAAAATTGTTTCCGTCCAAAGGCTCAAGCTTTGACGGATCAGGAAAAGTTTTGTTCAAGGAAATGCCATTTATCAATATTGTATTCGAAAATCGCTTTCAACTTGTAGGAAAAAAACCTATAACAACCAACGCCAAAATTGATTGGAACTGGATTCCATACTTTCACTCTCGATGATGTCAAGGTTCAAAACAACTTAATACAAACATTGTGTCGTGGCAAGCCACTGCCTTGAAAGCGATTTCGACTCGACAGGGATGCAAATCGTTGTAGCCGGTCGCTCCCCAAGGTTCCACAGTTACTTCCAAACACGTGCACTCGTGGTTGAAAATATGGAGATTGCCCAGAAAATAACTTGAGAAGAAGAAAGAAAGAAGAGATATATATATATATATATATATATATATATATATTTTGGGTATACCTTATGTTTATCAAGGATACAACTTATATAGGAAGTTGTAAAAGATGTTTCACATAAGAGAATTAGTAAAATTTAATAAATATTAGTAAATATTAAAATAACAATTACACCAAATGCATGTTACGAATTTTTATTTTGAATATGTTCATTATGTTTATAATGTATCCGTTTTTTGTATTACACAAAATAATAAAAATGTTAAACTTAATTCCAACAGATAATACTCTTTAATATTGTGCTCGTAATTTAAACTTTACACTCTGTAGAAACTTCTTTTATATTGCTATACATAATTTAATCAGTCATTCTTGTTTTTATTATATTCACGCATATAAAATGGTAAATGATTGTTTGGACCTTAATAAAAAATGGAAAAGAGAAAAAAAAAATTAGTGTCAAAATTAATGCTATTTAGCTGGAAAATAAAAAAATAATTTTATGAATTTTATTTTTAGTATCAACCTCAATTATATTAAAAATCAATATAATTTAAAAAAAATTTGTGGGAAGCGTTTATGCCGCATGGGGATTTTCTTAACAACATTATGAGTAATATAAACCCCTCCAAATAAATTATTCATACAGAAAATTATGGGAGGGGGAGGGGGGTGAGCAAGTGGAAAATAACAACTTTTTGTTACGCAGAGCGAGGTAGGGCAGGTTAGAGTCTTCTTGATTTGCTCTACAACTGTCTCACTTCGCATTGTTTGCAATCTCTACGTATATTAAATTACTTTATTGAAATTAAATTTTTTAATATGATAGTTTTTATTATTACGATATTTATTTTGATATTTTACTATGTATTTTTATAAATTTTGATATTCAATATGATATTAGATATTTATAAATATTAATAATATGATATTAGACATTTATAAATATTAATAATATAAATATATATTTTATTAAAACTAAAAATATTTATATAAATTAAAATAATAAAATAGTACTAATACAAGTCAGATATCTTATTTAATATCATCTTGTAAACTATGCAGTATTTATTCCGATAAAACTTAATCTTGGGTATTTCTTTTCAACCATCTTGAATATTTCTATTTTTTTATTTTATTTTTTCCTTTTGTAAGAGTTGTGTACATTTTGTTTATTACCTATTAGATTATGTAAACCATATAGTAATTACTTGTCTTAATTGAATCTTTTCACGTGATAATTAATTAATGAAAAGAATTGGTTTTGCTTTCCTTTAATATTTTTGTATATGTAAGATGCTAATATAATATAATTTAGATATTTTTTGAAAGATCAAACTCATAATTTTTTATTATATGTTAAAATTATGATTACTGATTTAATATATCATATTTTACTAATTCAAACGTAAAATAACAAATTATACCAAATTAATTAAATATAATAATAATACAATAGAAGAAAAATCTGATAAAAAAACAGCTAAAACACAGGAGGTGACATCAACCATACTCATGGCTAAGTACATTCTCATTAATCCACCACAAAAATTAGTAATATTGAATGTCGATAATAATTTCATAAACAATCTTTTACGAAATTGAATAATTTTTCTAATAAAAATATTAAAGCACCACCCATATCTTATCTGTAAGAGCCCTGACACTCTTTCTATTTCATATAATCTTAATAGGAGATCCTTAACTTGTCAGCTTCATTTTTTGATGAAACCTGAAAGCTAAGCTAAATCTTCCTTATTTAAAAATTTAAAATTATTATATTAAAATTATCGAATCAATTTTCAATATTTTAACTTATCCTACCGTGAACGCCCCTAGTCAAGTACCACTTTGTTATGTTGTTTAATATTAGTATATATTTCCTCTTGCACCTTTACATGACAATTTTTACGTTATCCTAAATAAAACTTCTTTTTTGTACTTGAAAACTATTTCTAACTAATTTTATTTAATGAGGTGACTTGTGGTGTACCACTATAAAAGATCTTGTTTTTATTAAAAGTGAGAATATGAACAACGTATATATATAACTAATGTGTCAACAATTTTTTGAAAAAAATTAATATCTAAAATTGAGATAGAATATTTTTTCTATTCAATTTATTTATCTGATTTTGATTTGATCGGAATTTAAGAAAGAAAAAAATCATATCAAAATATCTTTTAATCTTTTGTGGTCTTAAATATATAACATGAAGTATTAGAACTAAAGAATTGTCAAAAAATAAGAAGTATTTTTTTCTTTGTACTTTCTTTGTTTCAATTTATTTGTCTTATTTTTTTTTTAATTTATTTAAAAAATAATTTTTTTTCTAATTTAACACTTATAATTTCAATAACAACATGACATTTAAGACCATAAAATTAAAATATATTTTAATATTATATATTATATATAATATATATATATTTAGTTAAAAAGATTAATTTGTTTTACCTTTTTAAATTTAATGCAGAACCAAATTAAGATAGACAAATATAAATAGAGTGAATAAAAATGAAAAGGCGTGATGATGTCAGCATGTGCATAGGGTATAATTAATTGGTTGGACGAAAGGAGAAGGAGTTGTCAATCTGGCCACGACGCTCGCAGGTCGTAGGGTTAGCTTTGACGTGACTACTACTATTACAAGTTGTAAGATTGGAAGATAGGATTTTATTACGAGACAGTTGTGATCATTTATTGGCCTTTTTAGAGTCTGTTGAAATTCTGCAGGACTAATAAATTTTGGAGGCTGCCCCACTTCCAATACGTGACAAATATATACACCTGCCCTCACAAAATATTTATCAGATTTATTAAAGAATAAATCTAAATAACCATAAAATATTTTATCACAATAGTTATAATTTTCTATTTACCTTATGAGTTAATTTATTTTTAGATATTTTTATCGATATGATCATTTAGATTTATTTTTTATTTTATTTTAAATATAATTTTTTTTAAATTTAAAATATATGCTTCATTAAAATTAATGTTAATTAATCCTTCATGAAAGTTATTTTTTTAAAGTGCACAGCCCAATCATATGGAGTATCAAATGAATTAATAGCACTGTCTTTAGAATCAATCTATATTGGACTATGAAATGGTTTGATTTTGATATTTTTAACCTTTTAAAAGAAAATTTAAAATTTTTTTTTAATGTATTAATTAGTTGTTTTTCAATGCATGAAAACTTTCTCCCTAAATGGCAATTGAACAAAACTTAAAATTTTCTAATATAATTTATATATGAAAATATTTTATTATATTTACACAAATAATACTAATAGAAAGTTGTATATACATACATGGTAATTGGATAAAATTTAAAATTTCCTAATTAATTTATTTATGAAATTTTTTAATTTTATTTATGAAAGCTTTTTTATTATTATTGTTAGTATTTATTTATACAAATACATATAGAAAGTTGTATATACATTAGTCAAATTTCAAATTT
Source organism: Datura wrightii (assembly GCA_035772735.1). NCBI lineage: Eukaryota > Viridiplantae > Streptophyta > Magnoliopsida > Solanales > Solanaceae > Datura > Datura wrightii. The sequence continues at coordinate 106,624,951 of JASDFA010000027.1, read as the reverse complement.
CTCTTTAATTTATTTATTAATTATTTTCTGATGCATGAAAACTTTCTCCCGATATGAAAATCGGAGAAAATTTAAAATTTTCTAATATAATTTATTTATGAAAAAAATGTATTTATTCATTTATTTATGAAAATAATTTTATAAGAGAGAGAGAGAGTGTGTGTGTTTGTGTGTATATATATAAAGGATATTACTTATAAATGATGTTGCATGTTAGCCTAGTGGTCAAGTACTTCCCCTCTGCCTAAAGGGTTGCTGGTTCAAAATTCACCCGACCTTTAAATTTTTCACTTACACATATATTTTATTAAGTGTTTGAAATTTGATTTTTATTTGTTCATGATAATAATGTACCTGAAATGAATTTTATTAATCTGATTTGAGTTATTTTTTTAAAATATGATATCATTATAATAATTTATTCATTTGCTCACTATTAAATTGTGATACTGCTTGTGAAAAATTCTGTGTAGACCACTGCTCTTAGTGAATGTGTACTACATAAATGAGAATATATGAGAAAGCTTATTTCATTTCTAATAATAATCATGTCATATATTTCAAACCCACCCGACCTCAAATTTTTTCACTTACACATTCATTTCATTAATATTTTATTAAGTGTTTGAAATTTTATTTTTATTTTTTCATGATAATAATGTACTTGAATTAAATTTTATTAATCTGATTTGAGTAATCTTTTTAAATATGATATCATTATAATAATTTATTCATTTGCTCACTATTAAATTGTGATACTGCTTGTGAAAAATTCTACGTAGGCCACTATTTTTAGTGAATGTGTATTACATAAGTGAGATTATATAAGAAAGCTTATTTCATTTCTAATAATAATCATGTCATATCTGAGTAATTTTTATATTTATGGATGACAATTATATAGGTAAATTATAGCTAAAAGTAACGTGAAGGAAATTATAAATAACCATCTAGCAAAATATAATGTATTTGTTCTTATCTATAATAACCTCTTGGTATTCTCAGCATTAAAGAGTTTCTGTTGACCACATACATGGAAACTTTCTTGGAAATAGAATAAAATTTAATAAATACCTAATTTTATTTTGAAAGAAAAAGCTAATATGCTTTTTTTACATTTGTGGCCAAATTATGAACACAAAATTGTGGCCATTTAGCATAAACCTTTATTAAAAATATTTATTATTTTAAAAATTTAAGAGTTTTTTAATGGTTTAGGATAATATTTATATACTCCTTTCCTTCCATTTTTATTGTTAGTAATATTAATAATAATGGTTCAAAATTTAAAAGATAATTGACCATGTCTTTTCAATTTTACCCTTAATACTTAAAGTCATTCTTGTTATGAAATAATAAAGAGAGAACAAGAATATTGTAGAGAAAGAGAGAAGGAGAAAAATTCTTATTTCTTTTGATAGGATGAAATACAATGAAGGAGAACCCATCTATTTATAGGGATAATTCCTCCTAACTTTTCTCCAAAAGATAGACTTTCACTATAATATAAACACATGTATCCACTACGATACAAATACATTTATAGACATTCACTATAATACAAATATGTTTATAACACTCCCCCTTGAATGTCTATTTGATAGATAATGTGCCTCGTTAAAACTTTACAAAAAAAAATCCAGTGAAAAAAAATCTAGTAAAGAAAAAAGAGTACACATATCTAATAATATGCATTTTGGCTGCCTCATTAAAAACCTTACAAGGAAAATCCAGTGGGACAAAACCTCGTAAGTGAAAAAGAGTACAACGCGTATTAACTCCCCCTAATTAGAACATCCTTGAATCTTTGCATCTTGATCCTGTGCACCATCTTCTTGAAAGTTGCAGTTGGTAGAGATTTGGTGAATAAATCAGCCACATTATCACTTGAACGAATCTATTGCACGTTAATATCACCATTCTTTTGGAGCTCATGTGTGTAAAAGAACTTTGGCAAGATGTACTTTTTCTATCTCCTTTTATGAATCCTCCTTTTAGTTGTGCTATGCATGTTGCATTATCTTTATATAAAATTGTGGGTAATTTGTCACATTTCAAACCACATTTTTCTCCAATGAGATGTATCATGGACCTCAACCACACACATTTGCTTCATGAATAGCTATTATCTCAACATGATTTGATGAAGTAGCTATGAGAGACTGCTTTGTAGATCTCCAAGATATGGCAGTACCTCCACATATGAACACGTAGCCAGTTTGAGATCGAGCTTTGTGTGGGTCAGATAAATACCCAACATCAGCATAACCAATAAGATCGGGACTGCAATTGTTAGAATAATATAAGCTCATATCGATAGTCCCTTTTAGATACCGCATTATGTGTTTGATCACATTCCAATGTCTCCTAGTAGGAGCAGACTATATCTTTAGGACCAAGAATTTCCTCGTTCTTTTAAATCCTTCAAGGATTTTCATATATCCTTTAGTCTCTCTAGACATGAAAATAATTCGTTATGCGCATATCAATTTTTTCATATATTGCCAGACTTATGAGGAACCTCAAAATAATTGCATCCACCATAAGAGGACCTCTCCATATAATAATGTTAGAATTTATGAAAAATCTTTATGCCACAAGAATTCATTTATATCCACTGGCATTATACTTGAATTGCGTATTCTTAATTGGCCAATCATATATCTGTCCATACTTTTTGACAGATTTTCAAGATCCTCGTCAATATTTATTATATTGAGCGCTACATTATATCAAAGGTATCATCGACGATCATATTGATATCAGTTCCAATGAGACATAACTTATTGAGATCTCTTCATTTTTCGTCGTTTTCAGGTACCTGAACCTTTGCCATGGTTTTATGAAGTGTTATGTCGTGATGCTTTCTTAAAGCACTTGCCTTATCATTATGACCATCTTAGTCATTTGCTCCTCTCCTTCTTCAACGAGTATTATATTTGGAACCATTTGATCTATCACGTTTCAGGCGTCTCATAGACCATGTCCTTCAAGGACCTTTCATTGGAGCATTTACAACTGAATTATAAAATAGAGTTAGCAAATATATCTGGCAATTTATTTGCAATATTTTGCAAGTGAATTATCTATTGAACTTTAAGTTCACTTTTTTTTTCCGAGGATCTAGATAATTCATCCCACACTCAATTTTCAGCTGCTAATCACTTCTTCCCCTAATGTTAGAAAAACTAACATTTACTCACCAAGCTCATTTGGGGATCCATCTTTGTGCGTTGTGGTGGAGCAATTGAATCATATATCGCACATTCAAATTTTTAGATGGAATTATTTGGTTCCTGACCTTGAACCAATTGTGATAGGGGAACCTTGTTGGCTTGATGCATTCAAGTGTTGCTATATGTTAAATAAACATATTTCATACCAAATTTTATTTGGGAGTTTTATTCTCATAACCAATAATTTAGCTATAATTGGAGGCATACAATTTTTGCTAAACCAACATAGATATGAATCAACATTATCAATATGATTTTATAATTTGGAACTATGCTCTTAAATTAATAATTCGAGCAACAACCTTACAAAAATCAATTGCAAGTTGATATCAAAACATATATGACCATACCATAGATGTATCTATTAGCAAACGGTTCACATGGTAGGTGAATGAACCCATATTCACCCTTTTATAAGTTCCAAAATTTCAAAAAATATAATTCCAATCTTAGCTGATCAAGATCATTCTATCACGAGAACAAACAACACAATAGAATTCTTGAAGAATCTTTTATTTCTTCAACATATAGCCATGTGAATTCTCAATTATTTTTGCATCACATTTGAACCGGGATGGTCAACCAGTTATGCCAACTTATTTAAGTAAACTTATAGTTTACTTTCATGTGTGATTTCATCATCATACCCATATTTATGTACTACAAATAAAAAAAATGACGGGTAATCTTTTGCATAAATATTTATAACCCGCTTCAATTGTAGTAGCATGAAGATATTAGATCTTCTCATAATTTATAGTCTCAATTTTTTCTCAATGTCCTTGAAACTTGTAAGTTTCATTTTGAGACTAACTACAATAATTTCATTCCTTCAGGTAGTAATACATTAACTCTTGCGGAGCTCTCAATTAATTTTGTGTACTACCATATATTCAATCATATCAACATCATTAATAGTTTCTCCACATAGTTTCAACTTTGAAATTATTTTGAATGTTGATGAGCTATACTCATGAACATACTTATAGTCTTGATGGATCCAATCATATCGTGCCTTTGGGTTGATGACCATCTTCAGGTGGTCATACCTTTCTTTTAGGCTATTCCACAAAACAAGTGGATCCTTAATTGTGAGATATTCAATTTTAAGAATTTCGTCAAGATGATAATGCAAGAATATCATAGCCTTAGCACGATCTTGATTTGATGCTTTGTTTTCACTTTTAATGTGTCTCCAAGACCCATTGCATCTATATGAATTTCAGCATCCAACACCCATGAAAGGTACCCGAACTTTGAAGGGCAACGAAATCAAGTTTCGTAAGGTTAGAAATATTAAAAGAAAGAGAAAAATAATACCTTGGCGTTCAAATTTTGAGACAGTAGAGTCGTAGAGCAACAATATCACTAAAGGAATATCACTCCTGTGGTTAAGTAATACATCTTTCGAAAAAGAAATTTTTATTTTTCTTACCTCAGATCTTTCAAAGTGAGTGTTCAAGGCAGAGACTCGTGCTGATAACGTGTTATGAAATAATAAAGAAAGAACAAGAATATTGTAGAGAAAGAGAGAAGAAGAGAAGTTCTTATTTCTTTTGATGGGATGAAATACAATGAAGGAGAACCCATTTATTTATACGGACAATTCCTCCTAACTTTTCTCCAAAAGATAGACTTTCACTATAATATAAACACATATATCCACTGCAATACAAATACCTTTATAGACATTTACTATAATACAAATATGTTTATAACAATTCTAATATTTAAAAAAATTATTATTTTATATTTTTAAAAACTTAATAGGGTTATATTAGTCAAATTATCATCCATATTAATATTTTTTCTAATGGGTGTGCAAATCTTATCCTACCAATTAAAATGAAATAAAGAAAATAATAGTCAGTCATTAATTGAAGGCGGACAAGATTGTGACGAATTGCCATTGATCTAAATCTTCAACTATTGACTTATTGTGCAAAATTAATTTTTAAAATTTTTTTTTACTCTTAACTATAATTATTTTTTTAAAAAACTACAAACATCTGAATTATGACAACATAAATAGAATAGATATTCAATTTAAAAAATTTATATTTTAAGACATAAATAAGAATAATATAATCAAACAGTCTTCCTAATTAATATCTTTTTTAAGGATTATCTAAATGAAGAACATAAGTATTTTGAAACAGGGTAGTACTTGCCTTTCCTTTTTATAAGTCTTCTAAATTTGACATTTAAAAAAAAATTCTTTTATTACAGGGTTTATTTTAATTTAAAATTATTCATATTAATTATGTTTTAAAAATATAAATGATTACTAATATATTACATAGTTACTTAACAACAAGGATAATATTTTAAAAATAAATAAATTTCTCTTGATATGTTAAAATAGACACGTAAAATAGAAAAATTATTTTATTATAAGAAACTATTGATACCTAATTTAGATCTTTCGAGCTATATCAAAATTTCCAGTTGACTTATAAAATATTTTAAAGATTTTTCAAAATTATCTTTCTTTGCGTAACTATTTATTAATTGTTATGAAATAATAAAGAAAAAACAAGAATATTGTGGAGAAAGAGAGAAGAAGAGAAGTTCTTATTTCTCTTGATGGGGTTTTCTTGAGGGGAAAACTAACTTGGTCCTGAAGCTACAAACCCTAACTTTCCTTCTAAGAAATAGACATTCACCATAAATAGAAAATCTATTTGTAACACTCCCCCTTGGATGTCTATTTGATATATAATGTACCCCGTTAAAACCTTAATAGAAAAAACCCAGTGAAAAAAAATCTAGTGAAGGAAAAAGAGCAGACATCTTTAATATTACACATTTTGGCTGCCTCATTAAACACCTTACAAGGAAAACCCAGTGGGACAAAATCTCGTAAGGGAAAAAGAGTGCAACGCGTATTAACTCCGCCTAATTAGAACATCCTTGAATCTTTGGATCCCAATCTTATGCACCATCTTCTTGAAAGTTGCAGTTGGTAGAGACTTGGAGAATAAATCAGCCACATTGTCACTTGAACGAATCTGTTGCACGTTGATATCACCATTCTTTTGGAGCTCATGTGTGTAGAAAAACTTTGGCGAGATGTGCTTCGTTCTATCTCCTTTTATGAATCCTCCCTTTAGTTGTGTTATGCATACTGCATTATCTTCATATAAAATTGTGGGTACTTTATCACATATCAAATCACATTTTTCTCTAATGAGATATATCTTGGACCTCAATCACACACATTCTCGGTTTGCTTCGTGAATGACTATTATCTCAGCATGATTTGATGAAGTGGCTACGAGAGACTGCTTTGTAGATCTCCAAGATATGGCAGTACCTACACATATGAACACGTAGCCAGTTTGAGATCGAGCTTTGTGTGGGTCAGATAAATACCCTACATCAGCATAACCAACAAGATCGGTACTGCAATTGTTAGAATAAAATAAGCCCATATTAATAGTCCCTTTTAGATATCACATTATGTGTTTGATCCCATTCCAATGCCTCTTAGTAGGAGCAGAACTATACCTTGCTAACAAATTAACCGAAAAGGCTATATCAGGTCTTGTAGTGTTAGCAAGATACCTTAGTGCACCAATTGCACTAAGATATAGTACTTCAGGACCAAGAATTTCCTCATTCTTTTCTTAAGGTCGGAATGGATCCTTATTCACATCAAGTGATCGAACAACCATCGGAGTACTTAATGGATGTGCTCCATCCATATAAAATATTTTCAACACCTTTTCTATATAGGCAGATTGATGAACAAAGATACCGTTTGTCAAATGCTCTATTTGCAAACCAAGACATAATTTTGTCTTTCCAAGATCTTTCATCTAAAAATCCTTCTTTAAATAATCAATTGCCTTTTGAAGCTCTATTGGAGTTCCAATAAGGTTTATATCATCAACATAAACACAAATACAACAATCTCCGATGTTGTTTTCTTATTTGATTTTCCTCATATAATAATTATGAACAAGTTTACAGAAACTTGTAAATGCTTCAGGCATTTTGAATCCTTTAGGATTTTCATATAATTTTTGTCAAGTGATAACATTCATTAATATTTAAATGCATGACATCTTCTGGTGTCTGGACTACAGGTCCAATAAGCTTTAGCTTATCAAGATTCATTATTTCACTTGATAATTATTTTTACATCAATATGCTTTAATAGACAGAGAATTCATATCCTCACAATCTTTTACAATATTGCGCTCTATATTTTGTAAAAGATATCGTCGATGGTATATCATTTATATCGGTTTGCAATTGACATAATTCATTGAGATCTCATCACTTTCAATATTTTTCTTAGGTACCTACACCTCTCAAAAGGTTTCATGAAGTGTTATGTCGTAAGTTCTTCAGAGCACATTGCCTCCTTATTATGATCATTTGCTCAATTCCTTTTCCAAAGATTATTGTAATAGAAATCGATTGATCTACAATGCTTCATGCATACTGTAGACTCTGTTCTTCAGGGACATAAATTTAATAGGAGCTTTTGCAACTAAAATATGAAATTAATTTTAGGTCAGTAAATGCTTCAGGCATTCGACTTGAATTATTTTGAATGAGGATCATACTAATAATAATTCGTAATATATTTCTTAGCTGCTTATTCTCTCCCCCTCATGTTAGAAGAACTAACATGCATCCCCGATCTTCTTTGGAGAATTCATCTATGTGCATCATGATAGATTCATTAATCATATATTACACATCAAAAGTTATTAGATGAAAATATTTGGTTCCTAACCCTACAAATTGTGTGGAGGGGGGATTAATCATAATTTATTGGTCAACATACAAGTGTTATTGTATGTAACATATCATATCATAGACTAACTCACTAAGCTTTATTCTCATAATAAATGGTTTAACTATTTATCGGAGGCATTTAATGTCAAACCAACTTAAATATAAACCAGCATTATCAAGGTAAATTGTCTTGATTACACATTATGAAAATTATTCTTTTAACTCAATTAATATTGAGTAAGCATCTTTGTCAATGTCAAACTACAGGTTGAAAATGAACGCACATGTGACCATCTTATGGATGCATCTACTTAAGACATCACATGATAGGTGAACGGACCCATATTCACCTTTTATGTCACGCCCCGAGCCTACACTCTGGACGTAACACGTTATTTAAAGCCACAAGTAACCCCACTCAACCCTTGGTTTATCATACACTGATATCCTAAATAAAACATGCATAGCGGAATTTTTGAATTAACAACATAAAAGCATTTCAGAAAATAAAACTAAAAGAAAACATAAAATTTACATAATTTGAAATCTGAATGTACTCTATGTCTGAAAGCCTTCTAACTGATGAGTTGCTGGGACAAGCCCCCAACTAACTCTAAGTCTAAATAAAACTGTAAGATAATGTAATAAGGCCCTAGAATGGTGAGGACTCACACTTTAACTGTGAATGAGGAGGATCTGAAACGTGGCTGCTAACGCTGTTGAATTTGGGAACCTGCAGCTTTATCATGAAACGATACAGCATAAAAGTATGCGTCAGTACTTTGAATGTACTGAGTAAGTGGGAGGAAACATAACTGAAGTACAAGTCTGAACTAAAATGACACGTAATGACCAACAAGAAAACTGATTTGAGCTACTGATATATATACTGAAATGGTCAAGATGACCCTATCTGGTGGTCAAAGACATGCCCTAAGTCTGAAAATTCTGAGTCAGCGATACTGTACAAAACTGAGATAACTAATAGAACTGGAACTGAACCGAACTGCTTACTCTGGACTGGACTGAACTGACTAGTGGGAGAGTCTATAACTGACATATAACCACGTGAGATAGACGTGGAGTCCGATGTATACACCCCACTGGTAGGACCTAGTATACCTTTTCAGGGTATAAAGGCATGAACTTGATGATCACAAAAGTCTGGGGCCAATCAGGCCAAGTAATATTGTAACCTACGTTGGCAACGTAGTTCTGGGAACCTGGGTGCACTAGAACCCCGGCCCACTTGGTGCTAAGTTCTACTCCCACTGAAAAACCTAAACTGAACTACTAGGATGATAGCTCGAACTGGGGTCCAAGACTAGTCAGGGACATATAACTGAAAGTGCCCTGAGAGTATTATCGGACCAGATCCTGAAACTGGGTTCTAGACTGGTCAGAGTTGCTTATCTGAAAGTGTAGTAACCGTCTAAGAACAATCTGTAAACTGAACTGGGGTCATGGTGCTGGTCAGAGCTATATATATAAAATATTATGACCACCTAATGGACCAATAAATTGGATTCTGAGTCTGATTCTGATAATTAGGAGGCACCACTGACACCTCGGGAAAAGACTGAAGTCAAACTGATAAGTTGACAAGTTCTGAATAGTTCTGAAGAGGTTCTATGTTCTAACTGAACTGAACTATTAAGCAACTAATAGAGAACTCAACTCATTCCAACCATATGGAAATTCCATAATATGACAAAAATTCAAGAATTTAAGAAATCTCATCTGTCAAGGCTAAAATCATCTTATCAATGGAGTATTTACTCAACATATATATATATATATATATATATATATATATATATATATATATATATATAATAAGAATTGCTAGTAAATTCAGCCCAAAACATACTTTATACAATAGACGGAAATTTAATATGCAATAATCATTACTCGAAAGTTTAGAACTTAAATCACCTTGGCAAGAACAACAACAATTTACGTAGGAACTGATGAAGGTCAATTGAATAATAAACATGGATATTATCCCAACTGAAATTAATGAAAAACCAACATGAAAATTTATTCATATTCGAAGAACTCAGGGCTAAACTGATAGGGAAATTATGGGAGGATTTTGTGGACATAATGGAAGGACAATTCACTTGTTGAATTCCCACATACCTGACTAAGATTCTCCCAGAGAAGAAGACTTGAACTGCTGTAATGGTGAATAACCCTAAGCTTGCTTGAAAGATTTTTGAGAGGAGAGCTTACAGTGATTTTTTAAAAACTGAGAGTGGGAATGAGGAATGAACCATTTTTCCCACTAAAAGGTCTAAAATTATTGCTAAAACGACGTAGTTTAAAGCTTGGGAGAGTAGGAAATTACTAAATAGCCCTTAGAAATTCGCTGGGAAAAACTGCCAGGTGACCTAAAGGGTGACCCAACGGGTCATGGTGACTGACCATGACACGTGGTCACTCCAGTCAGATACACTGCCCAGGTTCTTTAGTAGGTCACCACGAGGGACCTAACGAGTCGTGGTCACGAGTCGGTGGACCACACCGGCTCACTGCTGAAGATTAAATGCTAAGTTGGTAACGAGTCACCTAATGAGTCGTTGCCACTGACAACGACTCGTTGTGACACTCGTTAGGTACACTGGCTAAGAACTTATTAGGACTAGTAACGTGGGACATAATGAGTCGTTACTGGGGACCATGACTCGTTGCCCCTACCCATCAAGTACACTGTTCCACTAATAAAATTCTCAACCCAGGCTTGACCATGAGTGACTCAACGGGTCATGTCAGTGACCACGACTCGTGAAGTCCCTCGTTGGGTATACTGTCTCCCTTCTTTATAATCCTCAACCTCCTTCTCACGACTCACCTAACGAGTTGTTAGGTCACTTAACGACCCGTTAGGTGAGTCATCTTGTAGCTTTTCTGCAGCTTTCCTCGATTTTTTGATTTAAGTCCCGAAATTAGATTTTGAGTTTTTGGGGCATTACACTATCTCCCCCTTGTAAACATTCATCCTCGAATATTAGAAAACACATAGGAAAGCAAAGAATAACAATCAAAATCTCTAGATACTGTTTATTTAACTCCAAAACTGTTGGTATGACTACCTCCGTTTCAAAAATACATAACTGAACTGAATTTTCTTTTCATACTTACATCCAAAGTGGCAAATGAAACTTATGCACATGAATTTAATTCAGTAACTAGATCAGGTCCTAAGGCAAAACTAACAGTTCAAGATACAACCTAGTCGGTAGAGAACAAGTGGGGGTATTTGGCCATCATATCTGCTTCGGCCTCCCACGTAGCTCCCTCAACCTGCTGATTTCTCCATAGAACCTTGACTGAAGCTATTTCCTTATTCCTCAACTTCTGAACCTAACAGTCAAGGATCTGGACTGGTACCTCCTCATATGAGAGACTAAGACTATCCTTTATTCCACACTGTCCAATGGCACAACTGAGGTTGGATCTCCGATGTACTTCTTCAAAAGTGACACATGGAAAACTGCGAGTACAACTGCTAGTTATGAAGGTAATTCTAGCTCATAGGCTACATTACCGATACGTCTCAAAATTCTATAAGGTCCCACATATCTCGGACTGAGCTTTCCCTTCTTGCCGTACCTCATCACCCCTTTCATGGGAGAAATTTTTAGGTATACCCAGTCATCAATTGCAAACTCCAGCTCTCTTCTTCGTACGTTGGCATAAGATTTCTGATGGCTCTGAGCTATTTTCAATCTTTCTTGGATGAGCTAAACTTTCTGCATTGCCTCGTGAACTAAGTCTAGCCCTATCAAGGTATCTTTACTAACCTCGAACCACCCTATAGGAGATCTACACCTTCTACCATACAATACTTCAAATGGGGCCATCTGGATGCTGGAATGATAGTTGTTGTTGTAAGCAAACTCGATAAGAGGCAAATGGTCATCCCAATTACCCTTAAAATCGATTGCGCACGCTCGTAGCATATCTTCTAGGGTCTGAATGGTCCGCTCAGCTTGCCTATCGGTCTGTGGGTGAAAACCAGTGTTGAGTTTGACCTGAGTGTCTAGTCCCTTCTGAAAGGACTTCCAGAAGTGTTAGGTGAAGTGCATTCCCCTATCTGAAATGATAGCCAAGGGCACCCCATGGAGTATGACTAACTCTCAAATGTAAAGTCTGGCATAGTCCTCAGTAATACTGAGAGAAAGTGGGCTGACTTAGTTATCCGATCTACCACTACCCAGATTGAATCATGCTGCCGACGAGTCCGCGGTAGACCCGTGAGGAAATCCATATTCACTTCTTCCTACTTCCACATAGGTATACTGATATCTCGGGTCATGCCTTCTGGCCTTTGGTGCTCCACCTTGACTTGCTGGCAGTTTGGGCACTTGGCTACCAATTCAGCAATGTCTCTTTTCATGCCATTCTACTAGTAAATATCCCACAAGTTGCAGTACATTTTAGTAGAACTAGGGTAAATGGAGTATCTCGAGTTGTGTGCCTCAGCCAGTATCTGTTGTCTCAACTCACCAACATTCGGTACACACAACCTTCCCTAGTAACAGAGCACACCATCTCCCCCTTTGGAGAAAGCCTCAACCTCCTTTCTGAGAACTGCTCCTTTATGTTTAAGTAGGACTGGATCTTCATCTTGTCTGGACTTAACTTCAACTACCAAGGATGAATCCGACCCACTTTGCACTACCACCCCACCAGCTGCACCCCTAACCGAGCTAGTCTGTGAACATCCCTTGCTAAAACTTTTTGGTCTTCCTCAATATGAATCACACTCCCCATAGACTGTCTGCTTAGGGCGTCAACCACCACATTGGCCTTGCTTGGGTGATACAGCACACTCATGTCATAGTCTTTTAGCAACTCCAACCACCTTCTCTGACACAGATTTAGATCCTTCTGACTCAGCACGTACTGAAGACTCTTATGGTTTGTAAAAACATCTATATGAGCTCCATATAAGTAATGCCTCCATATCTTTAGCGCAAACACCACCGCTGCCAACTCCAAGTCATAAGTTGGATAATTCTTCTCATGAACTTTGAGATGTATGGATGTTTAGGATATCACTTTGCCCCGCTAAATCAGAACACAACCGAGCCCAACCCTAGAAGCATCACAATAAACAACCAATCCATCTGTTCCTTCTTGCAAGGTCAGAATTGGAGCAGTAGTGAGTCGAGTCTTCAACTCCTGAAAACTCTTCTCACACTCATCCGACCACTGAAATTTCACCTTATTCTGTGTTAACTTAGTCAGAGGAGATGCTATGGAGGAGAAGCCTTCCACAAATAGTTGGTAATAACCCGCTAAGCCCAGGAAACTCCTGATTTCAGTAGGAGAGGTAGGTATGGGCTAATCCTTCACTGCTGCTATCTTATGAGGGTCTACTCGTATTGCTCACCCGAGATCACATGACCTAAGAAAGTCACGGACTTTAACCAAAATTTGCACTTGCTGAACTTGGCAAATAACTGGCTGTCCTTGAGTGTCTGTAATGCTAATCTTAGGTGTTTGGCGTGCTCTTCCTTATTTTTGGAGTATACTAGAATGTTGTCGATAAATACAATGATGAACATATCCAAATACTGCTTGAAGACTCTGTTCATTAAATCCATGAAGGCTGTTGGGGCGTTTGTTAACCTGAAGGACATCACCACAAACTCGTAGTGACCATACCGAGTTCTGAATACTATTTTTTGTATGTCACACTCCCTGACCCTTAGTTGATGGTACCTTGACCTGAGATCAATCTTGGAGAAACAACTGGCTCCCTGAAGTTGGTCGAACAGATCGCCAATTTTGGGTAGAGGGTTGTTCTTAACTGTGACCTTGTTCACCAGACGGTAATCTATGCACATTCTGAGGGTACTGTCTTTCTTACGCATGAATAGTACTGGAGCACCCCAAGGAGAGATGTTGGGTTTGATAAAACCCTTGTCAAGAAGATCCTTTAATTGCTGCTTCAAATCTTTAAGCTCAGCTGGAGCCATTCTATAAGGAGGGATGGAGATGGGTTGAGTATCTGGGAGGAGTTCTATTTTGAAATCTATTTCCCATTCAAGGGAAACCCTGGGAAGATCCTCAGGAAAAACGCCCCTGAATTCGTTGACCATAGGGACTGACTTGATAGTCGAGGTCTCGAAGTTGGAATCCTTGACCCGAACTAGGTGATATATACACCCCTTGGAGATGAGTTTCTGGGCCTTAAGGTAGGAAATAAACCTACCCTTAAGTGCTGAACTGCTACCCGTCCATTCTAACACTGGCTCGTTGGGAAACTGAAGCTTGACAATCCTAGTTCTGCAATAGATTGAGGCGTAGCAGGAGTGTAACCAATTCATGCCGAGAATAAGGTCAAAGTAGACCCTGTCTAACTTTACAATATCAGTTGGAATAACTTTATTCAGGACTGAGACTGGGTAGTTTCTATACACCCGAGTGGCTCTAAATGACTCGCCAACTGGGGTGGAGACTAAAAATGGTTCTGAGAGGACCTCTGGAGTGGTGTTGAATTGGACTTCTATATAGGGAGTATGAACGAAAGAGTGGCTCCTGTATCTAAGAGGGCATACACGTCTAGATGGAAGAGACGTAACATGCCAGTAACTACGTTAGGTGAGCTTTCCTGATCCTGACAGGAAGATAAAGCATAGAAGCATTTTGGTGCTGACCACCATCTGTACCTGATGTGTTGGCCTGCTGAGCTGGTCAGCCCGCTGGAGCTGATGAGGTGGCAGATTGTGATTTCCCTCGCCCTACTAACGGGAACTCCTTAAGCTTGTGTCCAAGCTGTCCACACCCAAAACAACCCTCTCATCCTTGAAGGCATTCTCCTGGGTGATTCCTACCACACTTAGGGCAAGCTGGATACCTATTCCCTGTACTGTGATTCTGAGGCTGAGTTCTAGATGACCCATGTCACGCCCCGCCTTGGGGGGTATGACTGGCACCTGGTGCCCTAGTAGGATCTAGACTGTTAACTGGTAAGCCTAGGCACAACTGGTGCCTGGCTAGCTCTAACTCAGATTTTTGGAAACAACGGGCTATTTAACGGCCGTAAACACAACCTCCGGCCAACTGGCCTATAGCCACCTGTAATAACAGCTAACCAGAAACATGTCAATGTAAGGGAGCCTATGCGGGCCGACAAGGCCACCATGCTGTCTAGTTGTCTGTAACTCAACACAAGACTACTGTAAGACTACGTGACCGGCAAGGTCACCACTACTGTCAAACTAAGGCCTCACACGGCCAACATAAACTGAAATGCTAGACAGCTATAACAAACTGCACGGCCTCACACGACCGGCTCAACTGACCACAGGGAAATATATACAGACTGCAAGCCTCTAGGAATACTGATAAAATGGTCGGGACAGGGCCCCGACCTACCCGTACTATACAACAAAAGAAAATGAAATACACCTCTGAATATCAAGCTCCGGATGACAGGAGCTGATGACTCTGCGCTGGCTAGGATCACAAGGGATCGCCTCCTCGTCTATGAATACCTGCAGGCAAGTAATGCAGCACCCCACCGGGCGTCAGTACCACTGGTACTGAGTATGCAAAGCAACTGAAATAATACAACTGAAAACAACTGAATATAGATAGCATAACTAGCATTTCTGTATAGCAGGAGATAGCTGAATCTGAAGAAGCTGATATAAACTGAATCAAGCTTTCTTTACTGATAAGGCAGAGACGTACCTGTAGACGCGACTGCCTGCTATATAGTAGCTAGTATATAATATATGGAGCACATAAATAGATATACAAGTAGCAAGCAAGAGCCAATACCAACCCCCATAAGCAGGATGGCGTCAAGCAAGCAAAAAATCTATATACCCCTACCCGGGTCAAAACCAACCAAAAATAAGTCACTCCACTCATCTGATAACTGTGAGCTCCTCCTACCGGCCCCCTTGGGTACGTAGCTCAGGCCTTGGCCTCTGACAATAAACTGTGTCTGAGTCCGAAGACTCCTGCCTCTGGGCGCAAGTGTACGCGGGGTGTGTAATAAAAACTGCCCCTGGGTGCAAGCACGCAACAGGGTAATTTTATAAAAATCTGTATCTGAAACTGCCCCTGGCCACAAGCGCACACAGAGTAATCTGCCCCTATAAACAGGGTAATCTGGCTCTGCGCAGAGTAAACTGAACTGCCCCTGCAAGCAGGGTAATCTGGACCGTATTATTATGGTGGTCGGCCATCATTGTCCTCTAGGCGGACGGCATCGCCCAGCTGGTGGCGGTATCTAAATCTGGTATCGACACAGCTATAACCCAGGAGCGGTGGGGATGCAACGGGACACCCACATGCCATAGCAAGTCTCAACAAACAAATAGCACATATAAATAGCAAGCATGTATAACTGAAAAGACTATCTGAAATCTACTTCTTATTCTGATCTGTTTCTACACTAAGCTAATTCTTACTAATTATACTGATTCTGTAACCTCTGTTTAACTGTACGGCTAATCTGTAGCCAAGATACTGTCTGTCTGAATGGCTAATTTGTAGCCATAACTGTCTGTCTATCTGATCTTTCTTTATTGACTTTTATTATGAAAATCTGTTTCTTTTATTCTACTACATGCTTGCTAATCACGTAATAGGCTATACTGAATCTAAAATACTAACTTGCCCTCGGGCGCATACTTTTCTAACTTTCAGACTGAATACGATATAACAACGCAAACTAGGTTTACTGAACTTTGCACAATACTTAACATTCAACTCCGGGAATTCTACTACGGAGTTTATTGTACTATACAAGGCTAAAGCTACTAACTTGCTGAAGGAACTAGCTTTACATACCTTAACCTCGAGTTATCCGTCTGTTGGACGAGGCTCGGTCAATACTCCAGCTATTTCTCCCAACTGCATTCATGTATACGCTAATTAATACTAAATAAAGCTTTATTCTAAAGAACGATGTCACTTTCGATATAATTGTAGCCTAAACTTAGGCTTATCGAAAGACGGTCGAAAACTCGCTATTTTTCAGAAGTCCAGAAGGGAGAAGTATTCACTTCATAGCTAGGAGCACATAGACACTAGTTTGGAGCAATTCTACTTACCTTAGCTCGGTAGCTCGACGATTCGTCGGCCGTATTTCGCGAAACAAAATCCGTAGGAGTGCTCCCTGCTGCTAAATACCTCGGTACCTGAGGTTAATTTGAATTTGGACCGCGTTTGGCGGCGTAATCGAGCGACAATTTATCCATATCCTTCGCCCCCTCTGTTTTCTCTCACGTTTCTGGAAAATATAATGAACATACTAAATTAAAACCGAAGTGGGCGCATAAATATAATTGGCACTATAAATCGCATTCATGGAATGCGATTTATAAGTCGCATTCCTGAAATGCGATTTATAAGTCGCATTTTGTCTTGCGACGCGCCGACTTGGCGCTTGTCCGATCTTTCCCCGGGCCTTTTTCTAGCTTGTATGGCTTCCAAATATGCTCGACCAATGCACGAATAGGCCATCTAGGTGCCGGGAATCCTACGGGGTATAACATTCTCCCCCCCTTAAGAACATTCGTCCTCGAATGTGAACTTCTATCTAGAGGACTACTCAATTAGCTTAACTTGTTCTTAGGAAAATTTCGGCAGAGTTTCCCCTGTAATCTGGACTATCCCAAAATCCTGAAACACAGAAAAGTCCAATACAGGTACTCCACACGATACTATAAGATTCATTCGATAACTAAACATCAATCTTTCTTACTTATATATAAAAAACTGTAAGGTACTGCATAGGTAACAATACTGATATACCTGTCGCCTAGCTAGGCCTGGAATAAGTGAGGATATCTAGCTTTCATATCTTCCTCCGCTTCCCACGTCATCTCTTTTTGGTTCCTGTTACGCCACAATACTTTGACAGACGCAATATCCTTAGTTCTCAATCTACGAATCTGTCTGTCTAAGATGGCTACCAGAACCTCTTCGTAGGCCAGCTCTTCTGTAACCTGGATATCTTGGACTGGGACTGTTCTAGATGGGTCTCCTATGCATTTCCTCAGTATAGACACATGAAAGACGGGATGAACGGACTCTAGCTCTGGAGGAAAGTTCAACTCATATGCTACTCGGCCTATCCTCCGGCGAATCTGATAAGGCCCAACAAATCTTGGACTAAGCTTACCTTTCTTGCCGAATCTCATCACCCCTTTCATCAGTGATGCTTTTAAAAATACCTAGTCGTTCACCTCGAATTCCAGGTTTCTGCGCCGCACATCTGCATATGACTTCTGGTGGCTCTGTGCAGTCAGTAGGCGTTCTCTGATAAGTTTTACCTTTTCCTCTGACTGCTGAACAATGTCTGGCCCAATCAACGCTGATTTTCCTATTTCAAACCAGCCAATCGGCAATCTGCATTTTTGCCCATATAAAGCCTCGAAAGGCGCCATTTGGATAGCTGAGTGATAGCTATTATTATAAACAAACTCGATTAGGGGCAAATGCTCAACCCAGCTACCACTGAAATCTAACACACACGCTCACAACATATCTTCGAGCGTCTGAATTGTGCGTTCCGCCTGTCTATCTGTCTGAGGGTGGAATGCTGTGCTCAAATTAATCTGCGTTCCCAGTCCTTTTTGAAACAACTGCCAGAATCTAGCCGTAAACTGTGCTCCTCTGTCTGAAATAATGGATACTGGTACTCCGTGCAACCTGACTATTTCTCGGACATACAACTCCGCATAATCTGGCCGAGAAAGTAGTTTCCACTGGCAGGGAATGAGCTGATTCGGTCAATCTATCAACTATCACCATATAGAGTCATGTCCATGTTTAGTACGGGGTAATCCTGCCACAAAATCCATATTTACTGCTTCCCACTTCCAGAGAGGCACAACTATGTCCTGAGTCAAACCGCCTGGTTTCTGATGTTCTGCTTTCACCTGCTGGCAGTTAGGACACCGGGCTACAAATTCAGCAATTTCTCTTATAAGTCACATTCCTGAAATGCGATTTATAAGTCGCATTTTGCCTTGCGACGCGCCGACTTGGCGCTTGTCCGATCTTTCCCCGGGCCTTTTTCTAGCATGTATGGCTTCCAAATATGCTCGACCAATGCACGAATAGGCCATCTAGGTGCCGGGAATCCTATGGGGTATAACATTCTCCCCCCTTAAGAACATTCGTCCTCGAATGTAAACTTCTATCTAGAGGACTACTTAATTAGCTTAACTTGTTCTTAGGAAAATTTCGGCAGAGTTTCCCCTGTAATATGGACTATCCCAAAATCCTGAAACACAGAAAAGTCCAATACAGGTACTCCACACGATACTATAAGATTCATTCGATAACTAAACATCAATCTTTCTCACTTATATATAAACAACTGTAAGGTACTGCATAGGTAACAATACTGATATACCTGTCGCCTAGCTAGGCCTGGAATAAGTGAGGATATCTAGCTTTCATATCTTCCTCCGCTTCCCACGTCATCTCTTTTTGGTTCCTGTTACGCCACAATACTTTGACAGACGCAATATCCTTAGTTCTCAATCTACGAATCTGTCTATCTAAGATGGCTACCGGAACCTCTTCGTAGGCCAGCTCTTCTGTAACCTGGATATCCTGGACTGGGACTGTTCTGGATGGGTCTCCTATGCATTTCCTCAGTATAGACACATGAAAGACGGGATGAACAGAATCTAGCTCTGGAGGAAAGTTCAACTCATATGCTACTCGGCCTATCCTCTGGCGAATCTGATAAGGCCCAACAAATCTTGGACTGAGCTTACCTTTCTTGCCGAATCTCATCACCCCTTTCATCAGTGATGCTTTTAAAAATACCTAGTCGTTCACCTCGAATTCCAGGTTTCTGCGCCGCACATCTGCATATGACTTCTGGTGGCTCTGTGCAGTCAGTAGGCGTTCTCTGATAAGTTTTACCTTTTCCTCTGACTGCTGAACAATGTCTGGCCCAATCAACGCTGATTTTCCTATTTCAAACCAGCCAATCGGCAATCTGCATTTTCGCCCATATAAAGCCTCGAAAGGCGCCATCTAGATAGCTGAGTGATAGCTATTATTATAAACAAACTCGATTAGGGGCAAATGCTCAACCCAGCTACCACCGAAATCTAACACACACGCTCACAACATATCTTCGAGCGTCTGAATTGTGCGTTCCGCCTGTCTATCTATCTGAGGGTGGAATGCTGTGCTCAAATTAATCTGCGTTCCCAGACCTTTTTGAAACGACTGCCAGAATCTAGCCGTAAACTGTGCTCCTCTGTCTGAAATAATGGATACCGGTACTCCGTGCAACCTGACTATTTCTCGGACATACAACTTCGCATAATCTGGCCGAGAAAGTAGTTTCCACTGGCAGGGAATGAGCTGATTCGGTCAATCTGTCAACTATCACCATATAGAGTCATGTACATGTTTAGTACGGGGTAATCCTACCACAAAATCCATATTTACTGCTTCCCACTTCCAGAGAGGCACAACTATGTCCTGAGTCAAACCGCTTGGTTTCTGATGTTCTGCTTTCACCTGCTGGCAGTTAGGACACCGGGCTGCAAATTCAGCAATTTCTCTTTTTTTTTTATCTAGCCACAAGTAGTTTTCTTTGATATCATGGTACATTTTTGTCGCACCGGGGTGAAGAGAATAATGGGCGTAATGTACCTCGTTCATAATCTGCTGGCGGAGGTCCGAAACATTGGGAACACATAAACGATCTTTACAACGCAGCACTCCATCCTCTGTTACCCGGAACCCTGGCGCCTTCCCTAGCGAAATATAATCCTTAAGCTGAACTAGGTCAGGATCCTCAAATTGCCATTCTTTCACTTCCACAACCAACGATGACACGGCAGTGTTCTGAATCACCGCTCTACCGTCCTCTGTTTCTGCTACACGAACGGCTAGGCTAGCTAACTGATGTATTTCCCTGACCAATTCCTGCTGCTCGGGCTGCAAATACGCCAAGCTCCCCATGGACTTTCGACTGAGAGCATCTGCTACAACATTAGCTTTTCTCGGGTGGTACAAAATGTTCACATCATAATTTTTTAACAACTCCAACCAGCGCCATTGCCGCAGATTCAGCTCCCTCTGAGTGAAGATATACTGTAGGCTCTTGTGATCTGTTAAAATATCAACATGGACGCCGTACAGGTGATGTCTCCACATTTTCAAGGCGTGGATCACTGCGGCTAATTCCAGGTCGTGGGTAGGATAATTCCTCTCGTGTTTCCTCAGCTGTCTGGAGGCATATGCAATCACCTTACCATGCTGCATCAACACACAGCCTAACCCAATGACTGATGCGTCGCAATATACTAAATAACCTTCAGTACCTTCCGGCAAGGCTAACATTGGGGCGGAGGTTAATTTATCTTTCAGCTCCTAGAAGCTCTGCTCGCATGCCTCTGTCCACTGAAACTTTGCTGCTCCATTACCTCTTCTTGACTGATATAACATTTTCATACTTAGAGAGCTCGACATATAATTGACGGTCATACTAGCTTGTCTTGCCGAAGAGATCGACAGGTAGTTTACAGGTGTAGCTAGAGCTTATCTAGCCTTCCGGCCACATGCTAAGGCTACTTGTTGCTGGGATAACCTGAACGACCGTCTGCGCACCTTGTGCCTTTATCTGATCAGAGGATCCTGATATTGATCATGACCTCTAATGATCTGGCTGGATAACCTTAAATAACTGAATAGTCGGGTTGAATTACCCGAATGTGGCAGTAGTCTAACAATGCTCTAATTGCTCTACTTGAGTACTTATAGTTCATGCATAACTGCAGACTTGTGGGCATCTAATTGCTTTGTTATTTTGCTTGAACCACTGTAAGGCTGGGCTTAATCAAACTTACTCCCAGGCGATCAATCTCTGGATCTTCACGGGGAGTCTACTGATCTCCTGGTCTTAATAAACACTGTGCTAGCAGGGTACTATTAATTTCTTATGCCTTGTGTGTTTCCACTTGGATTTATACTGCTATTCTGGGGAATTCTCAGTCTTATGAGCTATTCTGTAAATACTGGCCTTCTGCTAGGGCTCTGTATCTGAATATCTTACGAGAACCAGCTGAAGTACTAGTCTATCACTGACTACTGATGTGGACCCCTTTCTTGGGGTGCCCACGGGCTTGTCTGACTTGCGGGGTATTCCTTGTAATAACTGCTAGGTTGACTAAGGTCGACTCTCACCTACAAGGCTGGGAAAACGATATACGATCACTTAACATACCAGAACAATTCTGGTATTGCTAATATCTGAAATCTGCCTATTCGGTCTCTAATTCTGGTTCTAACACATGCGCTAGTGTTATTGATCTTTAGAGATGCTTCCCTGCTAATACAGGCGCCAGCTGGTCGGTAGACCGTCTAACTGTTCCCTTATCATCTAATTACCTGATTCAGGTTAGTAACTCTAATAAGCTTCTAAAACCTAGATCTGGAAACAACATATAAGTCTATTAACTTAATAACTAAGAGCTGAGACAGTTTCTATGGATTCATACGTAAATCACACTTAACTTGCCCCTTCTTTTCGCTTTTCTCTTTTTCTTCTCTCTCTTTTCTCTTTTTATTTTTGGCAAGGGGTCCTGCAATGCAATTTGTATATACTTCCCAGCACTAATATGAATCTGTGTGATTGTAACCCCTATTAGCAGCTGCTCACAACATATTTATTATCTGCACAGATATATATTAATAAATACGTACAATACATACTGAATTTTGTAGTGATACGTAATCTCTGACACACTTTGCTAAATTTCATATTGTACATGATATACTGCTTCTATGGTCTAATAATACCTCCTGCCTTCTCTTAACATTTCATTGTATTGTCACCCCATTCTGAAAGTAACAAACATAAACACTTTAGTTATTGTCTGCTGTTTGAAATTCCGCCACTCTTGCGATGTGGGGTCAACGTTTGAATCTTGTGGCCTTACTTGGCATATATTGAGAGCCCATGACTGTCTGCTGGGCCTTATCTCTAGGCCACACTAGATTAAATTCGCTGTATCGGTAATTTCTTAACTTCCCCATAAGCAAACATACTGCAGCATTCTGGACCAAAATCTTACTGTCAGCCCGAGGCTTAATCCTTAATACAATATTCTATCAATCCGGGGGTAATCCTAATTTCCCCACAAAATCTGACATTCCTACTTCTTCCCCTCATCTTGCTTAAGCTGAACTCTGGGTTCAAGGTACCTACTTTTCATTGTTAATAAGATTACTGGTCAAGTATCAATTCATACTTCCCCTGACTTGCAGTCAGACCTATCTGATTCACATGACCTCTCACCCTTTCGATATCGCAACTGAATCATATCTATAATCTTGCAGGTATATCTTACTGTCTATTAGCATATATGGCGGACTTGGCCTTTTTCTGTCTCAAATTTGACTATTACTAGGCATTCATTACTGACAGGTCTTTTACCCCTGCTTCGGGTAAGCTAACAGTCTTACTTTCTCTACTGGCTTATTATCATAAGGGTCTGCACTACTCACGTAATCATAGGGGCTCTTTATACTTTCTAACACTTACTTCTTGATTTGGCAACCTCACCTCAAGTCTTATGCCCCTTACGGAATATAGTCTTTAAGCTGAATCAGGTCAAGAGGTGGGAATACCCTTTTCTTATTGCTATAATACGAAGACATGGAACTGTACTACATCTGAAAAGACGGATATGGGAACCCTGCATTTTCCTCTCTTTTTTTTTTCCCACTTATCTGATAGTCTGATATTGTCTGATATCTTAACCAGATCTTATATATCTAATAAATAAGTCAACTCGTATGTACATTATACTTCTGGCTTCCTATTCTGACGTTATCAACGTATACTGGGAATAGTACCGATAAAGGTATCACGCTGGGAGGTCTCTGGTACCTTCTCCTGCTGCTGTAGTTATCACGTAACTGGTTGATGCACTCTTCTGTTGCTATATCTGATCTTCTGCCTGTGATAGGGTAATGCTGATCTGCCTTTGTATCTGTAATCAAAGAATATGGTAAGTTTTTAGGGACTCAACCCTATACTGTACCGCTCTAAAGCATGACTGACTGAGAAGGAAGGGTAACCATTCTATCATGCCTCGTAGCCTCCTTCCTATAGTATGTGGTGCACAACACATCCATAGACAAGACTCTACTTAGCATGGCTTGCAGACTCCCTGGGACACGACCTGCTCTGATACCAAGTTTGTCACGCCCCGCCTTGGGGGGTATGACTGGCACCTGGTGCCCTAGTAGGATCTAGACTGTTAACTGGTGAGCCTAGGCACAACTGGTGCCTGGCTAGCTCTAACTCAGATTTTTGGAAACAACGGGCTATATAACGGCCATAAACACAGCCTCCGGCCAACTGGCCTATAGCCACCTGTAATAACAGCTAACCAGAAACATGTCAATGTAAGGGAGCCTATGCGGGCCGACAAGGCCACCATGCTGTCTAGTTGTCTGTAACTCAACACAAGACTACTGTAAGACTATGTGACCAGCAAGGTCACCACTACTGTCAAACTAAGGCCTCACACGGCCAACATAAATTGAAATTCTAGACAGCTATAACAACTGCACGGCCTGACACGACCGGCTCAACTGACCACAGGGAAATATATACAGACTGCAAGCCTCTAGGAATACTGATAAAATGGTCGGGACAGGGCCCCGACCTACCCGTACTATACAACAAAAGAAAATGAAATACACCTCTGAATATCAAGCTCCGGATGACAGGAGCTGATGACTCTGCTCTGGCTAGGATCACGAGGGATCGCCTCCTCGTCTATGAATACCTGCAGGCAAGTAATGTAGCGCCCCACCGGGCGTCAGTACCACTGGTACTGAGTATGCAAAGCAACTGAAATAATACAACTGAAAACAACTGAATATAGATAGCATAACTAGCATTTCTGTATAGCAGGAGATAGCTGAATCTGAAGAAGCTGATATAAACTGAATCAAGCTTTCTGTACTGATAAGGCAGAGGCGTACCTGTAGACGCGACGACCTGCTGTATAGTAGCTAGTATATAATATATGGAGCACATAAATAGATATACAAGTAGCAAGCAAGAGCCAATACCAACCCCCATAAGCCGGATGGCGCCAAGCAAGCAAACAATCTATATACCCCTACCCAGGTCAAAACCAACAAAAAATAAGTCACTCCACTCATCTGATAACTGTGAGCTCCTCCTACCGGCCCCCTTGGGTATGTAGCTCAGGCCTTGGCCTCTGACAATAAACTGTGTCTGAGTCCGAAGACTCCTGCCTCTGGGCGCAAGTGTACGCGGGGTGTGTAATAAAAACTGCCCCTGGGTGCAAGCACGCAACAGGGTAATTTTATAAAAATCTGTATATGAAACTGCCCCTGGCCACAAGCGCACACAGAGTAATCTGCCCCTATAAACAGGGTAATCTGGCTCTGCGCAGAGTAAACTGAACTGCCCCTGCAAGCAGGGTAATCTGGACCGTATTATCATGGTGGTCGGCCATCATTGTCCTCTAGGCGGACGGCATCGCCCAGCTGGTGGCAGTATCTAAATCTGGTATCGACACAGCTATAACCCAGGAGCGGTGAGGATGCAACGGGACACCCACATGCCATAGCAAGTCTCAACAAACAAATAGCACATATAAATAGCAAGCATGTATAACTGAAAAGACTATCTGAAATCTACTTCTTATTCTGATCTGTTTCTACACTGAGCTAATTCTTACTAATTATACTGATTCTGTAACCTCTGTTTAACTGTACGGCTAATCTGTAGCCAAGATACTGTCTGTCTGAATGGCTAATCTGTAGCCATAACTGTCTGTCTATCTGATCTTTCTTTATTGACTTTTGTTATGAAAATCTGTTTCTTTTATTCTACTACATGCTTGCTAATCACGTAATGGGCTATACTGAATCTAAAATACTAACTTGCCCTCGGGCGCATACTTTTCTAACTTTCAGACTGAATACGATATAACAACGCAAACTAGGTTTACTGAACTTTGCACAATACTTAACATTCAACTCCGGGAATTCTACTACGGAGTTTATTGTACTATACAAGGCTAAAGCTACTAACTTGCCGAAGGAACTAGCTTTACATACCTTAACCTCGAGTTATCCGTCTGTCGGACGAGGCTCGGTCAATACTCCAGCTATTTCTCCCAACTGCATTCATGTATATGCTAATTAATACTAAATAAAGCTTTATTCTAAAGAACGACGTCACTTTCGATATAATTATAGCCTAAACTTAGGCTTATCGAAAGACGGTCGAAAACTCGCTATTTTTCAGAAGTCCAGAAGGGAGAAGTATTCACTTCATAGCTAGGAGCACATAGATACTAGTTTGGAGCAATTCTACTTACCTTAGCTCGGTAGCTCGATGATTCGTCGGCTGTATTTCGCGAAACAAAATCCGTAGGAATGCTCCCTGCTGCTAAATACCTCGGTACCTGAGGTTAATTTGAATTTGGACTGCGTTTGGCGGCGTAATCGAGCGACAATTTATCCATATCCTTCGCCCCCTCTGTTTTCTCTCACGTTTCTGGAAAATATAATGAACATACTAAATTAAAACCGAAGTGGGGGCATAAATATAATTGGCACTATAAATCGCATTCATGGAATGCGATTTATAAGTCGCATTCTTGAAATGCGATTTATAAGTCGCATTTTGCCTTGCGACGCGCCGACTTGGCGCTTGTCCGATCTTTCCCCGGGCCTTTTTCTAGCATGTATGGCTTCCAAATATGCTCGACCAATGCACAAATAGGCTATCTAGGTGCTGGGAATCCTACGAGGTATAACAACCCACCCCTTCGATCTTGGCAGACCAGAAGGTTGGGGCGCTGGCTGAGCTTGGTAATGGGGCTCTCTGCTGCTGTTGCTGTGGGCGGCTACTACCTCTAGACCTTTTATGGCCGAAATCTAAATGGCCAGTCCTTGATCGGCTGTTCTTACGCTCTATATCCTTCAGCTTTTCAGCCTCAATCTGCTGGGCATAGACAATCAAGCTAGAAAGGTCCATGTCCTTAATCAGCATCGCGATCCTGCAATCATTGAGGACCAGATTTGACACTCCATTTACAAACTTCAGCATGCGATCCCTTGGCTCGGCTACCATCTCTGGAGCATACTAAGACAGTCTAGTGAACTCCAGAGCATACTCATCCACAGTTCTGTTGCCCTGTCTCAAATTCATGGGCTCCGCCATCTTTGCCTCCCTCAGCTCTCGAGGGAAAAACCTGTCCAAGAAAGCTGTGTAGAATTCTTCCCACTCCACTGGTCCTGCTCCTACTGGCTTCCCTTCTTTTCTCGAGCTACCCCTTTTAATTGGTAGGCAACCAGGTCAGCACTTTCAGAGGAGCTTGACGTGCCCGCAAGTGTATGGGTCGTGCAAGTAATATAGTGACTCTTTTTAAGAACCGCAATGTCGAACCCACAGGGACTGGACCCATTCCTCTAACTATCCATTACAAGTGTGATCTTAAATACCAAAAAATGTTGGTTATAGAAGTTTTCGAGGGAGATTTTTAATTAAGTCTAAATTTGGTAAACGAAATATTCTGAATGCACTCTAGGAGCAACATAGAGTTAAAATCAGATAATCATGCGATGCTACGATTTGCAATGGGTTAAGTATGCAACTATCGATTATTATTTCACATAATTAGAATTGCATGTTCATGGTCTTTCGAGCCTCTAAACACGGCAAACTAGCCTCACTGCATCATTGTGAGCGAGGATGCTAATTTCTAGTTCGCGGGCAATTAATTATGTAGTGGTTTACGGGGAAATGATTAGGGACTTTTGTGCGTCTAACCATTTAACTCAACTTACACTCACAACTACTTCTTCGAGTGGTGATGTGATAATCCTAAGTTGGTCTCTTAATAACCCCCGTTTTATCAACCAAGCAAGGTGTTAGGTATATTTCTATCCTAACACGAAATTATATCGTGAGATACAAACATGCTCCTTACATTCTCATGTCCTGACCTAGGTAATTCTTTCTCAAGCAATTGCCCAAGCTAACGTATATGTTTTCATGGTGATCAATCATACAAACAACCAACAATCCAGAATGCAAGACGAAAACAACAATCAATAACTTAATTCCAAAACAATTTCATAAAATCACAATCATAATTCATGGCTTCAACCCTAGAGGAAGGGTTCTTGCCATTCATGTTCGTAAAACTACAACTAACTACTACTAAACTAACATACTTACATGAATTTGGTAGATGAGAAGGGAATTTGACAAACCCTAGATGAGTTCTCCCACTTCTCCCTTCACTCCTAGGTAGTTTTCCAGAATAAAATCGTGACAAAATGATTTTAGGAGCTAAGGGTTCAATTTATACTATGCTGAAAAATTGCAAAATTTGGCCTGTGGTGGAACAACAACGTGTCATGGAGCTGAACGCCCTACTTGACCTCCGTGACACGGAGGTAATGCGTACCCTCACTAGAATGTGCCAAAAAATGCAATTTTTGGCCAAGTGTTGCAGCGTGCCACGGCCCCTATCGCGCAGGGTGCCAGTTATTGCATGTTTTCTTGTTGACTTTCACGGTTTGCTCTTGATTCCATTCCTCCACTTCACCAAATCATGAATTAGTTCCTCAAATGCATTATTAACCTTCAAAAACAAGGATTAATCATGTTGGTTAGTATATATTCACATTTACATAAAATCACATGAGAATGCATATAATTAAATAGATAAACAAGTCAAAACTAAGTTATAAAGTATCACTTGGGCATGCTATTTTGCCCACAATCACCTACCCCACACTTAAAGCCTTGTTCGTCCTCGAACAAACTTTTTACATGTCATGCCTATGGAGACTCACCCATAACTCATTTAGCAAGAATATTCAAGCTACGACTATAATGATTACGTAAGATAACAAGCTAAAAATCGAGCATGCACGATTTGATCATCGAAATGAAATACCACTATGTTAAGACTTCTTAACCTCGAGAATCGACTCTCAATCTTAGCGACTCATGCAAATCAACTGATTAAGAAATCCCACATGAATTATATCCTTCATTCAACATGCGCCCTTACGGAAAGAGAGTCACCCAATTTCACATGCAAAAATAATTTTTAAATCACAACATGTGTGGGTACATGAATAGAATTACGCTCACTCTCACAAAGAATTGACATGCATCATGTAATGACCCATAAGCTTGCCCTTAGTGTTTTATTCCACTAATTTAAGGATGTGTGAATGTAAAATCAAGTAGGACTTAATGGGTTGTAATGTAAGCTAAGGGACAGGCAGGTACTATTCTGGCCAATAATAGTGACTAACTTTCCCAAGCGCTTTTAATACATTACGCCCTCATTACGAACTTCCCTTCCCTTACTTCACCTTTTCCTCCTTTCAGCTTTCTTTTTCCTCTGATGTTCCCTCTTTCTTTAGGAACTTTTAGCTTATTAGTAAGGAGCTCTATAAAAAATTTTTCATTAATTTGTTTTCTAACTCCTTAATAATAATCAACCATTTTCACACAAGTGCACCTTTGTCCTTTTCTCCACTTCTACAACTTGCTACTTTTCCTTTCTTTTCACTCCTTTACTCTTTCATATTTTTCCCTTAAGCACTTAGGAGTTTTGGATCAAATTCAAGGCTAATGAAAGAAAAAGGATTAAGCTTATGTTGCAGATGTCAAAGAATAGGCTCAAGGCTCAATGGGGCTAACTAGGATTAATTTCTCAAGGTAGGTAAAATGAGGGATAAAAATTTGGTTTATTCAAAGAAATGCCTAGATCATCTCCTACACTTCACAACCTTCATTTCATTTTATAAACACACCAGGCAAGTTCTAGACAATCCACAATAGCATAGAATACTCAAAAACCTTACACTCATGGCACATGCTCAATTTAAGACACATTCATCAAACTCTTACTTAGCTAATCACAAGAATTCAGAATTAAGCTTCAATCATATTGAGTCAAATTCAAGAGCCTAAGTGTCTCACACAAAGTTATACACCTGCATGCTTCACACTGAACATACTTGCCTCTTACAATCACGTATAACACATAACAAGAACATCAAGCACCAATTAGTTATGGTTTCAAAAACCCAAAACCTATCGACTAATTTTTCCTCAAGACGGTTGTCATCTATCCATCGTTGGAAGCAGTCCCTAACTATGACTAAAACATTATATACAGAAAAAGGAAAGAAAAAGAAAAATTTTATTCTTCGGTTCAAATACCCCCCGTCGGAAAAGAACAGAAAAGAAAAACCAACGGGTGATGAAGTCATGCTTGACTCATAAAAAAATTTTCAAAATTCTTCTCACAAGCATTACATTCACCAAAAATCGTTAAGCACAAAAAAATTGAAATTTTCTTGAAATTTCCCTCACCCCACACTTAAATCATGCTATGTCCTCATAGCATCAAATTAACATTTAAAGGATGAGAAATACTCCCTGAGCCTCTATGCCAAGCTAAAAGCATGCTTTCCTTTCAAGTTTTCAGAGGTGGGTGTTCGACCCCACACTTCTTCTATTCCATGCTCTTTAGCTTCCACCTTCTCGATACTCAGACTTCCCTCCATATGTGCTTAACTTTCCACCAAAAACACAAACAAAATAAACATAACAAAATCAACACAAAATCAAAATTACAAAATTATACCTGAGGTACCCTTGGGTTGCCTCCCAAGCAGCGCCTTATTTTACTTCGTGGCCCGACGTGGACTGTCCTTTTCAGGACATCCTCATACCTGGGTTCTCTTTCGAGAACCATCTCCTTTTCTTTTGCTGTTTAGAGGAAACAGCCTCCACTCTGTTCCTCTCTTTCTCCAACTTCTTCTCAATTTGGAGTCCTCTATCAGACTCGGGCTGAACACTTGACCTTGACTTTGGCCGTGCACCTGTGGAATCCTCCACCCCACACTCATCCTCTGCCAACACACTAACCTGACAAAGGTTAGTGTAGTGTGTGGATGGGTTCATTTCTTGGTAAACACGGAAGAGTTCTTCTTCATCTTCGACCTTCATTTTCAGGGTCCCTGCTCTCAGATCAATCACCGCTCCACCGGTGGCCAAGAATGGACGTCCCAAGATTAAGAGTACCTGGTCATCAACCTTAAAATCTAGAACAATAAAATCAGCAGGTATAATAAACTTACCTACTTTGATGAGGAGGTCTTCTATTATTCCATCAGGTGTCACTCGCGACTTGTCAGCTAGCTGCAGCATCAACCTTGTCGACCTCGGTTCTCCCAACCCCAGGGTGTTGAATAAGGATAGGGGCATTAGATTAACTGCTGCCCCTAAGTCACACAAAGCTCGTAGCACCTCAGCTTTACCAATTTGTATGGGGAGGGTAAAACTCCCTGGGTCTTTGAGCTTCATTGGCATTTTGCTCAAAACCCTGTGACTGCACTCCTCAGTCAATGCTACAGTCTGGACATCCACCAATCTAACTTTGTTCGCCATCACGTCCTTCAAGTATTTAGCATACTTGGGCATTCCCTGCAAGACATCAATAAGAGGCAAATTTATGTGAAGTTCTTTGAAGCTCTCAAAGAA
This sequence comes from Datura wrightii, assembly GCA_035772735.1. Lineage (NCBI taxonomy): Eukaryota > Viridiplantae > Streptophyta > Magnoliopsida > Solanales > Solanaceae > Datura > Datura wrightii. The sequence goes on along the minus strand of JASDFA010000027.1, from coordinate 106,593,376 downwards.
CTTTTTGAAGCATTCCTCCTCCTTGCTCTTTCTGAATTTCTGAGGGAAAGGTGGTGGTGGTCTTTGTGATGGCTGCAATGAAAGTTGCGCATTTTGTTGTCCATCACTCTGATTATCTCCCATGTTGATGGATGGTCCTGGTCTAACCAATTCCGGCTGCACCCCCTTTCTCAGCTCTTTTGGCACTGCATCAGCTAATTGCTTACCGCTTCTCAGACTGATGGCATTGATCTGCCGGGGGTTAGCATCTATGTCTCTTGGTAATCCCCCTTGTGATCTCATGTTTTGAGAAGCTGCTATCTGACCCACTTGTTTTTCAAGATTGCGGGTGGCTACTTGCTGATTCATTAAGTCTGTTGCCATCCTCGCCTAATTTTCTGCTAACTGATTCTGGGTCTCCAAAATTTTCTGCAGTGTTTCCTCAATGCTGCTACTCAATTTCCCCTCATTCTGCCTATTCCGCTGATACTGCTGTTGTTGAGGTTGCATATAATTCTGCTTTTGGTTTCCACCCAGAGAAAAATTCGGGTGGCCCTGCCAATTTCTGTTGGAGTTGTTCCCAAAATTCTGATTCCTATGCACATTGCCAACAAAATTGACTGATTCCAGATTGGCTCCACAAGATTTTGCATTGTGCCCAGTATTACCACAAATTTCGCACCAACTCAGAGCTTACTGAACTGCGTTAACCTAGCCCTGGTGTTGGTTCATACTCAGTTTATTGAACTGAGTCATCATCTGATGCTGGAACGCAGCTAACTGTGGCATTCAAACCATCTACTTCTATCAACCCCGATCTGTTTCCTGCCCCCCTCGATGACTCGTTGTGCCACTCTGGATTTCCTTGTGCAATTCTGTTCAACAAAGTGTACAACTCATCATATGTTTTATCCAAGGCTTGCCCACCCGATGTAGAGTCTAGTAATATTTTTGTGTGTGGGTCTAGACTGTCTATAAAGGTATGAGCCAGCACTTCATTTGATTGCTGGTGATGGGGGCAGTCTCTCAACAATGACTTGAATCTTTCCCAAGCCATATACAAGTTCTCATCAGGCCTCTGCTTGAAACTGAGTATTTCACTTCTCAACTTTGCAGTCTTGCCTGAAGGAAAGAATCTGATAAGGAACTTCTTAGCCAAGTCATTCCATGAAGTTATGGAGTTCGGTGGCTCAGCCTTCAGCCACTTTTTCACCTCTCCCAACAGTGAAAATGGGAAGAGGGTCAGTCGGACATAATCTGTGGACACGCCGGTGGGGACAAACGTGTCACTAATCTCTAAAAAGTTCTATATGTGCTGCTGCGGGTCCTCATGTGCCATCCCAGTGAATTGACTACTATAATGTAACAGCTGCACCATGTTCTATTTAAGCTCAAAGTTCCCTCCAGGCTCCGATTTACGGATACTGGAGTTCACATTAGTCACTAGTGGGATTGCCACTTCGCGAACTGGTCTAGCTGCCATTGCTGACGATGACAATTGTGCTTGTCCCGCAGGTGGTTGTTGTTGTAGCTTTTCTTGAAGTCTATTCAACTTTTGCTCTAGAGCTACTCTCCTTCGCAAATGGATTTGACGTTCAGGTTCAAGCAACGGTTCCACAAGCTCTCTATTTCTAGCCAGCTCGACAGGACAACCTGTCACCTGCAATAAGTAGAGTAAGACCAAGTTTCTCAACACTTAAGGAAATTTAAAAATCACACAAAAACAGATAAATTATCAAAACTTCATCGAGTCCCCGGCAACGGCGCCAAAAACTTGACGTGCCCGCAAGTGTACGGGTCGTGCAAGTAATATAGTGGCTCTTTTTAAGAACCTGTCGAACCCACAGGGACTGGACCCATTCCTCTAACTATCCATTACAAGTGTGATCTTAAATACCAAAAAATGTTGGTTATAGAAGTTTTCGAGGGAGATTTTTAATTAAGTCTAAATTTGGTAAACGAAATATTCTGAATGCACTCTAGGAGCAACATAGAGTTAAAATCAGATAATCATGCGATGCTACGATTTGCAATGGGTTAAGTATGCAACTATCGATTATTATTTCACATAATTAGAATTGCATGTTCATGGTCTTTCGAGCCTCTAAACACGGCAAACTAGCCTCACTGCATCATTGTGAGCGAGGATGCTAATTTCTAGTTCGTGGGCAATTAATTATGTTGTGGTTTATGGGGAAACGATTAGGGACTTTCGTGCGTCTAACCATTTAACTCAACTTACCCTCACAACTACTTCTTCGAGTGGTGATGTGATAATCCTAAGTTGGTCTCTTAATAACCCCCGTTTTATCAACCAAGCAAGGTGTTAGGTATATTTCTATCCTAACACGAAATTATATCGTGAGATACAAACATGCTCCTTACATTCTCATGTCCTGACCTAGGTAATTCTTTCTCAAGCAATTGCCCAAGCTAACGTATATGTTTTCATGGTGATCAATCATAAAAACAACCAACAATCTATAATGCAAGACGAAAACAACAATCGATAACTTAATTCCAAAATAATTTCATAAAATCACAATCATAATTCATGGCTTCAACCCTAGAGAAAGGGTTCTTGCCATTCATGTTCGTAAAACTACAACTAACTACTACTAAACTAACATACTTGCATGAATTTGGTAGATGAGAAGGGAATTTGACAAACCCTAGATGAGTTCTCCCACTTCTTCCTTCACTCCTAGGTAGTTTTCCAGAATAAAATCGTGACAAAATGATTTTAGGAGCTAAGGGTTCAATTTATACTATGCTGAAAAATTGCAAAATTTGGCATGTGGTGGAACAACAACGTGTCACGGAGCTGAACGCCCTACTTGACCTCCGTGACACGGAGGTAACGCGTACCCTCACTGGAATGTGCCAAAAATGCAATTTTTGGCCAAGTGTTGCAGCGTTGGCAGCGTGCCACGGCCCCTATCGTGCAGGGTGCCAGTTATTGCATGTTTTCTTGTTGACTTTCACGTTTTGCTCTTGATTCCATTCCTCCACTTCACCAAATCATGAATTAGTTCCTCAAATGCATTATTAACCTTTAAAAACAAGGACTAATCATGTTGGTTAATATATATTCACATATACATAAAATCACATGAGAATGCATATAATTAAATAGATAAACAAGGCAAAACTAAGTTATAAAGTATCACTTGGGCATGCTATTTTGCCCACAATCAGAGCTAACACCCATAATGCGGGTAATCTTCCTGATCTTATACATGAACTCTTGGGGATCCTCCCTTACTTTGGATCCCTGAAAAGATGGAGGGTTCATACGGGTGAAGTCCCACACCCTCGCAGCCGCTGCGGTCCAATTCGTGGCCACTGGAACCACCTGCTGGTTCACCTGGTTGGTAACTTTCTGGGCTAGCAATTGGATGGCCGCCCGAAATTCGATGGTAGATATTAAATCATCTTGGGGGGCTGGTGGGGCTGGTGGGGCAGGCCTGTTGGCATTACCAGCCCTCTTTCCATTTCCACGTCGGGAAGGCATGGTTCACTGAAACAAAACAGAGCACGAGTTAGAAGGGCATTTTTGGAATTGAACTTTAACGCATGATAAGGAGTATGAACAAAAGAGAGTTTTCCTAATAACATCTTATAACCTCCTTTTGATAAGTGTGGCACGCTTCACACTCATGAAAAGGACTCTACTCGATGCGGTATTTAGACTTTCCGAGGATACTCAAAACCTAGTACTCTAATACCAAGTTTGTCACACCCCGAGCCTACACCCTGGACGTAACATGGTACTTGAAGCCACAAGTAACCCCAAGTCAACCCCTGGTTTATCATACACTGGTATCCTAAATAAAACATGCATAGCGAAAGTTTTGAATTAACAACATAAAAGCATTTCAGAAAATAAAACTAAAAGAAAACATAAAATTTACATAACTTGAAATCTGAATGTACTCTATGTCTGAAAGCCTTCTAACTGATGAGTTGCTCGGACAAGCCCCCAGCTAACTCTAAGTCTAAATAAAACTGTAAGATAATGAAATAAGGCCCTCAAATGATGAGGACTCACACTTTAACTACGACTGAGGAGGATCTGAAACGCGACTGCTAACACTGCTGAATCTGGGAACCTGCAGCTTTATCATGAAACAATACAACATAAAAGTATGCATAAGTACTTTGAATGTACTGAGTAAGTGGGAGGAAACATAACTGAAGTACAAAGTCTGAACTAAAATGACACGTAATGACCAACAAGAAAACTGATCTGAGCTACTGATATATATACTGAAATGGTCAAGATGACCCTGTCTGGTGGTCAAAGACATTCCCTAAGTCTGAAAATTCTGAGTCAGCGATACTGTACTAAACTAAAATAATTGATAGAACTAGAATTGAACTGAACTACTTACTCTGAACTGGACTGAACTAGCTAATGAGAGAGTCTATAACCGACATATAAACACATGAGCTAGACATGGAGTCCGATGCATACACCCCATCGGTAGGACCCAATATACCTTTTCAGGATATAAAGGCAGAAATTGGGTGATTATATAAGTCAGGGGCCAATCAAGCCAAGTAGTACTGTAACCTACGCTGACAACATAGTTTTGGGAACCTGGGTGCGCTGGAACCCGGCCCACTCAGTGCTAAGTTCTACTCCTACTGGAAAACCTAAACTGAACTACTAGGCTGATAACTCGAACTGGGGTCCAAGACTAGTTAGGAACATATAACAGAAAGTACCTTGAGAGTCTTATCGGACCAGATCCTGAAACTGGGTTCTAGACTGGTCAGAGTATCTGAAAGCGTCATAACCATCTAAGAACAATCTGTAAACTGAACTGGGGTCTTGGGGCTGATCAGAGCTATATATCTAAAATGTCATGACCGCCTAATGGACCAATAAACTAGATTGTGAGTCTGATTCTGATAACTGGGAGGCACCACTGACACCTAAAAAAAAAACTAAAGTCAAACTAATCAGTTGATAAGTTCTGAATCGTTCTGAAGAGGTTCTATATTCTAACTGAACTGAAGTATTAGGCAGCTAATAGAGAACTCAACTCATTCCAACCACATGGGAATTCCATAATATGGAAAAAATTCAAGAATTTAAGAAGTCTCATCTGTCAAGGCTAAAATCATCTTATCAATGGAGTATTTACTCACCATATATATATATATATATATATATATATATATATATATATATATATAATAAGAATTGCTAGGAAATTCAGCCCAAAACATACTTTATACAATAGACGGAAATTTAATACGCAATCATCATTACGTTACACCCGTAAGTTTCTAGTAATTAGTTGGCCTATCCGCATGTTGGTTGAGAGTGTTAGAATGCCATATGTGCGAGAAAAGGCCCCGAGGAAAGGCCGAATGAGTGCCAAGTCAGATTTTCACAAGAGGAGGTCGAACCGCATTGCCCAAGGGGGCAACGTGGCACAGAGGCACCTCCTCTGCGATGGCCAACGTGGCACGGAGCCAGATTGGCACGTTGGCCAGTGTGCCACGTTGCCATGCTTCGGGCTCCAAGTATATAAAGGCCTCACCCTTTTAATCTTAAGTTATTTTCCATATTCACAAACAGAAACAGAGAGGAACGATGGGTTTGAATAAATATTCGTCTGATTACATCGTCAAACGTTGTCCCAAGTCAAATTAACTTCGGTTATCGAAGTATAAAGTTGCAGGGAGCATTTCTGTGGAGTTAGTTTCACAAAATTCACCCGGCGAATCATCGTCCTGTCGAGCCAAAGTGGTTGGAATTGCTCTAAACTAGTGTTAATACAGTCCCAGGCTTAAAGTGAGTATTTCTCCCTTCTAGATTCCCGAGAAATTACGAGTTTTCAATCATTCTTCAATAAGTCGGAGAATAGTCAGTATATAGACTTAAAGTATTGTTTCCTTCCAGTATAGTAATGAAGTTAGTTCTATTCTTTCATGAATATGATTACAGTTGGAAGGAACAGCTGAATACTAGCTGAACCTCGCCATTTAATCGGTAAACCAACATTCAAGGTATGTAAAGATAGTCTCTTTAGGCAAGTTAGTTTCTCCAGTATAGTAGAATAACATAAATCTCCGTAAAGTATTTCAGAAATATTAAATCACGCTTAGTATGTAATTCAGCAAGGCATGTCGGAAATTATTATCATATTCAGTATGTACCACATGTAGTTATTGACATACATATAGAAATATTATATATATATCGAGTGACTGCTAATAGGGATTACAGTTACACAGATTCTGGTTAGCTGCTAGGAAATATATACAGATCGTACCGCAGGACCCCATCGCTAAAAGGGGGTAGGTTAAATGTGATTCACGTATGACGCTATAGAAACTCTTTTAGTTCTCAGTTTATTGAGTTAGTAGACTTATATGTTTGTTTCCAGACCAAGACTTCAGAAGTTTGTAAGAGTTAGTAGTCTAATCAGATGGTTAGACGGTATGGGCGCAGTTAGACGATCTAACGATCAGTTGGCGCCTGTATTGGCAGGAAAGCATCCCTAGAGGCCAGTAACGTTATCGCACGTTCCAGAACCAGAAATAGAGACAGAGTAAGTATATTCTAGAGTTAGCAACACCAGAGTTCTCCAGTGTGTTTAGTGATCATACATCGTCCTTTTAGCCTTATCAGTGATTGTCAGTCTTAGTCGACCTAACAGTTATCACGTAGGACGTCTAGTAAGCCAGCCAGTCATCCCAGCCAGATAAACCCGTGGGTACCCCAAGGAGGGGTCCACGGCAGTAGCCAGTGACGGGTTAGCACCCTAGTCGGTTGGCATAAAGTATTCAGGTACAGAGTCCTAGGAGAGGTCCAGTCTTTGCAGAATTGCCCATTAGACTGAGAATTTCCCAGACAGCAATATAGATCCGAGTGGATTCGGACAAGGCCTAAGGAGTCAGTAGTACTCTGCTAGTATAGTGTTCACCTAGTAAGGAGATCGGTAAGCTCCCTAAGGAGAACCACGGACCAATCGCCTAGAAGCAAGTTCGACCAAGCCCAGCTCTACAGTTGTTTAATTAGAAGAATAAAGTTGTTAGCTGTTCATAACTCCACAGTTATGCATGAGCTACAGATGTTCGAGTAGGAAATTCAGAGCATTGTTAGACTACTTCAGACCTCACTCTATTCAGCCTAGATTATTAGAGATCATGATCACTATCAGGATCCTCTGATCAGATACGCGCACATGGTGTGCCTATAGACAGTCAGACAGATTATCCTAGAAGCGGGTAGCATCAGCTGGAGGCCCAGAAGGCCAGATACGCTCTCGCTATACAGATAGATTTATTTGTCAGTTTTTCCAGCATAGTAATCCAGGACGACTTCCAGTACAACATGTTAGAGATTATATTATTATCTTATTCAGTGTGTATTATATGTAGTTATTGTTATCAGTTGAGACTTGATTATATTGTTTTGGGATGAATTACCTAGTTTTCGTGACCGCCCCAGGGTTAATAGTTGTATCGACTCGTCCGCCAGAGGGAGAGGATACGTCGCTATACGGAGTGGCATGTCGTCCGCTAGGGATGACGATGGGATGCCAGTTTCCCCATATTTTGCCTTGGCGGCTTTCATACACCCCCGTCGAGCGCTTGCGCCCGGGGTGTTAATTTCAGGAGTCCTCCAGACTCAGGTATAGTTATAGTCAGGGGCCCAGCGGGCCCAAGTTGCATACCCAGGGGACTGGCAAGATGCTTATAGATACTAGGTGATGTGATATGACCCGGGGTAGGGGTAGATAGATTGAGATGTACTCTTTTGGGCTTATGGGGGCCCCGGTGGGTTTTTCTGTGTTGATTGCACCTTCCGGCTTATGGGGGCCAAGTAAGGTTTATGTTATGTTGTTTTAGTTATTGATAGATGGACAGTAGAACTCCATGTTATCAGATATGACTGCTACTCTTCTCAGTATAACTATGTTAGCCCTGATCCCACTATTTTAGTCAGTTTCAGTCTATTTCCTATTACTTTAGTTACTGCCAGCTTTATTATTTATCTTCAGATATTTACAGTTATTGCTTTACATACCTGGTACATATTGTACTGACGCCCTTTTCGGGGCGCTGCATTACTTGCCTGCAGGTATGGATAGACGAGGAACAGATCCCTCGTAGTTTCAGTCAGCGGTACAGGGCCTTCAACTCCTTTCTTCCGGAGCTTGGGTGACAGAGGTTTACTTTCTTTTTCTTGTACAGTATGGGTAGGCCGGGGCCCTGTCCCTACCATCTTATTACTCCTAGAGGCTTGCAGATTGTATTATATTCCCTGTGGTTAGATGTATCGGCCGTGTGGGGCCATTTATGAGCTTTAGATTCTATGTGATGGCCGTGTGGGGCCTTGTTCAGCTGTTAGTTAGTAACCTTGATGGTCACAGATTAGTTTAGTACCTAATTTTGTTTCTCAGCTATAACTAGATATCATAGTGGCCTTGTCGGCTCGCATAGGACTCCTTATATTCAATTGTTTCTGGTTAGCTGTTTACTTTTAATAGGTGGCTATAGGCCTTGTCGGCCGGGGGCTGTATTTACAGCCGCCATATAGCCCGTTGTTTTCTTGATTCCAGAGTTAGAGCCAGCCTTGCACCAGAAGTGCTCAGGCTCAGTTAGTTCAGGAGTTCAGGTCCTAGTAGGGCATCAGGTGCCAGTCATGCCTCCCAAGGCAGGGCGTGACACATTACTCGAAAGTTTAGGACTTAAATCACCTTGGCAAGAATAATAAAAATTTACTTAGGAACTAATGAAGATCATATGAATAATAAACATGGATATTATCCCAATTGAAATTAACAAAAAACCAGCACGAAAATTTATTCATATTCGAAGAACTCAGGGCTAAACTGATAGGGAGATTATGGGAGGATTTTGGGGGACACAAGGTAAAGACAATTCCCTTGTTGAATTCCCACATACCTGACTAACATTCTCCCGGAGAAGAAGACTTGAAATGCTGCAATAGTGAACAATCCTAAGCTTGCTTGAAGGGTTTTTGAGAGGAGAGCTTACGGTGATTTTCTAAAAACTAAGAGTGGGAATGAGGAATGAACCATTTTTCCCCACTAAAAGATCTAAAATTATTGCTAAAACAACGGAGGTTAAAGCTTGGGAGAGTAGGAAATTACTAAATAGCCCTTAGAAATTCGCTGGAAAAAACTGCCAGGTGACCTAGTAGGTCGTAGTGACTGACCATGACTCGTGGACCACACTGGCTCACTACTTAAGATTAAATGCTAAGTTGGTAATGAGTCACCTAATGAGTCTTTGCCACTGTGACGACTAATTGTGACACTCGTTAGGTACACTGGCTAAAAACTTACTAGGGCTGGTAACGGGGGACATAACGAGTCATTACTGGGGACCAAGACTCATTTCCCCCACCCGTCAAGTACACTGTTCCACTAATAAAATTCTCTACCCAGGTTTGACCACGATTGACTCAAAGGGTCGTGTCATTGACCATGACTCGTGAAGTCCCTCGTTGGGTACACTGTCTCCCTTCTTATAATTATCAACCTCCTTCTCACGGCTCACCTAATGAGTTGTCAGGTCACTTAACGACCCGTTAGGTGATCCATCCTGTAGCTTTTATGCAGCTTTTCCAGATTTTCCGGTTTAAGTCCCGAAATTAGATTTTGAATTTCTGCGATATTACATTTTATAGTTTTCAGAAGTTTGGGATTCAGTCCCAACATTAGCTGGTATAATCAACTTATCATGAGAACAAGCAATATAAAAGATTTCTTGAAGAATCTTCTACTTCTTCAATATATATTGAATACTCAATTAACACATCATATCAAGATGGCCAAAACGGTCATGTCAACAGATAAAATTATCTGTACTAGTAAGCTTCAGATTTACTATGATATGTGTTATTTATTTTAATAAGCTTCAGGTTTATTGTATCATGAATTTCACATCAATAAACTTCTGGTTTATTGTAACATATACTTTCATCATGCTTATGTTTTTAGTACAAATAGGGTAACCTTTCATATACATATTTCTTACCCATAGTAATTTGGATATATTTAAACTTCCAATCATTTGTAGTTTCAACATAATAACCATTTTTATTGTTGGTAAAATTCAGATTTACTACAATTTGTGTTTTTGATCATAACAACTTTGTACTACAATTAAGGATGAATGACATAATAATAAATAAACTATTCGGGAGCTTTTAATTTATTTTCTATAATAAAATATTATTTGAACACTACTGGTATCGTGATACTTATAGACAAGCAATCAGGCTCTTCTGGAGACCTTGATCATTAATCATTAATTTATATTACCAAATATTGCTTATATACTTTTGGTATCATGAAATCAAATTTAGACACTGCTGGTGTCATAAAATAAATAGTAAAATTGAGTTCTAAACTTCATTATTTCAAACTTTTACTACTCCGAGAGTAGATTGCAAGTTTTACTACTTCAGGAGTAAATTTCATATTTACTATTTTAGCAGTAAATTTCAAGATTTTACTAAGTATTGACACATTCACTTCAGGAGCTGGATTGTTTAGATCTAAATTTAAAACATTTATCAAATATTCGTATTCTTCAGGAACGGAACATAATCATCTGAACGTGTCTTAAGCATATCAAATTGTGATAGTTTAGTAGCTCTTTTAAGATATTGCTACTTTAGGAGCAAATCAAGACATGTTTAATAACATGGATCTTTCTTTTGTCGACCATTGCCACGACCATGCAAATTGGGGTCATGATCTTTTTCTCCTCATAGGTGAAATTTATCTTTTGAGTTTCTCTTTTGCATCATCTAATTTCATGCCTTTAATCCTTCCTTTTCCATTTCTGATGGTGAAGAATATTAGTTGGTGAAAGGCGATCATCATGTTTAAAGTTCTTTTATCGATCACGTCCATGGCCCGACTAGGGTCATGACTACGATCAGAACCACGACCTTTCTCACACTTAGCTTGGTGGAAGTTCATCTCATTCACTTCAAGGAATGGACTAGAATCAATAGTTCGACTTTCATGATTTTTCATTAATAATCAATCTTTTGCTCGGTCACATAAAGATGTGAAATTAGTTAAGAATTTTTTCTTAGTACTATCTCTCGATATTGCTTCTTCAGGAGCACATTAGAGGCGTGGAATATGGAAAAGATTTCTCCAGCATATCACTAGATTACTGATATTTTTACCACATAATTTCAATGGAGAAATAATTTTAATCATAGAGTTATACTCACATTTAGATTTAAACAACTATAAGTGCTTGTGGAAGAACGACCATCTTCGGGTGATCATATTTATCTTTCAATTTATTTTACAACATAAAATAATCTTTAACAACGAGATATTTCAATTTCAAGCCCTCATCAAGGGGCATAGGAATATCATTGTCTTAGCATAGTCTTGAATCGATACTTGATTTTTATCTTGATGGTGTCTGCCAGACCCATCGTATCAAGATGTCATTATCAAGCACAAAGACAGATAACTTTTTCCCGATATATCGAGGGCTACAAGTTCAAGTTTACTATTTTATAAGTAAATTTCAAATTTATCACTATAGGGATAGATTTCAGATTTACCACTACAGAGGATAAATCGGAACATACATATAATGTAGAGATTTTTTTCTCTCTAACATATCTTTCAAAGTATGCCAGACTTTAAAATAATTATCACTTTAGAATCTGCACAACATAAAATTTAACAACTTCTAGTGATCATAATTTGTTTGATTCAATCCAAATTTCAATTCATTATACGATGCAATTGTGAACCTTATCCTTAACGGACAAAGAAGAGTCATCACTTTTCATTCTTCTACATTTTTTTCCAGTCACTGTAGCCACTATAATTAACAAAATAACTTCTAATAAATATAATTACTTGTGGATAGGTAAGTTACATACCTCTAAAGTAATATATTGATGGAAGAAGATTCATGATGAATGAGAATTATTTAATTTCTTTATAGGCGATAAAAGAAATATAAAATAACTTCTTGTTTTTCCCAAGAAAAGCAAGCACCGAGATAATTATTACGGCGGCAAAAGCCAAGACGCTCAATTGTAGCTCCAGCCTTGCTATTAGAAAATTGTTTAATATTGTAAAATCTCATGCCGATAACGTGTTATGAAATAATAAAAAAGAGTAAGAATATTGTAGAGAAAGAGAGAAGGAGAGAAGTTCTTATTTCTCTTGATGGGATTCTCTTGAGGGGTTAAAGAGATGATCTGCAATGGATGGAAAACCCCTTTATTTATAGGGGAAAACTAACTTGGTCCTAATGTAACAAACCCTAACTTTTCTTCTAAGAAATAGACATTCACCATAAATAGAAAATATATTTATAACATTAATTATGTATTTCATTGTTATTTAATATTTTAATTCATTATCATAATCTTCACGTTTAAGATAAGTGTGCATGCTTACTGATTAGGTTTTATTAGCTTGATCAAATTAATATTTTTATGTTTTATCTATCTAATACCCACGTGGTAATGAATATGTCAGAAACTCATTTGTAGACCTTGAAAAGTGCCTACATTTTTTTTTTCTAGAAAATTTGAATTTTATTCGATTTCTTATTGCATAGATTAAAATAGGTATAAAATCAATTAATTTAGTAGTACGGTGTCCTAATGCACCTTAATTCATTAAGTGATAACTCTTCTCTTTTACATCCTAAAAGAGTTATCGCATATCAAAATTCGTTTTTCAGTAGAAAAATAGAATGCAACCGGGACTAATTAAAGGAAAATGAGCGTACGTGTCTCATCTTCATTCTTCCTTCTTAATTTTTCACCCCTCTGTAGGAGTTTCTTAATTGTGCTGTCTTATGACTTTAATCCACAATTTCAAATTGAAGGTAGAAAATAGTTTTTTAATTGTGCTCTCTTATGACTTTAATCCACAATTTCAAATTGAATGTAGAAAATATTTGCCACTTGAACAATTCTTTCTTATCTATAATTAGATATTTATTCTTTTAATTCTTTTTCAGTATATAAAATATTCTATAATTAAGTACAGAAGAAGATTATGATAACAAGGTGTTCCTCAATCCAATGAAAATATATCAAAATATTTATTCTTATGGTAAAATATGAGTAATGTAAAATAATATTAAATAAGATATATTGAACAAGAAATATAGAAAGGAGGAGAGAACTTCTTTTGTATTAAGTCTATAATTCAGTGATGAGTTGGAAATTTATTCATTAGGCTCTCAAGCATGAGATTTAGCTTACTTTTCAAGTCATTTAGATGAATTTTATGCCCTTTTTGCCTTTTTATGTGCAGGTATCTGATTTGAAAAGAAAGAGCATGAATTGGAGTAAAAAGGATAAATTCAGGTGAAAACCGGCGCTCCACCGGAGGACATCGGTGAAACTCTGGTCAATTGCAGGCAACCATTGGTTTGAGGAGAAAATACAACCGGTGGCCAGTGGAAATTGTTCGGTTCGCGTTATATGGGTATATAACTACACGCAAGTGCACGTGGTCGAACAAGTAGTAAAGTGGCTTAAGTAAGCCAAGTATCGATCCCACAGGGACTGGGATGAAGTGCAATCTGCTCAAGTGTACTATGTTTTAATTCTAAAAATACAGACAACAGCGTAACCAAAAGTTTGATATTTTGATTTATAATTTTTATGCTAAATCTAAAACAACTATCTAATATGAGTCTGAACTATGAATGAGAGCATGCTGAGGTTAAACGAACATGTAATGAAATTAATTATCGACATAATTTGGTTAGTCTCTTCCTCCGGTTGCTAGTCAAGAACTATTGCCAAGAGATAAAAACTCTCGTATTTAACCCCACTTAAGAATCATGAACCATCCACCTACATTTCTGTGATTAAATGCAATTCATGTTCTAGCCATACAAACCCGGTTCCTAAATTGACTAATACGACTTTCAGGTATATTTCTATCCTGAAAGTAAATCAATTCTCAATTTTCCCAAACTAAGAAAATATCATATCCTATTAATTCACAACTTTTTAATTTCTTGCTCTCTCGAGTGAAACCGGACTTTTTGGATATACATTAACGTAGGCCACATATTAATGCAGTAAGAACAAGAATTAATAGAACAACCATGGAAGAAAAGATGAAAAACCAATATGATCAACAATCACATTTCACTACAATTGTTCATAACCTCAGCAAGAAGATGAATTAGCCACTCATTTGTGGATTAAACATCGTTAAATGAGTGTTAAACATATAAGCAATTGAATACAAGGAGAAGGAAAGAGAGAAAAACCCTGATAATTTCGTCCCCTCAACTGGCTGTAACCCACGTTCTTTCTCCACCAAGTCAAAATATTAAAAAACGAACCTAAGTGTTCTATTTATATTAGTGGGAATTTTTCCCGGAATAACAAGCAACGTGTCACGGAGTGCATCGTGGAGCACTGCCTCCGTGACACGCTACCGACGCGGACATTCACTGGAACTGGGGGTCCAGGAAATAAGGCCCAATGTGGCACGACGTGCAACGCGGAGCCAGGCCACCGTGCCACGGACCTATCGCGATCCCTCACTGGAAATTGGGCGAGAATTCCCTATCCAGGCAGAAGGCCTCCGCGATGGCAGCGTGACACGGCTCCATCGCGGAGCCCCTTTATTTTATGCTTTCCAATGCCTTGTCCCTTGCTCGCATCCGAGTCCAACCCCGATATCTTCCAACATGCATTTAAGCTTCCCAAAATTACATTTTACCTGCAAAACAATGCTAATCATGTTGGTTAGTATAAATTCACATTTTATTACCAATTACATGAGAATGTATACACATTGATAGATAAATAAGGCTAAAATTCCATATTTGAGTATTACTTGGGCATATAAATTTGCCCACGATCACTTACCCCACACTTAAATCCTTGTTCGTCCTCGAACAACAATCCTACACCTCATGCAATTTACATCCCAACCTCGCTACTTTGGTTCGACAATTTAGGCTACGGTCATACCGATTATTCAATACAACAAATCATCAAGAAAACATGCATGGTCCTATCAATGCAATGACCTTCAATACATCAAAACCTCCTAGACTTAAGAATCGACTCTCGATATTGGCAAACTCATGCAAATCAGCTGATCAAGATATCCGACAAGAAAATTAATCTCTCATCAAGCATGTGCCCTCACAACACAAGAGAGTCTTCCCCTTTTTGCTCATATGAACTCACAAAATTTCAAGCAGGGGCATGTAAACACAATTTCGCTCTCTCTCCCAAAAGAATTCACATGCATCATGTCATGACCCATAGGCTTGCCCTTAGTGTGTTACTCCACTAATATAAAGAAGTGCGATGTAAGATCACGTAGGACTTTAACTGGTTGTAATGGAAGCTACGGAACTAGTAAATATTGGGTTAGCCAATAATAGCCACTAGCATCCTTAAGCGCCTTTTCAACACATCCCATCAACTCATGGACATTGTTTCTTTTTTTCTTTTTCATCCTCCCATTCTTGCGTTTTTCTTTAGTTTGGCCCATCTTATTAAGCACACTTGACACAACAACAAAGATTATTCATGCACCTTCATTATAGTTTATTTATAACAAGTGCACCTTCAACCTTTTCTTTTCTTCCATCACTTGGCTTTTCTTTTCTTTTCACCATTCTCACTCTTTGACACTTTGGGAAAATGATTTTCTCTTCTTAAGCGCTTAAGAGTTTTGTATAGACTTTACGGCTAATGAAAAAAAAAGGATTAAGCTCGGTTTACACTTTTTGACAAAAGAAAAAAATAATAGGCTAAAGGCTCAACGGGCTGACTAGGGTATACAATCAAGGTGGGTACGACAATGAAAAATAGAAACTTTCAGTTAAAACAAAGAAATGCCTACATCCTCTCCTACAATACACCTCCTTCATTTCATTTTGTACACACACCAGACAAGTTCTAGACACTTCACAATAGCATGGAATAACAAAACCTCACTTCACACTTATTGCACATGCTCAATTCAAGATGTATTCACAGACTCATCAATCAGCTAATTACATGAATTCAAACATTAAGCCTCAATCACACTGAATCGAACTCTATGGCCTAGGTATCTTAATATATTTACAAAGTTGGATGCTTTCATACGAAGCACCTTTGCATTTTAAATATCATGTACAACACGCAACCATAATTCTGCAACCATAAAGTAATTACAGGTTTTGGGATACAACCCACAAAAAAAAGAAAATGACTGAAAAATACTTGAAAAACATCTACTCCTAACGACTACATTTCCCTTAAGACGGTCGTCATCCATCCATCATAGGGAACGGTCACTAACTAGGACTTCGGTTCAATGGGACCATTCTCGGTAAAAGAACCAAAAACAAAGGCCGAGAAACCCAATAATTGAATTTTTTTTTAAAAATATCGATCATTTCGATTAACAAAAATATGTACAAAATCAGCTACCAACATTCAGCAACACACATCAGTTTCACATATATTTACAATACAGAACAACAACTTAACAATTCACAAATCACAGGGAACAACAAAATTTCACAGGCACGACAATAGATTAGAATATATACATAACAACACAGCCAGTACCTAACTACTCCCACCCTACACTTATCTCGAACACTGTCCCCAGTGTTCACAAAAGTTAAAATAGCATAAAAATTGGGTGGTGGAACTCCCTGATCAATCAAAGTACTCCACTTCTTCGTCAGGTGCTGCTGCTTCATCTCCCAACTCTGAATCACCTCCGTCGTCATCATTGGGCTCCACATCGGAGTCCTCCCGACATGTCTCCTCGTCTGTGGGGACATCATCATTCGTGGGCTCTACAAATGCTGGCCCCACTCGGCATAGAGCCTTGGCATTTTCGCCAAAAGGGTAGTCTAGCTCGAGCTGCCATAGCTCCTCCTCTGTTGCCGGCCTCCCGTCTATCCTCAGCTGGAGCATTTGCATCCCATACATGCGAGCCATGTACTGATCATCACGAGCATGTCGCTCGGCAAGTGTAAGAACAGGCCCGTGGGTGGTGTCGGGTGCCTTAATTTTAGTAACATCTAAGGCCCACCGCTCCATCTGCGGGATATAATCAAGGGCCTCTTCCTCAACATCTAGGCCCCTCAGGAATGTGGTGAGTAGCCCACCAAATCCATATCTGTGCCCCTGATGCAACCGGGCTCTCTTCATGGCGGAGATAATCACCGCCCCCACGTTGATCTCCAGCCCTTTCATCAGGGCGTACACCAGGCATACACGATCCCAGGTTACATCTGTCATATGTACCCCCGGGATTAGGCAGGAACAGACGATCTTTAGCCATATTCTAGCTTCCCTGTTCATCTGTGAATAAGGCAAAGTCTGATGGTAGCCCCTCTCCTTGTATCTGTTCCATCTAGCTGTCGATCGGGTCCCACACAATGTGCGTCTGATGTCCGCATACGGTGGGGTAATGTTCAGCTGTCGAAGCACGTGGGCGTCTGTGTCCCGCGCCCCTATGATAGCATTGAGGTGGTGGGGCTCAAATGTGACTATTTGCCCTCTGATTTTTATGGCGTGACTTCTTAGAGTCGGGTTCCAATTGGCATAGAATTTCCGAATCAGGTGCAAGTTACATTCCTTGGGCTCTTCAAAGATGAAGTTGAGCCCAACTGCCTCGATCTGGTGTACAATCCTAGGGAACTCCTGTGCCAACGGTTCCCGTGCTATATGTTCCTCAGGGAAGTACTTGTTTTCTTTGTGCTTTGCGTACCACTTCTTCCCCTCATCCGTCACCCACCTGGTTCTATATTGGTGGCGTTGGCCGCGTGGAACCGCTGGTGCTGCTGGGACTGCTGTGCCCAGTCTGATTCGCTTTCTTCCGGCGCCAGATGTTGATGCGCCTTTCCCTTTTTCTTGCCTGCTTGCCATTTTACCTGTCAACCCAAGTGGACAAGATCAATGTTAAGCCAATGAATATTACTTCATGTAAGGTCGGGTTAAGCTAGGCTACCCCACACTTAGTCTTTAGCTACAGTTACAACATACCGGCAAGATCATGCTTATTTGCACAAATAAACAACCAACTATACAAACATGCTTAGTGCATACGAAGAATTCGATGGTATCTATACTATGTACTACTCAGACTTCGTACAGCTAACCACAATCATTACCATCGATAACCTTTTAATCCATCGCACTTAGCAAGGAAAAAAAACAAAGAAACGAAAACAACAAGAATTTATCTACACGAACCTATACAACCAACCCAATTCTTGCAAATTTCAATATTCCCCTAAACCGAGAATCCGTCGGTCTTTTAACATTATAACAACTAGCATATCGACTCATCTCACTCAACTTGTACATCCCGGCATGAATTTCACATGTTCACTACATTTTTCCACTTCAAATTCAAAAACAAGCCCTAGAAATGATGATATCAAGAAAATTCGATTAAATTATGTAATTAACGAGTTCAAGCAATCATAATGATATTCCGAACATTCATCAACAACAATTCAATTGAATTCATGATTAATTTCTACATAGGGCAAACTTAGCTCACCTCACATGCTCAATATCGAAGAAAATCGAGAAGAAATGAGATGGAATCGAAGAACATACCTTGAAGTTGAAGAATTGAAGAAAACTCAATGATTTTCTTGGCCTATTCCGTGTCACGTTGAAGGGGGATGGGTTTTAGGGAGTTTGGTCGCGGAGTGAGTGAAAAATAAGGAAAAGTGAGGGGGTTTCGGGGTTTAAAAGTGGGAAAATCGCGTGGGTCACCCGGCGACCCGGTGTGACCCGTCGCGATATACATAGCAACGTGTCACGGAGTGCATCACGGTGCACTGCCTCCGTGACACGGAGCTGTCCCGAGCCTGTTCTGAAATTTTTTAAAAATTCCGAATTTATACCTCAACGTGTCACGGAGGGTAACGCGGAGGTCCTCCTCCGTGACACGGAGCTATCGCCCTAGCTCACTGTTTTGCCACTTTTTATTGATTTTCATACCTCAAATTTTCCTTTGCGATTCCGTGCATATTTTCCTCCGTTTGACCTGAAATTCATCTCACTACACGAAATTGGTTAGAATTATAGGTTTCACTCTAAATAAAAATAAAAACAAAAACAAAAACTAAAAATTTTGTTGTTAATCAAGAAAAAGAAAAAGAAAAATCTATTCACACTTTACAAAGAGAGAAATTTTTCATGGGTTGCCTCCCGTGCAGCGCCTGGTTTACTGTCGCGGCTCGACGTCGTTAAGCTCAGTTTTCCTCTAGGGTGATGGACGATTTCTCTCGATCACCGTCCTCCCCCCAGTAGTGCTTACACCTTTCCGGTGGTTTTCCCAATAACTCTCGTGAATCCTTCCTCTGCTCATCATCGCCTTGATCAATCACATTGACCACCGAGAGTTCTTCGTGCACCATCGGGAGCTTGGGTGCCTTGTACACATCGAACACCTCCACCTTGTCGTGTGCTCGCATTGTTAGCTGCCCCAGTGCTTTCCCGGTTGCCAAGAAGGAACGTCCCAAAATAAATGGGACTTCCGCGTCTGGTTCAAAATCCAGCATGACAAAATCCACCGGGAAAATCAGGGAGCCAACTTGCACCAGAACGTCCTCCACAATGCCATCAGGTCTGGCTAAGGACCGATCTGCCAATTGCAAGATCACTGTTGTGGGTCTAGGACTCCCTAGACCCAGCTTTCTGAATACCGATGATGGCATCAAATTAATGCTCGCTCCCAGATCACATAACCCACGAGCTCGGATACTCTGCCCAATAGTGATTTGTATAGTAAAGCTCCCTGGATCTTTGAGCTTTGTAGGCAGTCTATTTTGAATCCGGGAAGTGCACTCCTCCGTTAGGTCCACCATAGCATACTCAGTCAATCGACTTTTGTTTGCCACGATGTCCTATATATACTTGGCATATTTCGGCACTCCCTGCAAAACATCAACAAGAGGTAAGTTAATATGTACCTGTTTCAGCACCTCCATGAATTTCTTGAAACACGCCTCCTCCTTGTGTTTCTTTAATCGTTGAGGGAACGGGGGTGGTGGTCTTTCTGATTCATCTTCCTTAGTCTTCCCCCTCTCAGTACTTTGCTCCCTCTCGATTTCTGCTGCTCCCGATTGTTGAGGTGGTCTTTCTGGTTCCACCTCTTTCAGCTGCAAACCACTCCTTGTGGTCACTGCATTCACCTGCTTGGGATTGGGATCTGTGTCGCTCGGAAGTCCTCCTCTAGGCCTGGTGTTTTGGGATCCAGCAAATTGCCCAAATTGATATTCAAGTGCCTTGGTAGCTAACTGGTTGTTTTTCACTTCGGCTGCCAATTTCACATAGTCAGCCTGCAATTGAGCTTGGTTAGCTATCATGGTCTTGAACATCTCCTCAATGCTGGGTGATGGTGGAGGAGGAGGTGCATTATTGTTTCTGAATTGTGCTTGATAATTCTGCTTCCCTCCTTGGTTCCTTTGCACACCCTGACCCGAACCTTGCCTCGGATGGTTGTTGCTACCCCAGGAGAAATTCGGGTGATTCCTCCAAGTGGAATTGTAGCTATTACCATACCGTTGATGGTTGTTCATTTGCACATTTCCCACAAAGTTTACCGAGTCAGGATTTGCTCCACAACACTCAGCTGAGTGCTCACTGCTTCCGCACACTTCACACCACATCTGCTGCACTGCATTCACTGGGGCTTGGGGCTGGTTCATTGTCATGTTGCTAAAGTGGGTGCTAAGTTGATTTTGTAATGCAGCTATCTGTGCAGCAATAGCTGTAAACCCATCCACTTCTAGCACTCCTGCTGCTTTCCTTGTCCTGCCTCTTGACGAATCAGCATTCCATTCCGGATTGCCCTGCGAAATACGGTTCAACAAGGTATACAGCTCCTCATAAGTTTTCTCTAGTGCTTGTCCCCCAGCTGCTCAGTCTAGCAATATTTTTGTATGGGGTTCCAAACCCTCTATAAAAGTATTCACCAGCACATCATTGGACTGATGATGATGAGGACAATCCCGCAACATGGACTTGAATCTCTCCCAAGCCTGATATAAATTCTCTCACTCCCTCTGTTTGAAACTTAGAATTTGACTTCTAAGTCTTGCTGTTTTACCGGAGGGAAAAAACCATATCAAGAATTTCCTCGCAAGATCATCCCATGTAGAAATAGAATTCGGTGGCTCAACTTTCAACCACCTCTTGGCTTCTCCCAATAGTGAAAATGGGAACAATGTAAGCCGGACATAATCTGATGACACTCCAGCGGGGATGTAAGTGTCACTTATCTCCAAAAAATTTTGGAGATGCTGTTGTGGATCTTCATGAGGGAGACCTGTAAACTGCCCGCTAGTGTGCAACAATTGCACCATATTCTGCTTAAGTTCGAACCTTCCTCCTGGCTCAGGTTTGCGGATGCTAGATGTGACATTATTAGCATGTGGGATTGCCACCTCGCGAACCGGCCGAGCTGCTACTTTTTCGGGCACTAACATTGCCCGTACTACCGGTGGATTCTGTTGTTGCTCCATGATCATCTGTCTGAGCAACTGCAGCTTTCTTTCTAGAGCTTCTCCCCGCTTACTATGAAATATTCTTTCTGGCTCTATATACGAGTCCACCAGCTCCTTGTCTCTTGCCAGTGTTTAACAGAGATTAAATCTGCAAAATACAGGCTAAGACCAAGTTGTCAACACTAAGAGAATAAAAATACAGTAAATTAACACTTAAGACAAATTCACCAATTGCCAGTCCCTGGCAACGGCGCCAAAAACTTGTTCGGTCATTTGGTGGGTATATAACTACACGCAAGTGCACGTGGTCGAACAAGTAGTAAAGTGGCTTAAGTAAGCCAAGTATCGATCCCAAAGGGACTGGGATGAAGTGCAATCTGCTCAAGTGTACTATATTTTAATTCTAAAAATGCAGACAACAGCGTAACCAAAAGTTTGATATTTTGATTTATAATTTTTATGCTAAATCTAAAACAACTATCTAATGTGAGTCTGAACTATGAATGAGAGCATGCTGAGGTTAAACGAACATATAATGAAATTAATTATCGACATAATATTTGGTTAGTCTCTTCCTCCGGTTGCTAGTCAAGAACTATTGCCAAGAGATTAAAATTCTCGTATTTAACCCCACTTAAGAATCATGAGCCATCCACCTACATTTCTGTGATTAAATGCAATTCATGTTCTAGCCATACAAACCCGGTTCCTAAATTAACTAATACGACTTTTAGGTATATTTCTATCCTGAAAGTAAATCAATTCTCAATTTTCCCAAATTAAGAAAAGATCATATCCTATTAATTCACAACTTTCCAATTTCTTGCTCTCTCGAGTGAAACCGGACTTTTTGGATATACATTAACGTAGGCCACATATTAATGCAGTAAGAACAAGAACTAATAGAACAACCATGGAAGAAAAGATGAAAAACCAATATGATCAACAATCACATTTCACTACCATTGTTCATAACCTCAGCAAGAAGATGAATTAGCCACTCATTTATGGATTAAACATCGTTAAATGAGTGTTAAACATACAAGCAATTGAATACAAGGAGAAGGAAAGAGAGAAAAACCCTGAGAATTTCGTCCCCTCAACTGCCTGTAACCCATGTTCTTTCTCCACCAAGTCAAAATATTGAAAAATGAACCTAAGGGTTCTATTTATACTAGTGGAATTTTTCCCGGAATAACAAGCAACGTGTCACGGAGTGCATCGCGGAGCACTGCCTCCGTGACACGCTATCGACGCGGACCTTCACTGGAACTGGGGGTCCAGGAAATAAGGCCCAACGTGGCACGGCGTGCAACACGGAGCCAGGCCATCGTGCCACGGACCCATCGCGAACCCTCACTGGAAATTGGGCGAGAATTCCCTATCCAGGCAGAAGGCCTCCGCGATGGCAGCATGACACGACTCCATCGCGGAGCCCCTTTATTTTATGCTTTCCAATGCCTTGTCCCTTGCTCGCATCTGAGTCCAACCCCGATATCTTCCAACATGCATTTAAGCTTCCCAAAATTACATTTTACCTACAAAACAATGCTAATCATGTTGGTTAGTATAAATTCATATTTTATTACCAATTACATGAGAATGTATACACATTGGTAGATAAACAAGGCTAAAATTCCACATTTGAGTATCACTTGGGCATATAAATTTGCCCACGATCAGAAATCAACTGGCGATTCACTGGTTCAATCACTGACAGGTGCTGGATCTTGCTGGACCAAAGATGAAATCAACCGATGGCTCGCGGAGGGAAACTGGCGAACCACCGAAGGCATCGCCGAAAGTCCATGGAACTTCACTGGATCGCAGAAGAAAATGAACGATGGCTCATACATAGCAACTGGCGAACCGTCGGTTCTAGCGCAAGTGAAAAAAATGCCTGAACAGGGGCAATTACGTCTAGCACTAAAAAAGAGGAGATTGGTTGCCCTATTTTTGTATATATTCTAGAAGAAAGTACTCTGTACATATCTTTGAATATTCCTTTTGCTTTTTAGAGAGAAGAACCCCATTGGAGAATAAATTTGAATATTGTTCTCTCCTATTTTCATCTTCTTCCGTAGCAAGATCATTATTGCAGACATATTTTGATTTTGATTTTGCTTGCTCTTAGTAATAAAATTATTGAGTTTATTAATGAATATGCTCTTTAGTTTCTTAATTATGTGTAGCTAAATAATTCGCTAGAGGTGTGTGATGATGGATGTTTAATTAGATTAGGTATTGCTAGATTCATTTTAATATTGCTTAATTAGTGTAAATCTGTTGAATTCTCTTCAAATTATAATTGATTTCCCATAGTTTCAAATATGTGTTTTGTTTTCTTACTTGATTTTGACTTGAAAAAGAAGAATTAAGTATTGAGGAGAATTTGATAGTGGGAATGGATGTGATTGTGTAGGGTTGGGCTAGAAATAGCCATAACTCATATTCATAATCCTAATTAGTGGTTGATCGCTGAAAATAGCTTAGCTACTAACCCAAACTATATTGGGTTAATTGAATTGTGTCTCAGGTTTGAAAGAACTCGTGAAAAAGACACCCAAGAGGTTGAAAAACATCGGGCGCCATCTCGTCTAAAGTTATTTGCACTTATTCGCAATAATTTGATGATCTAGTATATTCTCATTTGATTAATATACCATCTACACCACACCTCTAGTCTTCGCTCATCATTATCTCTCAATTTTAGCTATTTTTCTATCTTGGCTAGCTGATCTAGAATTCACCATATTATCGACTTCATTTTCCCCCCAAAAATTTACTGTGTCGTTCTTTTGATTTGGTGCGAATTAATTCAAATTTTCTAAATAATGCTTGCGTAAATCATTCACTAGTATTTGTGGAATTCGACCCCGACATTCATTGAAAATATTTATTTTGAGCAACGGCCATTTACACTTCTTTGTTAAGAGGAGTGTAGTTTGGACGTTATAAAAAATAGCGCCGTTGCCGGGGACTAGCGTTGGATATCCTTGAGTTGTGTGCTAATTTGAATTGATCTTGCATCTTAGTTGTTTGACATTAATCTTGCTGTAGGTTATTAAGGTGAATTCATATGAGCCAACATACGCAAGCGGGATATAGTTCGGTTGAAGGTAACACAGAGCATGAAGAGGATAACCCAGTTATGCCTGAGGTTGCAGGGGCCATTCGCCTATCATCACGGTAGGAAATGCAGTGTTTCATGTCAGTAGCATGATGTTACACTTATTGCAGATGAAAGGGCTCTTCGGGATAAATCGAGTGAGGATGCGAACCACCATTTGAGGAATTTCTTATAAATTTGCTAGCCTTTTAACATAATGAATATAAGCCAAGAGTCTATCAGGTTGAGGCTCTTTCCATTCTCCCTAACGAGAGAGGCAACTATGTGGTTGGAGGAGCTACCTCCGGGTTGTATCTCCTCATGGAAAGAGTTGATAGAAGCATTTTTGGATTGTTTTTTCCCTCCTGAAAAAATATCGCAGCTGAGGGATGATATTACAAAATTTAGGCAAGAGCCAGGTGAGCCTTTGCATACATGGCTTAGGTTCAAGAAGAAGGTGTCCCTTTTCCCTAACCATGGTCTCCCCGAGGGAGTACTCCTTCAAATCTTTTATCGAGCTCTAGACTCCATAAATAAATCCATTTCCAATAATCTAGCTGGAGGATCAATCATGGATTAGATGTATGGTTTAGCTAAAGCCCTCTGGATAGAATGACAAAGATGAATAGGGCGTGGCATACGAGGGAGACTAATGTATCGTCATATGATGTTGGTCCTAGAGTGTTAACAGCTGAAATGAGAAAAAGAGATGAAGAGCGAGATGAAAACCTTGCTAAAATGATGACTCAGCTGGAGTTAATGACTAATCATGTGATGGGAGCCGGGCCTAAAGTTGTAAATGCTTTGGGAATACAAGGTCCAACGTATTTTAAAGGAGAGTCATCTCCACCAAGATATGAAGAGGAGTGCCAACATATGGCAAATCAAATGAGGGGTTTTTGACTCGGGTATCAAGGGACTAATCAATTCCCTTGGCTCCTATAGGAGGAGAACCAAGGTTGGAGGAACCATGACGCACAAGGGTGGTCCGATCAAAATGAGATATGGGGTAATAGAGAGCAAAATCATGAGGAGGACCACTATCATCGAAGCTCAAATCCATATGTTTCCCCTCCTAAAGCTGAGAATGCCCAAGCTCAACTGGGTGTGAGCGATGCATGGAACTCGAAAATTGAAGAAATATTGGCAAGAGTTCTCAAGAAAGTTGAATCAACTGACAGAGGGGTCAAGGAACTAAAAGGGGAGGTGTCTAACCTTGCCCAATCTCTGAGTTTACACTCAGCTTCCATCAAGCATTTGAAAGCCCAAATGAACCACTTATCCTCTCAAATGAACCCTCGAATGAAGGAAACACTTCCTAGTGATACAATGCCAAATCCCAAGAAGGATAGTTGATAACATCCAAAATATACTCTTCGTTACAAAAGAGTATACATAGTCGTTGTATCAAAACAAATATCCCAACAGATGTCGGGGTTGAATCCCACAGAGAATTGAGTCGATAATTCAAGAGTTATAGACTAATTCAAACTAGAACGCATAATTGTTTAACATTTGAAAAGTAAAATTGGGGAAGAAATTAAAGGGAAATAACTATATAATTCTAAACTAAGACTAATTGGGGGGAATTCCAATTGAAGCAATCACAAGTGATATAACTAGGGGCATTCTATAGGTGAGATCTCAACTAAATCGGGAATTTCTTCAATGCCTTATACCCATAATTAACATAGATAGAAGTGGGTAATTCACATTCTCTTGTTTTTCAACCATAAGAATGTTATGCCTTGGGTTCTTTCAAACCCCAAAGTCAATTCAAGTAATCAACCGCACAAGCTTGAGGAAGGACTAGCTATTTCGAGCCTTGACTTTTAATGGAGTGAAAATGCGGGTCTTAACTATCTCTAGATTAATCCCACACGCAAACACTCAAATTCCTCACTATTATCTTCTCACCCAATTCTCACCTTTCTCTCTCAAGAAAAAGCAAGAAAAGTAAAGCACAATTTATGTTTGCAAACCATCAATTTTAGCAATTATAACTTGGGAGAAGATAATAGATCTACAATTTCAATAGGAATCCAAAAGAAATTTATCAAAACCTAATCAAATTAATATACCCACCATGAATTTTACCTCTATCCAGCAAATTAGTAAAGCATATTTAAAGGTAGAGAGAAGATACCAAGAGGATTCCCCTCACATTCATCACATTAGCTTCACAAATTTGCTTCACAAGTTCTTACAGCAATGGTGGAATTCCCCAATTTGGGTTAAAGAAAAAGAAGAACAAAAGTACTATCTAACTCTACAATTCTATGGTGAAAAGATTCTACCAAAAATTCTATGAAAAAGATAAAGTCTAGATGAATGAATTGTTGAATAATGTCTTCCCTTTTTGTGGTGTACAATGGGGGTTATAAAATATATGTACTTTTTTGTGCACAACCTTCCAAAAGTGCCCTCGGATACTTCTAGGAGCTTTGGGAACCTTTCTGGACATTTTTGCCCTTCCATCAGTGAAATTGGGTCACTTGCCCTTTGAACTGCGAACAACTGGTGCCAACCTGCAAGCAGTCGATGCCAACCTGCGAACAACTGGTGCCAACCTGCGAAGAGCCAGTTGGTTAGCCGGTCTGGGCAGTAACTTCTGCGTTTCGCCCTTCCAGATCCGCATTTAGCCGATTCAAAGCATGTCCTTACACCTCTTCTTAATTTCAAATCTTCCATTATCTTTGGCTCCTCTCCTTCATATGTTAACTCATCAAATTCCATCTCAAACTTCATGTGTTGTTTTTCAATTTCATGCTTTCTCCACTCACATGAAGTACCTACAAAGAATCAAATAGAAAGAGCATAAAATCCACATAAATGACTCAAAAACTAGGCAAAACTCATGCTTAGGAGCCTAATGAGTTGTAAATTTCCAACTCATCAATGGTCATGAGGAGCGGTAAGATGCTTGGAGATGCGGGCGTTAAGACTAAGAAAGTTGTTTCCCCTAAGGCAATTGATGCAAAAGAATCAGATGCGGTGCCATAAACACCAATTGGTTGTGATAATGTTGAGGATGAAGGTGAGGGAGATGTTGATGAGATTCCCTCAAATGATGAAGACAGAGATGCAGACATGAAGGCCTCAAGTGAGAAAGAACAAGAACCAAGAGTTCCACCTCCTTATCCACAACAGTTGGCCAAGAAGAAAAAGGATGATCAATTCAGCAAGTTTATCGGCATGTTCAGCAAATTGTCCATAAATATACTATTGTTGGATACTTTACTTCAAATGTCCGGATATGCAAAGTTCATGAAAGAACTGCTGAAGAAGAAGAAGGTTAGATGTGGGCACCGGAGAGACAATACATCTATATAATGCTATGATGATGAGCAACCTTGCCCTAAAATGGGAGGATCCGGAAGCCTTCACAATCCCTCGCACTATTGGGTTGTGTGTCTTCAAGAAAGCCCTTTGTGATCTTGGGGAAAGTATAAATCTGATGCCCCTCATAATCTTGAAGAAGTTGGGGCTCGGGAACACCAAACCTACCTCAATGAGATTGTTAATGGCTGATCGCTCTATCAAGAAACCTGTGGGTGTTTTGGAGGATGTATTAGTGAGGGTAAATAAGTTTATTCTACCAGCTGAATTTGTGGTTCTCGATTGTGATATTGATGTGGAAGTTTCAATCATTTTGGGGAGACTTCCACCTTGGTAGATATGGAGCTAGGTGAGCTCAAGTTTTGGGCTAAAGGTGAAGAGGTTACCTTCAAGGTGTGCCAATCCGTTGAACCTCCTGATGAATGCAAGAATGATGCAAATGAGTATGGAGGAGTTGATATGGAGGAGATTGAGTTGGAGGATGATCCTTCGAATAATGAGTTCTGAATGAGAGACATGTCGTGCCACGACGTTAACTAAGGCGCTTATTGGGAGGCAACCCAAGTGTTCTCATTTGAATGTTTTAATGCTATTGCTATTTTTGGTTTTGTAGGACTTAGTAGGTGAGAAGAAAAGAGGAGGAGCACAAAACAAGACAGGCACCATGCTAGACCAGCGAATTGCCGGTCCAGATATATGAACCGCCGCGTCCTTAATTGATGGAAGCAAAAACCTAGGAAAAAAAAGGTCAAATCGGTGAGTCACCGATGGAAAGCCGACACCAGTTCGTGAACCGTGGCTTGATGACCGGCTCAAGTCAGAATACCTGAGAGGTAGGGGCACGAATGGTGATCCACTGGCAGAATGCAGAATCCAATCTGCGAACCACTAGTCAAATGCTAGATATGAAGCAGGGAATTGGGCACCAATTCAGATAAAAAATGTTTAAGCGGATAATCCCCATCTCCAATTGGCGACCACTAGTGAAACGCCGGTGCATGTACATGCCTTGTTTTAAATTTTTGACCAAATCATTGAATGACTCGACTCGGATCCCTTTTAAAACCACCCTAATCAGACACTTTCCCTCTTTATTCTTCAAAAATCCCTTTTCTCTCCCACTTTTTAACACTTCCCCATGCATCGTTTCATCTTCCTAACACCCCTCTTCCCCCACTCACTTTTTCATATTCCTACACTTCTCTTTTCCCACTCCTTGCTCCATTTAATCACCATTAAACCTCCACCTTTATCTAAACCAATCCCCTTCACCCTCCCTAACCTATAAAAACCCCTATATAGCCCATTTCCTTTATCTCACTCTCACTACCATCCTACTCACTGATAGTAAGTTCCACTCTTCAACATTGTTGAGCTAATTCAAGTATCCATATCTCTCATCTGCTCTCAAGCTTTGTGCCCTGGTGAAATGCCCCTAACACTTTAATATTGTTACAAGTTATAGTCTTGGTGCATATAACTTTGTTGTATCATGTTTCTCCCTTCTTTTTGCTGTCCCTTTCCCCCAACATTTTTGTTATTGTGCTTATTCATGATGAATGTGGTTGATTGATACAATGTGAAATTTGTGGGATAGTAGGGGCCTGATGCTTAAATGGGTGTTGGGAAATGATTACTCTTGTGTAGTTGAGTGGGTGAAGTCTAAGTAACCCCAAGGGATGAAAAGGACCCAATTTGCCCAATGATAGATCGAGTGACGCCGTTCTTAAGGGTAAATCGTCATTTTATTTAATTTTATATGGGTAGGTAATGTTTATAGCAGATGTGAGTGAAGTTTTTGAGAGTTTGATGTTGGAGTGCATTTTGAGGCAATGGGGATGACGACATCGGCTACTTGCCGGTCAGGTCCGAAGAAACGTCGATGAAATGCCGGTTCAGGTAGAAATGGATCCAGGTTACTGTGTCAACCTTGCGTCGCATCAGCGCTTTGTGGATCATGACTGGCTACTCACCGATGAGTTACCAGTGGAAACTTCCCTATCCCAGTATTCTGCTCACTATCGGGGGTCTGCACATCACCTCCTGCGGTTCGTCAGAATTCCGCCGATGCTGCCAGTTCCTTCATGATAATTCCTCTTCTTGTTTCTCATCTAATTTTTAGAATAGTTGTTGGTTGTTTTCATTTTATCATCAGAAAAACACAAAAAGAAACATTGTGGGTGGCATTAACATCGTGTTTGCAGAAAATATCTTCATCCAGGAACCCTAGCAAGGGAAAAGCTCCAGCATCCTCGTTCACAAAGGGAAAAGATAAAGCAAAGGCATCTGCAGCACCCACCAACTCTCACGAAGCCATAATGTTCCGTGTGCCCAACATGAAGGGGCACTACACTATTTGTAAGGGCCGTTCGGTCACCGTGGAGAAAAGATTTGATTTGCTGGGGCTGCGAGGTGATATTCCCAACATCACAACACAGTTCACTGATAGAAAATGGAATTCTTTCGCTAATCCTCTCCCAGATTACTATCCCAACTTAGTCTCAAAGTTTTACGCCTTATACCATGCTAGGCAGGAGAGAATGCACTACAAGGGCAAGGTGGATGAATTTCCCTGCTTGCCTTCAGTTATGGTGCGTGGGGTGGAGGTCGACATTACTCCGGTAGCCATCAATTATCCATTTTGGGAGGAAGAACTTGACACTGGCTCGAAATATATGGCCAGAATTGCTTACAAGGAGAACTAATTCTCATGGATAGCTCCTATCATTTCTACAGACACACCCTTCTAGGCTACTATGGGCGGCGAAATTTCTTTCCATGATCTAAAATTTGAGGCCAAGTTGTGGCTAGACTTCATTTGTGGCTGAATTATACCTTCAAAGAATGAGCGATAGGTCATCTTGGAAGCAGCTATCCTTATTGCCTGCATCATGAAAGGGGTCCACGTAAACTTTGGGGAGATTATGGCTCTACAAATGAAGAGGAAAGTAAGGCAAACCAGCACCTCCATGCCATATGCTGTGCTCATTTCTCAACTTTGCTTGCAAGCCAAAGTGCCATTGTTCCCAGATGAGACCCCTAGTCCTTCTGGTGTAATCACAGTAGATCACCAAAGGGATGCAGATGCACCTAAGGTAAAGAGGAAGCGGATGCAGGCCTTTGATTTTTTCCAGAAGGTTCATTACTCATTGTTCTGAGCAGTCTCCACAAGCCCCTGATTTGAACATTCCCTATCCAGAGGCATTGGGCCAAACCTCCGGTGACATACCTATTAGAGGAGTATCATCCCCTCCAATATGCTCCCAACCAAGCGGTCTCCACATGCTTGTGGAAATGACCAATTCTCACAAGAGCCAGCTTCAAAAGTTGGATATGAGCCTCCGTACACTCATCTCCCAAACAAGGAAAATGGAAATGAAGTACATGTATGAGAGTCTTAATGCGTTGTGCAAAAGGGTAGATGTTGTGGAGGGAGCTATCACTTTTCTCCAAGCTGAAGTAAGGGAGTGGAAGAGTTGGACATCCATGGAGGTGCCTGACTTGAGCGCTCTTGATGCTGCAATGGCTATCGTTTCTATAGTTTGATGCCCCACTGATGATTTATTTGAAGGCTTAGGAGATTACGCAGAAGATCTGGGTGATGAACGCCTTGATAGAGAGGCAGGAGCTGGTTCGACTGATGATGTGGATGAGGAGGAGTGACCCACTCAGGGAGTTCTCGCCCCCTTTATTTTTCATGCTTACATTGGGGACAATCTAATATTTGAGTTGGGGGTGGGATGAGTGTTTTTCTGGGTGGCATTTGTGATTTATTTTGTTTATTAATTGATGTAGCCCTTGTCGGGCTGTTTGTTTTGATAAGATTGTGAAGGATGAAATGATTGGTCTTTGGATGTTAGCGCTTTTGGAATGGGTCTTTGTTTGAAATTGCCAAATGTTGCATTGTGACCCAAATTTTGGTTGTCTCCTATGTAAATAATAGATAGTAATCAAACTCCGAGGATTTTCTTCATACTACGGTTCTTTCCCAAGGAGCATTGTCAAATCGGGTTGACATTTTCCAATGATAGATTGTGAGGTGAATCTCTTAAGGAAAAATGTCATGTCTTTCTTTGAGTCTTTTGTGGAGTTGTTTTCAGAGGTACCACAAAAAATATTGGGATGTGGCATGAAAATTTTGAAATTAGAAATGTAGCACTACTCTCTTGTCATACATTATAGATTCCCTATTTGGCTTGAGAATTCGCATGCTCTAGTGTATTGAATCAAAATCTTGTGATGATAATGACTTGTGTGGACTCTTTCAGTATGATGCCTTATGTGGTAAGGATCTTTGTGAATCTAATGCATCTCTTCTTGTCTAGAAATTTCCCTAAGTGTGACTCAAGGCGAAATCCTAGATGTAGCTATACTTAGAACATGATTTTAGGCTTTAATTTGACTAGTCACTCTACCCAAAATGGCCTATGAAATGTCTTCCTTTGCTAGGCAATGTTGAGCCTTTTGGACTATTTATCCTCGAAAACAACATTACAAACCAACATCCCTTTTTGATTTCCTCTTCTTGGCACCCATCCCCCCTAATTGCTAGGAGTGAGTAAATTAGAATAATGGGGGCTAAAAGCCCAAATACATCGGGAGAGATAAGAAAATCAGTGAGAAAGAGGCAAAGAGTCTACGTTTGGGGGTTTTCAAGAAAGGGGGAAATATGAGAAGCCTAAATTTGAGGTAGCACCAAATTGTGAGAAAAAGGAATGAAATGATGAGTTGAGAAACCTTAAGGTACCAAAAGAGAGAAGAAAAGTGAAATGGTGTTACCTCTTGCTTAGACAAGGCTTAATGTGATAGCCAAAGGAGCTACAAGGAAGGTCTTTGAGAAATAGGAGAGGAAAATGGTTGCAAAAGGAGGAATAAGGTGGAGTGAT
This sequence comes from Datura wrightii, assembly GCA_035772735.1. Lineage (NCBI taxonomy): Eukaryota > Viridiplantae > Streptophyta > Magnoliopsida > Solanales > Solanaceae > Datura > Datura wrightii. The sequence continues at coordinate 106,560,550 of JASDFA010000027.1, read as the reverse complement.
ATAAAAAGTTGGATGGGAAGGGCTAAAGTGTTCACATAATGGCATTAGGGAGGTTCTAGTCACTAGAGCCAAATAATTGTCCTACCATTACCCCTATCCTTCATCATGACCCGCAAGTCCTAATTGATTTTGAGTATAGTTTCTCTACATTAACGACGAATTACATGAAGGGAAAGCCTATGGGTCAAGTTGTGTGCATGAAGATTTCTTTTGTGAGATTGAGTGTGATCATCTTTTTTTTATAATACCTTATGTGTGCATTGATTCATGATAAAGAAAAGGGATTCTCTTTCATAGTGAGTAGCATCATTCCCTATTGAGGACACACTTGCATTGATGTAAATGTGTGATTGAGGCATGAGTAGTGTGAGCTCTAAGGAAAACTTTGAAAGTGCTGTGATTATGAATTGAGATGCTATGTATATTTGATTGGATAAGCTATGCTCTTGCTTTGCAATATGAAAGCATTTGTGAATCATGCCTTTGAATTGTGGTTGCCTCTTGAAACATTTCCACATTTTTAGGGGGGGAAATTTCTTCTCTCTTTTTTGTGAGTTGGTGAGCATTTTTGTGTTGTCATAGATTAAGTCGTCATTGATGCATAAACTCTTGTGGAGCGGCATCTCATTCCTTTTACCAGACTGATAAGAATTGCATTACTTAAGGACAAACAATGGTTCAAGTTTGGGGGTTTGATGAGTTGGTAATTTACCAACTCATTAGGCTCTTAAGCATGAGCTTTAGCTTAGTTTTTAAGTCATTTTGATGAGTTTTATGCCTTTTTGCCTTTTTATGTGCAGGTATCTTATTTGAAGAGAGAGAGCATAAATTTGAGTAAAAAGGATGAATTCAGGTAAAAATTGGTGCTCCACCGGAGGACACCGGCGAAATGCCGGTCAATTGAGGCAATCATATGTTTGAGGAGAAAATGCAACTGGCGATTTGTCGATTCCATCGCCAACAAGTGCTAGATCTTGCTGGACTAAAGATGAAATCAATTGGTGGCTCGCGGATGGAAACTGGCAAACTGCCGAAAGGCCATGGAACTTCAATGGATCGCAGAAGAAAGTAAGCGGTGTCTTGCGGATAGCAACTGGTGAACCGCCGGTTCCAGCGCAAGCGAAAAAAATGCCTGAACAGGGGCAATTACGTCTGCCACTGAAAAAGAGGAGATTGATTGCCCTATTTTCATATATATATATTCTAGAAGAAAGTACTCTGTACATATCTTTGAACATTCCTTTCGCTTTTTAGAGAGAAGAACTCCATTGGCGAAGAAATTTGAATATTTCTCTTTCCTATTTTCATCTTCTTTCTTAGCAAGGTTGTCACGCCCCGAGTGTACACCCTGGACGGGATATGGTACTTGAAGCCATAAGTGACCCCAAGTCAACCCCTGGTCTTTCATACACTGGTATTCTAAGTAAAACAAATATAGCGGAAGCTTTGAAATAATAACATAAAAGCATTTACAAAAATAAAACTGAAAATATAAAGTTTAAGAACATCTAAAGTCTGAAATTAATTCTGTGTCTGAAAGCCCTCTAATTGGTGAGCTGCTGGGACAAGCCCCCAGCTAACTCTAAGTCTAGCTAAAAATAATGAACTAACTGAAAGAAATAAACTAAGGCCCTCGAATGATGAGGACTCACACTTCAACTACTGAGGAGGAGGATCTAAACCGTGGCGACTAAAGGTGTTGAGTCTGAGAACCTGCAATTGCATCATGAAACGGTACAACATAAAAGTATGCATCAGTACTTTGAATGTACTAGTGAGTGAGAGAAGACATATTTGAATATAATAACTAAACAAAAATGACATGCACTGACCAACTAATACACTAAACTGAACTACTGAAGTAAACTGAAATGGTTAAGATGACCCTGTTTGATGGTCATGGGCATGCCTTAAGTTTGAAAATATTGAGTCTGAGATACTAAAATGAACTGAACTAAGCTGATAGAACTGGAACTGAACTGAGCTGCTTATTCTGAAACTGGACTGGACTGGACTGACTAGTGGGATAGTCTATAACAGACATATAACCACATGAGCTAGACGTGGAGTCTGATATATATTGCCAGGGTATATTGCCAGGGTATAAAGGCATGAACTGGGGGATCACATATGTTTGGGGCTAATCAGGACAATAAATGCTATAACATACGCTGGCAATGTAGTTTTGGGAACCTGGATGTGCTGGAACCCCGGTCTGCTCAGTGCTAAGTCCTACTCCCTTTGGAATTCCTAAACTGCGTACTAAGCTGATAGCTCAAAATTGGGGTTGAAGACTAGTCAGGGATACATGACTATAAGTACCCTGAGAGTCTTACCGGACCAGATTCTGAAACTGGGTTCTAGATTAGTCAGAGCTGCTTATCTAGAAGCGTCGCAGCCGTCTAAGAACAAATTGTAATTTGTCTGGGGTCCTGAGGCTAGTCAGAGCTGTTTATCTAAAGTGTCATGACCGCCCGGTGGACCAAAGAAATTGAGGTTTGACTCTGACTTTAATAACTTGGAGGCACCACTGACACCTCAGAAAAAGACTGAAGTCAACTGATCAGTTAACAAGTTCTGAATAGTTCTGAACAGGTTCTACATTTGAACTGAACTGAACTACTAAGCAGCTAATAGAGAACCCAACTTATTCCAACAACACGGAAATTCCATAATATGGAAAAATTTTAAGAATTAAAGAAATCTTATCCGACAAGGATAAAATCATTCTTATCGATGGAGTATTTACTCAACATATAAACAATAAGAAATACTAGAAAATTCAGCCCAAGTCATACTTCACAAACTAGACGAAATTTAATACACAAATAGTCTTTACTCGAAAATTTAAGGCTTAAATTCACTTTGGCAAGAACATCAACAATTCATGTAAGAATTGATGGAGATCATACCAATAATAAGCAAGGATATCATTCTGTGTGAAACTATCAAATAATAACATATAATTCTTCGTATTCGAAAACTCAAGGCTAAAACTGATAGAGAAACTATGGGAGGGTTTTGGGGGACCCAAGGGAAGAACAATTTCCCTTGTTGAATTCCCACATACCTGACTAAAAATTCCTCGGAGAAGAAATCTCGAACTACTGCAATGGAGGAAAATCCTAAGCTTTCTTGAGAGTTCTTAAGAGACTCTTCGATGATTTTTCTGAGAATAAAAGTGGGGAATGAGGGGAGGAACCGTTCAAACCCTATAATATCCCTAGAATTTTGCCTAAAATGATGTAGTTTAGGGATTAAATAGGTAGGAGATGACAAAAATATCCCTAGGCAAAAATCTAAAATCTGGTCGACTGGGTCCCAATGGGTTACTCAACGAGTCATTGGTTGGGACCACGACTTGTTGGGACCTCTTGTTAGGTCTACTGCCTGAAAATCGCTGAAGTCATCACGGGGGACATAACAACTCGTTATCACTGTCCACGACTCGTGGCGTCGCTCGCCAAGTACATTGGACAATAATTATCCGGGGCTAGTAATGGGGAACATCACGACTCGTCAATGGTGACCACGACTCGTGGTCACCATTCGTCAACCTCACTGCCTCGACTCTTAATTTCCTGATCCCGGCCTGACCATGAGTGACTCAACGGGTCATGGGACCTGACCATGACCCGTGAGGTCCTCCGTTAGGTGCACTGCTTCTCCCTTACCATTTATCCATCCTCCTCCTCATGACTGATCTAACGAGTCATTAGGTCTTACAACGACCCGTTAGGTGAGTCGTTCTGTGACAAATTTCTACAGATTTTCCAGATTTTTTTCTAATTTAAGTCCCGAATCTAGTCTTTAAGTTTCCGGGGCATTACAAAGGTATAACCATTGTTGCAGACATATTTTGAGTTTAATTTTTCTTGCTCTTAGTAATGAAATCATTGAGTTTATTAATGAATATGCTCTTTAGTTTCTTAATTATGAGTAGCTAAATCATTAGCTACAGGTGTGTGATTATGGGTGTTTAATTAGATTGGTTATTGCTAGATTTATTTTAATATTGCTTAATTAGTATAAATTTGTTGAATTATCTTCAAATTAAAATTGATTGCTCATAGTTGCAAATATGGGTTTGGTTTTCTTACTTGATTTTGGCTTGAAAAAGAAGAATTAAGTATTGGGGGAGAATTTGATAGTAGGAATGAATGTGATTGTGCGGGATTGGGCTAGAAATAGTCAAAAACCATATTCATAATCCTAATTCGTGGTTGATGGCTAGAAATAGCTCATCTACTAATCCAAACTATATTAGGTTAATTGAATTGTATCTTGAGGTTCAAAAGGACTCGAGAAAAAGGCGCCCAAGAGGTTAAAAAACACCGGGCACCATCTCGTCAAAAGTTATTTACAGTAATTCACAATAATTTGATGATCTAGCATATCCTGATTTGATTAACACCCCATCTACACCACACCTCTAGTCTTTATTCATCATTGTCTCTCAATTTTGGTTATTTTTCTATCTTGGTTAGCCGATTTAGAATCCAACATATTATCGGCTTCATTTCCCCCCAAAAATTTACTGTGTCGTTCTCTTGATTTGGTGTGAATTAATTCAAATCTCCTAAACAACACTTGCATAAATTATTCACTAGTTTCTGTGGGATTATACCCTGACATCCTTCGGGAATATTTATTTTGAGCAACTACCGTTTACACTTCTTCGTTAACAGGAGTGTAGTTTGGACGTTATCATTCATGAGTCAAAGTACTTTATTTATAGTTACAAAGATACATCCTCAAAGACAAGAATGAAAAGATGATGTTACATATTGTGTAGATACATTTGAATGTAAGCAAATCCATGTATGTACATTAAATGGACAATCCACTCCTATTCTCATGCATTATATTCATAACACTTTCCCTTGGATATCCATAGATAATGTTCCTTGTTAACATCTTACTAGAAAAAAAATCCTGTGAGAAAGAAATCTCTAGTGAAAAAAAAAGAGTATACACATCTTTAATACGGCTTGAGTGCTGCCTCATTAAAAATCTTATCAGGAAAATCCAATTGGGAAAAAATCTTGGTTAAGAAAAAAAGAGTACAACATGTATTTCACTCCCCCTGATGAAAATATAACTTGATATCTGAGAGACGACACATTCCAATCTTATATGTCAACTTCTCAAATGTTGATGTTGGCAATGCCTTAGTGAATAAATTTGCAAGTTATCACTAAAAAGGATCTGTTGAACATCCAGCTCACTAATTTGTTGAAGATCATGTGTGAAAAAGAATATAAGTTTGGTGAAATGTGTCTTGTTCGGCCTCTTTGACATATACTCCCTTCAATTAAGCTATATAGGCAGTGTTATCTTTATACAATACTGTTGGAATCATTATTTTCAAGGAAAAACTACATAATTGCAGAACATGTAGAGTCATTGATCTCAACCATACACACTCTTGGCTAGCTTAATAAATGGTTATTATCTTAGCATGATTTGAAGATGTAGCAGCTAGAGTTTTTTTTGTTGATCGCATGATATATATTTTGGGTTAGCAAATATGCCTGACAATTGATTTGCAACATCTTGAAAAAAATGATCTTTTCAATCTCCTATTTACACTGATTTGTACGAGGATCCAAATGAGACCGTGATACTGCACTTCAATTTATCTCCTTTTTCTTCTTTTTATTTTCTCACCTGATGTTGGAAAAACTGATTCATCAAAGTGTCAATCAACAAATCCGGCCATAAACAAGTCTCCTATCACAGGTTCTAGATATTTGATAATAGACAGAGATTCATAACTAATATATATTCCCAAACTTTCTTTAGGGACCCATTTTTATGCATTTAGGTGGAGCAATTGGAACATATATCGCACAATCAAAATTCTAAGATAGAAAATATTTGGATCCTTACAAAAGCCAATTATAATGGGGAGTTTTTAAGATAACTTGTTGGCCTTATGCGTACAAATGCAGTTGCATGCAAAATTACATGTCCCCACACTGAAAGGGAAAGTTCTATTTTCATATGTAACATTTTAGCTATCAACTGGAATGAATGATTTTTCTAGACTATTATGAGTATGAACATGAGCCACAGGATGCTCAACTATTATCCCAGTTGCCATACAATAATTGTTTGTGCTCTAGCGCACGTGCACGCGATCGTACAAGTAATACAATGGTCCTTTTAAGAGCCGGATGTCGAACCCACAGGGATTGGACCAATTCAGGAATATTCAAGTTCAAGTGTTAAAATTAACCTTCACAAGTGTTGATTATAGAAATTTCAAAAATTTCTAATTAAGTCTCGGGGTGATCACAAAATACTCAAGAAGCGATACAAGAAGCAACTAGAGTTAAGGCCTAATAATCATGCAACGCTACAACTCACGGTGGTTCGAGTATGAAAACTTCAGTTGTTGAATCAAATAGTTGAAATGCAATGTTCATGGTCTCTCGAGCCTCTAAACACGACAAACTAGTCATACACCTACATCGTTGAGCAGGGATGTGACATCCTAATTTGTGAGAAATTTAACTACGTGGATGTGTCTTACGGGGTTTGTGCCCTTGACTCTGGACTTTCGTAACTCTAATCATTTAACCTAACTTAGCTTCACAATTACTTCTAGGAGCAGTGATATGACAATTCTAAGTCGGTGTCTAGCTATCAAACTATTTTACTAACCAAGAAAGGAAAGTTAGGTGTAATCCTTTACTGTGAATCCTATTGTAAAGATAAGAACTTGCTCCCTACATTCTTGTGTTCTGGCCTAGGGTTACTCTTTCGAGCTTTTACCTAAGCTTAACGAGTTTGTTTCATGGTGATCAAGCATAATAATAATAATAATAATAATAATAAAGAATGTAAGACAAAACAATAACAAAAAACTCAAACCAACGAAGAATTCATGCATTTACAATCATATCATGTGGCCTCAACCCTAGAGGAAGGATTTTAGCCACTCATGTTCGTACAAATACTCAAAAACATAATTAGAGTACGATACTTACAAGAGTAGTTAAAAGAGAATGAAAACTAATTCCCTAGGTAGATTTCTTCACTTCTCCCTTCACTCCTTTCCGTTTTCCCAAAAAATATTTCGTGATCAAATAATTTTTGGAGCTAAGTGTTTGATTTATACTAAGTGGGAAATTACAATTTTTGACCAAGCATGGTACTACTCCGTGCCACGCTGCCTATCACACAGTAGCAGCTCTGTGGCATGGAGGCATTGTGCAGGTGCACTAGAACTTCGGCCTTGGCATGTGTTAGGTGAGGGCGTCGGGCGTGACATGGGAGCCATCGCGCTGGTGGGCGGGCCTGGCATGCTTCTTGTCACACGGAATGCCCATCATGGCACAACGCTGTCGTGCACAACTACTGCTTTGCCTAACCTCGCACGCACACCCATAGGCGTGACACGGCGCTTATCACGCAGGTCAGCCGGCTTGGCACGCTGGCTGTGCGGCTTCATGCCCACTTCATGCCATCTTCCTCCAAACTTCTCCCGAGCTTTATTTTTTTCCATATATCATCATAATTAGCCCCTCCTCGCATTTTTCACCTACGAAACAATGGGTTAATCATATTGGTTAGTATATGCACTTGAATATTCAAAATCACATGAGAATGTAATTAATTAAATTGACAAACACGACTAAATTAAGTTATAAAATAACACTTGGGCATGTAATTATGCCCAAGATCACTACCTCACACTTAAAGCCTTGTTCATCCTGAACAACTCTATTACATCTCTTGCACATGAAGACTCAAACATAGCTAATTGAAACAAGACAATTCAAGCTATGGCTACAATGGTTATTTTAGATAGCAAGTTAAAAATAGAGAATGCAAAATTTAACCATTAAAATCAAATATAACTACGTAAGGACTTCCTAGCCTCAAGAATCAACTCTCAACCTCAACAAACTCATGCAAATTAACCAATCAAGAAATTCGACATGAATTTTATCCTTCATCAAATATGTGCCCTCACAATAAGAGAGCTTCCCATTTTTTTTTCACTCATTAGTTCTCAAATCATGACATATATGGGTGTATGAATAAAAAATAAGCTCACTCTCACAAAGAATTCACATGCGACATGTATTTACCCATAAGCTTTCCCTTAGTGTTTTACTCCACTAATTTAGGAATGCTCGAAAGTAAGATCAAGTAGGACTTAGCTGGTTGTAATGTAAGCTAAGGGCGAGTAGGTACTATTATGGCCAGTAATAGTGACTATCTTCCCTATGCACTTTTAATACATCACCCTGTCATATCTATCCTTTTACTTCACCTTTATTCTTTTCAACTCCATTTTTCTTCTTTATTTCCCCATTTCATTAGGTACACTTAAGCTATTAGTAAGGAGTACTTAAGCATTTTTTTCTCTCTTTTCATCTTTTACTCCTTACTAACTCTTATTCCTTTTTAAACTTATGCACCTCTAGGCTTTTATTTAACTCCCACCACTACTGTTTTCCTTCTCATTCCAACTTCTCACTCCTTAACTTCTTTTGCATTTTCACTTAAGCAGTTAGGAGTTTTGGATCAAATTCAAGGATATTGAAAAGAAGGGGTTAGGCTCATTTTGTGGCTAGAAAAGAATAGGCTAAAGGCTCAATAGGGATAACTAGGATCATACATTCATGGTAGGTAAGGTGAAGGATAAAAATTAGGCTTATGCAAAGAAATGCCTAAATCATCTCCTACAATCGACATCCCTCATTTCGCCTTGTATACACACCAGGCAAGTTCTAGACACTACACAATAGCATGGAATATTCAAAATCCTTACACTCACAATACATGATCAATTCAAGACAAATTCAGTAGACTTCTTAATTGAGCTAATCCTAAGAATGCAGAATTTAGCTTTAAGCACATCAAGTCACATTCAAGAGCCTAGGTGTCTCAAACAGAGTTATACAACTGTTAAGCATGCTTCAAAATTAACAACACTTGCATCCCGCAATCATGTATAGCACATAAAAAGAACATTAAGCCATCAATCAGCTGAGGGTTCAAAAAAAATCTATTGACTAATTTTCTCTCAAGACGATTGTCATCCATCCATCGTCGGGAAAAGTACCTAACTATGACTAAAAACAGCTATGTCCAGACAAACAAAAATTTTATTCATCGGTTCAAAGTGCCCCCCATCGAAAAAGAACTGGAAGAAAAATCAATGGGTGGGTGAATTATGCTCAACTCAAAAATTTTTTTATCAACCACTACCATATCAAGCAATAACTCCACCCGAAATCATTAAGCACAAAATTTTGAAATTTTCCTCACCCCATACTTAAATCATGCTATGTCCCCAAAGCATCAAATAAAAATTCTACAAGGGTGAGAAATACTCCTTGCGGCCTCTAGGCCTAGCTAACAACATATTTTTCTTGATTTTTGCATAGGTGGGTCATCGACCCCACACTCCTCTTCTTGTCATGCTCTTTAGCTCTTACTTCCTCGGGTACTCAGACTTCCTCTAAATGTGTGCTTAACCAAAAAAATAACAACACAAAGTGAAAATAACCAAAACCAAAATAAAATAAAAATAAAATTGTACCTGTGGTACCCTTGAGTTGCTTCCTAAGCAGCGGTTTATTTTACGTCGGGGCATGACGCATCAAGTTTCACCACTTTTCCCTCCACTTTGAGGATATGAATCTCACCCCTAATTTTTTCTCCAGTTTCCTCTTATGCTCCAGGGGTGGTGGTGAAAAAATGAAAGGACCAAGCAATAGATGGCTCCTCTAGCACTTATTTCCCTTTACGTAAGTGAAGTCATTTTGTCTCTCAGAATCAGCAAATTTCAGAATATATGGGGCTTGTTCCTCCTATAGACCTTTCTCTACAAGCTTGGAAGACTCTATTTCTAGGTTGTTAACCAAGCTTAATGTCGAGAAATGTTGAGTGGGGTATAATACACCTCAGGTATAATACACCTCAACTCTGAAACTGCATTGTGCTTGACCTCCTTACTTGTGTACACCTTCTCCACATCAACATCTAACTCCACATGAATGTCAAATGGTTGGAACTCTATCTCTCCTTTCATGAATGGATTGGTCATATGTGTGAGACCATCACGGAGAATCTCAGGAGCTTCTAACTGTTGAGCTTGTTCCAAGTACTCACCATTTTCTTCTCCTTGCAATCCCTCTTGAGTGTTGGCTAAAATCGTTACTTGCAAATCAACGCAATATTCAGCCTCAGTCATCAACTCTGTGAACTTAGCGCTTATCATTTTTAGGGCCTCTCTATTTTCCTTTGTCTGAAACCCCATTACTTTTATTTGCGCCCTCATCACTTCTGTCTGCTCAAGGACCTGTTTTAACATGTTTTCTATCTGAGGTTGGTGTTCCAAGTCCTCCTTTTCATCATTTCTATACTCATCAAAAATAACCGAAGGATCATAGTAGGGGCTTGGGGGAGGGAAATATGAATTTGGACAACCATTCCAATGGCCATCCTGATGACCACATATACTACAAGTGTGACAGTGTTGCCACCAGTGGGGTCCTCCATAATTTAGACAGGAATCATTGACATAGGAGTATCCATCATTCAACCCATTTGTACTCCATGATGTCATGTCAAGAAGGGTATCAAGCTAAAAAAATAAAAATAACAGAATCTACAAAATACATTTTTTTCAACACTTAGAAAATTCTACATCAACACAAAAAACAAGAAATTCACCAATTTCACCTGTCCTCGGCAATAGTGCCAAAAACTTATTTGCACTCCATGACGCGCAAGCGTACACGATCGTATAAGTAATACAATGGATCTTTTAAGAGCCGAATGTCGAACCCACAGGGACTAGACCAATTAAGCGAATATTCAAGTTCAAGTGTTAAAATTAACCTTCACAAGTGTTGATTATAGAAATTTCAAAAAATTCTAATTAAGTCTAGGGGTGATCAGAAAATACTTAAGAAACAATATAAGAATCAACTAGAGTTAAGGCCTAATAATCATGCAATGCTACAACTCACAGTGGTTTGAGTATGAAAACTTCAGTTGTGGTCTCAAATAGTTAAAATGCGATATTCATGGTCTCTTGAGCCTCTAAACACGACAAACTAGTCTCACACCTACATTGTTGAGCGGGGATATGACGTCCTAATTCGTGAGCAATTTAATGATGTGGATGTGGTTTACGGGGTTTGTGCTCTTGATAATGTACTTTAGTACCTCTAATCATTTAACCTAACTTAGCTTCACAACTACTTCTACAAGCGGTGATGTAACAATTCTAAGTCTGTGTCTAGCTATCATCCCGTTTTACTAACCAAGAAAGGCAAATTAGGTATAATTTCTATCCTAACTGCGAATCCTATCGTAAAGATAAGAACTTGCTCCTTACATTCTTGTGTTCTAGCCTAGGTTTACACTTTCGAGCTTTTACCTAAGCTTAACGAGTTTGTTTTCATGGTGATCAAGCATAAAAAAATAATAATAATTAATGTAAGACAAAACAACAACTAAAAACTCAAACCAACGAAGAATTCATGCATTTACAAAAATATCATGTGGCCTCAACCCTATAGGAAGGGTTTTAGCCACTCATGTTTGTACAAATACTCAAAAAACATAATTAGAGTAGGATAATTACAAGAATAGTTAAAAGAGAATGAAAACTAATGAACCCTAGGTAGAGTTCTTCACTTCTCCCTTCGCTCCTTTCCATTTTCCCTACATATTTCGTTATCAAATAATTTTAGAGCAAAGTGTTTGATTTATACTAAGTGGGAAATTATAATTTTGGAGCAAGCATGGGACTGCTCCGTGCCACACTACCTATTGTACAGTAGCAGCTTCGTGGCATGGAGGCATCACACAGATGTACTGGAACTTCGGCCTTGGCATATGTTGGAGAGGGCATCGGACGTGACATAGAACCATCGTGCTGCTGGGCGGGCGTGGCACGCTTCTTGTCGTGTGGAATGCCTAGCGTGGCACGGTGCTATCGCACGTAGCTACTGCTTTGCCTGCCCTTGCGCGCACATGCATAGGCATGACACAGCGCTTGTCGCGTTGGTCAGCCGGTGTGGCACGCTGGCTGTGCGGCAACTTGCCTTTCTATCACGCCCCGAGTCTACACCCTGGGCGTAACATGGTACTTGAAGTCACAAGTGACCCCAAGTAAACTCCTGATCTATCGTACACTGGTATTCTAAGAAAAACATGCATAGCAAAAGCTTTGAAATAACAACACAAGAGTATTTAAGAAAATAAAACTAAAAGAAAACATAAATTTTATATCATCTGAAGTCTGAAATTAATTATGTGTCTGAAAGCCTTCTAACTAATGAGTTGCTAGGACAAGCCCCCAGCTAACTCTAAATATAACTAAAAATAATAAATCAACAAAAAGAAAATGAAATAAGGCCCTCAAATGATGAGGACTCACACTTCAACTGCGGCGGAGGAGGATCTGGATCGCAACGATTAACTGCAGAGTCTGGGAACCTGCAACTGTATCGTGAAACAGTACAACATAAAATTATGCGTCAGTACTTTAAATGTATTGAGTAAGTGGGAGAAAACATAACTGAATATAAAGTCTTCACTAAAATGACACGTAATGACCAACAAGTAAACTGAACTGAACTACTGATGTAAACTGAAATGGTCAAGATGACCCTGTCTAATGGTCAAAGTCATGCCCTAAGTCTGAGAATTCTGAGTCTGAAATACCATACTGAACTGAGTTAAACTGATAGAACTAGAACTGAACTGACTAGTGGGAGAGTCTCTAACCGACATATAACCACATGAGCTAGACGTGGAGTCTGATGTTTACACCCCATCGGTAGGACCCAATATACCTTGCCAGGGTATAAAGGCATGAACTGGGTGATCACAAATGTACGGGGACAATCAAGCCAAGTAATACTGTAACCTACGCAAGTAACGTAGTTTTGGGAACCTGGGTGCGCTGGAACCCCGGCCCGCTCGGTGCTAACTCCTACTCCCACTGGAAAACCTATATTGAACTGCTAGGCTAATAGCTCGAAACTGGGGTCCAAGACTAGTCAGGGACATGTAACTAAAAGTACCCTAAGAGTCTTATCAGACCAGATTTTGAAATTGGGTTTTAGATTGGTCAGAGCTTCTTATCTGGGAGCTTCTAACCGTCTAAGAACAATTTGTAAACTGAACTAGGGTCCTGGGGCTGGTCAGAGCTATATATCTAAAACGTCATGACCGCCTAATGGACCAATAGACTGGATTCTGAGTCTGATTCTGATAACTGGGAGGCACCACTAACACCTCAGGAAAATACTGAAGTCAAACTGATCAGTTGATAAGTTTTGAATAGTTCCGAAGAGGTTTTACATTCTAACTGAACTAAACTACTAAGCTGCTAATACAGAACTCAACTTATTTCAACAACACGGGAATTCCATAATATGGAAAAATATCAAGAATTAAAGAAATCTCATCTGACAAAGCTAAACTCATTCTTATCGCTTGAATATTTGCTCATCATATATATAATAAGAATTACAAGTAATTCCATTGCAAAACATACTTCTTTCACTAAATGGGGAATTAACAAGCAAACAACCTTCATGCGAGAATATAGGACTTCAATTTACTTTTATATGAACATTGGCAATTTAATTAGGAACTGATGAAGATAATATGAACAATCAACATGGATATTATTCCAAGAGAAACTAACGAAAAATAACATGAAATTCATTCGTATTCGAAAAATCAGGGCTAAAACTGATAGGGAAATTATGGGAGGATTTTGGGGGACACAAGAGGACAATTTCCTTGTTGAATTCCCACATACCTGGCTAAGAATTCCTTGAAGAAGAAGATTCAAACTACTGCAATGAAGGAAAACCCTAAGCCTTCTTGAGAGTTTCTTGAGAGAACTTGCGATGTTATTTTGAGAATAAACGCGGGAATAAGGGAAGGAACCGTCCAAATTCTCTAATAAGTCTGAAATTATGTCCAAAACGTTGTAGTTTAAAGCTTAGGAAGATAGCAAGTTATTAAATAGCCCTGAGAAAGTTGCAGGGAAAAACTGTAAGGTGGCCCTAATGGATGACCTAACGGGTCGTGGTCAGTGACCATGACTCGTGGTGACACTCGTTAGGTGCACTTCCTAACAAGTGACTAGGGCTGGTAACGGGGGACTTAATGATTCGTTACTGGTGACCACGACTCTTGGTCACCATCGTCTAGTACACTGCCTAATTATTTAATTCTTGAACCGGCCTGCTCACGAATGACCTAACGGGTAATGGTAAGTGACCACGACTCGTGGGGTCCCTCATTGGGTACATTGCTTCTCACTTCACACTTCTAATTCCTCCTTCTCACGACTGACCTAACGAGTCGTTAGGTCTCACAATGACTCGTTAGGTAAGTCGTCCTGAGACATTTTCTGCAGATCTTCCAGATTTTCTGATTCAAGTACAGGAGCTAGTCTTTGAGTTTCCGGGGCATTACAATATCTCCTTCATTCTCGAATGTTAGAAAACACACAGGAAGGCAGAGAATAACAACCAAAAATTCCAAATACTATTCATTTAACTCCAAAACTGTTGGAATGACTACCTCCGTTTTAAAATAACTGACTAAACTGAATTCTCTTTTCATACATACATCTAAAGTCGTAAAATAAAATTATACACATGAATTGAATCCCACAACTTAATCAGTTTCTAAGTCAAAACTAGCATTAAAGCTATAATAGAGTCGGTAGAGAACAAGTGCGGGTACTTGGCCATCATATTTGCTTTAGCCTCCTATGTAGCTCCCTCAACCTGCTAATTTCTCCATAAGACTTTGACTGAAGCTATTTCCTTGTTCCTCAACTTATGAACCTGACGGTCAAGGACTTGGCCTGGTACTTCCTCATATCAGAGACTATCTTTTATTCATACACTATCCAATGGAACAACTTAGATTGGATCTACAATGCACTTCTTCCAAAGTGACACATGGATAATTGGGTGTACAACTGCTAGTTCATAAGGTAATTCTAGCTCATAGGCTACATTGCTGATACGCCTTAAAATTCTATAAGGTCCCACGTACCTCGGACTGAGTTTTCCCTTCTTGCCAAACCTCTTCACTGATAATGCTCAAACCACACCTCTTACTGAAGTGAGAAGTGTACATTGTCAATAAAGAACCCAACTAGAGGTTAGGGTCGATCCCGCAGTGAATAAGGAGACTGGATTATATCCGGTAATTGAACTTGTAAGGTAGTTACTTCTAAATAGGGGGATTCTAAAGAAAATCAATAATAAAAACAAATATCAAAATTCTGATGTTAAGTCAATATCAAAGGAAAACTAGGGTTTGTGTTCCCCATGGGTTCATAACTACTTCGGGTATACACTTGTGATTATCACCAATACTTACTTATAGAATTGATAACTTAGGTTAATTCAAATGACCGATCAGTCCCTATTGAACGACTATACTCAATCACTCAACTAAGTCTCCTAAGCGGTTTCAAAATTATCCGTTATCACTAAGTTCCAGATTTAACTATCCTGCGACCACAACTCAAGAATATACAATGATTATCAAAATCAAGGCTTTGTTATAATTCTCTTTTCCTAATCTCCACCTCTTCGACCAAAGCAAGTAAAGAATTCTGGCAAGTCCTAACATTGCGCACCATTAAGAATCGTTAAAGATGAAGTGAATACAATATAAGTGTTTGTATTGGTTTTAAGATCACTTTGTGTCATCCTAGCTTGTTAATTCACCAAGGTTATCACAACCCTAGCTATGGAGGTTTAGCCTCTCATAGTTGTAAGGTTATGAATTGCATTCATGATTAAATACATAAAATAATACTTACAACAATGATTGAGAAAAACACTTCCTTCAATTACTCCACAAAATCTTGCAGAACAAGTAGTAACACCAAGAAGAATTCAAGCACAAGTTGATCACAAGTTAAGACCATCTCAATCCTCTCTTTCTCAAGGTTTCTACTCTCTAAAACTATCAAAACTGACGTCCCTATAAAAATAAAACCTAAAACATATTTATACAGACACAAGAATCCTTTTCCTAAGCCAACAGGGTGAATTTCCATATCTGTCGCCGCTAGTGCCATGACTCGACCTACGATCTGTCGCATACTCCTATGATCAGTAGCTTCCTCTCGTACAATCTCAGCTGGCTAAATTTGGCTAAGTGCTGGATCTGGGTATGACTCGTACCATCAACTCATGACTCGTACTGAGATCCCGTACTTTGAATAAGAGATTTTGAAGTTTTTCTGAATTTCATCACGACCAGAATGGTACGACTTGTACCTTCGTCTTACGGGTCGTACTTGCTTCTCGTAGTAGGAGTCAGACTCAGATGCAATTCTTCTGGATTTCACCATGACTTCCTCATTATGACTCTTATAAGCTAGCTACTAATCGTACTGGGACTCGTGAGCCACGTCTGCTCAACCTTAACTTTCAACAACTTCTTACGGCCATCAGTACTACTCGTAGGTCCTTCCTACGATCCGTACTTTGGTCTGCACTACCTGTAACTCATTTATTTTTAGAAACTTAATTCATCTAGAATCTAGAATCTCTTTTAGTCGAAGAAGCACAGTAACAACACCCTAACCATTTTCCATTATCAACATCATATTCCAAGTCAAGTCACTAACTCATAGAGGTTTTGACACCTTCAAGCTCAATATGTGACTTTTGAAATTTTTTTAACACAACACACTTACTTAATTGATGCTTCATCAACGGTAGCTGACAATCATAGGGTTTTCTAAGCTTGAGTCGCAAGAAGTTCGCTTGAATCTTTTGTTGTTGTTAGGTTACGGGTAGGGGAAGTGGCGTGGAGTCCTGTTTTTGAATGTTTGAGTGTGGGAGAATGGGTTGAGGAAGTTTAAATAGGTAAGGGAAAAATAAAAAACAATTTAGGCCGAGTTGGGTATTAATGCTAATTTCAACCCGTCACGACTCGTACCACGAGTTATAGGAAGATCCTATGGCTCGTCCCTTGGACTCGTGGGCAACTTGTTAAAGAAAACTTACCTGACGACCTATGAAAACATCCCATGACTCATACCATTGAGATATGATTCATAGGATGAATCGTAGGTTGGGGCTTGGAATCTTTCTGTTCTGAACCTCACCACGACTTCTGCTACGGCTCATAGGATCTCATTACGGGTCATATTGAGAGCCATAACAGCTGATGTTTCATCCTCTTGTTTTTAATTTTCCATGCACACTGAGCACAATTTAGTTTATTAACTTGGGTTGCCTCCCAAGAAGCGCTTGATTTAATATCGCGACACGATGTAGGTAGGTTGGTTGCTCAGACTTCACCAGTTCACCACTTGGGTTGCCTCCCAAGAAGCACCTGAGTTAACGTTGCGGCATGACTTAAATCTCTTGAGTACTCAGAATTCGTCAAGTGATTCATACTTATCCTCCAATGCTGAGATCAAACTAAGTTCCTTAGGTTGCTTCATTGTCTTGCAGATGTTGAATGTGACATCCTCTTGATTTATCCTAAACTTCAACAGGCCACCTTCTACATCTACTAGAGCTCTCCCGGTCGCAAGGAATGGTCGCCCCAAAATGATGGGGACCTCATAATCAACCTCGCAATCCAAAATCATGAAGTTTGCTGGGAATATAAATTTATCTACCTTGACAAGCACATTGATCAGGATCCCCACCGGTTTCTTAACTGTTCAATCGGCCATCAGTAGCCGCATGTTGGTTGGTGTAGGAGTTCCCAATCCTAACTTCTTGAATACAGCTAAGGGCATCAAATTAATGCTAGCTCGCAAATCACAAAGTGCCCTTGCGAACTCAACATTACCAATCATGCATGGTATAGTGAAGGCACCTGGGTCCTTCTTTTTTTTTTTGGCTAAGACCCTTGTAGCTATGGCACTGCAGTTATGCAAATTGTCAATAGGCTCATAGCTCAAAAATATTTTCTTTTTCACCAGGTCCTTCATAAACTTTGCATATCCTGGCATCTGCTCTAAAGCTTCAACCAATGGTGTGCTCACAGACAGCTGTTTAAGTATTGAAAGGAATTTCTTGAACTTACCATTCTCCACCATCTTCATAATCCTTTGGGGGAATGGTGGTGGTGGTCGTGGGATAGCTTTTTGTACTTGCGTTGCCCCTTGATCCTTGGCAAGTTCCTTCGCACCTCTCGGGACCTCTTGCAACTCACCAGTCTCGTTCTTAGCACTTGCGGCATCATCCTCCATTATGCTCTCTTTCTTCTATTTAACTTCAACTGGAAACGGAGGGTCAACTGTGGTTTTACCACTCCTCGTCATTACCGCCATACAATGTGCATCGTTCTTCAGATTTTGGATAGTGTTGCTAGGCAGTGTACCCTTTTGTCTAGGGTTCATTGATGCTGACAGTTGCCCAATTTGGTTTTCAATTTGCTTGATGGCAGTAGCATGTGATTCCACCTTTCGACTCATACTTGTTAAATCTCCTCGGATCTCCTTTAGTTGATCATCTGTGCACCTCACCTTTTTCAACATCTCAGCCATTATGCTCTCAAACTTTGATTGACCAGCCTACCATTCTTGTGCATTGGGAGGCACATAGAATATAGCCTGGTCATTGCGATAGCCATCATTGCGCCTCCAATCACCTTCGTGCTCACGAGCTCGACTCCTATCTCTGAACCCATTTCTGTTGTAGTTGTCACTATACTAGTTCTGACCTTGATTTCCATAACCTTGGCGCCAATTGTCTTGTCCAGTCGCTTTGGAATTGGTTTGGAAACCCACCACCTAGATATCTAAAAGTTTGCCTCCTCCTCAGAAGCAGAGTGATCAGCTCCTTGCTCCCTGCCTTGAGTACCCACTACATTAACCTGCTTTGCTGTAGCTCCCATAATATGCTTTGCCAGCAAGTCCAATGATGTGCGCAAGCGAGCCAACTCCTGGTCGCGCTCTTCTTCTTTTCTTCATTGGTCTGCAGTCAGACCAACAACATATGTGCCTGCCACTGCATTAGCCTCCCTCGTATGCCAGGCCCTGTTTGTCTTAGTCACCCTATCAAGAATGGTAGCATCTTGCTCTCAGGTGTGACTCATCAATGCTCCTCCAGCTACCGTGTCTGCTACAGCCTTGGTGCTATTGTTTAGAGACCTGTAAAAAATCTCCAACAAACTATCATCTAGAATTTTGTGGTTGGGGCACTTAGTCAACTTCTTTTTGAATCTCAACAAAGTTTCATGAAGTGCCTCAGTCTTCATCTGTCGAAAATTATAGTTCTCATCTTTCAGTTGTAAAATCCTGGACGGGGGAAAGTGTCACGCCCCGCCTTGGGGGGTATGACTGGCACCTGGTGCCCTACTAGGACCTGAACTACTGGACTACTAAGCCTAGGCACATCTGGTGCCTGGATGGCTCTAATTCACATTTCTGGAAACAAAGGGCTATATAACGGCTGTAAACACAGCCCCCGGCCCATTGGCCTATAGCCTCCTGTACCTGTACTAGCAGCTGACCAGAAACATATTAATTCAAGGGGGGCCTATGCGGGCCGACAAGGCCACCATGCTGTCTAGTTATCTGCAACTCAATCATAACGTATTAAAAAGCTACGTGACCGGCAAGGTCACCACTACTGACAACTATGGCCCCACACGACCATCATAATAGAAGGAAGGAATACTAACAGCTATACAACTGCACGGCCTCACACGACCGGCTCATCTGACCACAGGGAACATAAATAGACTGCAAGCCTCTAAGAAGAATAATAGAAATGATCGGGACAGGGCCCCGACCTACCCGCACTGTACAACAAAAGGAACTGAACTACACCTCTAGATATTCAGTCTCCGGATGACAGGAGCTGAATACTCAACCGCTGATGGGGATCACGTGGTATCGCCTGCTCGTCTATGGGTACCTGCAGACAAGTAATGCAGCGCCCCACTGGGCGTCAGTACCGCTGGTACTGAGTATGTAAAGCAATAACTGAAGACAAAATCTGAAAGCAATGATATGACCGATGAAACTGAAGTAGAAGGAATAACTTAACTGTCTGATAATGTAAACTTTACCTCCTCTTAATCTTTACTGGAAGGGATAAGAGTCATACCTGGAAACGTATCGTGCTACTGCTGATCTACTTGTATCTAACATAACATGGCACAACATGAAATAACATAACATAGCACACACAAACCTTACCCGGCCCCCATAAGCCGGGAGGTACAACCAGCACAGAATCTATACCCCTACCCTGGTCATCCTATCTCCTATAATGGCCGCAAGCATCCCGCCGGTCCCCTGGGTATGCACTTGGGCTTGCTGAGCCCCTGACTATAACTGCATCTGAGTCCGGAGGACTCCTGAATCTGCACCCGGGCGTATCCGCTCGACTGGGGTGTGTAAGGGCCGATCAAGGCACAAATATGGGGAAAAACTGGCATCCTATCTTCGTCCCCTGGCGGGACGGCATGCCACTCCGTAGAGTGACGTATCCTCGTCCTCTGGCGGACGAGTCGATACAGCTATTAACCCTGGGCGGTCATGGATGCTAGGTAATCCAACCCCAAACAATACAACGGTCTCAACTGGTAATACTATCTGTGTATCTCACATGCTGAGGCTACTAGGGGTAAAGTACCGTATATATATTACATACTGAACTAATGATAGTAATCTGTACGTATCTGTTATGTGCTGAGGCAGGTGAATATATATAAATATGAACATAATCCCCTGCCAGACTGTACTGGGGCAAATGCTATACAAGATAATGTTTCTGCTGAAAACTCTGTTGTTTACTAGGTTTCTGTATACGCTAAATGCTGGACTAGTGATAGAAATATGTACATGCTTAATACATGCTGAGGCTGGAAGTACTATATATATGTGTACGAATATAGTCTTTCTGCTGAACTATGCTGTATACTGATTTTCTATAGTAACATGATTTACTATTCCTGACATACTTTCTAAACTTCATTTTAGTCTGCTATTCTATTTCTGAAGTGCTTTACAGATACTGTACTACTTCACGGGGTTCCAACTGAACACAACAATATCTTAACATGGCATATCACATCACATACTGAGTATATTGGGCAATCTCTAACACTTGCGTTAGAATCTATATCATACTGATAGGTTCATACACATTACAACCCAATGTTTCTCACATCGTACCGATATTCATAATAACGCAATACTCGACTTCTGAACATTCTACTGGTCTGTAATTTATTACACTATACTGATATCGCTTAACTTGCCGAAGGAAACTAACTTTACATACCTTATCTTGAACTATTTGTCTGTCGGACGAGGCTCAGCCGGTACTCCAACTGTTTTCTCCCAACTGCATTCATAAACATATCAATTAACACTAAATACAACTTTACTTCAAAAGGCAACGTCACTTTCGATATAGTTTATAGCCTAAACTTAGGCTTATCGAGAGATAGCCAAAGACTCGCTATTTTTCAGAGGTCCAGAAGGGAGAAATATTCACTTCACAGCTAGAAACACATAGACACTAATTTAGAGCAATTTTACTTACCTTAGCTCGGTGGCTCAATGATTCGTCAGCCGTATTTTACGAAACTGAATCCGTAGGAATGCTCTCTGCTGCTAAATACCTCGGTATCTGGGATTAATTTGAGTTTGGGCAGCGTTTGGCAGCGTAATCGGATGAAAATTATATAATTTCCTTCGTTCTTACCTTCTCACTGCCGCTTTGCTCTGTTCTCTGGAAATTTATATGTGATTAAATGATTTAACACCGAAGTGGCCTTTATATACTTGGGCCTGGACAAGGGCAACATGTCACGGAGCCATCACGGAGGCCTCACCTCCGTGACACGCTGCCATCGCGGAGGGGCTCTGCCTCGGCTCCTCCCGTGATGGTTCGACGGGTTTCTCGTCCGATCTTTTTTCCCGGGCCTTTCTACAGCACGTATGGCCTTCAAATATGCTTAAACAACGTGCGAATAGGTCGTCTAGGTGCCGGGAATTCTACGGGGTATAACATTCTCCCCCCCTTAAGAACATTCGTCCTCGAATGTACACTGTTATCTGGAGGATTACTTACTTACTTTCTGGAAAAAAATTTTGGCATAGTTTCCCCTGTAATATGGACTATAACAAAAACCTAAAATGCAGAAAAGTCCAACACAGGCACTGCACATAATATTCTAGGATCCACTGGATAATTAAATATCAATCTGTCTCACTTATACATACAGGACCATAAGATACTACATAGCAATAATACGGACATACCTGTCGCTTAAATGGGTGAGGATATTTGGTCCTCATATTTGCGAATCTGTTTGTCTAGGCTAGCTACTAGAACCTCTTTGCAGGCCAGCTTTTTCGTAACCTGAATATTCTGGACTGGGACTACTCTGGACGGGTCTCCTATGCATTTCCTCAGCATAGTTACATAGAAGACTGGATGAATGGATTCTAATTCTGGAGGCAAATTCGATTAATGGTAAATGCTCATTTTTGGCTATTACTGAAATCTAGCACACACGCTCGCAACATGTCTTCGAGCGTCTGAATTGTGCGCTCAGCCTACTCATCTGTCTGAGGATAGAACGCTGCGCTTAAATTAATCTGCGCTCCCAAACTCTTCTGAAATGACTGCCAGAATCTAGCTGTGAAGTGTGCTCCTCTGTCTGAAATAATGGATACTTGTATTTCATGTAATCTGACTATCTTTCTGATATGCAACTCAGCATAATCTTCGGCCGAGAAAGTAGTTCTTACTGGCAAGAAATGAGCTGATTTTTGTCAATCTGTCAATTATCACTCATATAGAGCCATGTCTGTGTTTAGTACGGGGAAATCTTGCTACAAAATTCATATTCACCGCTTCTCATTTCCAAAGAGGCACAGCTATGTTCTAAATTAACCTGCCTAGTTTCTGATATTCTGCCTTCAATTGTTGGCAGTTAGGACACTGGGCTACCAGTAGTTCTTTTTAATGTCATGGTACTTCTTTGTCGTATCGGGATGAAGAGAATAGCGGGCGCAATGCGCCTCGCTCATAAACTGCTGGCGATGCCCCAAAATATCTAGAGCGCAATGCGGCCTTTATATCGCCACACTTCATCCCCGGTTATCTGAAAATATGTCATCTCTCCTTACTGAATCTTATGTTTAAATTGAACCTGGCTAGAGTTTCTATACTGCCGTTCCTTTACTTCCACCACTAACAATAACGCTGCGGCATTCTGTATTATCGTTCTGTTATCCTTTATTTCTGCTATGTCACTGGCTAACTAGCTAACTGGTGTAATCCTCGAGTCTATCCTCGCTGTTCAGGCAGTTCAGGCTAAGGGCATCTGCCACCACATTAACCCTTCCTGGGTGATACAAAATCTTCCCTTTCTAAAGCATAAACTACTGCCGCTAACTCAAGATCAGGGGGTAAGGTAATTCTTTTCATGTTTCTTCAACTGCCTGAAAGCATAAACTATTACTTCACCATGCTGCATCAACCCTCTGTATCTCCTGGCGATACTAACACTGGAGCTGATGTTAACCTGGCTTTTAACTCTTGGAAGTTCTACTCACACACCTCAGTCTACTGAAACTTTGCTGCCTTCTGTGTCGATCTAATCAGAGGTGCTTCTAAGGTGGAAAATCCTTCCACAAACCCTTTGCAGTACCCGGCTAACCGCAGGGACTGCGTACTTCGATCGGAGTGGTAGGTCTAGACTATGTTTTCACTACTTCAATTTTCTGCGTATCTATCTGTACACCAGCCTCCGACACAATTTGACCAAAAAGACTACTAAACTCAACCAAAATTCACATTTACAAAATTTGACATATAACTGACGGTCATACTGGTTTATCATGCCGAAGAATCTGACAAGTAGTCTACCGGTATAACTAGAGCTTATCTGGCCTTTTGGCCGCATGCTAAGGCCACTTGTTGCTAAGGTAACCTTGAACGACTATCTACACACCATGTGCCCGTATCTGATCAGGGGGTCCTGATATTGACCATGACCTCTAATGATCTGGCTGCATAACCTTAAATGACTAAGTAGTCGGGTTGAATGACCCGAATGTGGCAGTAGTCTAGCAATGCTCTAACTGTTCTATTTGAGTACTTGTAATTCATGCATAACTGCAAACTCGTGGGCATCTCATTGCTTTGTTATTTACTTGAACCACTGTAAGGCTGGGCTTAATCAAACTTACTTCCAGGCGATCAATCTCTGGATCTTCACGGGGAGTCTACTGATCCCCTGGTCTTAATAAACACTGTTCTAGCAGGGTACTATCAATCCCTTACGCCTTGTGTGTATCCACTTGGATCTATACTGCTGTTCTGGGGAATTCTCGGTCTTATAGGCTATTCTGTAACTACTGGCCTTCCGCTAGGGCTCTGTATCTGAATATCTTACGAAACCCAGCTGAAGTACTAGTCTGTCACTGACTACTGATGTGGACCCTTCCTTGGGGTACCCACGAGTATTCTGACTGGGACGGCCGGCTGACTTATGGGGTGTTCTACATAACAACTGCTAGGTCGACTAAGGCCGACTGTCGCCCACCAGGCTGGGAAAACGACGTATGACCACTTAACATGCTAGAACAATTCTGGTATTGCTAATCTCTGAAATTTGCCTACTCGGTCTCTAATCCTGGTTCTGGCACATGCACTACTGTTACCGATCTTCAGGGATGCCTCCCTGCTAATGCAGGCGCCAGCTGGTCGGTAGACCGTCTAACTGCGCCCTTATCATCTGGCCATCTGTCTTAGGCCAATAACTCTGGTAAGCTCCTAGAGCCTAGATCTGACAACAACACATAAGCCTGTTAATCTAATAACTGAGAACTGAGATAGTTTCTATGACTTGATACATAACTCACACTTAATCCGCCCTTTCTCTTCTTCTTTTCTTTCTTTCTTCTCTCTCTTTCTTCTCCTTTTTTTTTGTCCTGCAATGCAATTTGTATAGGCTTTCTATTACTAATCAACATCTGTGATTGTAGCCCTTATAGGCAGCCACTCACAACCTATCTATTATCTGTATATCTATATATCGCTGGCTACGTACAATATGTACTGATTCCTGTGGTAATTCATAACCTCCGACATGTTCTGCTGAGTCTCACATCGTACATGATACATTTCTTCTACGGCCTAATAATATCTCCTGCCTTGACTTATCGTTCCATTGCATTGTCACCCCATTCTGAAAGTAACAAACATAAACATTCCAGTTATTGTCTGCTGTTTGAAATTCCGCCACTCTTGTGATGTGGGGGTCGACGTTCAAATCCTGTAGCCTTACTAGGCATATATTGAGAGCCCATAACCATCTGCTGGGCCTTATCTTTAGGCTACACTAGATTAGAATTGCTGTATCGGTAACTTCTTAACTTTTCCATAGCGGACGTACTGCGGTATTCTGAATAGCAATCTTACTGTCAGCGCGAAGCTTAATCCTTAATACAATACTTTATCAATCCGGGGTAGTTCTAATTTCCCCACAAGATCTGACATTCCTGCTTCTTCCTCTCACCTTGCTTAGACTGAACTCTGGGTTTCAAGGTACCTGCCTTTCATTGCTAATGAGATTACTGATCAAGCCTCAGCATATACTTCTTCTGGCGTATATGGCGGACTTGGCCTTTTTCTGACTCAAACTTGACTATTATTAGGCATTTATCACTAGCAGGTCTGTTACCCCTACTTCGGGTAAGCTAACCGTCTTACTTTCTTTACTGGCTTGTTATCATAAGGGTCTGCAAAACTTACGTAATCATAAGGGCTCTCTATATTTTCTACTACTTACTAGGATCAATCAACCCATCTTTACTTACTGCATGATTTGGCAACCCCCTCTCAAGTCTTATGCTCCTTTCCTATACTGGTTCGAACTTAAGAGGTAGGAATAACCCTTTCTTATTGCAACAATAAAAGCATTCAATTGTACCATATCCAAAAAGATGTATTTGGGATTCCTGCATTTTTTCTCTCTTTCTTGTACCTACCTGGTGGTCTGACCTTATCTGTAATCATAATCAGATCTTATATAACTAATAAGTAAATCAACTCATATGTACATTATACTGCTGACTTCCTATTCTGACGTTATCAACGTATACTGGGAATAATGCCAATAAAGGTATCACGCTGGGAGGTCTCTGATACCCCCTCCTGCTGCTGTAGTTATCATGTCACTGACTGATGTTCTCTTCTGTTGCTATCTCTGATCTTCTGCCTGTGATAGGGAAATGCTGATCTGCCTTTGTATCTGTAATCAAAGAATACGGTAAGTTCTCAGGGACTCAACCCTATACTGTACCGCTCTAAAGCACGACTGACTGAGAAAGAAGGGTAACCATCATATCATGCCTCGCAGCCTCCTGCCTATAGTATGTGGTGCACAACACATCCATAGACAAGACTCTACTTAGCACGGCTTGAAGACTCCCTGGGATATGACCTGCTCTGATACCAAGTTTGTCACGCCCCGCCTTGGGGGGTATGACTGGCACCTGGTGCCCTACTAGGACCTGAACTACTGGACTGCTAAGCCTAGGCACATCTGGTGCCTGGCTGGCTCTAATTCACATTTCTGGAAACAAAGGGCTATATAACGGCTGTAAACACAGCCCCCGGCCCATTGGCCTATAGCCTCCTGTACCTGTACTAGCAGCTGACCAGAAACATATTAATTCATGGGGGGCCTATGCGGGCCGACAAGGCCACCATGCTGTCTAGTTATCTGCAACTCAATCATAACGTATTAAAAAGCTACGTGACCGGGAAGGTCACCACTACTGAAAACTATGGCCCCACACGACCATCATAATAGAAGGAAGGAATACTAACAGCTATACAACTGCACGGCCTCACACGACCGGCTCATCTGACCACAGGGAACATAAACAGACTGCAAGCCTCTAAGAAGAATAATAGAAATGATCGGGACAGGGCCCCGACCTACCCGCACTGTACAACAAAAGGAACTGAACTACACCTCTAGAAATTCTGTCTCCGGATGACAGGAGCTGAATACTCAACCGCTGATGGGGATCACGTGGTATCGCCTGCTCGTCTATGGGTACCTACAGGCAAGTAATGCAGCGCCCCACTGGGCGTCAGTACCGCTGGTACTGAGTATGTAAGGCAATAACTGAAGACAAAATCTGAAAGCAATGATATGACCGATGAAACTGAAGTAGAAGGAATAACTTAACTGTCTGATAATGTAAACTTTACCTCCTCTTAATCTTTACTGGAAGGGATAAGAGTCATACCTGGAAACGTATCATGCTACTGCTGATCTACTTGTATCTAACATAACATGGCACAACATGAAATAACATAACATAGCACACACAAACCTTACCCGGCCCCCATAAGCCGGGAGGTACAACCAGCACAGAATCTATACCCCTACCCTGGTCATCCCATCTCCTATAATGGCCGCAAGCATCCTGCCGGTCCCCTGGGTATGCACTTGGGCTCGCTGAGCCCCTGACTATAACTGCATCTGAGTCCGGAGGACTCCTGAATCTGCACCCGGGCGTATCCGCTCGACTGGGGTGTGTAAGGGCCGATCAAGGCATAAATATGGGGAAAAACTGGCATCCCATCTTCGTCCCCTGGCGGGACGGCATGCCACTCCGTAGAGTGACGTATCCTCATCCTCTGGCGGACGAGTCGATACAGCTATTAACCCTGAGCGGTCATGGATGCTAGGTAATTCAACCCCAAACAATACAACGGTCTCAACTAGTAATACTATCTGTGTATCTCACATGCTGAGGCTACTAGGGGTAAAGTACCGTATATATATTATATACTGAACTAATGATAGTAATCTGTACGTATCTGTTACGTGCTGAGGCAGGTGAATATATATAAATATGAACATAATCCCCTGCCAGACTGTACTGGGGCAAATGCTATACAAGATAATGTTTCTGCTGAAAACTCTGTTGTTTACTAGGTTTCTGTATACGCTAAATGCTGGACTAGTGATAGAAATATGTACATGCTTAATACATGCTGAGGAATGGAAGTACTATATATATGTGTACGAATATAGTCTTTCTGCTGAACTATGCTGTATACTGATTTTCTATAGTAACATGATTTACTATTCCTGACATACTTTCTAAACTTCATTTTAGTCTGCTATTCTATTTCTGAAGTGCTTTACGGATACTGTACTACTTCACGGGGTTCCAACTGAACACAACAATATCTTAACATGGCATATCACATCACATACTGAGTATACTGGGCAATCTCTAACACTTGCGTTAGAATCTATATCATACTGATAGGTTTCATACACATTACAACCAAATGTTTCTCACATCGTACCGATATTCATAATATAGCAATACTCGACTTCTGAACATTCTACTGGTCTGTAATTTATTACACTATACTGATATCACTTAACTTGCCGAAGGAAACTAACTTTACATACCTTATCTTGAACTATTCGTCTGTCGGACGAGGCTCAGCCGGTAGTCCAACTGTTTTCTCCCAACTGCATTCATAAACATATCAATTAACACTAAATACAACTTTACTTCAAAAGGCAGCATCACTTTTGATATAGTTTATAGCCTAAACTTAGGCTTATCGAGAGACAGCCAGAAACTCCCTATTTTTCAGAGGTCCAGAAGGGAGAAATATTCACTTCACAGCTAGGAACACATAGACACTAATTTAGAGCAATTCCACTTACCTTAGCTCGGTGGCTCGACGATTCGTCGGCCGTATTTTACGAAATTGAATCCGTAGGAATGCTCTCTGCTGCTAAATACCTCGGTATCTGGGATTAATTTGAGTTTGGGCAGCGTTTGGCAGCGTAATTGGATGAAAATTATATAATTTCCTTCATTCTTACCTTCTCACTGCTGCTTTGCTCTGTTCTCTGGAAATTTATATGTGATTAAATGATTTAGCACCGAAGTGGCCTTTATATACTTGGGCCTGGACAAGGGCAACGTGTCACGGAGCCATCGCGGAGGCCTCACCTCCGTGACATGCTTCCATCGCGGAGGGGCTCTGCCTCGGCTCCTCCCACGATGGTTCGACGGGTTTCTCGTCCGATCTTTTTCCAGGGCCTTTCTACAGCACGTATGGCCTTCAAATGTGCTTAACCAACATGCGAATAGGTCGTCTAGGTGCCGGAAATTCTACGGGGTATAACAGAAAGAATCTTTCTAAAAAGGCCTGTTTAAGCTCCCTCCAGTTGGTTATGGAGTCGTTGGGCAACTCTGATAACCACAAGGTAGCTTTCCCAGATAGAGAAAAAGGGAAGAATCTGAGCCGTAATGCATCCTGGCTTACTCCGAGCAACCTATACGCCTTGCATATTCCTACAAAGTTCATTAGGTGTAGGTTGGCATCATCCGTTGCGTGACCACTAAACATCCCTTTCATATTTAGTAACTGAATGATGGTGCTTGTAATGTCGAATTTTTCCCCAGCGGGCAGTGGTGGTGGCACAATTGCTCTAGTTGACCCGACTTCATCAATATCTTGGTCATCATCATCATCAAAGTACTAAGAAGCGAATCTATGAGCTCTGTTGCCCCTCTCTTGTCGACCGGCATTTACCACTTCCTCTCTCTCATCTTCCACATGCTGTAGTGCAGCTTGCCGAGCTAGCTCGTCTTACCTAGCATCTTCAGCTATGCAGGCCTCTCTTTGGTAGTGGTTTTCCATATTACGCAGTGCTCTTTCGATTTCTAGATTTAATGGAACAAGAGGATCTCCTCTACTCTGAGTGCTTGGCATTCACCGGAGAACAGCCTGTAGGTAACAAAAACACAAAAATAAATGTAATTAAAGAAATAACTACCAAAAAGTTAATTACAAGCTAATAACCTAGTTTCAGCCGTATTCCCCGACAACGGCGCCACTTTTTGATAATGCTCAAACCACATCTCTTACTGAAGTGAGAAGCAGACGTTGTCAATAAAGAACCCAACTAGAGGTTGGGGTCGATCCCACAGGGAATAGGGAGACTAGATTATAACCGGTAATTGAACTTGTAAGGTAGTTACTTATAAAAAGGGGGATTCTTGAGAAAATCAATAACAAAAGAAAATATCAAAATTCTGATGTTAAGTCAATATCAAAGGATAACTAGGGTTTGTGTTCCCCATGGGTTCATAACTACTTCGGGTATACACTTGTGATTATCACCAATACTTACTTATAGAACTGGTAACTTAGGTTCATTCAAACGACCGTTTGGTCCCTATTGAACGACTATACTCAATCACTCGACCAAGTCTCATGAGCAGTTTAAAAATTATCCGTTATTATTAAGTTCCAGATTTAACTATTCTGCGACCACAACTCAAGTTAATACAATGATTATCAAAATCAAGGCTTTGTTGTAATTCTCTTTTCCTAATCTCTACTTCTTCGACCAAAGCAAGTAAAGAGTTCGGGCAAGTCCTGACGTTGCACACCGTTAAGAATCATTAAAGATGAAGAGAATACAGTGTTTGTATTGATTTTAAGATCACTTTGTGTAACCCTAACTTGTTAATTCACCAAGGTTCCCACAACCCTAGCTATAGAGGTTTAGCCTTTCATAGTTGTAATGTTGTGAATTCCATTCATGATTAAAGACATAAAACAATACTTACAACAATGATTGAGAAAAACAGTTCCTTCAATTACTCCACAAAATCTTGAAGAACAAATAGTAAGAACAAGAAGAATTCAAGACAGGTTGATCACAAGTTAAGACCAACTCAATCCTCTCTTTCTCAAGGTTTCTAATCTCTAAAACTATCAAAATTGACGTCCCTATAAAAATAAAACCTAAAACATATTTATATAGAAACAAGAATCCTTTTCCTAAGCCAACAGGGCGAATTTCCATATCTATCACCGCCAGTGCCATGACTCGACCTACTATCTGTAGCATGCTCCTATGATCAGTAGCTTCCTCTCGTACAATCTCAGCTGGCTAAATTCTGGCTCAGTGCTGGATCTGGGTACGACCCGTACCATCAACTCACGACTTGTACTGAGCACCCGTACTTTGAATCAGAGATTTTGAAGTCCCCACTCAGATGTGAAATGTCAAACATGATAGGGGACTAAGAAAGTAAGGCACTCACTCTCTCAAAGAAGTTACGAGTATTATGTGTCAGATACCATAGGCTTGCCCTTATTTTCTCTGCATTGGTTTTCAGATGGTCAAGTTAAGATCACTATAGGACTTGGTATCGCTTGTAATGTAGGTTTTATAAGTGACTATTCCTTCCTTGGCACTACATACATTGGCTACACCATTCACCTAATTCACCCTTTTATTCTTTCATTCCCTTTTTTCCCCTTTTTTCCCTTTTATTCACTTTTGCATGGGTGTGGTGAGTTTTCACTTTTCAGCTTTTTCAAAATTTCTTAGAGCTTTATTGTTTAACATTTACAACATATTTTTGTTTTCTTTCTTTTCATCTCACCACACCTCATATTCCACCATTTCTTTCTTTTCTTTTCTTATTCTTTCTTTCATTCCCATCTTTTATGCACCCCTACTCTAGCCACCCTCAACATAAGTATTTAGCTTATATTGAGGTTCACAATATCCAAGGAAGGACTAGGGCCAAAGCAGGCTCATTACAAAAAATTGGTACAGTTAATCGATGAATCAAAGAAACATGGTCTATTAAGGCTCAAACTTGGGATCAAGGGATTGATGCAACTTTTGGTAGGGAAATATTGGCTAAAAGTTTGCTAAACAAACAATGGCCTATGATCATATCCTTGTTACACCCCGTAAATGTTTGACATGTAGATGGCCTATTCACATATTGGTTAAGAGTTTTAGAATGCCATACATGTGAGAGAAAGGCCCAGGGAGAAATCGGACAAGCGCCAAGTCAGAGAGTCGCAAGAGGGAGCCAGGCGGAACCCCTCCGTGATGGCAGTATGTCACGGGGTGGGGGGGTGGGGGGCTCCGCGATGAATGGCGTGTCACGGAGGCCCTGTTCAGGCCCCAAGTATAAAAGGCCTCCCACTTTGGTTTTAATCATTTAATTCCATTTTAATTTCCAGAAACGAGCATAGAATAGAGGGCACGAGAGAATCCAAAAAAATTTCATCCATTTACACTACTAAACGTGGTCCAAACTCGAATTAATCTTGGGTAGTAAAGTATTAAGCTGTCGGGAGCATTCCTGCGGAGTTAGTTTCATGAAATTCGGCCGGCTAATCGTCGTCCTACCGAGCTAAGGTTAGTGGAATTGCTCCAAATTAATGTCAATATACTCCTAGCCCTAAAGTGAGTATTTCTCCCTTCTGGACTTCCGAGAAATAGCGAGTTTTTGGCTTTTTTCAATAAGTCAAAGTTTGGGCTATATATATATCCATAGTAGTATTTTATTCCAGAATATTGATTTATTTAGTTCTAATTGCTATGAATGTTAATATAGTTGGAAGAAATAGCTGAATATTGGCCGAGTTATGCCAGTTAGCCGGAAAGCTGACAACTGAGGTATGTAAAGCTAGTTTCTTCGGCAAGTTAGTAATTCTAGAATAGGAAAATAGAATAAAAATCTGGAAGGAAGTTCCAGAAACCGAGTACTAAATATGCTTGTATTTTTATGTCATATTCAAAATAAAAGTCAATAAAATCAGTATCAGACAACAAGATCTTATCCCAGACTCAGTTTAACTCAGTATAGATTCAGTTTAATTCAGCAAGAGATTCATAATAAAATATCAGAACATGGATAGTATTTTCTGATTTAATATACATGTTATATGTGATTACTGTTGCTTGTTGAGACTTGTTTGTGATATGTGGGCACCCTTAGAGCTTCCTTGCCGCCCCAGGGTTAATAGCTGTGTCACTCGCCCACCAGAGGGTGAGGATACATCACTCCAAGGAGTGACACGTTGTCCACAATAGGACGAAGATGGGAGGCAGCATTCCCAATATCAGGCTGATCAGCATTACAGTATACCCTGTCGAGCGCTTGTGCCCAGGGCACAGATTACAGATTACAGATACAGATCTCAGATTACAGTTACAGGAGTCCTCCGGACTCAGATACAGTTATAGTCAAGGAACCAGAGAGCCCAAGCTGCATACCCATGGGGCCGGCAGGGTGCTCGTAGTTATTAGGTGAGTGGAGTGAATTTATTTCTGGATGGTTTGACCCGGGTAGGGGTATATAGATTGCATGTTGATTGGCACCTTCCGGCTTATGGGGGCTGGTATAGGTTCTTGTGTGCTATATATATATATATATGTTACTTACTAAATATATATACATGTTACTTATTAAATGGATAGTTAGCAGGACGCCGCATCGACAAGCATGATTCTTATCTTCCTTCCAGTACAGTTAAGCCCAGAAAAGATTATGCTATTCCAGAAAATTTTAACTATCCCCTGTCATTTCAGTAACTATCAGTATTACTGTTTATCTTCAGTTATGTTCAGTTTTACTTTGCATACTCAGTACCAGTGGTACTGACACCCGTTTGGGGGCGCTGCATTACTTTCCTGCAGGTACTCATAGACGAGGAGCCAATCCCTCGTAATTCCAGCCAGCACATAGAGTCATCAGCTCCTGTCATCCAGAGCTAGACAACTAGATGTTTGTTTCTTTTCTTTTGTTGTACAGTATGGGTAGGCCGGGGCCCTATCCCGACCATCTTATCAATATTCTTGGAGGCTTACAGATTGTATATTCCCTGTGGTTAGCTGTACCAGTCGTGTGAGGCCATATGTATGTTTTAGCTTGTTTACAATGGCCGTGTGGGGCCTTACTCAGTTGGTAGTGGTGACCTTGTCGGTCACGTAGTAGTTTAGCACCTGTTTTCTTGATTCAGAAGTAACTAGACCGCATGGTGGCCTTGTCGGCCCGCATAGGTTCCTTTATACTACCGTTGTTCTGGTTAGCTGTTGTTTCTCACAGGTGCTATAGGCCTAGTCGGCCGGAGGCTGTATTTACAGCTGTTATATAGCCTGTCGTTTTCTTGAATCCAGAGTTAGAGACAGCCTGGCACCAGAAGTGCTTTGGTTCAGTAGTCC
Organism: Datura wrightii; assembly: GCA_035772735.1. Lineage (NCBI taxonomy): Eukaryota > Viridiplantae > Streptophyta > Magnoliopsida > Solanales > Solanaceae > Datura > Datura wrightii. Next base: position 106,526,485 of record JASDFA010000027.1, on the reverse strand, counting down.
AGCTGTCCAGGTCTTAGTAGGGCACCAGGTGCCAGTCATGCCTCCCAAGGTGGGGCGTGACAAACTTGGTATCAGAGCAAGTCGTGTCCCAGGGAGTCTGCAAGCCGTGCTAAGTAGAGTCTTGTCTATGGATGTGTTGTGCACCACATAACATAGGCAGGAGGCTGCAAGGCATGATAGGATGTTTACTCTTTCTTCATATTCAGTCGTGCCATAGAGCAGTACAGTATAGGGTTGAGTCCCTAAAACTTATCATACTCTTTGTTTACAGATTAAAATGGTAGACCAGCGACACCCTGCCACAGGCAGAAGACTGGATACTGCAGCAGAGGAAGGCACCAGCAGGATGCGTCAGCTTCATTTAGAATCAACCCGATCTGAGGGCGATACAGAGGCGTCATCACAGCCTTCTCAGCAGTCCCCGCCTCACCAGGAGCCATTCAGAACGACAACTCCTCCGATAGCTCCTGTACCTACACCATCTGACCAGGAAATTTGAAGTGCAGTAGTTATGTTTGCACAAATGATGGCTACTCAGCGCAAGTCTGTGCCACCTGTAACAGCAGAGTCATCCGGTGGGTCTGGCAGTTCGAGGGTCCGAGAATATTTGGCACTAGGTCCCCCGCAGTTCACAGGGTCGGATCAGGCAGAGGACCCCCAGGATTTCCTGGACCAGATTTAGAGAATCTTTCGGGTCATGCATGTGACGTCTACAGAATCAATTGAGTTAGCGGTATTCCGGCTGTGGGATATTGCTGTGTTGTGGTATGAAAGTTGGGAAAGGTCCTGAGGGAGAGATATTGCCCCTCCGACCTGGTCCAGCTTCTCAGAGGCCTTCCTGGATTGTTATTTGCCACGGGAAATTCGACAGGCCCGGATGGATCAGTTTTTGCACTTGGAGCAGGGGGCTAGTAGTGTACGGGAATACGCCCTACAGTTCGATTCCTTGGCCCGCTATGATCCAACTTTTGTGGACACCATGCCATCCAGAGTCCACTGGTTTATTATGGGTCTGAACCCAGAATACATTGAGGCATGCATGACAGCTACGCTGTGGGAGGATATGGATATTGCTCGAGTGCAGGCCTTTGCCCAGACTATTGAGGGCCTTAGACAGCAGCAACAGGACAGTAGACGTATAAATCAGGAGCAACACCACAGGGATAGATCAGATGAAATACAGAGGGAGATTCAGAGAGGAGCCAAGCCCCGGTTGTCAGACATGCCACCTAGACCCCCACCTTCATCATAGAAATAGAGGGGTAGATTTATTCGCCGAGGACAGTCAGAGTCCGGTAGCAGTTCTCGAACCGTAGATTCACCTTAGTAGAGGAGGGCAGAGCAGAGCAGATACACACCCCCACCTTGCCCTATTTGCAACCGACCCCACATTGGAGCTTGCAGATATGGCTCCACAGGGTGTTATATATGCGGGCAGGAGGGTCATGTGATGAGAGACTGTCCAGCCAGAGGTCAAGGTAGCTGAGATAATCAGGACAGGGCATCAGCAGGGCCGCGAGCTCTTGCAGCCTCGGCAGGGCGTAGGCCCTCAGGTCTAACAGGTAGGGGCCGAGGTAGATCAGGGGCCCCTAGTTCAGGTACGGGCCCAAGCCGTACCTATGCAATACCAAGGAGGAAGGACTCAGAGGCATCCCTAGATGTGGTAACAGGTATGATGACTATTTTCTCACACCCTGCCTATGTATTGATTGATCTAGGATCTACTTTGTCCAACGTTAGCCCATTTATGGCTCAAAAGTTCAGTGTTGTACCAGAGTTGCTTCAGCAACCCTTTTCAGTGTCTACACCTATCGGTGACTCTATCAGAGCTAGAAGGGTTTATGGAGGGTGTACAGTAGAGGTTGCTGATCGTCAGACTATAGTAGATTTGGTAGAACTAGAGATGATTAATTTCGATGCCATTATGGGTATGGATTGGTTAGGGCCGTGCTATGCCAATGTAGAATGCTGGACCAAGACGGTCCGATTCCACTTTCCAGGGGAGGCAGTACGAGAGTGGAAGGGAAGTACAGCTACGCTAAAAGGTAGGTTTATTTCCTACCTTCAGGCGAGGAAGTTGATAGCTACGGGATGCATTTACCACCTAGTCAGAGTCCAGGATGTTCAGGTAGAGCCTCCGACTCTCCAGTCTGTTCCAGTGGTTAATGAATTCCCTGACGTATTTCCAGATGAGCTACCTGGTATTCCCCTAAAAAGAGAAATAGATTTTGCAATTGATTTGCTACCAGGCACTCAGCCCATATCAATCCCTTCGTATCGTATGGCTCCTACTGAACTCAGAAAATTAAAGGAGCAGCTGAAAGATCTGTTAGATAAGGGATTTATCAGGCTGAGTACTTCACCTTGGGGTGCGCCAGTTCTATTTGTGAGAAAGAAGGATGGCTCATGATCACGGGCAAAAATAGCATGCCCGAGATACGCTATATGACTTAAAGTAGTCTTGTTTATCTAAGTTATTGTATACATTTTCATGTAATTTTATATGAAGTGAAGATATGTGCTAACCAACATGATTAGCCTTTGTTTTGTAGGTTTTGATGACATTTGAGTAACTAATCCATGAGTTGGTGAAGTAGAGGCTTGGAAACAGAATTAACACGCGAACGTCGGCAAAGAGGAGGCACAAAACAGCCCACCTGCACATCGGCAACGTGCCACGGCAGGCAGGCTGATCACAACAGCCCACCTGCACGTTGGCAACGTGCCAAGGCAGGTTGGCTGCGTGACCAAGAGGTGCCAACGCGCTGCCCAAGCAGCGTAACACGCTACCAACGCGGCAGGGTGCTGCTGGGGCAAAGTTCGGGTGATTTCCAGAGAGCTTCCGCGTCCGTAGCGTGTCACGGAGGCAGTGCTCCGCGATGCACTCCTTGACACGTTGCTTGTTATTCCGGGAAAAAGTCCCACTACTATAAATAGCACACTTAGGTTCATTTTTCATTATTCTGACTTGGTGGAGCAAGGACATGGGTTACAGGCAGTTGAGGGATGAAAATATCAGGGTTTTTTCTCTCTTTCTTTCTTCTTTAATTCAATTGCTTGTATGATTAACACTCAATTAAAGATGTGTAATCCACAAATGAGTGGCTAATTCCTCTCCTTGCTGAGGTTATGAACAATTGTGATGAAATTTGATCATTGATTCTTTGGTTTTTGCATCTTTTCTTCCATGTTGTTCTATTAATTCTTGTTCTTACTGCATTAATGTGTGGCCTACGTTAATGTATATCTAAAAAGTCTGGTTTCACTCGAGAGAGCAAGAAATTGAAAAGTTGTGAATTAATAGGATATGTTGTTTACTTGGTTTGGGAAAATTGAGTCTTGATTTGCTTTCAGGATAGAAATATACTTGAAAGTTGTATTAGTCAATTTAGGAACTGGGTTTGTATGGATAGAACATGAATGGCATTTAATCACAGAAATGTAGGTGGATGGTTCATGATTCTTAAGTGAGGTTAAATACGAGAGTTTTAATCTCTTGGCAATAGTTCTTGGCTAGCAACTGGAGGAAAAGATCAACCAAATTATGATGATAATTAATTTCATTACATGTTCGTTTAACCTCAGCATGCTCTCATTCATAGTTCAGATTCAAAGTAGATAATTGTTTTAGCTTTAGTATAAAAATTATAAAACAAACTATCAACTTTTTGGTTACACTGTTGTCTGCATTTTTTAGAAGTAAAATATAGTACACTTGAGCAAATTGCACTTCATCCAAGTCTCTGTGGGATTGATACTTGGCTTACTAAAGCCACTTACTACTTGTTCGACCACGTGCACTTGCGTGTCGTTTTATATACCCACAAAACACCCGAACAAGTTTTTGGCGCCGTTGCCGGGGAATTGGCAATTGGTGAATTTGTTTTAAGTGTTAATTTACTATATTTTTTTTCTTAAGTGCTGACAACTTGGTCTTAGTGTTTGTTTTAATTCTTTTTCATTTTATTTTTTTCTTTTTTCGGATACCCTTATTGACATGACATCATGGAATACAAATGGTTTAAATGGTGGATACTGATATTTTGGTGAATCTTGTCTGAATTGCGGAGGACACCACTCGTGGCAACACTGTAACACGTGCAATATATGTGGTGGTCAAGATGGCCATTGGGATGGCTGTCCGAATGCATATTCCCCTCCCCCAATCCCCTACTATGATCCTTCTATTGTTTTTTCTGAATATAGGCATGCTGAAAATGAGGACTTGGGACGCCAAGCTCGAATAGAAGACATGCTGAAACAACTCTTGGAGCAATCAGAAGCAATGAAGGAGGCGATGGCAGTATTGAGAATTCAGCAAGAAGAGAATGCAGAGGCTCTAGAAAGGATGAGTGTCAAATTCACGGAGATGATTGCTGAGGCTGAAGCTTGTGATAAATTGCAGGTAACAATTTTAGCCGATCTTCAAGAGGAACTACAAGAGGAAGACAAGGGTGAATTTTTGGATGAAGCCCAACAATTAGAATCTCTTGAGTGTCCCAGTGATGGGCTCACACTTATGGAAAATCCATTCGTGGAAGAAGAGATAGAGTATCCCCCAGTTGACAGTAATGGAGAGATAGATGTCGATGCTGAGAAGGTGTTTACAAGTAAGGAGGTCAAACACAATGCAGTTTCAGAGTTGAGGTTTATTGGACCACACTCGAAGCATTTCTCGACATTAAGTTTGGTTGAAAACATAGAAATAGAGCCTTTCAAGCTTATAGACAAATGTCTAGAGGAGGACCAAGCCCCGTATATTTTGAAATTTGCTAACTCGGAGAGACAAAATGACTTCGCTTACTTAAGGGCCAATAAGTTCAAAAGAAAACATCTACTGCTTGGTCCTTACAATTTTTCACCACCACCCCTGGAGCATAAGAGGAAATTAGAGTAGAAATTAGGGGTGAGATTCATATCCTCAAGGTGGAGGAAAAAGCGGTAAAACTGGATACGTCGTGCCGCGATGCAAAATTAGGCGCTGCTTGGGAGGCAACCCAAGGGTACCATTTTAATTTCTTGCATTTAAGTTGATTTTATTTATTTTTTATCTTGCGATTGTTTTGGTAGAAAGTTAAGCACAGATGGAGGGGAAGTCTGAGTACCCGTGGTGGAGGAAGCTAACAAGCATGGAAGAGAAGAAGTGTAGGGTTGAACACCCACTTGTGCAAAGTTGAAGAAAGGCATGCTGTTAGCTAAGCCTAAAGGCCTCAGGAGTATTTCTCACCCTCTTTAAATGTTAAGTTGATGCTATGAGGACATAGCATGATTTAAGTGTGGGGTGAGGGAAATTTCTGCAAAATTTCAAAATTTTTGTGCTTAACGAGTGTTTGGTGGATGTAATGCTTGTGTGCAATTTGTGAGAAAATTGAAAATTGTTGGGAGTCAAGCATGAATTCATCACCCGTTGGTTTTTCTTTTCGGTTCTTTTCCGACGGGGGATATTTGAACCGAAGAATAAAATTTTTCTTTTTCTTCCCTTGGTCTGTATATAATGTTATTAGTCATATTTAGTGACTGTTTCCGACGATGGATGGATGACGACCGTCTTGAGGAAAAATTAGTCGGTAGGTGTTGGGTTTTTGAAACCATATCTAATTGGTGCTTGATGTTCTTTTTATGTGCTATACATGGTTGTAAGATGCAAGTATGTTCAGTGTGAAGCATGCAAGTGTATAACTTTTTTTGAGACACTTAGGCTCCTGAATTTGACTCAATATGATGGAAGCTTAATTCTGAATTCTTGTGATTAGCTGAGTAAGAGTCTACTGATTGTGTCTTGATTTGAGCATGTGCCATGAGTGTAAGGTTTTTGAGTATTTTGTGCTATTATGAAATGTCTAGAACTTGCCTGGTGTGTATATAAAACGAAATGAAGGATGTGAATTGTAGGAGATGATTTAGGCATTTCTTTGAATGAACCAAACTTTTATCCCTCATTATACCTACCTTGAAAAATTAATCCTAGTTAACCCCATTGAGCCTTGAGCCTATTCTTTGACAGCTGCAACATAAGCTTAATCCTTTTTCTTTCATTAGCCTTGAAATTGAACCAAAACTCCTAAGCGCTTAAAGGAAATATCCGAAAGAGTAAAGGAGTGAGAAGAATGAAAAAGAAGGGAAAGTAGCAATTGTAAGAGTTGAGAAAGGTCGAGGGTGCACTTGTTTGAATATGGGTGAGTATTAGTAGGGAGTAAGAAAATAAATAAATGAAAAGTTACTTATAGAACTCCTTACTAATAAGCTAAAAGTGCCTAAAGAAAGGGGGGAACAAAAAAGGAAAAAGAAAGATGAAAAGAGAAAAAGGTGAAGTGAGGGAAGGGAAGTTTGTAATGAAGGCGTGATGTATTAAAAGCACTTAGGAAAGATAGTCACTATTACTGGCAATAATAGTACTTACCCGCACCTAAGTTACATTACAACCTAAAAAGTCCTACTTGATCTTACATTCATACATCCTTAAATTAGTGGAATAAAACACTAAGGGCAAGCTTATGGGTTATTACATGATGCATGTGAATTCTTTGTGAGAGTGAGTGTAATTCTATGCATGTACCCACACATGTTGTGATATAAAAATTGTTTTTGCGTGTGAAATTGGGTAACTCTCTTTCCGTGAGGGGCACATGTTGAATGAAGGATATAATTCATGTGGGATTTCTTAATCAGTTGATTTGCATGAGTTTTCTAAGATTGAGAGTCGAGTCTTGAGGTTAAGAAGTCTTAACATAGTTGTACTTCGTTTCAATGATCAAATCAGGCATGCTCTATTTTTAGCTTGTATCTTATGTAATCATTATAGCCGTAACTTGAATTATCTTGCTAAATTAGTTATGTGGGAGTCTTCATATGCATGATATGTAAAAGGTTGTTTGAGGACGAACAAGGCTTTAAGTGTGGGGTTGTGATCACGGGCAAAAATAGCATGCCCGAGATACGCTTTATGACTTAAAGTAGTCTTATTTATCTAAGTTATTGTATACATTTTCATGTAATTTTATATGAAGTGAAGATATGTGCTAACCAACATGATTAGCCTTTGTTTTGTAGGTTTTGATGACTTTTGAGTAACTAATCCATGAGTTGGTGAAGTAGAGGCTTGGAAACGGAATTAACACGTGAACGTCGGCAAAGAGGAGGCACAAAACAGCCCACCTGCGCGTCGGCAACGTGCCACGGCAGGCAGGCGGATCACAACAGCCCACCTGCACGTTGGAAACGTGCCACGGTAGGTTGGCTGCGCGACCAAGAGGTGCCAACGCATTTCCCAAGCAGCGTGACACGCTGCCAACGCGGTAGGGTGCTGCCGGGGCCAAGTTCAGGTGATTTCCAGAGAGCTTCCGCATCCGTAGCGTGTCACGGAGGCAGTGCTCCGCGATGCACTCCGTGACACGTTGCTTGTTATTCCGGAAAAAAGTCCCACTACTATAAATAGCACACTTAGGTTCATTTTTCATTATTCTGACTTGGTGGAGCAAGGACGTGGGTTACAGGCAGTTGAGGGACGAAAATATCAGGGTTTTTTCTCTCTTTCTTTCTTCTTTAGTTCAATTGCTTGTATGATTAACACTCAATTAAAGATGTGTAATCCACAAATGAGTGGCTAATACCTCTCCTTGCTGAGGTTATGAACAATTGTGATGAAATTTGATCATTGATTCTTTGGTTTTTCATCTTTTCTTCCATGTTGTTCTATTAATTCTTGTTCTTACTGCATTAATGTGTGGCCTACGTTAATGTATATCTAAAAAGTCCGGTTTCACTCGAGAGAGCAAGAAATTGGAAAGTTGTGAATTAATAGGATATGTTCTTTACTTGGTTTGGGAAAATTGAGTCTTGATTTGCTTTCAGGATAGAAATATACCTGAAAGTCGTATTAGTCAATTTAGGAACCGGGTTTGTATGGCTAGAACATGAATTGCTTTTAATCACAGAAATGTAGGTGGATGGTTCATGATTCTTAAGTGAGGTTAAATACGAGAGTTTTAATCTCTTGGCAATAGTTCTTGGCTAGCAACTGGAGGAAAAGATCAACCAAATTATGATGATAATTAATTTCATTACATGTTCGTTTAACCTCAGCATGCTCTCATTCATAGTTCAGATTCAAAGTAGATAATTGTTTTAGCTTTAGTATAAAAATTATAAAACAAACTATCAACTTTTTGGTTACACTGTTGTCTGCATTTTTTAGAAGTAAAATATAGTACACTTGAGCAAATTGCACTTCATCCAAGTCTCTGTGGGATCGATACTTGGCTTACTAAAGCCACTTACTACTTGTTCGACCACGTGCACTTGCATGTCCTTTTATATACCCACAAAACACCTGAACAGCTCACTCCACATGTATATAGATTACCGGCAGTTGAATAAGGTTACAGTCTAGAATAAGTATCCACTTCCCAGAATAGATGATTCGTTTGATCAGTTACAGGGGCCAGATATTTCTCCAAGATTGACTTATGGTCCGGATACCATCAGGTTCGAGTTCATGAATGGGACATTCCAAAGACTGCCTTCAGGACCAGATACGACCATTTTGAATTTCTAGTCATGTCCTTTGGGCTGATGAATGTCCCAGCAGTATTATGGACCTGATGAACAACATCTTCAGACCATACCTAGACCTGTTCGTGATAGTATTTATTGATGATATTCTGGTGTATTCTTGCTCAGAGGCAGACCACCAGGATCATTTGTGGACAGTGCTCCAGATTCTCAGGGACCATCAGTTGTACGCCAAGTTCTCTAAATGTGGATTTTGGCTGAACTCAGTAGCTTTCTTGGGGCATATTGTGTCAGATGATGGTATATAGGTAGACACGCAGAAAATAGAAGCAGTAAAAACATGGCCTAGACCTACCACTCCGACCGAAGTCTGCAGTTTTCTGGGATTAGCAGGGTACTATAGAAGATTTGTTGAGGGATTCTCCACCATAGCGGCACCTCTGACTAAGCTGAAGCAAAAAGAAGTAAAGTTTCAGTGGACGGAGGCATGTGAGCAGAGTTTCCAGGAATTGAAAGACAGATTGACCTCCTCCCCAGTATTAGCATTTCTAGAAGGTACAAAGGGTTATGCAGTTTATTGTGATGCTTCGGGTATTGGGTTAGGATGTGTGTTGATGCAGCATGATAGAGTAATTGCTTATGCTTCCAGACAGCTGAAAGAAATCTACTGGTGGCCGGGTATGAAGAGGGAAATAGCAGAATTCGTAGCCCAGTGTCCTAATTGCTAGTAAGTAAAAGCGGAACACCAGAAACCAAGCGGATTGACTCAAGACATAACTGTGCCTCTTTGGAAGTTGGAAGCAGTAAATATGGACTTTGTAGTAGGATTACCCCGTACCAGACATAGAAATGACTCGATTTGGGTAATTATTGACAGACTGGCAAAATTGGCCCATTTTCTGCCAGTAAGAGCTACTTTCTCTACCGAAGATTATACAGAGTTGTATATCAGAGAAATAGTCAGACTGCACGATGTTCCAATATCCATTATCTCTGACAGAGGGGCGCAATTTACAACTAGATTTTGGAAATCATTTCAGAGAGGCCTGGGAACATAGATTAACCTGAGCACAGCATTCCATCCTCAGACAGATGGGTAGGCAGAACGTACTATTCAGACGCTCGAGGATATGTTACGAGCGTGTGTATTGGACTTTGGAGGAAGTTGGGATGAGCACCTACCACTTATTGAGTTTGCTTATAACAATAGCTATCACTCAGCTATCCAGATGGTGCCCTATGAGGCTTTTTGATCTCGGGCTAAAATAGCATGCCCGAGTGATGCTTTATACCTTAATTTAGTCTTGTTTATCTAATTTATTTATATGCATTCTCATGTTATTTTATGTAAATGTGAATGTATACTAACCATCATGATTAGTCCTTGTTTTTCAAGGTTTATAATGCATTTGAGGAACTAATCATAATTTGGTGAAGTGGAGGAATGAAATCGAGAGCAAAACGTGAAAGTCAACAAGAAAACATGCAATAACTGGCACCATGCGCGATAGGGGCCGTGGCACGCTGCCAACACTGCAACACTTGGCCAAAAATTGCATTTTTTGGCACATTCCAGTGAGGGTACGCGTTACCTCCGTACCACAGAGGTCAATTAGGGCGTTCAGCTCCGTGACACATTGCTATTCCACCACAGGCCAAATTTTGCATTTTTTCAGCATAGTATAAATTGAACCCTTAGCTCCTAAAATAATTTTGTCACGATTTTATTCTGGAAAACCACCTAGAAGTGAAGGGAGAAGTGTGAGAACGCACCTAGGGTTTGTCAAATTCCCTTCTCTTCTACCAATTCTTGTAAGTATGTTAATTTAGTTGTAGTTTCTTGTAGTTTAACGAACATGAATGGCTAGAACCCTTCCTCTAGGGTTGAAGCCATGAATTATGAATGTGTTTTTATGAAATTGTGTTGGAATTAAGTTATTGATTGTTGTTTTGTCTTGCATTCTGGATTATTGGTTGTTTTTATGATTGATCACCATGAAAATATACACGTTAACTTGGGCATTTTCTTGAGAAAGCATTTGCCTAGGTCAGAACATGAGAATGTGAGGAGCATGATTGTATCTCACGATATAATTTGTGTTAGGATAGAAATATACCTAATGCCTTGCTTGGTTGATAAAACGGGAGTATTTAGAGACTGACTTAGGTTTATCACATCACCACTCAAAGAAGTAGTTGTGTGGCTAAGTTGAGTTAAATGATTAGGTGCACGAGAGTCCCTACTCATTTCCACGTAAACCACATCCACGTAATTAATTGCCCACAAACTAGAAGTAGCATCCTCTCTCACAATGATTTAGTGAGGCTAGTTTGTCGTGTTTAGAGGCTCGAAAGGACCTGAGCATGCAATTCTAATTATGTGAGACGACAATCGATAGTTTCATACTGAACCCATTGCAATTCGTGATAGCATATGATTATCTGGTTTTAACTCTATGTTGCTCCTGGAGTGAATTCTGAATATTTTATTGACCGAAATTAGACTTAATTAAACCTCCCTCAAAAACTTCTCTAATCAACACTTGCAGTATTTAATATCACACTTGAACTAGATAGTTAGAAGAATGGGTCCAGTCCCTGTGGGTTTGACATTCCGGTTCTTTAAAAGAGCCACTATATTACTTGCACGACCCGTACACTTGCGGGCACGAACACTTTGTATGGGCGAAAATGCAGATCGCCAGTTGGCTGGTTTGAAGTAGGAGAGTCAGCGATAATTGGGCCAGATATTAGTCATCAGTTAGAGGAGAAGGTAAAGCTTATCAGAGAATGCCTACTGACTGCTTAGAGCCGCCAGAAATCGTATGCTGATGTGCGGCACAGAAACCTGGAATTTAATGTGAATGACTGGGTGTTTTTGAGAGTTTCTACAATGAAAAGGGTGATGAGATTCGGCAAGAAAGGTAAGCTTAGCCCGAGATTTGTTGGGCCTTATCAGATTCATCGAAGAATAGGCCAAGTAGCATATGAGTTGAACTTACCTCCATAATTAGAGTCTGTTCATCCAGTTTTCCACGTGTCTACGCTGAGGAAGTATATAGGAGACCCCTCTAGAGTTTTCCCAGTTCAGGATGTCCAGGTTATGAAAGAGTTGGCTTATGAAGAGGTTCCAGTAGCCATACTAGACAGACAGTTCACAGGTTGAGAACTAAAGACATTACTTCTGTCAAAGTATTATGGCGTAGTAGGAACCGAGAGGAGATGACTTGGGAAGCAGAGGAAGATATGAAAGTTAGATATCCTCAATTGTTCCAGACTTAAACAACCAGAGGTACGTTAGTATTGTTGTTTTATAAATTGCCTTATATTATGTGAATAAATGAAATAGTTGGCTTTTGTGATGAATACTAGTGTTGTGTGGAGTACCTGTATTGGACTTTTATGCGTTTCAGGATTTTTGAGATAGTCCATATTAAGGGGGAAGCTCTGCCAAAATTTTTATAGGATAAGTCAAGTAAGTTGGAATTCTTGTAAGTAGAAGTTTACATTCGAGGACGAATATTCTTAAGGGGGAGGATGTTACACATCGTAAATTTTTGACATGTAGATGGCCTATTAGCATGTTGGTTAAGAGTGCTAGAATGCCATACGTGCGAGAGAAGGGCCTGGGGAGAAACCAGAGTGGCGCCAAGTCGAAGAGTCGCAAGAGGGATCCATGCAGAACCCCTCCGGCGATGGCAGCATGTCACGGAGGGATGACTGGCGTGTCACTGAGGCCCTGTTTAGGCCCCAAGAATAAAAGGCCTCCCACTTCGATTTTAATCATTTAATTCCATTTTAAATTCCAGAAACGAGCAGAGAACAGAGGGCACGAGAGAATCCAACAGAATTTCGTCCGTTTACATTATTAAACGCGGTCCAAACTCGAATTAATCTTGGATAGTAAAGTATTAAGCTACCGGGAGCATTCTTGCAGAGTTAGTTTCGTGAAATTCGGCCGGAGAATCATCGTCCTACTGAGCTAAGGTTAGTGGAATTGCTCCAAATTAGTGTCAATATACTCCTAGCCCTAAAGTGAGTATTTCTCCCTTCTGGACTTCCGAGAAATAGCGAGTTTTTGACTTTTTTCGATAAGTTAAAGTTTGGGATATATATATATCAAAAGTAGTATTTTCTTCCATAATATTGATGAATTTAGTTCTAATTGCTATGAATGTGAATACAGTTGGAAGAAATAGCTGAATATTGGCCGAGTTACGCCAATTAGCCGGAAAGCCGACAACTGAGATATGTAAAGCTAGTTTCTTCGGCAAGTTAGTAATTCTAGTATAGTAAAATAGAATAAAAATCCAAAAGGAAGTTCCAAAAACCGAGTATTAAGTATGCTTGTATTTTTATGTTATATTCAGAATAAAAGTCAGTAAATCAGCATCAGACAGCAAGATTTTATCCCAGACTCAGTTTAACTCAGTATAGATTCAGTTTAATTCAGCAAGAGATTCAAAATAAAATATCATAACATGGATAGTATTTTCAGATTTAATATACATGTTATATGTGATTACTGTTGCTTGTTGAGACTTCTTTGTGATATGTGGCACCCTTAGAGCTTCCTTGCCGCCACAGGGTTAATTGCTGTGTCGATTTGCCCGCCAGAGGGTGAGGATACGTCACTCCAAGGAGTGGCATTCCGTCACAGTAGGACAAAGATGGGATGTAGCATTCCCCATATCAGGCAGATCAGCATTACAGTATACCCTATCGAGCACTTGCGCCCAGGGCACAGATTACAGATTACAGATACAGATCTCAGATTACAGTTACAGGAGTCCTTCGGACTTAGATACAGTTATAGTCAGGGGCATAGAGAGCCCAAGTTGCATACACAGGGGCCGGCAGGGTGCTTGTAGTTATTAGGTGAGTGGAGTGAATTTATTTTTGGATGGTTTGACCCGGGTAGGGGTATATAAATTGCATGTTGATGTGCACCTTCCGGCTTATGGGGGCTAGTATAGGTTCTTGTGTGCTATATATATATATGTTACTTACTAAATATATATACATGTTACTTATTAAATGGATAGTTAGCAGGACGCCGCATCGATAGGTATGATTCTTATTTTCCTTCCAGTACAGTTAAGCTCAGAACAGATTCTTCTATTCCAGACAGTTTTAGCTATCCCCTGTCATTTTAGTAACTATCAGTATTACTGTTTATCTTCAGTTATGTTCAGTTTTGCTTCGCATACTCGGTACCAATGGTACTGACGCCCGTTTGGGGGCGTTGCATTACTTTCCTGCAGGTACTCATAGACGAGGAGCCGATCCCTCGTGATTCCAGCCAGCACATAGAGTCATCAGCTCCTATCATCCGGAGCTAGATAGCTAGAGGTTTATTTCTTTTCTTTTGTTGAACAGTATGGGTAGGCTGGGGCCCTGTCCCGACCATCTTATCAGTATTCTTAGAGGCTTGTAGATTGTATATTCATGTGGTTAGCTGTACCGGGCTTGTGAGGCTGTGTGTATGTTTTAGCTTGTTTACAATGTCCGTGTGGGGCCTTACTCAGTTGGTAGTGGTGACCTTGTCGGTCACGTAGCAGTTTAGCACCTGTTTTCTTGATTCAGAAGTAACTAGACCACATGGTGGTCTTGTTGGCCCACATAGGTTCCTTTATACTACTGTTGTTCAAGTTAGCTGTTGTTTCTCACAAGTGGCTATAGGCAGTCGGCCGGAGACTGTATTTACAGCCGTTATATAGCCCTTCGTTTTCTTGAATCCAGAGTTAGAGCCAGCCTGGCACCAGAAGTGCTTAGGTTCAGTAGTCCAGCTGTCAGGTCTTAGTAAGGCACCAAGTGCCAGTCATGCCTCCCAAGGCGGGGCATGACAATCCTAACCAACCATTCTTAGCCTATGCAGACACCAACCAGGCAAGTTCTAGATCTACACCACAATATCGAACTGACTAATACACCTTACTCACACATGGTAAATGAACTATTTTCACCTCACCTATCTGGTTTATACATGGCTTAACAAGACTACTCATGCTGACAAAATAAATGACATCCAAAGATCCATAGCAATCATGCATTTTGTCACAAATACATAGCTACTGTATTAGAAAATTTTTAAACAGGGTTAATTTTTTAACAAAAAAAAAACTAGTGCAATTTTCTTGGCTGAGTACTCCTTAGCTACTTTCTAATTAAACAAAAATCACAAACTAAAAATAAAAATCCCAGACATGTCGGTTCTACTAGATAGCATGTCTTAGAGAAAAGACACACGATAAGAAAAACCCTTAGACGAAACAAAAATCCCAAAAATCACAAGTACACACCTTCCCCTTTTTTGGAAAGTTAGCTTCGTTCCCGAAGCATCATCTAGAAGATCATAGGAAAGAGAACATACCTGTGGCACACTAGGCGCTCCTATCATCTCGCAAAGGTTGTACCTCCGCTGCAATAGTGGCGCTAGCGGTGGCCGACACACTCAATTGTATGTCAATAGGGGGAGTGGTCCCCGCCTCAGCAGTCGTGGCTGCTTTGACGGCTTCTGAAATTGTCTGGGCTGAATGTGGCTCTCCCAGAGGGTCATGGCCACGGGAAAGCTCAAACTGGGGTGCGGTGGAGCTGCCTGCTCCTCTGCTCTCTCATGCAGCTTAGTCATATGTGTGTCATGAGTCTGCATGCTCGCTACTCTAGCCTACTTGCGCTCTTTCCTCTCCTACTTTCTTCTTTTTCGCAAACTCTCCTCACTAGAATCTTCAGCAGCTCTCTTCTTGTCTCTATCATCAGCTGCAGTCGGCTCCTAGTATGCCGCCAAATCAATATCCTCATGAAAGCTTGGAGTCTAGGTCCATAAGAGTGGGGGCTGCTAAAACTGTTGGTTGTCGTGATGACAACTCAACTACTTGGCTACGAAGAGTCCCCAACTCCACATGAAGACTGTTGGTATTGGTCTGCTCCGCCATTCTCTCATTGAAATGACTCTCAAAACTATCTAGGCGGGCATGTAGAGCCTGAGCTGCTTCTTCTATCTCTAACTTGACCCATGGTTTGACATTATCCATCATGGCCTGAATTTTACGCTCTGCCATGGTCAATCTCTTAGCTAGCTTTTGGAGGAAGTCCTGTGGTACCCAGATGTACCCTGTTGGTGTTTGAGCCTGCAAGCTGGGAGTGGTGTAGCTGAGGTGCTGGGAGCTAACTCTGAATGAACGGCGTCTGTATCCGGTGTCTCGCTTTGCTCCTATGTCATGGGGACATTCACCTGTACGTACCCTGCTGGCTGGGCTGCTAGGATAGCTTTAGGAATCCTTGATGTGCTTACCGGGTTCATCTCATCCCGGATAAGGCTTATGTCTGCAATCCTTTGGCTCCAATCACCCGCTCATCACCCCGTGGAACTTCTGCCTCAATGCATAATCTGAATACCAGACTCGAGAATGTGATAGTAGTGCTAACTCTCACTGCCTGGTCTCATATCTCATCGGCTATGATCCTCAGAATATTAATAGGGTAACGAGACATGAGGCATGCAACCAAAGCCACTTTGTTAGCACTCAGTGTGTTGTCATTGACCGTAGGTGCTAACCCATGATGCACTAGTGTCCAACAGGCTTTTGCAATGAAGTTCAATGAATTATTGGTCACCTGCTTTCCTCCTATAACCCATTCAACCTCATCCTTGTTCTCAGCAATCACCTCATCTAGCCGTTGCAGCTGCCTCTGTTGCTCTTGTACACTCAAGGATCTGATCTGCTTCATCGCCTCCACCCTGTAATCATACTCTGGCATCATCCTAGTAGGCAAGAACTGTGGGACGTATAACAATCGAGCAATGGTCCATTCGGATATATCAACTTCTTGACCTCGGACCATAACACTCTCCAGACAAGGCTGGTCTTTTATTTTTTGCCCTTCTTTTGCCTTTACCTTCAGTGTGGCCAAGTAGTTGGCATAGAACTCCCGAACTATATTTTCTGTGTACTATGTTGGTGTCTTGGCCATCCACTCAAAACCATAAAAGCTAAAAATCCACTTCTTCTCCTCAACTTCATTCAATGCGGTTGTGAGGATCCGCGGTTCTTCTTGAGTACTTCTCCGTGGCTTATTTTTGGAGGTGAGAGAGATGCCTTGTTCATAGGTTTCTTTGGCTCTGTTACACCCTGAAAACTTTTTGGTAATTATTTGATATTTGTATGCTATGTTAAGGGAAGTACGGGTTGTATATTTGCCGTAGAGGACAAGGGAAATCTGTACGAACGGAAAACGGAAGAGTATGTGAACTTCATAAGTAAGGGTCAACTTTAAATAATCAAATCTCCTAGTATATAATGAATTAGAAGCCCAACGATCTATCAAATTAAAGGTCGTTGAGTATAATTTTTAGAACATCAAACGGCTCCTCAATTGGAGTTCAGAATAAAAAGTTATAGGTGTTTTATGGTAGCACTATCGGGCAGTGACATGGCCACCACCCTAAAAACAGCCACCGCCCAAACACCTTTGTATTTTAAGTTTTTGGTTATGAAATCATTTTCAAAATTTCCATTCTTGAAGTGCTTGCTTTCCGTCTGAAATCCTCTCTATTTTGAAGTAGAAAAGCCTTAGAAACCAAGTGGAAATCCCTCAAGAAAACACCATCAAAACTCAAGCAAAAGTTGATGGAAGTGAAGGCAACATTACGGTGAAGTTGTTGCTGTCTTGTAGCTTCGTTTTGGCAGTGTTGTTGCTGCGTGTTTGGGAATATTTTTAGATAATGTTATGATCCATATTAGTAGGAATTGTTCATAAGAAATAGTAAGTCACTTCCCTCTTTTGAAATCTCTAATAAGTGTATGAATTTTCGAAGGAAAACTAGAAGAAAGTTATGGTTTGACTTGTAGTTGTTGTGCAGTTATTTTGCTGCGTTTTGGGCAGCAAGATTGCTGCGTTATTGGGAAGTGATTTGGAGGAAAATACTCCTATTATATCCAACAATATTCTCATGCCAAGGATAAGTGTTTCTAATTGCTTAACTTGCCTAAAAATCCTAGCTAAAGCTAGAGGTTGGAGGTTATGTTGGGCTGCCGTTGTTAGTATGTTGTTGTTGAAGTTCTGCTTGTTTTTGAAGGTTGGAATAGCTGTGTTTTTCTGAGAATATACTTTATATTTGTGGGAGTTTTTCATGAGAAAAGTGAGGTTATTTTCTACCTCTATTTTCCCCCAAAGTTGTAGAAACAAGTTGAAATAAGAAATGCTAAGCGTTGCCTTATTTGTTTGTGTTGTTACTTCCTATTGATGTAACATTTTGGATGGATAAATTGGCTTGAAACAGCCTTGTCACTTGGTGATAAACTCAAGTAATTTAAGGGTCTAAAGTTCTGGTTGTTGAAAGAAAGAAACGACATAAGAAAGCTTGCCGAAAAAAAAAGGTATGTAAGGCGCTCTTTGTCTATTGAATTTCAAGCCCGACTTCATGCCGAGGATTAATCGGCATTCCCCTATACTTGAGCTTCTGTAGTAGCATATTATGGTTCTTCCCAGTTGTTAAAATTACTTGGTATTAAGTTGTGTATTTTCTAAAGAGTTGGAACACATGAATGTAAAGTGGAGAGGGCAATTGCATTTGATTATGGTCATAGTTGTAATTTGATTCTGAAGTCCCCTCGGCGTGGGCACTGTGGGATGGTCCTTTACATTACATTATGTGTTTGTGGTTTCAAAGTTGTTTCAGATTATGGTTGCTAAGGAATTTGTAAACATGGCAAGATGACAACGCGCGGGCGAACCTAATAGTTGAAATCGGTTTTAACTCAATAAGGGTTAACGAGGGTACCAAAATGGAATTTCACTACAACAGTTACCTACCCTCTTATATTCATGTTTTAAGGTGCCTAGGGCCATGAGAAGCTTCCTCGATCCCTATCCCTTAAGATAAGAGACTAATTAATACGTTTCTTAATTAACCGATATATTAAACTTGGAAGAGAGAATCCGAATTGGTAAACTATTGATATTTCTATGGGATCATCTTTATTGGCAGGTTATGCACATTATCTTGATGTTAACATGTTAGACGAAAATCATAATATATATATGCTTATGCTTACATTCAAATTACGCGCTAAAGCGACAATGATTGTCTTTAGAAAGTCGCTATATGTTTATTAGAGATCTGGAGTTATCTAGACCTCCTGAGAATTGCAGGCTTTAAGTAGACACGTCGCATGTACTTTGAAAGTTGTAGATGTGTAAGGAAATTAACCTAAGTGTAAAAGTTGAGGCACTAGTAGCAAAGGAGAGATAAGAGTAAATGTTAGACCTTTTAAGGTAATATGTGAGGTATATGCCTTCTGTCCGTAGTTGATTTCAAGAACCTTTGAGCGACGTTAAAATATGAGCAAGACGAGTTTAAGAGACAAGGTTGGCAATTAGGTAAGAAGGTAAGTGCGTACAAGAATTGCTGGAATAGTGAACACGAGAGTAAATAATTAGGCAGGGAATGATGAATCCTGTTTGGAAAAGAATTTAACATGAATATGAAAAGTAGAGCTAAAGGTTGTTAAATTTGATGATAAGTGTTACGATTGTTAATGAATTAGGCAAATAGCTAGCAAGATTTACCCTATTCTAAACACGTTTAGCAAGAGAGTTATAAATAAAGTTGTTTATGTTCAGTTTTGTTAAGCTAATGAAAGGCCAGTAAAGTGTTAACTCCTTAAGAAATAATTAGAATAGAATATTTTGATATAGTGACTCAAGTTAAAGAGAAGTTCTTCATTTTACTTTTAAACAATTATCTTTGATTATTTGTTCTAAGAGTTGGATTAACTTTTTCAAGTTTTAAATGACTTTATTTTTCTTGGAAGTTTCTAAACTGTTTATAATGTTGCTAAGCTTTTCTAAGCTCCACATATATTGCAATGTTTCACATGAGCTTTTCCTACGTTGTCTGAAGAACGACTATAAGTCTTTGTTTATCTTAAGGCAACCCCTAGATAGTTGCCTAGCATTTGTATATTAAAGAGCTCCAGGTTTAAGATACACAAGTTATGTCTTCCTGTTCATAAGTTACCTCAAGTTTTGATATGATGTGCAATGAATGAGGTATGCTCACAATTCTTGATATGAAAGTATGAAAGTCAAACGAGTTTAGGCACGAAATGAATGCTAAGATTGTTAGTAGAAAATGTTAGGTTAAGTGATTCCTATCTGCTCCTCGTGTTAGAATTGCTAGAAGATGTTTAAAATCATGAACGTGAGTCTACACATGTCTTTATGATATTCCAGTTATAGGAACTTCCCTAGAATTCATTCACAGCATATGTATGTATTTAAGTGCTAAATGGAAGACCTATATATGTATGGCATAATTGTAGTATTAGGGGTCGTGGTAAGATCCTACACATGTTATAGTTACTGATCAACATATTTTATGGTTTCTAGTATTCAGATAGTTTGTATGAGCTCTGTCAGCTCCATTTATGATGGTGATTAAGATTTGTTTTTATTTTACCCCGGTGTGGTACACTGACTTGAGATCTTTTTATTTTACCCCGGTATGGTACATCGGTCGGAGATATTTTTATTTCACCTCGGTGTGGTACATCGGCTGAAGATATTTTTATTTTACCCCAGTGTGGTACATAGGCTGAAGATATTTTTATTTTACCCCAGTGTGGTACACCGGCTGGAGATCTTTTTATTTTACCCCAGTGTGGTACATCGGCTGGAGATATTTTTATTTTACCCTAGTGTGGTACACCGGCTGGACGAATTTAATATATGGATTTACGGTTGGCTGGCCGCTGGCATTACAACTATAGTTTCTTTCTTGTGTATTTCTTAATTGCATTTTCATCTCATTATAGAGTTATTATTAGGTTTTAGTTTCCAGGATTCCAGGTTGTTACCATTCCCTATTTCTGGTTCAGTTATCTTGAGTTCAGTTATGTTATAGTAAGTTGTTATCAATTACAGGTTGCTGAGTTCTAGGTTATATTTATCCTTTATATGTTTATGTGCTAAGTTAGTTATTACATGATTGTTATCTCATGGTTATAGTTTTAGCCTTACGTACCAGTACATTTCATTCGTACTGACGTCCCCTTGCTTGGGGACATGTGTTCGTGCCGCAGGTGCAGGTAGAGGTCAGGATGGCCAGTTGAGTAGCAGTTCGTGAGATCAAAAGATGGTTAGTATGCTCCTTTCTTCCTGGAGCTAGGGCTTAGTTATTTATGCTTGAGTTTTGAGATGCAGTTATGGGTAGGTCGGAGCCCTGTTCTGACCATCAGTCAGTTTACTCTTTAGAGGCTTTGTGGACTTAGTGTGTACAATTTTATTCAGTTTGTGGCCTCGTCGACTTATTGTGACATGGTTTAGCACACTAATTGCCTTGGCTGCATTTCGATTATTTACCCCGTACTGTTGAGACCTTATTGGTCCAGTTTATTCTTCAGTTCATTAATAGATCGTGCTATAGAGAAAAGATATAAGGGCTGTTTGAAGTCTTAATCGTGCTTATGTTTTAGAATTCACCTGAAGTAAGGCAGATGGATATGAGATTACTGAAAGGGTCCTAGTCACCCCTCTTGTCAATCCGAGAAATAGATTATATGCTCGAAATGAGTTTTGTTTTACTCCCCTGTTATAGTTTGTCTAGTTCTAGTCAGAGCTACTGTGAGAAGGGATTCAGCCCCTCATGTTGTCCCAGTTTCAGTAGATCCAGGAGGAGGTAGAGTTTTTATTTTCCTCCAGCACCTTCAGCTATATCAAAGGGATGAGATTTTGAGGAAGCATTTCAGATGTTAACCCGAATAGTGATATTTCAAAAATCAGCTGTTGAAATTAATGGCAGGGTCTAGTGGAATAATTTTGAGAGCTTTAGTGCTCGTGGGTTTTGAGCCTAACCCCCCTAGCCTTTACGAATCAGTACTTACAAGGGGAACTTCAACGAGTTCGAGTTAGTATGTTTTTGTACCTAAAGCAGGGCAGCATGAGTATTAGCGAATATAGTCTTAGGTTTAATTCTTTGGTTTGATATGCTTCAGATAGGGTGCAAAATATGAGGGGGTATATCAATTGTATTAGGTTTGATAGAGGATCTGATTCACCATCTTCAAGTACCGACGTAAAAGTAGAATAGAGTGGGGGATACCAGGTCAACAGGATTATTTAAGGCTCCTTGCAGTGTTTCAAGGAACTAGGTGGCCAAACATTTAGTTTATCTTGAAGACTTAGTCCCTTTCTGTTTTCCTAGATCACGCTTTAGTTTTAGTTATCAAGACCACCAATAATGGGTCGTGGTAAAAGAAAAGGTAAAAGCATAGCTTCAGATTTAACATTGATCTTGTATATTAAGTAGTGAACGGAAAGTGGTATTGGAGTTAATTATATGCCGTGGTAGTGTATAAATTTGCTTATGGTTAGAAAAATTCATCGATTATGTAGTGTTAAGACATGTATGCCTTATGTCAGATAAATAAAATGAGTTAAATAAATATAGTTTGATGTGAAGCAACGACTGGAAAGGATATGTTTATGAATATATGGAATGTATGTTTGTGATGGAAGACAAGGATAAGTTAAAGGTGTTGTGACATTTGAGGACGAATGTTTCTGGGGGGGGGGGGGAAGATGTTACACCCCGTAAAATTTTTGGTAATTATTTGATGTTTGTATGCTATGTTAAGGAAAGTACGGTTTGTATAATTTCCGTAGATGACAAGGGAAATGTGTACGAAAGGAAAACCGAAGAGTATGTGAAGTTCATAAGCAAGGGTCAATTTGTAATAACCATATCTCCTAGTATATAATAAATTAGAAGCCCTACGACCTATCAAATTAAAGGTCTTTGAGTCTATTTTTCATAACATTAAACGGCTCTTCAATCGGAGTTCATAATAAAAAGTTATAGGCATTTTACTGTAGCACTATCGGGTAGTGACATGGCCACCGCCCAAACACCTTTATATTTTAAGTTTTTAGTAATGAAATCATTTTCAAATTTTCCAGGTTTGAGGTGCTTGCTTACCTTCTGAAATCCTTTCTTTTTTCCAGCAGAAAATCCTTAGAAACAAAGAGGAAATCCCTCAAGAAAACACCATCAGAACTCAAGAAAAAGTTGATGGAAGTGAAGGCAACATTGCGGTGAAGTTGTTGCTGCCTTGTAGCTTCATTTTGGTAGTGTTGTTTCTGTGTGTTTGGGACTATTTTGAGCTAATGTTATAATCCAAATTAGTAGGAATTGTTCATAATAAATAGTAAGTAACTTCCCTCTTTTGAAATCTCTAATAAGTGTATGAATATTTGAAGGAAAACTAGAAGAAAGTTACGGTTTGTATGTTGACTTGTTGTAGTTGTTGTGCTGTTATTTTGTTGCGGTTTGAGCAGAAAGATTGCTGCGTTATTGGGAAGTGATTTGGAGGAAAATACTCCTATTATATCCAACAATATTCTCATGCCAAGGGTAAGTGTTTCTAATTGCTTAACTTGCCTAAAAATCCTAGCTAAAGCTAGAAGTTGGAGGTTATGTTGGGCTGCCGTTGTTGGTATGTTGTTGTTGAAGTTCTGCTAGTTTTTGAAGGTTGGAATAGATTTGTTTTTCTGAGAATATACTCTATATTTGTGGGAGTTTATAATGAGAAAAGTGAGGTAATTTCCTACCTCTATTTTCCCTCAGAGTTGTAGAAACAAGTTGAAATAAGAAATACTAAGTGTTGCCTTATTTATTTGTGTTGTGACTGCCTATTGATGTAACATTTTGGCTGGATAAATTGGATCGAAACAGTCTTTTCACTTGGTGATAAACTCAAGTAATTTAAGGGGCTAAAGTTCTGGTTGTTGAAAGAAAGAAACGACATAAGAAAGCTCGCCGACAAAAAAGGTATGTGAGGCGCTCTTTGTCTGTTGATTTTCAAGCCCGAATTCATGCCGAGGATTAATCCGACATTCCACTGTACTTGAGCTTCTGTGGTAGCATATTATGGTTCTTACCAGTTGTTAGAATTGCTTGGTATTAAGTTGTGTATTTTCTAAAGAGTTGGAACACATGAATGTAAAGCGGAGAGGGCAATTGCATTCGACTATGGTCATAGTTGTAAATTGATTATGAAGTCCCCTCGGCGTGGGCACTGTGAGATGGTACTTTACATTACATTATGTGTTTGTACTTTCAAAGTTGTTTCACATTATGGTTTCTAAGGAAATTTGGTAAACATGTCTAGAATATGACGTGCGGGCAAACCTAATAGTTGAAATCGGTTTTAACTCAATAAGGGTTAACAAGGGTAACAAAATGGAATTTCTCTACAACAGTTACCTACCCTCTTATATTCATGTTTTAAGGTGCCTAGGGCCATGAGAAGCTTCCTCGATACCTCAACCTTAAGCTGAGAGACTAATTAATACGTTTCTTAATTAACCGATACGTTAAACTTGGAGGATAGAACCCAAATAGGTAAACTATTGATATTTCTATGTGACCATATTTATTGGCAGGTTATGCACATTATCTTGATGTTAACATGTTAGACGAAAATCATAATATATATATGTTTATTCTTATATTCAAATTATGCGCTAAAGGGACAAGGATTGCCTTTAGAAAGTCGCTATATGTTTATTAGAACTCTTGAGTTATCTAGAGCTCTTGAGAATTGCTGGCTTTAAGTAGACACATCGCATGTACTTTGAAAGTTGTAGATGTGTAAGGAAATTAACCTAAGTGTAAACGTTGAGGCGCTAGTAGCAAAGGAGAGATAAGAGTAAATGTTAGACCTTTTAAGGTAATATGTGAGGTATATGCCTTCTATCCGTAGTTGATTTCAAGAACCTTTGAGCGACGTTAAAATATGAGCAAGACGAGTTTAAGAGACAAGGTTGGTAATTAGGTAAGAAGGTAACTTCGTACAAGAATTGCTGGAATAGTGAACACGAGAGTAAATAATTAGGTAGGGAATGATGAATCCTGTTTGGAAAAGAATTTAAGATGAATAGGAAAAATAGAGCTAAAGGTTGTTAAATTTGATTATATGTGTTACGATTGTTAATGAATTAGGCAAATAGCTAGCAAGATTTACCCTATTCTTAAGACATTTAGCAAAAGAGTTGTAAATAAAGTTGTTTATGTTCAGTTGTGTTAAGCTAATGAAAGGCCAGTAAAGTGTTAACTCCTTAAGAAATAATTAGAATCAAATATCTTGAGATAGTGACTCAAGTTAAAGAGAAGTTCTTCATTGTACTTTTAAACAATTATCTTTGATTATTTTTTCTAAGAGTTGGATTAACATTTTCAAGTTTTAAAGAATTTTATTTTTCTTGGAAGTTTATAAACTGTTTATAATGCTGCTAAGCTTTTCTAAGCTCCACATATATTGCAATGTTTCACATGAGCTTTTCCTACGTTGTCTGAAATATGACTATAAGTCTTTATTTATCTTACGGCAGCCCCTAGACAGTTGCCTAGCATTTGTTTATTAAAGAGCTCCAGGTTTGAGATACACAAGTTATGTCTTCCTGTTCATAAGTACTTTGAGATGTGATATGATGTGCAGTGAATGAGGTATGCTCACAATTCATGATATGAAAGTGTGAAAGTCAAACGAGTATAAGCACTAAATGAATGCTAAGATTGTTAATAGAAAATGTTAGGTTAAGTGATTCCTCTCTGCACCTCGTGTTAGAATTGCTAGGAGATGTTTAAAATCATGAACGTGAGTCTACACATGTCTTTATGATATTCCAGTTCTAGGAACTTCCCTAGAATTCATTCACAGCATATGTATGTATTTAAGTGCTAAATGAAAGACCTATATGTGTATGGCATAATTGTAGTATTAGGGGTCGTGGTAAGATCCTACACATGTTATAGTTACTGATCAACATATTTTATGGTTTCTAGTATTCATATAGTTTGTATGAGCTCTGTCAGCTCCATTTATGATGGTGATTAAGATTTGTTTTTATTTTACCCCGGTGTGGTACACCGGCTGGAGATCTTTTTATTTTACCTCGGTGTGGTACATCGGTTGAAGATATTTTTATTTTACCTCGGTGTGGTACATCAGCTAGAGATATTTTTATTTTACCCCGGTGTGGTACACTGGCTGGAGCTCATTTTATTTTACCCCAGTGTGGTACATCGGCTGGAGATATTTTTATTTTACCCCGGTGTGGTACACCGGCTGGACGAATTTAATATATGGATTTACGGTTGGCTGGTCGCTGGCATTACAGTTATAGTTTCTTTCTTGTGCATTTCTTAATTGCATCTTCATCTCATTATAGAGTTATTATCAGGTTTTAGTTTCCAGGATTCCAGGTTGTTACCATTCCCTATTCCTGGTTCAGTTATCTTGAGTTTAGTTATGTTATGGTAAGTTGTTATCAATTACAGGTTGCAGGGTTCCAGGTTATATTTATCCTTTATATGTTTATGTGCTAAGTTAGTTATTACAGGATTGTTATCTCATGGTTACAATTTCTGCCTTACATACCAGTACATTTCATTCATACTGACGTCCCCTTGCTTGGGGACCTGCTTTCATGCCGCAGGTGCAGGTAGAGGTCCGGATGGCCAGTTGAGTAGCAGTTCGTGAGATCGACAGATGGTTAGTATGCTCCTTTCTTCCTGGAGGTAGGGCTTAGTTATTTATGCTTGAGTTTTGAGATGCAGTTATGGGTAGGTCAGAACCCTGATCCAACCATCAGTCAGTTTACTCTTTAGAGGATTTGTGGACTTAGTGTGTACAATGTAATTCAGTTTGTGGCCTCGTCAGCTTATTGTTGTTTGGTTTAGCACACTAATTGCCTTGGTTGCATTTCGATTGTTTACACCCTAGTGTTGAGACCTTATGGGTCCAGTTTATTCTTCAGTTGATTGTGACAGGTGGCCCGGATGGCCTAAGTGTTACAGTTACAAATGTCATATAGCCAGCTTCTCGATCAATCATGAATCGAGTGCCAGTTGTACCCTACCCCAATTTTGGGGCGTGACAGGCTCCCGACACTCTCCACCGGATTGTGAAGTTTTCCCTGGGTGGGTTCTGCTCTTCTGCAACAGCCGAAGCCTTTTCCTCCGACTCATCACTGTTGCTTTCCTCTTCACTATGGGTCTCTCTTGACCCTTCCTCAGCATTAGAGTCGCTCCCTGACTTTTGGCGTTCCTCTCTCTCTAACTCTCTCTTCAAACTGGGGAGCTTGAGTGGATGTGGAAGTGGTTGCTTCCGCTTGGACCTTTGCTCTCGCCCTAGTGGTCCTAGTTCCATCGGTGTACGAGGTGCCTATTTGATACTCCTCAAATGAACCACTAGGTGAGTCTCTAGCCTTGTCAGACTCTTAGTCAGACGGTTGATCAATCAATCTCCTTTAGGATGTTGATTTATCTACCCAGCATTTGTATGTCATTGTACCTATAGAGAAAGAAGTTAGCATTCCGTTTTTGAAAAAGAAGAATTAGAAAGAAAATGATCTGAATTTCATCACGGGTCATCACTACGAATCATACCATAAAGGTATGACCCGGGGAAAGTCATAGAATTGCATTAGTTTTCAATACGACTCGCAGGTACGACTCGTACCACAAGGGTACGATCCGTACTACGAGTCATACCACAAGGGTACGATCCGTACTACGAGTCGTCTAATGAAGCCCTGCTTTTATGTTGTTATGAATTTTTTCATGACTCATGTTATGACTCATAGGTCAATTCCACGAGTCATAGGAAGGACATTTTTACACCATTATGTTCATATTGGTGGCACGAGTGCTCAGTACGACTCGTAGTGGCATTCTACAGTCCGTATTGTGCCTCGTACCACTTCAAATTATCTTTTCTCAGTTTTTGCAAGAACTCTTTTTTTTCAATTTTTAGGGTAGTCAGACTCCCCCCCTAAGTATAGGCACATCAATCACTCAATTTAACTCAAGCCCAATCTTTCCCTTTTCTTAACCCACTACCCGTAACTCATTTATTTTTAAAAACTTAATTCATCTAGAGTCTAGAATCTCTTTTAGTCGAAGAAGCACAGTAACAACACCCTGACCATTTTCCATTATCAACATCATATTCCAAGTCAAGTCACTAACTCATAGAGGTTTTGACACCTTCAAGCTCAATATGTGACTTTTTAACAATTTTTAACACAGCACACTTACTTGATTGATGCTTCATCAACGGTAGCTGACAATCCTAGGGTTTTCTAAGCTTGAGTCGAGCAAGAAGTTCGCTTGATTCTTTAGTTGTTGTTGAGTTAGGGTAGGGGAAGTGGAGTGGAGTCGTGTGTTTGAATGTTTGAGTGTGGGAGAATGGATTGAGGAAGTTTAAATAGGTAAGGGCAAAATAAAAAAAAATTGGGCCGAGTCAGGTATTAATGCTAATTTCAACCCGTCACGACTTGTACCACGAGTCGTAGGAAGATCCTATGGCTTGTCCCTTGGACTCGTGGGTAACTTGTTAAAGAAACTTACCTGACGACCTATGAATACATCCCATGACTCGTACCATTGAGATATGATTTGTAGGATGACTCGTAGGTCGGGGATTGGAATCTTTCTGTTCTGAACCTCACCACGACTGCTGCTACGGCTCATAGGATCTCATTACGGGTCATATTGAGAGCCATAGCAGCTGATGTTTCATCCTCCTGTTTTTAATTTTCCCTGCACACTGAGCACACATTAGTTCATTAACTTGGGTTTCCTCCCAAGAAACGCTTGATTTAATGTCGCGACACGACGTAGGTAGGTTGGTTACTCAGACTTCACTAGTTCACCACTTGGGTTGCCTCCCAAGAAGCGCCTGAGTTAATGTTGCGGCATGACGCAAATCTCTTGATTGCTCAGAATTTGTCAAGTGATTCATACTCATCCTCCAGTGATGAGATCACACTAAATTCCTTAGGTTGCTTCATTGTCTTGCAGATGTTGAATGTGACCTCCTCTTGATTTATCCTAAACTTCAACAGGCCAGCTTCTACATCTACTAGGGCTCTCCCGGTCGGAAGGAATGGTCTCCCTAAAATGATGGGGACCTCATAATCAACCTCGCAATCCAAAATCATGAAGTTTGCTGGGAATATAAATTTATCTACCTTGACAAGCACATCGATCAGGATCCCCACCGGTTTCTTAACTGTTCTGTCGGCCATCAGTAGCCGCATGTTGGTTGGTGTAGGAGTTCCCAATCCTAACTTCTTGATTACAGCCAAGGGCATCAAATTAATGCTAGATCCCAGATCACAGAGTGCCCTTGCGAACTCAACATTACCAATCATGCATGGTATAGTGAAGGCACCTGGGTCCTCCTTTTTTTTTTGCTAAGATCCTTGTAGCTATGGCACTGATCACGGGCCAAATAGCATGCTCGAGTGATGCTTTATATCTTAATTTAGTCTTGTTAGCTAATTAATTATATACATTTTCATGTGATTTTATATAAATGTGAATATATGTACTAACCAACATTATTAGTCCTTTTTTTGTAGGTTTTAATGAATTTGAGGAACTAATTCATAAGTTAGTGAAGGAGAGGAATGGAGTTGGGAGCAATGTGCG
The DNA here is from genome assembly GCA_035772735.1 of Datura wrightii. NCBI lineage: Eukaryota > Viridiplantae > Streptophyta > Magnoliopsida > Solanales > Solanaceae > Datura > Datura wrightii. The sequence continues at coordinate 106,497,471 of JASDFA010000027.1, read as the reverse complement.
AAAGTCAGCAAGGAGCATGCCTTGGCAAGGCTGGCCGCGTCAGGCAGCGTGCCAAGCTGTGCGTGTGCCGCGCCCAGCGCCGTGCCACGCCCATGCCAGGCGCACGAGACAAGGCAGCATGCAGGCAGGCTCCAGCGCTCCAGCACGCCAGTGCCGGGCCACGCCAGGCCAGCTGCACGCCAGCAGCATGCCAACGCGCTGCATGAGCAGTGAGTCACGCTAACCAGCGCGGTGACCCTCGGCAGATTGGCATCCTGAGGCAATTTCCATAGAGCCTCCGCATTACCTCCATATCATGGAGGCACTGCTCCGCGATACACTCCGTGACACGGAGCCATTCCACGACAGGCATAATTTTGTAAAATTCTCATTTACTATAAATAGGTCCCTTAGCTCCTAAAAAATCATTCGGTGATGATTTTATTCTGTAAAACCACCTAGGAGTGAAGGGAGAAGTGGGAGAACTCACCTAGGGTTTGGCAAATTCCCTTCTCTTCTACCAATTCTTGTAAGTATGTTAGTTTATTATAGTTTTTCCTTGTAATTGTACGAACATGAATGGCTAGAACCCTTCCTCTAGGGTTGAAGCCATGAGTATGATTGTGTTTTACGAATTTGTGTTGGAATTAAGTTATTGATTGTTGTTTTGTCTTTCATTCTGGATTATTGGTTGTTTTTATGATTGATCACCATGAAAACATACTCGTTAACTTAGGCATATGCTTGAGAAAGCACTTACCTAGTGTCTGGTGGTTTGGTATAGGTTAAAAACCGACACGCAAGTGCACGTGGTCAAACAAGTAATAAAGTGGCTAAGTAAGCCAAGTATCGAACCAAGGAGACTCTGGATAAGTAAAATTGCTTAAGTATACTATATTCTAGCTTACTTCTAATTATGCTGACAACAACGTAACCAAAAGTTAAATAATTTTTGTTTATAAATTATATACTAAAACTATTAACAAATATTTACTGTGAATTGAAACTATGGATATGAGCATGCCAAGGTTAAGAACAAGTAATGAACTTGATTATAATCATAATTTGGTTAATCTTCTCTTCCTGTTGCTAGCCAAGAACATTAGCCTAGAGATTAAAACTCTCGTATTTAATCTCACTTTAGAATCATAAACCATTCGTCTACATTTCTGTGATCAAATGAAATTTATGACCTAGCAATACAATTCCGGTTCCTAAATTGACTAATACGGCTTTCAAGTATATTTCTATCAGGAAAGCACATCAAAACCCAATTTTCCCAAATCAAGTTAAGAACAATACCCTATTAATTCACAACTTTCCAATTTCGTGCTCTCTCGAGTGAAATCAGACTTTTTAGATGTACATTAATGTCGGCCACACACTAATGCAGTAGAAACAAGAATTAATAGAACAACATGGAAGAAGAAGATGAAAAACCATACAATTCAATAATCAAAATTCATCACCATTGTTCATAACCTCAGCAAGGAAGAGAATTAGCCACTCATTTGTGGATTAATCATCCTAAAACAAGTGTTAATCATACAAACAATTGATTGAAAGAAGAAAGAAAGAGAGAAAAACCCTTAGCTTTTTCGTCCCTCAACTGCCTGTAACCCACGTCCTTGCTCCACCAAGTCTGAATTTATTAAAAATAAGCCTAAGTGTTCTATTTATACTATTGGGAATTTTTCCCGGAATAACAAGCAATGTGTCACGGAGGCCAACGCGGAGCACTGCCTCCGTGACACGGCGTGGACGCGGACCCTCACTGGAAATCCAGGGTCCGGGAATATAGCCTCAACGTGGCACGACATGCAACGCGGAGGCTTGCCTCCGTGCCACGGAGCTGTCGCGAGGCTTCACTGGAAATTGCCCAATTAATTCATCCTCCATGCAGTGTGCCTCCGCGATGGTAGCGTGGCACGGCTCCATCGCGGAGCCCCTTTACATTGTGCATTCCAATGTCTTTTCCGTGCTCGCATCCAAGTCCAACTCCAATATAGTTCCAACATGCATTTTTGCTCCTCTAAATCATATTTTACCTACAAAACAATGCTAATCATGTTGGTTAGTATAAATTCACATTTTATTACCAATTACATGAAAATGTATACACATTGCACAACAAACAAGGCGAAAATGATACGTTTGAGTATCACTTGGGCATATAAATCTGCCCAAGATCACCTAGGTCAGAACATGAGAATGTAGGGAGCATGATTGTATCTCACAGTATAGTTTGTGTTAGGATAGAGATATACCTAATGCCTTGCTTGGTTGATAAAATGGGATGAGTTAGATACCAACTCATAATTATCACATCACCACTCGAAGAAGTAGCTGTGAGGCTAAGTTGAGTTGAATGATTAGGTGTACGAGAGTCCCTAATCATATCCACGTAGACCACATCCACGTAATTAATTTTCCACGAACTAGAATTAGCATACTCGCTCTCAACGCAGTAGTGAGGCAAGTTTGTCGTGTTTAGGGGCTCAAAAGGCCATGTACATGCAATTCTAATTATGTGAGACAACAATTGATAGTTTCATACTTAACCCATTGCAATTCGTAATAGTGCTTGATTATTTGGTTTTAACTCTATGTTGCTCCTAGAGTGAATTCAAAATATTTTGTTGACTAAAATTAGACTTAATTAAATCTTCTCGAAAACTTCTATAATCAACATTTTTGGTATTTAATATCACACTTGAATTAGATAGTTAGAGGAATGGGTCCAGTCCCTGTGGGTTCGACATTCCGGTTCTTAAAAAGAGCCACTATATTACTTGCACGACCCGTACGCTTGCGGGATCAACAGGCACTGCAGTGATGCACATTGTTAATAGGCTCATAGCTCACAAATATTTTCTTTGTCACCAGGTCCTTTATAAATTTTGCATATCCTGGCATCTGCTCTAAAGCTTCGACCAATGGTGTGCTCACAGACAGTTGTTTAAGCATTGAAAGGAATTTCTGGAACTTACCATTCTCCACCTTCTTCTTCATCCTTTGGGGGAATGGTGGTGGTGGTCGTGGGATAGCTTTTTGTACTTGCGTTGCCCCTTGATCCTTGGCAAGTTCCTTCTCACCTCTCGGGGCCTCTTGCAACTCACCAGTCTCGTTCTTAGAACTTGTGTCATCATCCTCCATTATGCTCTCTTTCTTCCATTTAACTTCAACTGGAAACGGAGGGTCAATTATTGTTTTACCACTCCTCGTCATTACCGCCATACAATGTGCATCGTTCTTCAGATTTTGGATAGTGTTGCTAGGCAGTGTACCCTTTTTGTCTAGGGTTCATTGATGCTGACAGTTGCCCAATTTGGTGTTCAATTTGCTTGATGGTAGTAGCATGTGATTCCACCTTTTGACCCATACTTGACAAATCTCCTCGGATCTCCTTTAGCTGATCATCGGTGGACCTCACCTTTTTCAACATCTCATCCATCATGCTCTCCAACTTTAATTGACTAGCCTACCCTTCTCGTGCATTGGGAGGCACATAGAATCCAGCCCGGTCATTGCGATAGCCATCATTGCGCCTCCAATCACCTTCGCGCTCACGACCTCGGCTCCTATCTCCGAACCCATTTCTGTTGTAGTTGTCTCTATACTGGTTCCAACCTTGATATCCAGAACCTTGGCGCCAATTGTCTTGTCCAGACGCTTGGGAATTGGTTCGGAAACCCTCCACCTGGATATCTAAAAAGTTTGCCTCCTCCTCAGAAGCAGAGTGATCAGCTCCTTGCTCCCTGCCTTGAGTATCCACTACATTAACCTGCTTGGCTCCAGCTCCCATAATAAGCTTTGCCAACAAGTCCAATGATGTGCGCATTTGAGCCAACTCCTGGTCGCGCTCTTCTTCTTTTCTTCATTGGTCTACAGTCAGACCAACAACATACGTGCCTGCCATTGCATTAGCCTCCCTCGTATGCCAGGCCATGTTTGTCTTAGTCACCCTATCAAGAATGGTAGCGTCTTGCTTCCAGGGGTGACTCATCAATGCTCCTCCAGCTACCGTGTCTGCTATAGCCTTGGTGCTATTGTTTAGAGACCTGTAAAAAATCTCCAACAAACTATCATCTGGAATTTTGTGGTTGGGGCACTTAGTCAACTTCTTTTTGAATCACAACCAAGTTTCATGAAGTGCCTCAGTCTTCATCTGTCGAAAATTATAGATCTCATCTTTTAGCTGTAACATCCTGGACGGGGGAAAGAATCTTTCCAAAAAGGCCTGTTTAAGCTCCCTCCAGTTGGTTATGGAGTCATTGGGAAACTCCGATAACCATAAAGTAGCTTGCCCAAATAGAGAAAAAGGGAAGAATCTAAGCCGTAATGCATCCTGGCTTACTACGGGCAACCTGTACACCTTGCATATTCCTACAAAGTTCATTAGGTGCAGGTTGGCGTCATCCGTTGCATGACCACTAAACATCCCTTTCATATTTAGCAACTGAATCATGGTGCTTGCAATGTCGAATTTGGCCCCAACGGGCAGTGGTGGTGGCACAATTTCTCCAGTTGACCCGACTTCATCAATATTTGGGTCATCGTCATCATCAAAGTACTAAGAAGCGAATCTATGAGCTCTGTTGCCCCTCCCTTGTCGACCAACATTTACCACTTCCTCTCTCTCATCTTCCACATGCTGTAGTGCAGCTTGCCGAGCTAGCTCGACTTGCCTAGCTTCTTCAGCTATGCAGGCCTCTCTTTGCTCGTGGTTTTCCATATTACGTAGTGCTCTTTCGATTTATGGATTTAATGGAACAAGAGGATCTCCTCTACTCTGAGTTCTTGGCATTCACCGAAGAACAGCCTGTGGGTAACAAAAACACAAAAATAAATATAATTAAAGAAATAACTACAAAAAAGTTAACTACAAGCTAATAACCTAGTTTCAGCCGTATTCCCCGGCAACGGCGCCACTTTTTGATAACACTCAAACCACATCTCTTACTGAAGTGAGAAGCAGATGTTGTCAATAAAGAACCCAACTAGAGGTTGGGGTCGATCCCACAGGGAATAGCGAGACTAGATTATAATCGGTAATTGAACTTGTAAGGTAGTTACTTCTAAACAGGGGGATTCTAAAGAAAATCAATAACAAAAGAAAATATCAAAATTTTGATGTTAAGTCAATATCAAAGAATAACTAGGGTTTGTGTTCCCCATGGGTTCATAACTACTTCGGGTATACACTTGTGATTATCACCAATACTTACTTATAGAACTGGTAACTTAGGTTCATTCAAACGACCGCCTGGTCCCTATTGAACGACTATACTCAATCACTCGACCAAGTCTCATGAGTGGTTTAAAAATTATCCGTTATTATTAAGTTCCAGATTTAACTATCTTGCGACCACGGCTCAAGTTAATACAATGATTATCAAAATCAAGGCTTTTTTGTATTTCTGTTTTCCTAATCTCTACTTCTTCGACCAAAGCAAGTAAAGAATTCGGGCAAGTCCTAATGTTGCGCACCATTAAGAATCATTAAAGATGAAGAGAATACAATATAAGTGTTTGTATTGATTTTAAGATCACTTTGTGTAACCCTAGCTTGTTAATTCACCAAGGTTCCCACAACCCTAGCTATAGAGGTTTAGCCTCTCATAGTTGTAAGGTTGTGAATTTCATTCATGATTAAAGACATAAAACAATACTTACAACAATGATTGATAAAAACACTTCCTTCAATTACTCCACAAAATCTTGAAGAACAAGTAGTAAGAACAAGAAGAATTCAAGAACAGGTTGATCACAAGTTAAGACCAACTCAATCCTCTCTTTCTCAAGGTTTCTAATCTCTAAAACTATCAAAACTGACGTCCCTATAAAAATAAAACATAAAACATATTTATACAGACACAAGAATCCTTTTCCTAAGCCAACAGGGTGAATTTCCATATCTATCAGCGCCAGTGCCACGACTCGACCTACGATCCATAGCATGCTCCTGTGATCAGTAGCTTCCTCTCGTACAATCTCAGCTGGCTAAATTTTTGCTAAGTGTTGGATCTGGGTATGACTCGTACCATCAACTCATGACTCGTGCTAAGCTCCCGTACCCTGAATCAGAGATTTTGATGTTTTTCTAAAGTTCATCACAACCAGAATGGTATGACTCGTACCTTCGTCTCACGGGTCGTACTTGCTTCTCGTAGCAGGAGTCAGACTCAGATGCAATTCTTCTGGATTTCACCATGACTTGTTCATCACAACTCGTACAAGCTTGCTACTAATCATACTGGAACTCGTGAGCCATGTTTGCTCAACCTTAACTTTTAGCAACTTCTCATGGCCATCAGTACAACTCGTAGGTCCTTCCTACGATCCGTACTGTGGTCTGTACTTTTTGCCCATTTTGCACTTTTTAAAGCTATCTTTTGCAATCTTCAGTTCCAACACCTGTTTATCCAGTAACAAAAGGAAAAGTTTCTCATATCCATATAAATACACCTAATTCCATGTTATTTTCTTAGTTTTGAGCGTCGAATGTGCTGTAAACGCACAACACATCAATCACCCCTTTCATGGGAGAAATTTTTAGGTAAACCCAGTCATCAACTGCAAACTCCAAATCTCTTCTCCATATATCGGCATAAGATTTCTGACGGCTCTAAGCTGCTTTCAACCTTTCTCGGATGAGCTGAACTTTCTGCATTGCCTTGTGAACTGAGTCTAGCCCTGTCAAGGTAGCTTCACCAACATCAAACCACCCTATAAGAGATTTGTATCTTATCCCATATAATGCTTCAAATGGGGCCATCTGAATGCTAGAGTGGTAGTTCTTGTTGTATGCAAACTCGATAAGAGGCAAATGGTCATCCCAATTACCCTTAAAATCGATTGCTTATGATCTTAGCATATCTTCTGGGGTCAAAATAGTCCACTCAGCTTGCCCATCGATCTGCCGGTGAAAAGCTGTGCTGAGCTTGACCTGAGTGCCTAGTCCCTTCTGAAAAGACTTCCAAAAATGGGAGGTAAACTGAGTTCATCTATCTGAAATTATAGACAAAGGCACCCTATGGAGTCTGACTAACTCTCGGATGTAAAGGCTGGCAGCTGAGTCTATGGTTTTAACAAGGAGGAAGTGAGCTGACTTAGTCATCCGGCCTACTATTACCCAGATTGAGTCATGCGGCCGACGAGTTCGAGGTAGACCCGTAATGAAGTACATATTTACTTCTTCCCACTTCCATGTGGGTAAACTGATATCTTGAGTCATGCCTCCTAGTCTTTGATGCTCCACCTTGACTTGCTGGCAGTTCGGGCACTTGGCTACGAATTCAACAATATCTCTCTTTATGCCATTCCACCAATAAATATCCCGCAGACCGTGGTATATTTTAGTAGACCAGGGTGAATGGAATATCTAGAACTGTGTGCTTTAGCCAATATCTGCTGTCTCAACTCACTGACATCCGGTACACACAATCTGCCTTTGTAACGGAGCACCCCATCTCCCCTTTGGGAGAAAGCTTCTATTTCTTTTATGAGAACTGCTCCCTTAAGCTTAAGTAAGATGGGATTCTCATCCTGTCTGGACTTGAATTCAACTACCAAGGATGAATCTGACCCGTTTTGCATTACCACACCACCTTCGACTGAACCCACCAACTGCAGCCCTAACCGGGCTAGTCTATGAACATCCTTCGCTAACTCCTTCTTGCGTTCCTTAATGTTAGTCACACTCCCCATAGATCGTCTGCTTAGGGCGTCAACCACCATATTGGCTTTACTCGGGAGATACAACATGCTCATGTCACAGTCCTTTAGCAACTCCAACCACTTTCTATGACGCAGATTTAGATCCTTTTGACTCAGCACATACTGAAGACTCTTATGATCTGTAAGCACATCTATGTGAGCTCCATATAAGTAATGCCTCCATATTTTTACCGCAAACACCACCACTGCCAATTCCAAGTCATGAGTTAGATAGTTCTTCTCATGAACTTTGAGCTGTCTAGAGGCGTAGGCTATAACTTTGCCCTGCTGCATCAGAAGGCATCCGAGTCCTACTCTGGAAGCATCACAATAAACAACAAATCCATCTGTTCCTTCTGGCAGGGTCAGAACTGGAGTAGTAGTGAGTCGAGTCTTCAGCTCCTAGAAACTCTTCTCACACTCATCCAACCACTGAAATTTCACTTTCTTCTGAGGTAACTTAGTCAGAGGAGATGCTATAGAGGAGAAACCTTCTACAAACCATCGGTAATAACCCGCCAAACCCAAGAAACTCTTGATTTTTGCGGGAGAGGTAGGTTTGGGCCAATCTTTCACGACTGCTATCTTGTGAGGTTCTACTTGTATTCCTTCACCTGAGACCACGTGACTTAAGAAGGTCACGAAATTTAACCAGAATTCGCACTTGTTGAACTTGGCAAACAACTGGCGATCTTTGAGTGTCTTTAATGCTAATCTTAGGTGATTTGCATGCTCTTCCTCATTTGTATACTAGAATGTCGTCAATAAATACAATAATGAACATATCCAGATACTGCTTGAAAACCCTGTTCATCAAATCCATGAAGGCTACTGGGGTGTTTGTTAGCCCGAAGGACATCACCACAAACTCATAGTGATCATACCGAGTTCTGAATGTTGTTTTCTATATGTCACACTCTCTGACCCTTAGCTGATGATACCCTGACCTAAGATCGATTTTTGAGAAACAGCTGGCTCCCTGAAGTTGGTCAAATAGGTCATCAATTTTGGGTAGGGGATACTTGTTCTTGACTGTGACTTTGTTCAGCTGACGGCAATCTATGCACATTCTGAGGGTACCGTCCTTCTTATGCACGAATAGCACTGGAGCACCCTAGCGAGAGATGCTGGGTCTGATAAAACCCTTGTCAAGAAGATCTCTTAACTGCTCCTTCAACTCCTTAAGATCAGCTGGAGTCATTCTGTAAGGAGGGATGGAGATTGGCTGAGTATCTGGGACGAGATCTATTCCGAAAACGATTTCCCACTTAGGGGGTACTCCAGGAAGATCCTTCCAAAAAAATTTGGGAACTCGCTGACTACAGGGACTGACTAGATAGTTGGGGTCTCAGAGTTGGAATCCTTGACCCGAACTAGATAATAAATACATCTGTTGGAGAGGGACTTAAGGTAGGAAATAAACCTATCCTTAGGCGCTGAACTGCTGCCCGTCCATTCTAGCACTGGTTCATTTGGAAACTGGACCTTAACAACTCTAGTTCTACAATCAACTGAGGCATATCGGGAGTGTAACCAATCCATGCCAAAGATAAAGTCAAAATCGACCATTTCTAATTCTATGAAATCAACACGAATGACTTTATTCAGAACTGAGACTGAGTAGTTTATATACACTCGACTGGATCTAACTGACTCGCCAACTTGGGTGGAGACTTAGAATGGTTCTAAGAGGACCTCTGTACTGATATTGAACTGGACTGCTATGTAGGGAGTCATGAATGAAAGAGTGGATCCTAGATCTAGGAGGGCATACATATCTAAATGAAAGAGACGTAACATACCCGTGACTACGTCAGGTGAGCTCTCTTGATCCTGACAGGATGACAGAGCATAGAAACGATTTTGGTGCTGACCGCCATCTGTACCTGATGTGTTGGCCTGCTGAGCTGGTCGGCCTTCTAGAGCTGATGATGTGGTAGATTGTGATCTCTCTCATGCTGCTGACAGGCACTCCCTAAGCCGATGCCCAAGCTGTCCATACCCAAAACAACCCTCTTAACCATGAAGGCACTCTCCCGGATGGTTCCTACCAAACTTGGGACAAGCTGGATACTTATTCCCGGTACTGTGGGCCTAAGACTGAGTGCCAGATGACCCACCCCTCTGATCCTGGCTGGACCGAAAGGTTGTGGCGCTGGCTGAACTGGGTGTTGGGGCTCTCTGCTGCTGTTGCTGTGGGCTGCTACTACCGCTAGACCTCTGATGGCCATAATCTGACTGGCCAGTCCTTGCCCATTTGTTCTTCTGCTCCATATCCTTCATATTTTTGGCCTCAATCTACTGGGAATAGACAATCAAGTTGGAGAGGTCGATATCCTTAATCAGAATAGCTATCCTGCACTCCTTGAGGACCAGGTTCGACACCCCGTTCACAAATTTCAACATGCGAGCCCTTGGCTCATCTATCGTCTTTGAAGTGTACTTATATAGCCTGGTAAACTCCAGAGCATACTCCTCCACTATTCTGTTGCCCTGTCTCAAGTTCATAAACTCCGTAATCTTTGCCTCCCTCAGCTCCCGAGGGAAAAATCTAACCAGGAAATCCGTGTGGAACTCCTCCCACTCTCCTGGTCCTGCTCCTGCTGGCTGCCCTTCTTTCCACTGTTCATACCAGACCTGAGCTACCCCTTTAAGCTGGCAGGCAGCCAGATCAACACTCTCCGTGGAGCTGACACCCATAATGCAGGTAATCTTCTTGATCTCATCCACAAACTCTTGGGGATCCTCCCCTACTTTGGATCTCTGAAAAGATGGAGGGTTCATATGGGTGAAGTCCCGCACCCTTGTAGCTGCTGCAGACCCGTTGGTGTTCATCGACACCACCTGCTGGTCAACCTGGTTGGTGACTGTTTAGGCCAATAATTTAATGGTTGCCCTGAATTTGGCAGTAGATACCGAATCATCTTGAGGGGTTGTTGGGGCTGGTGGGGCAGGTCTATTGGCGTTACCGGCCCTTTTTCCGTTACCGCATCTAGGAGGCATGATTCATTGAAACGAAATAGAGCATGAGTTAGAAAGGCGTTCTTGGAATTGAACTTTAACGCACGATAAAGAGTATGAACAAAAAGGAGTTTTTCCTAATAACATCTCATAGCCTCCTTGTCATAAGTGTGGCGCGCTTCACACCCATGAAAAGGACTCTACTCGATGCGGCTTTCAGACATTCTGAGGATACTCTAAACCTAGTGCTCTGATACCAAGTTTGTCACGCCCCAAGTCTATACCCTGGGCGTAACATGGTACTTGAAGTCACAAGTGACCCCAAGTCAACCCCTAGTCTATCATACACTGGTATTCTAAGCAAAACATGCATAGCGGAAGCTTTGAAATAATAGCACAAGAGTATTTAAGAAAATAAAACTAAAAGAAAACATAAATTTTATATCATCTGAAGTCTGAAATTAATTTCGTGTCTAAACACCTTCTAACTGATGAGTTGCTGGGACAAGCCCCCAGCTAACTCACAATCTAACTAAAAATAATAAATCAACGAAAAGAAAATGAAATACGATCCTCAAATGATGAGGACTCACACTTCAATTGCAGCGGAGGAGGATCTGGATCGCAACGATTAATGATGCTGAGTCTGGGAACCTGCAACTGTATCATGAAATGATACAGTATAAAAGTATGCGTCAGTACTTTGAATGTACTGAGTAAGTGGGAGAAAACATAACTGAATATAAATTCTGCACTAAAATGATACGCAATGACCAACAAGTAAACTGAACTGAACTACTGATGTAAACTGAAATGGTCAAGATGACCCCGTATGATGGTCAAAGACATGCCCTAAGTCTAAGTGTTATGAGTCTGAAATACTGTACTAAACTGAGTTAAACTGATAGAACTAGAACCGAACTGACTAGTGGGGAAGTCTCTAACTGACATATAACCACGTGAGCTTGACATGGAGTTTGATGTATACACCCCATCGTTAGGACTCAATATACCTTGCCAGGGTATAAAGGCATGAACTGGGTGATCAAAAAAGTATGAGGCCAATCAAGCCAAGTAATACTGTAACCTACGCTAGCAACGTAGTTCTGGGAATCTGGGTGCGCTGGTAACCGGCCCGCTCGGTGCTAAGTCCTAGTCCCACTGGAAAACCTATAATGAACTACTAGGCTGATAGCTCAAAACTGGGGTCCGAGACTTGTCAGGGACATGTAATTGAAAGTACCCTGAGAGTCTTATCGGACCAAATTCTGAAACTGGGTTCTATATTGGCCAGAGTTGCTTATCTAGAAGCGTCATAACCATCTAAGAACAGTCTGTAAACTGAACTAGAGTCCTGGGGCTGGTCAGAGCTATATATATAAAATGTCATGACCGCCTAATAGACCAATAGACTAGATTTTGAGTTTGATTCTGACAATTGGGAGGCACCACTAACACCTCGGGAAAAGACTGAAGTCAAATTGATCAGTTGACATGTTCTGAATAATTTTGAAGAGGTTTTACATTCTAACTAAACTGACTACTAAGTAGCTAATAGAGAACTCAACTTATTCCAACAACACGGGAATTCCATAATATGGCAAAATCTCAAGAATTAAGGAAATCTCATCTAACAAAGCTAAACTCATTCTTATCGCTGGAATATTTGCTCATCATATATATAATAAGAATTACAAGGAATTCCAGCCAAAACATACTTCATTTACTAAATGGGGAATTAACAAGCAAACAACCTTCATGCGAGAATTTAGGGCTTTAATTTACTTTTATACGAACATTAGCAATTTAATTAGGAACTAATGAAGATAATATAAACAATCAACATGGATATTATTCCAGGCAACATTAACAAAAAATAACATGAAATCCATTTGTATTCAAAAACTTAGGGCTAAAACTGATAGGGAAATTATGAGAGGATTTATGGGGACACAAGGGAAGGACAATTCCCTTGTTGAATTCCCACATACCTGGCTAAGAATTTCCTGAAGAAGAAGATTCAAACTGCTGAAATGAAGGAAAACCCTATGCCTTCTTGAGAGTTTCTTGAGAGAACTTTCGATGTTTTTCTGAGAATAAACGTGGGAATGAGAGAAGGTACCTTCCAAATCCTCTAATAAGTCTGAAATTACGTCCAAAACGATGTAGTTTAAAGCTTAGAAAAATAAAAAGTTACTAAATAGCCCTTAGAAAGTCACAGAGGAAAATTGTCAAGTGGCCGTAACGGGTCATGGTTAGTGACCATGACTAATGGTGACACTCGTTATGTGCACTTCCTAACAAGTGACTAGGGCTGGTAACGGGGGACTTAATGAGTCGTTATTAGTGACCACGACTCATGGTCACCATCCGTCTAGTACACTGCCCAATATTTAATTCCTGACTTCGCCTGCTCACGAATGACCTAACAAGTCGTGGTCAATGGGGTCCCTCCTTAGGTACACTAGTTCTCACTTCAAAATTCTAATCCTCCTTCCCAAGACTGACCTAAAGAGTCGTTAGGTCTCACAACAACTCGTTAGGTGAGTCGTCTTGAGACATTTTCTGCAGATTTTCTGATTCAAGTCCCGGAGCTAGTCTTTGAGTTTTCGGGGCATTACACCTTCATGCCCATTTCATGCCATATTCCTCCAAACTTCTTCCGATCTTCATTTTTTCCGTATATCATCATAATTAGCCCCTCCCCGCATTATTCACCTACAAAACAAAGAGCTAATCACATTGGTTAGTTTATGCACAAAATTATACAAAATCACATGAGAATGTAATTAATTAAATTGACAAACACCACTAAACTAAGTTCTAAAATAGCAATTGGGCACACAATTATGCTCAAGATTAATAATCATTAAAAATCCGATATGTAAACTCACCGGCATTATCAAGTCAAATTGTGTTAATTGCATAATCTGCAAATTGTGTTCCTAATCTTATTATTTGGGTCAACAACCTCACAAATGCCACATTACGAGTTGATAATAAGCATACATGTGATCACCTTATAAATGCATCTATCAAAATCATATGATACTTGAATGGTCCACATGAAGGATGAATGAACTAACATATATCACCATGTATACATTTCAGAAATGCAGGGGATTAAATCACAACTTTTATTGTTGATGGTATAAAAATCAATTTTCCTTGGGAACATGCAGCATAAGAGAACTCCTTAAATTGAAGAATCTTTAGGTTCTTCAATATATATCCATGTGAATTCTCAATTATTTTGCGCATCATATTAGTACCGGGATGGCCCAACCAGTTATTTTAAATAATAAAATCATTAGGACCTGTAAACTTTTTATTTTTTTAAGGCGTGTGATTCGACTACACTAACATTGTTGTAGTATAGGTCACATGAAGAAAAGTAGTCTTTCATATTCATTTAGGTGACCATCCATTTACATGAGAAATATTTATTTCACAAAGAATGTCGTTATCGTTATAGTCATGTCTAAAATCATTATAAATAAAATCCTTATCTTGCTTGACTTTTTCCATTTTATTATTATTTCTATGGCCTAAAAAAATATTTTTTTGGTATACGATAGGTACGCAACACAATGACATATTCATATGACCACATAATGATATTGATTCTCTTTATTTCTCTCAAACCTCCTTTAGAGGTGAATTTTGGTATTTATTCAATCATGAGCATGCCTGAGTTTATAAATTTTATTTCATATGGCCACATTCACTTCTAGAATGAATTATAATCATATGGACATGCCTCATGACTTTTCAGTATAAGCTTGTTATTTTGTCATATAATGTATCATAATTATTCATATGGTCCCACCACAATACCATTTTGAGAAGGTCAAATGTGATCTTACTTTATTTTTCTTTATTTTAATGGAGGATTGATAATGTTTGACAAAATATTTGGACAAACAACAGTCACATGATTAATACCCTTTCATACTATATTGATGACAGATCTTACCTTCACCTTTTGAAAGATTATTTCTCAGAACCTTTAATGCTCTATTACTTACAATTACCATCATGATCACAATTATTATTTCATCTCTTACCATGCCCACATTCATTCATACGACCCTGATAATAATTTAATATTCTCTCAGACTTTTGATCTATCACTCCCATATTTTCTTTAGAGAATGGAGCAGATTAGTGGGACGAATTTCATAGTAAGGCATTATTTTATCTTAATCATCATTATATTATTAATTTGGTGCATTGGGACGTGACCCCAATGTATTATCTATATAAGGCATTGTTACACACCGGAAAGTGTCATAAGTACATCGACGTTACATGGTCAAGGTTGTTTCGTGTTTGCACCAAGAAGAGTGAAGTGTAAAAGGTGTACATGATAGGAGATGTCAAGCGCGGAATGCATAGACGAAATGAAGAATGAGTCACAAGGCAAGGTAAAGGCTGGAAGAACAAGGGAAACTTGTCATGGAGCACTGGTTGGTGTATTGGCCAGCGTGTCATGGAGCTGGATCTCCGCGATGGCCAATGTGCCCTGTCCCTTAGTCCACTGCCTCAAGTTAGTACTTATCCAATTATGTACTTGTTAAATTATTCCCTAACTTTTCAAAATGTGAGCTGCTTGTTTCTCCCTGCAAATATTCTCTATTTCCATCCAAAGAAACAAGAGGAATTAATAGGCAAAGCTTCACCAAATCACAATCAAAGTTGGCCAATTGATTGTAAAAGAGAGAGAGGGACGTATTTGTGAGCTTCTAGCCATGAAGTTTTTGCATTTTTGGATGCCCGTTTGGGCAATGGGGAGGTGATGTTATACCTCTATCTTAGTGAAAGTTGAGCACAAAATAAGGTAAGTATTTCTACTTTTTAAATTCTCATGAATTTACAAGCTAAGTTGGAAGGTAAAGTAGGAACATATGTGTTGCTTGTGTGTGTTTTTGCTGCATTTTGGCATCATGGTTACTGCTTTCATGGAGTAGTAGAAAGCTAAAAAAAACTCCATATTGATAGGATTTAAACATAAGAGGAATGTAAGTGTTTCTACATATTTTATCTGCTCAAATTCGTAAGCTAAATTAAGAAAATAAAGTGAAGATTGATATGTGTTTTATATGATAGTTGAGTGAGGTTGCTGCCAGTTTTGGGAGGTTGTTACAGACATATAAGTGCTGGAATTTAGCCCAAATCTGAAAGGAATACACCTCACCTTTGTGGAAGTTAAACACCAAAAGAAAGTAAGCCAAATTCTCTTGAATTCTCTCAAGTTTAAGACGCTTAAGGTATGTAGAATTGCTGAAAATTTTCTTGTGATGTGGCTATTTTATTGTATGTTTTTGGGATATGAATTGTGATTGAAAACTTGACATAAATCAGTCCTCATTCCATGAGATGTAATAAAGGAAGTTGAAGGTGTCGGAGTTTCTAGCAAGTAGGAGAAATTGGCTAAAAGAACGCGACAAAACGAAGTACGTAAAGTTGTACCTATTATAATTTTTCAAGCAAAAAATCTTGTTGCTAAAAGGGCCAATGTCCCTACATTTTTGAAATTTTACTGAGGAATATATGATTTTTCCCAAAGTATCAAAATGGTAAATAACAAGTTTGAAGAGTTGAAAGTGTTGGAAGTGAATGAATGTAAAGTGAAAGGCAATTTATTTACCATTATTGTTGTAGTTGCAAATCGAGTTTAGAGTCCCCTCAGCGTAGGCACTATGAGATGTTTCTTTATATTATGTCATAAATGTGGTATCAAATGTTTTCAAAATTCTGGTTGCTAAGTGAAATTGGTAAAAAGAACATGATGACAACGCACGAACGAACTTAACGCTAAAAAAATGGTTTTAAGCTAAATAAGGATAACAAAATGGAAATGCCTTACGATAGTCATCCACCCTCTTATACACATGTTTTAAGTTACATAAGGCTAAGAGGAGATTCCTCGATTCCTCTCCCTTTAGCTAACCAGCTAGTTAACAAGTTTCCAAACCAACCAATACATTGAACTTGAAAAGTAGAACTTGATTGTGCAATTTATTGATATGGCTATGAAAACCAACGTTTTGAGCAGGTTATACACAGTTTCTTAAGGTTAGAAGGTTATACAAAACTAAGAATATATATACGTTTATACTTATGTTCAAGTTACATACTAAGGTGGAAAAAAATGGATTTAGAATGCCGCTGTAAGTTTACCAGAATTCTTATGCTAATGGAACCTATTGAGAGTCTCTAAGGAATTAAGTAGAAATGCTACATGCTCCATGAAAGTTATATAAATGTAAGTAAGCTATGTCTAGAGTGTAGAAGTTGAGGTGTTAATAATAAAGGGAAGACAAAGCGATTACTAGACTTTTTAAGATACCACATAAATCAAACTCTCTTATATGTAATTGATATTAATGGACCTCAAATGGTGTTTAGTATAATTCGAATATGACATAAGGGGTAGAGTTGTTAATCAGTAATAAAGTACGACATATAAAATTTAATGAAACCGTTAACACGAGAGTAAAGGTTTGAACATAGAGTGACCCATTGTAAATGAAAAAGGAAGTCAAGCTGAGTAAGATAACTAGAGCTAAAAGATGTTAACATAAAATAATAAGATTCATGACGGCAAAACCAGTTAAGTAAAATAAGTGGTCAGCAAGATTGATCCTATGTCTTCAAGACATCAGGTAAAGAAGTTATAAACAAAGTTGTATAAATATGTTATATGGTAAAATGAGGTAATGAATATTGATGAGTTGGTAATTTACCAATTCATTTGGCTCTTAAGCATGAGTTATTGTTCTATTTTAACACAATTTAGAAAGGTTTTATGCCTTTTCTCTTCTTTTGTGAAGGCATTTGATTGAAGCTAAGAATATAAAGGAATTGAACTGAAAGCAATTTGCTAAAAGACAAACAAGGACTTGCGTGCCACAGGTTTGCATATACGTTTAACAGGCTCCACACAGGAAGATCTGGAGATTGACTGGAATCAGACATGTGAGCTGCAGATTGATATCTACGGAATGCATATAATACCACATACGACGTAGAAGGAGCACCGCTAAGGCTTGAAAGGGCATCTACGAGCCGCACAATGGCACCTGCGAAATGCAAATGCTGGACCAAGTGACCCGTGTCACTGTTGAAGGGAAAAATCATCCAGAAAGGCACACACGTTTTTGAGAAGCTTCCAAGAGAATTTTTGGATAGCTATGTATAGAATATATGCTGACTTTTTACCCCAATTGTATAGAGGATGATAGAATAGACATTATATTGAATATAGAGTACATTAGAGAGAATATTGCAGAGATAGTACAATTTTCTAATATTCTTCTTCATTCTCTTGGAAAACACCATTTGAAAGCTCTAAAGCTAAGAATTGATTTTATTTGCTGATGATGAATAGAATTGAGATACTTACCCTTGGTATAATTTTTTTTTCTTAATTATGAGTAGCTAAATTTCCTTCTAGGGGTGTATGTATGTGCTAGGTGTTTAGATCTAAGTGGGTATTAACTAATTTAGCTTATATTTATGTATAAAGCATGGATCTATTGAGTTTCTCAAGTTTTAATTGAATAATTGATGGTTGCAAATAGTCATTGAGCTCTCTAACCTTGCTTTTGCTTGAAAAAGGAAAGTGAGGTTGGGTAGGAATTCAATAGTGAGGATTTGGAGTTTTGATCTATGGGTTGGAGCTAGAAATAGTCTACACCCAAGAATTCATACTCCATTAAAGAACTATAGCTAAATAGTCTAAACTCTTTCTCAAGCATTGTTTGGATGTTTAGTTGAGATTGGATTTGGGGTTTAAGAAAACCCAAGGTAAACACACTATTTTGGTTGAGAAACTTAGAGTGTAGTTCAAAATCAAGACTATCCATGCACTAATTGAATCTAAGGCTCTTAGTTAATACCTATTAAGTCAATGTCCTATCCACACCTCTAGTCTCTCATCTTACTATCAACAACCGTTTCTCCCTTTGTTTAAATTAGTTTTTTCATTTGAAGTTGTTTAACATATTCCCCCAAATTTTATTTTATTGTCTAGACATGATGCATGCTTGTGTCAATTAATTTATGACATTTGGTGAATCTAACATCCAATCCTTATGGAGTCAACCCTAACTGTTAGTTGAGCTACTTGTTTTGCGAAGACTGTAGCCACCGCCCTAACGGGAGAGTTGTTTTGGACGTTATCAAATATTAAGTGATCTCTTTCTATTAATCAATTAGAGTTGGACTTCTATGAAATATCAACATAAGTTGAAGAGAAGACCTCTGCTATACCTCTAAATAATTATGTTAAAAAATTATTCTAAGTATTAAATGATCTTCCAAATCTTAAAAGGGTTAATCCCAAAAGTTTCTAAGTTATTTTTAATGACAGTAAGCATTCTCAACTCCTCCGTTAATTGCAAATGTTGTGTGTGGGTTATTTCACTGTGGTCTAAATTATGGCCATAAGTCTTTATTTGTATATAAGGCAACACCTAGAGAATTAGTTGCGAGATTCCAAGTTAAACATCCCTAACTCTCAGATCCTTAGGCTAGGTTTTCATGTTCATAAGTTATGCTAAAACGTATGGTGCTAATATAAGAATTTTCAAGTATTCATAATTCGAGAATCTTGCTAACGACTCAGTAAGTGTTTAGGTTTGCATACTAAGAACTCAAGTCTTTATAGGTTCCTTCAGCGAAAAGCCTTAATGTATACAGTTCTCATGTTGTAGCATACAGTTGAACTCTTTCAATATTCTACTCTAATCACATGCCTTTATGTTCATCTCTTATTGAGTTATTATTTGAGTTTTTTAAGTGTAGACAAGAGTCTTTCTCACGTATATTTGTTCCCAACGTCTAAGTAAATTGAAATATAATTTGTGAACAATTAGTCAAGTTGAGAACTCAGATCAAATACTTGGTGTGAAAGTCCTAGATAGGTGCACAACTTTATCCCTCTGGTATGGCTAGTCATGTGTTGAGCTAAAGGCTTTTCAGTTGAGTCAGTATTCAGTTATTCTAATAGATTACCCGAAGAGGGTTATTATTGAGTCACCAGGGTTAAAGGTTGTGCTTATGTACTATTGTATCACAATAATGCACAGTTGCATTATGTTACTTATGGTGATGGCTGTGACTATGACCTACCCTCTGATGCTTTTTCCGGCATGATATATACCTATTCAACTTAACCCTCCCCCCCAGATGTGGTCATACTGGCGGGACATGTATTCATATGACCTAACCTCCAATGATGTTATTCCTATGGGATATTACCCATTTGACCTACCCTCGGATGTTCTTTCCGACAGGATGTTTACCCCACAGATGAGACTTTTGTACTGTATTGGTATGCCATGTTTCAGTGGACAAAGCATTGCATGCACTCATGGGGTCATTAGTGCATATATTTGTTGTTATGTGATATTTATGTGACTACACAGATTGCATTGGTGATAATGCTCAAACTCAGACTTCCTGGCAAAGTATGAAGCAGATGTTGTCAATAAATAACTCAACAAAGCGGTTGGGGTCGAACCCTCAGCGAATAAGATAAGATCTAGACTAATACCAGTACTTAAAATTGTTGGTAAGTTATCTCCAAATTGGGGGGAGGGGTGGTTTCAAAGAAAAACAATATTAAAACAAGATTGTAAATCGTGGTTGTTATCAAGATTTGCTAATAACTAAGGTAAGTGTTCCCCATGGGTTTATAACTACTTCGGGTATACGCATGTGATGAATCCCAATGCGTACTTGTAGAACTGATAACTAGGGTTCATCCAAATGACTGGTTTGTCCCTATTGGATGACTATACTCAATCACCGGGTTAGGTCTCATGAGCGATTTCAAACTAACCATTATCAATATTTCCCAAATTTAACCATCCTGTGACCACAACTCAAGTTAATACAATGATCATAAAGGCCAATACCTTATTGTAATTCTTTTTTCCTCATCTCTACTTCTCCAGGTTCAAGCAAGTAAAGAATTCGGGCAATTCCTAACATTGTACAACGTTAAAAAGCATTTAAAGATGAAGAAAATACTATACAAGCGTTTAATATTGGTTTTCAATCACTTTTTGTGCAATCCTATTTCTTTAATCCACTATGGTTCCCACAACCCTAGTTGTGGATGTTTTAGCCTCTCATGATTGTAAGATTATATTTAGCATTCATACACAAACACTTAATTAAATACTTACAATAATAATTGAAAGAAAACCTACTTTGAATAACAATGCACAATCTCAATAACAATTGATAAAATCAAGTGTTGATCCTAAGAATTACTCTCCAAAACTTGATAAAAATTCACAAATAATACTTTTCACACATCTACTACCTTTTCTCTAGATGTTCTACTAAAATAAAACATAAAAGGTATTTATACAGATATTAGAAATCTTTTCCTAAGCTAACAGGGAATTTTCCATATCTGGCGCCGGCTTGACTCACGATTGATCCAACGACCCATAACAGGATTGTACGGGTCATACCCACCTCTCATACATCCCTTGGCTGCTACAGATTTTTCTAAGTGTTGGTAGCTAGTACGACTCATATCATGGTCCTATGAGTCATACAATCCATCCATGGCTTGGCCCTGAGAACTTTTACATCTTCTGAAGTTTTCTACGAGTGTTGTGGTACGCCTTGTACCTTTCTCCTAAGACTCGTACTTGCTTGTTGTATCTGGAGTTCTTCCAAGTCTTTAAGAATCATTGAAGCTCCCCATGGATCATGGTACGGGTCCTAAGTGGTTGTTACAATCCATGGGTTCCACTCGTATCAATAGATTGCCTTGTGTAATCAAGAGATTGCCTTGTGTAATTTTCTCTGAAGATTTCCACGAGTCTAGTTATGGCTCGTACCATCTTGGTACAGCTCGTACTGAGAGTCGTACTTTTCCTTAACCTTTTTCCAACCTTCTAAGTATTTCCATGAGTCTCAGTATGACTCATAGAATCAAGGTATGGCTCGTACTGAGATTTGCACTTGGCTGATTTTCTGCACTTTTATACATCTTTTACACATTTTTGCTCCTACACCTATTTTCCTTGAAAACAAAGTAAAAGTACCTCATATCCATATAAACATACCTAAGTCAATGCTATTTTCTCAGTTTTAAGCATTTAAGCACATCAACACCCTCAACATAAGACTTTTGCATGTCCTCAGGCAAAGAAAACAAAGGAAAAAACTAAAAACACGCTTAACTAGAAAATAAACTTAGGATACTATAGCCAATAATCAATCAAAATTCTTGCACCATAAGCTCAAACAATTTTTGACCCTTTTTCCCATAAACCAAATCAACATATGCACATCAAGCAACTACAAGCCATGATAAACAGGGATCAAGATATGTCACCTATCTATTAACAGATAGTCAAGTCATCACCAATGCTTTTCACACAGACAATTGGAAAAATCAAACACAAACTATGAGAAGGGAAAATATGAAACATGAGACTGAACAAGTAAGACTATCATCCTCACAAAGAAGTTTCAAATACTGCATGTCGGAACTTGCCCTTATTTTCTCTACTTCGGCTTGTCAGTTGGTCAGGCTAAGATCACTATAGGACTTGATTTGGCTTATAATGTAGGCCTTCGGGCTGAGTATGATAGATATGAAATCTTTTTAGTGACTAAACCCCTCCTTGGCACTACATACATGTGGCTCCAATTTTTACTTTTTCACCCTTTTTGCTTTTTCCACTTTTTCCCTCCCTTTTCACCATTTTTTATGCACTTATATGGGTGTGGTGTCTTTTCATAAATTTTCATTTATCATTATCTTTTTGCATCTTCTTTTCCAATTTTTCTTTCTTTTTTTTTTCTTTTTGATTGGTCACACCACACCTCATTTTTAACCATTTTTTCTTTTCTCTTCCTTTTTTCACCTCCCCAAGATTTATGCACTCCTAGTATAGCCACCCTCAACTTAGGCATTTTGCCTATGTTGAGGTTCATAATGTCCAAGGAAGGACTAGGGACAAAACAGGTTCATCATAAAATTGGGTATGGTTAATTGGTTAATCAAAGAAAAATGGTTCATTTAAGCTCAAAATCGGGGTCAAGGGAATCATAGTATTTTGGTGGGGTCATTTAAGATAAAAATGGGCTGAAAAAAATGGCCTATGATCCTTTCCTAACCAACCATCCTATAGCCTATGTAAAGACCAACCGGGCAAGTTTTAGATCCTCTATGTAGTATTGAACTAGCTATTAGACCTCACCCACTCATAGTACATGTCTTGCATTCATTCTACTTGTCCGGTTTGTACATGGCTAACAAGAACTACTCATGCTAATACACTAAATGACACATAAAGATCCACAGAAATCATGCTTTGTAATCAACAAGTACATAGCTAACCATCAAAGTATTTTAAACAGGGTCAATTTTTTAAAACTTCACAAATAGTGCAATTTATTGGCTGAGTACTCCTAAACTACTTTCTAATTAAACAAAAACACAAAAATAAAATCCTAAACATGTCGGTTCTACTAGATAGCATGCCTAAGGAAAATGAAACACGGCAAGAAAAACCCTTGGATGAATCCAATAAAATCCCAAAAATACAAGTACACCCCCTCCTCTTTTAAAAAGCATGCTTCATCCCTGAAGCATAGAATGTAAAGCAGAAGGAAGGGAACATACCTATGGCTACTCAGACTTCACCATCCACGGGTTGCCTCCCATGCAGCGCCTGATTTAACATCACGGTACAACATACGTCTCTTGACTACTCAAACTTCATCAAGGAACTCGGACTCATCCTGGATTGCTGAGACCATTCTGTACTCCTTTGGTTGCTTGATTGACCGGTAGACATTGAAGGTGACCTCTTCTTTATTGAGTCTGAATTTTAACTAGCCAGCCTCCACATCTACTAAAGCCCTCCCAATGGTCATCCCAAAATGATGGATCTCAAAATCAATCTTGCAATCAAGGATCACGAAGTCCGCTGGGAATATGAATCTATCACTTTACCAAGCACATCAAACAGGATCCCCATAGGCTTCTTCACAGGTCGATCGGTCATCGACAATCGTATAGTAATCGATGTTGGGGCTTCCAAGCCCAGCTGGTTAAACATAGCTAACGACATTAGATCGATTCTTGCTTCTAAGTCACAGAGTGCCTTCACGAACTCAACATCACCAATTGTACATGGAATAGTGAAGGCACCTGGATCCTCCTTCTCTTGGGCAAGGACTCGTGAGGCTATAGCGCTACAATGATGCATATTATCCACAGGCTTATAGCTTACGAACCTTTTCTTCGTAACAAGATCCTTCATAAACTTGGCATATCTCGGCATCTGTTCTAATGCCTCGACCAATGATATGTTTACATATATTTATTTTAGCCTTGACAGGAATTTCTGAAACTTACCATTCTCCGCCTTCTTCACTCTTTGAGGGAACGATGGTGGTGGTCGTGGAATAGTCTTGTAAATATGTGTGGCTCCTTGCTTCTCTTCTTGTTTAACATTAGGCCCCTTCTCAACAACTGGAGCCTCAGTCAACTTAGCATACTCATTATGCTCATTCTTAGAAACCTCTTCCTCATCATCGATTATTCTTTCTTTCTTCCTTTGAAGCTCAACTACAAACGACAGAGGGGGATCAACCGTGGTCTTTTCACTCCTAGTCATCACAACCATATAGTGACCATCATTCTTCAGATTTTGTAGTATGTTGCTAGGTAGTGTACCCTTTTTCCTAGGATTCATGGGTGGTGAAAGTTGCCCTAGCTATTGTTCAATCTGCTTGATAGTCGTAGCATGTGACTCAACTCTCTGACCCATGCTTGATACGTCCCCACATGTGTCCTTCAGCTGATCATTTATGGATCTAACCTTCTTGAGCATCTAAGCCATCATGCTCTCCAACTTTGACTGTCCAGCCTCCCCCTCATATGTATTCGGAGGCATGTATAATCCTGCTCGGTCTTTGCGGTAACCGTCATTCCTTCTCCATTCTCCCTTGCGCTCATGACCTCGGCTTCTGTCTCTATACCCATTTCAGTTGTAATTGTCTCTATATGGTTTTGACCTTGGTTTCCAGAACCTTGATGCCAAGTGTCTTGTCTAGACCTTTGGTCGTTGGCTCAGAACTCGCCACCTTGTTGTCTAAGAAGTTTGCCTCCTCCTCGGAATCTGAATGTTTAGACCCTGGCTCCTATCCCTGTGTCCCCACTACATTAACCTTTCTGGCTCTAGCACCCATGATATGCTTCGTGAGCAGGTCTAATGATGTGCCCATATGAGCCAATTCCTGGTCACGTTCTTCCTCCTTCCTTCGTTGGTCTGTAGTCAAACCAACAACATATGTACCAGCCGCCGCTTCCACTTCCTGGGTGTGCCATGCTCTATTTATTTTTGTCACTCTGTCTAGAATAGCGGTAGCTTACTCCAAAGTGTGTCTCATCAGTGTTCCTCCCGCCACTGTTTCTACTACAACTTTAGTACTTGTCACGACCCGGACGTGCACCCGGATCGTAGACACGGTACAATGGACCCCTAGAGACCCCTAGTCGACCCATGGCATAACCATGCATCTAATCTTTATCAAGTAAGCAAAATACTTAGCATATCATCATAGAGGAAACGTAATCATAGCGTAATAACCGGAAGTACTGGGCATATACATAAGTTGAGTTCTACATCATGTCTAAAAGCCTCTACTACATAAGATGGGTTGATGGACAACATCCCAAACTAACCCGACCAATACTGAAACATAAATAACTTGAAAGTCTGTCAAACGACCCTCGGAACATGAGGACTCACCAATAGCTGAGAGCGAGAACTGAGATGAAGTAAGGATGAGGATGAGCCTGAGATCCGGACCCTGTATCATGAAATGATACAACACAAAAAGTATGCGGTCAGTATGTGGAATGTACCGAGTATGCATGGCAAGTAAAATGGACATTTAACTGGAAATAAAACTCATAAATAATCATAGGAGAAGGACATCATGCTTATATCATAAATTCCATAAGAAAACATAAGGCTCAAGACTTTCAAATCATTCATAAATCATTCATTATAATAAGCGTAAGTAAACTTTATCAAAACATAACTTGAGCCAATAACATAAACATAATAATGCATATAACATGCAAAAAAATGGGAGAACTCTTCATAACCGACACCATCATTGTAGAGCCTTTCATTATGCACCAACTATCTCACTCAAGTTGGCAGAGCCGACCCCGGCTTGCCAGGCGAGGGTCGTGCATTAGGCGTGATATCACATTTGAGGGGATCAATATCAATATAATATATAACATTAGAACCCACGGTGGCACGTGGTTATGAGACACGGACGTAGTCCTTTGAACGCCTGGCTGATCGGTGCTAGACACGGCTTCAAAAAAAATATGCATATAGGCTCATACCTAAATCAATAACATCATGCATTAAAAATTCATTGGCTAAAATATAACATTTATCATCATTGATCCCCTTTAAAAACATGCTTAGCCAAGAATCAAAGGCTCTTTTATCTGCCAACATCATAAATCAATAAATCATGTAATTCGTTTCATAAATCGTAAATCATTCTTCAACATGTGGGTATTGCCCAATACTTTGACATACTGAATTCTTTCATAAATATGCTCATAAACATAGGTAACTTGAAATCATGCTTTTTCATCATCAACAACTCAAAATATTGAATATTCATCATAAATCATAACTTTCATGAACTCTCATCAATGGGAATTTTAGATTTAAAAAGCTTGAAACATAATATTCAAGAAAATTATATAAAACCTGCCTATCATTCATAATTCAACAATTAAAACTCAATTAAATCCAACCCATAAAGATAAATCACATTTTCATGCATTTGGGTAAAACCCCATGGAATTGAATAGGAGGATTCATGATTAAATTCGAAATTTGGGCATGGATGTGGAAGAAATCACCCATTCTAAACCCTACATACCTGAGGTAGACAAATTTTACTCTCCCTTGAATGCCCAGTAGAAATTGATGGAAACCTTGGAGAAGAAGACCTTAAATCTCCCTAAAACCTCTCTAAGAACTCTTGCATGGGAATGGGTGTGCATTAGGGACTTAACCCACCTTATCATACTCAAAAAGTTACACAAAACGCCGTAGTTTAGGGCCTCAACGCATGGAAAAGTCAAAAATTCCCTTAATAAAACTTTCCTGAAAAATTGGTCTGGACGGACCAACGACCGATCCCACGGACCGTTGCATGACGCCACGACTCATGGTACCGAGTCGTTGAGTCCACTTCTTCACTTCATGCTTCAGGTTCTTCCCACGACTCGACCGAACAAGTCATTGTTTCAGTCGATGGGTCATTGGATCGATCATTGTTAGCACCTTGAAAATTCTGAACTTCCCTTACCACGAACCTCACCACGACTCGTTGTTACCTCAAATGAGTCGTGGTCCCTATCCATTATATGCACTGGAAATTCATTTCCCCCTGCCACGAATTCAAACAACGGGTCGTTGGATGACCCTTTACTTCCCAAACTTGCTTAGGTCAATGCTTCCCACGGGTACAAACAACGACTCGTTGTTTAAAGAAATGAGTTATCACTTCGCTCGTTACATCCACTGCCACCCGAACCCTTCAAACCACGACTGCCTCCAACGATCGTTGGTTGGACCCACGATCCGTTGGGTCATCCATTCTGTGGTGTTTCTTCCAGTTTTCTGCAGTTTTAACTTCCAAACTCCCCTTTCTATTCTTAGGACTCCCCGAGGTATTACAATATCTTCCCCTTGGGAACATTCGTCCTTAAATGTAGGAAACAAGCAGCAACAGAAACATACAATTCACCATATTCAATACTAATAATTTTAACCCGAAAATTTATGGAATGACTACCTCCAAAAAGATCCACATAGCTGCATCGAATTCAAACCTCACATATATTCATCATAACATAAATTGAACTTGCCACATGGACAGAATCATGAAACTAAATAGAGTCATAGGGCAGAACTGATACCCTAAGTCGGAACAAAGCCGGTAGAGAACAAATAAAGGTATCTATCCATCACATCCGCTTCGGCTTCCCACATAGCTTATTCAACATGCTGATTCCTCCATAATACTTTAATTGAAGCCACTTCCTTGATCTTTAGCCTCCCGACCTGCCGGTCCACTATTCCACCGGAACTTTCTCGTAGCTAAGACTCTCTTTTACACTGATGCTGTCCACTGGGACAACTAAAGCTGGATCTCCTAAACACCTCTTCAAAAGCGTTACATGAAACACAAGATGTATGGAAGATAACTCTGAGGAAAACTCCAACTCATATGCACCTTACCAACCCGTTCCACTACCTAGTAGGGACCAACAGAACGAGGGCTGAGTTTTTCCTTCTTTCCAAACAACATCACTCCCTTCATGGGGAATACTTTCAAAACACCTAACCGTCAACCTCAAACTCAAGATCCCTCCTTCTCACATATACATAAGACTTTTGGCGACCAGGAGCTATTTTCAATCCTTCCCTTATTATCTGAACTTCATCCACAGCTTCATGAACTGAATTTTAGCCCTATCATTGCTTCCTCACCTACCTCGAGCCATCCGATGGGTGATCTTCATCTCTGCTCGTAAAGAGCCTCAAACGGAGCCATCCCAATGCTGGCATGGTAACTATTATTGTCGGCAAACTCAATAATAGGCAATGATCATCCCAACTACCCTGTTATTGAAGCACCCCATCTCCCCCTATGGAACAACCTCTACCTTCTGATCTGAACGACCACCTTCGACCTTACTAAGATAGGTTCCTCACCTTGCCTAGCTTTGCCCCCTGGTCATCAAGAAAAATCCTAATCCATCCCGAACCATGACGCTACACCTTATACTTAGAATCATTCTAAACACTCAAAACGTTCAAATTCACCAGAAGCTCATCCGAAATCCCCCAGACACAACCCAAATATGCAATTCAGCCATAAAACACATTCCAGACTTGTTGGAATCATCAACCACCAATATCATGTTGTTTTATCAAAAGTCGACCATGGTCAAACTCAACCTCCTGAAAGCTCCCGACTTAACCAGAAAGTTCAAATTACTCCCGAATCACCTCAGCACCCACAAACTACCCAACTAAGTCATAAATCACCATACGACACTAACAGAACTTCCAAAACCTAAATTCGAGCTCGTTAACCTGAAATATTGACTTTGGTCAAGCCTCTCAAACTTCAAACCTCCCAAAAATCTAGAATCTTATCCAATCTCCATTGGATCATCTTGGAAATTGTGTCATCCATCCCTGCAAGTCATAAGTAGCAAAATACAGATATTGAAAGGTTCAAACTAGGAAACAGGTCAAAATCACGAGATGACCATGTGGGTTGTTGAACTTCTAGGTTTTGGCTAATCATTGCACTTTTTGAACTTCTACATGCCTAACACCTATAAC
Organism: Datura wrightii; assembly: GCA_035772735.1. Lineage (NCBI taxonomy): Eukaryota > Viridiplantae > Streptophyta > Magnoliopsida > Solanales > Solanaceae > Datura > Datura wrightii. The sequence goes on along the minus strand of JASDFA010000027.1, from coordinate 106,468,360 downwards.
AAGGGTAGGGAGGTATCCTGGACGTACACATCTTGTCTATTATTTACATCGTGGGGAACACCCATAGATCCTAGAGTAAGGAAACCATGAGCATGAATTATTCAAGGAATCCAAGCTGGCATGTACCTGATATAACACGATTCTCATGAGCCCATAAGGTAGATCTTAAGGACTGAGTTTATAAAGCTGAGTGTACTAAGGGATATGAACTAACACACGCAACGAGGGTCATGACCTGAAGCTGAATTTATGGAGTCATGGAGTAATGTTGGAATCGACGATTGATGGGGTTTCCCATCATCTTAGAGTTCTGAACGTAAGCATAGGTTAAGCATAACATCAAGTGACATACGAGAGAAACATCTAGATGAGAATGGGTTGACTATCCCTAAGTACCTTCTCTAGAACTTTTCTAAAACTTAAGACTCGACATGACCCATCACTTACCATCTCTCTCTTAGATTAGAGCTATCATTCTAAGGCTCTAGGACCCTTTGTTAAAGTTGCACTAATATCACTAGCGCCAGACTGCTCATTCACCTTCAAAGCTATCGCTGAATATTTCATTCACCTTCGAAGCTACCTCCCACAAAATAGATCCCATACAAAGGTGCATACAGGAATCCCGTACCTTGTACAGTAGGCTATCGGAACTAGAGATCATGGTAGGGTCAATGGAATAGCTTATAACATACCTGAGACATACATTTGAGGTCGCTCGCTCTTGACACCATGTGCTGTGGAGGTGGGAGACTTGCGAGAACTGATGGAGAGGGACTCAGAGCATGGCCCTTCCGACCATCTCGCTTTACTGTAGTGCAATCCTTGTGTTTATGACTGAGTTGGCAACAATAAAAGCAAACATCTGAACCTACCAAGCATTCTCCTCGGTGGTGCTTCCCGCAATGCCCGCAAGTTGGGTAAGTAATCTCCCTCACCCGGGGCTAGTATCCCCAAGCTTGGGCTTGAGACTTCTGATGGACTTGAGAGAAACTCCACCTTCTCGACCCTTGTTAGGAACCCTTAAGGTCACCGGCCCTGGGCCTCTTGTTCTCCCTCTTGCCCCCTTTATACTTCCCAACCACACTCGAGTTACTAACCTCCTGTAGGCTCTCCTTCATGAGTCCTCGAGTCTTAATAATAGGTGCTTCTCTGATAGGGTTCATCGGTGCGATAGCCCGCTGGCCAGGCTAGGTGATCATAGCTCGAATCAACAATCTAAGAGCGTCTCCGAACTCCACATCAGTAACTTGCATGAAATCCATCGGAGTTGGTGGTGCTGGCTGACTTCCATCGTTGCTCTGAGAAAACATATTTCTACATATGCGTATAGCACGAGTTAGAGGAATGGAGAGAGTTAAGCTCATGGCATGAGGTAGAATCATGACAGAATGGATCATTTCCTAATCGTTTAGTAGCCTCTTCTTCATAAGTGTGGCGCGCTTCACACCCATGAAAAAGACTCTACTTAATGCGGCTTTTAGACATCCTAGGACACTAAAAAACCTATGGCTCTAATACCAAGTTTGTCACGACCTGGATGTGCACCCGGATTGTAGACACGGGACAAGAGACCCCGAGAGACCCCAAGTCGACCCATGGCATAAGCATGCATCTAATCTTAATCAAGTAAGAGGAATACTTAGCATATCATCATAGCGGAAACGTAATCATAGCGTAATAACCGAAAGTACTGGCATATACATAAGCTAAGTTCTACATCCTATTTGAAAGCCTCTACTAGATAAGATGGGTTGATGGGACAATATCCCCAACTAACCCAACAAATATTGAAACATAAATAACTTGAAAGTCTGTCAAATGGTCCTTAGAACATGAGGACTCGCCAATAGTTGAGAGCGAGAACTGAGATGAACTAAGCATGAGGATAAGCCTGAGAGCCGGACCTTATATCAGGAAATGATACAACATAAAAAGTATGTGGTCAGTATGTGAAATGTACTGAGTATGCAAGGAAAGTAAAACGGACATTTAAAAGGAAATAAAACTCATAAATAATCATAGGAGAAGGACATCATGCTTATATCATAAATTCCGTAAGAAAACATAAGGCTCAAGACTTTCAAATCATTCATAAATCATTCATTATCATAAGCGCAAGTAAACTTTATCAAAACATGACTTGATTCAATAACATAAACATAATAATCCATAAACCATGTGAAACAATTAGAGAACTCGTCATAACCGACACCATCATGGTAGAGCCTTTCATGATGCCCCAACTATATCACTCAAGCGGGCATAGCTGACCCCGGCTTGCCAGGCGAGGATCGTGAATTAGGCGTGATCTCACATTTGAGGGGATTGATATCAATACAATTTATAACATTAGAACCCACGGTGGCACGTGGTTATGAGACACTGGCTTAGTTCTTTGAATGCCGGGCTGCTCGGTGCTAGACACAACTCCCAAAAACAACATGCATATAGGCTCATACATAAATCAATAACATCATGCATTAAAAATTCATTGGCTAAAATATAACATTTATCATCATTGATCCCCTTTAAAAACATGCTTAGCCAAGAATCAAAGGCCTTTTTTATCGGCCAACATCATAAATCGATAAATCATGTAATTCGTTTCATAAATTGTAAATAATTCTTCAACATGTGGGAATTTCCAATACTTTGACATACTCAATTCTTTCATAAATATGCTCATAAACATGGGTAACTTGAAATCATGTTTTTCCATCATCAAAAACTCAAAATATTGAATATTCATCATAAATCATAACTTTCATGAACTTTCATCAATGGGAATTTTAGATTTAAAAATCTTGAAATATAATTTTCAAGAAAATAATACAAAACCTACCCATCATTCATAATTCAACAATTAAAACTCTATTAAATCAAATCCATAAAGAGAAATCACATTTTCACGCATTTGGGTAAAACCCATGGAATTGAATAGGAGGATTCGTGATTAGATTCGACATTTGGGCATGGGTGCGGAATAAATCACCCATTTTAAACCCTAAATACCTGAGGTAGACTGATTTTACTCTCCCTTGAATGCCCACAAGAAATTGATAGAAACCTTGGAGAAGAAGACCTTGAATCTCCCTAAAACCTCTCTAATAACTCTTGCATGGGAATGAGTATGCATTAAGGACTTAACCAACCTTATCATACTCAGAAAAATACACAAAACGCCGTAGTTTAGAGCCTCAAAGCATGGAAAAGTCAAATATTCCCTTAATAAAACTTCCCTAAAGAATTGGTCTGGACGGACCAACGACCGATCCCACGGGCTGTTGCATGATACCACACTCGTGCTACCGAGTCGTTGAGTCCACTACTTCACTTCATGCTTCAGGTTCTTTCCACGACTCGATAGGATGAGTCATTGTTTCAGTCGACGGGTCGTTGGATAGATCGTTGTCAGCTCCTTGAAAAATTTGAACTTCCCTTACCACGAGCCTCACCACGACTCGTAGTTGCCTCCAACGAGTCATGGTCTCCATCCGTTATTTGCACTAGAAATTTATTTCCCCCTGCCATGACTTCAAACAACGGGTCATTGTAACTAACGATGGGTCGTTGGATGACCCGTTACTTCCCAAACTTTCTTAGGTCAATGCTTCCCATGGGTACAAACATCGACTCATTGTTTCAAGCAACGAGTCGTCACTTTGCTCGTTACATCCACTGCCACTCGAACCCTTGAAACCATGACTGGTTCCAACGGACCGTTGGTTGGACCCACGATCCGTTGGGTCGTCTGTTCTATGGTGTTTCTTCCAGTTTTCTACAGTTTTAACTTCCAAACTCCCTGGTCTATTCTTAGGCCTCCCTGGGGTATTAAAGTACCGTTGTTCAATGATCTGTAAAATATTTCCAACAAGCTATCGTTAGGAATTTTGTGGTTCGGGCACTTGGTCAACTTCTTCTTATACCTCAACCAGGTTTCACGAAGTGCTTAGTCTTCAGTTGTCCGAAATTATAGATTTCATCCTTAAGATGCAGCATCTTGGAGGGCAGAAAGAATCTCTCTAGAAAATCTTGCTTGAGCTCCCTCCAGATGGTAATGGAGTCATTGGGCAACTCGATAACTATAAAGTGGATTCCCCAGAAAAAGAGAAGGGGAAGAGTCTTAGCCTTATAGCGTCATGGCTGACTCTGAGCAACCTGTATGTGTTGCATATTCAAAAAAAATTAATTAAGTGCATGTTGGCATCACCAGCTGCGTGACCACTAAACACCCCCTTCATATTCAATAATTAGATCATGGTGCTAGTGATGTTAAATTTTGGCCCAGCAGGCAATGGTTGTGGTACAATAGCTCTGGGTAACACGACTTTATTAATGTTTGGGTCGTCCTCATTGAATAATTGAGGGGAATATATTTGGCCTATGCTACCCCTTCCATGGCGACCAATATTAACAACCTCATCTCGAGCATCCTCCGCATCCTAAAGTGCAGCTTGCAAAGCTAGTGCAGCTTGCAAAGCTAGCTCAGCTTGCCTAACTTCTTCAGCAATATGGGCATCTCTCTGCTCTTGGTTCTCTATCCTTCACAGTGTTCTTTTGAGTTCGAGATCCAAAGGAATCAGGGGGTTTCCACTCCAACGAGTACTTGGCATTCACCAAGAGACAACCTGTGGATATCCAAAAATAAAAAGAAAACATAATTCAGGAAAGAACAACCAAAAGTTAAACGCAAGTAATTAATCTAATCTTGGTCGTATTCTCCGGCAACGGTGCCACTATTTGATTACACTCAAACTCACACTTTTTGGAAAAGTATGAAGTGGATGTTGTCAATAAAGAACCTAACAAAGAGGTTGGGGTCGAATCAACTGGGAATAAGGTAAGATCTAGACTAATGACGGTACTTAAACTTGTTGGTAAGTTATCTCCAAATTCAGGGGGTTTCTAAGAAAAAATATTATTAAAAAAAGATTGTAACTGTGGTTGTTATCAAGATTTGCTAATAACTAGGGTAAGTATTCCCCTTGGGTTCATAACTACTTCGGGTATACACATGTGATCAATCCCAATGCTTACTTGTAGAACTGATAACTTGGTTCATCCAAATGACTGGTTGATCCCTATTGGATGACTATACTCAATCATCGGGTCAGGTTTCATGAGAGATTTCAAACTAACCGTTATCAATATGTTCGAAATTTAACTATCTTGTGACCGTAACTCAAGTTAATACAATGATCATAAAGACCAAGGCTTTGTTGTAATTCTCTTTTTTTAATCTCTACTTCTCTAGGTTCAAAAAAGTAAAGAATTTGGGTAATTCCTAATGTTGTACACCATTAAGAAATTTTTAAAGATGAAGAAAATACAATAAAAGCATTTAGCATTGGTTTTGAATCACTTTGTGTAACCCTATTTCATTAATCCACCATGGTTTCCACAACCCTAGTTGTGAAGGTTTTAGCCTCTCATAATTGTAAGATTATATTTAGCATTCATAGACAAACACATAATTAAATACTTAAAATAATAATTGGAAGAAAACCTGCTTGGAATATCAATGAACAATCTCAAGAACAATTAAAAAAATCAAGTGTTGATCCTAAGAATTGCTCTCCAAAACTCGCAAATAATACTTTTCACACGTCTACTACCTTCTCTCTAGCTTCTCTAGTAAAATAAAACATAAAAGGTATTTATACAGACATTAAAAATCTTTCCCTAAGCTAATAGAGAATTTTTCATATCTGGCACCGGCTTGACTCACGACTGATCCTACGACCTGTAGCAGGATTGTACGGGTCGTACCTACCTCTCGTACATCCCTTGGCTGCTGCAGATTTGCCTAAGTATTGGCAGCTGGAATGGCTCGTACCATGGTCCTACGAGTCATACAATTCATCCATGGCTTGGCCCTGAGAACTTTGACATCTTTTGAAATTTTCTATAAGTGTTGTGGTATGCCTTGTAGCTTCCTCCTACCACTCGTACTTGCTTGTTGTATCTGGAGTTTTTTCAAGTCTTTAAGAATCACTGAAGCTCCTCATGGCTCATGGTATGGGTCGTAAGTGGTTGTTACGATGCGTAGGTTCCACCTATACCAAGAGACTTCCATGTGCAATTTTCTCTGATAATTTCCACAATTCTAGTTATGGCTCGTAGTATCTTGGTACGACTCGTACTTAGAGTCATACTTCTCTTTCACCTTATTCTAGCCTTCTGAATTTTTCCACGAGTCTCAGTACAACTCGTACAATTAAGGTACAGCTCGTATTAAGATTTGTACTTGGCTGATTTTTTGCACTTTTATGCATCTTTTACACATTTTTGCTCCAACATCTATTTTCCCTGAAAAAAGTAAAAGTACCTCATATCCATACAGACATACCTAAGTCCATGCTATTTTCTCAGTTTTAAGCGTTGAAAGTACTGTAAACTCACAACACATCGATTGGCGTAGACTCCAGTCAAGTTACAGTTACTAGAGTTAGGTTGAGTTTGTTCCTACTCCTGAGTTATCTTGAGTTCGCTCTTGTTATAGTAAGTTGTTATTAGTTTTAGTTTACAAAGTTTCAAGTTATCTCTATCCTTTATATGATTATGCATTAACTCGGTTATTATATGATTACTATATCATGTTTATAGTTGCATCCTTATATATCAGTATATTTCATTCATACTGATTTCCCTTCGCTTTGGGGCCTGAGTTCGTGCTACAGGTGCTGGTAGAGCCAGGATTGCCAGTTGTTGTGGCGATTTGTAAGATCAGTGGATGTGTTGGTATGATCCTTTCTTCCTAGATCTAGGGTTCAGTTATTGTAGTGTGAGTTTTGAATTATTATTATGGGTAGGCCAAGCCCTATTCCGAACATCAGTTTTAGTTTTCTCTTTAGAGGCTTTGTGGAGTTAGTATGTACAGAGTTCAATTTTTGGCATTGTCGCATTTCAGTTGTTTGTTTTATATTACTGAGACCTTGTGGGTCCAGTATCTGTCTTAGTTGATTATGACAAGTCGCCTGGCTGGCCTCAGTATTACAGCTAAAGACACTATATAGCTGACTTCTCAATTAATTCCGAATCGAGTGCCAGTTGTGTCCTACTCCAGTTTTAGAGCATGACAAACTTGGTATCAAAGTTAAGTCGTATCTAAGGGAGTCCATAAGTTGTGACTAGTAAAGTTTTACTTATGGGTATGTTGTGCACCATACTTATAACCAGGTGGCTACAGGGCATTTAGGGATTGTTTCACTTTGTTCATTAATAGATCGTGCTATAGAGTGAAGTAGTAAGTGATGTTTGAAATCTAAAATTGTACTTACATTTCAGAATTTGCCTTCGATGAGGTGTATAGTTGCGAGATTTATCGGCACTAATGTTGGAAAGGGTACCAGTCACCCTTCTACTGATCAGAGTGTTATACCCCGTAAATTCCCGGCATATAGATGGCCTATTCGCGTGTTGGTTAAGAGTATTTGAAAGCCATACATGCTAGAAAAAGGCCCGGGGAAAGATCGGACAAGCGCCAAGTCGGCGCGTCGCAAGGCAAAATGCGACTTATAAATCGCATTCCAGAAATGCGACTTATAAATCGCATTCCAGGAATGCGATTTATAGTGTCCATTATATATATAAGCCCAACTTCGGTTTTTTATTAAAATTCCTTATAATTTCCAGTAGAAAACATAGAAATTAGAGAGAAGGGGAAAACAAAGATCTCCTACTAAAATTCGTCCGATTACGCTACCAAACGCGGTCCAAACTCGAATTAACCTCAGGTACCGAGGTATTTAGCAGCAGGGAGCATTCCTACGGATTTTGTTTTGCGAAATACGGCCGACGAATCGTCGAGCTACCGGACTAAGGTAAGTAGAATTGCTCCAAACTAGTGTCTATGTGCTCCTAGCCGTAAAGTGAATACTTCTCCCTTTTGGGCTTCTGAAAAATAGCAAGTTTTTGACCGTTTTTCGATAAGCCTAAGTTTAGGCTATAATTATATCGAAAGTGACGTCGTCCTTCAGAATAGTGTTGTATTTAGTACTAATTGACGTGTATATGAATGCAGTTGGGAGACATAGTTGGAGTACTGACCGAGCCTCGTCCGACAGACGGATAACTCGAGGTTAAGGTATGTAAAGCTAGTTCCTTCGGCAAGTTAGTAGCTTTAGCCTTGTATAGTACCATAAACTCCGTAGTAGAATTCCCGAAAGTTGAATGTTAAGTATTGTGCAAGTTCAGTAAACCTAGTTCGCATTGTGATATCATATTCAGTCTGAAAGTTAGAAAAGCATGTGCCCAAGGGCAAGTTAGTAGTTCAGATTCAGTACAGCCTATTATGTGAATAGCAAGCATGTTGTAGAATAAAAAGGAACAGATTTTCATAATAACAGTCAGTAAAGAAAGATCAGATAGACAGACAGTTTTGGCTATAGATTAGCCATTCGGACAGATAGTATCTTGGCTACAGATTAGCCATACAGTTAAACAGAGAGTACAGAATCAGTATAGTCAGTAAAGAATCAGTTCGGTATAGAAACAGATCAGAATAAGAAGTTAGATTCCAGACAGTCTTTTCAGTTATACATGCTTGCTATTTCTATATGTTATTTGTTTGTTGAGACTTTTTGTGGCATGTGGGCACCCTTTTAGCATCCCCACCGCCCCTGGGTTATAGCTGTGTCGATACCAGATTCAGATACCGCCACCAGCTGGGCGATGCCGTCCGCCTAGAGGACGATGATGGCCGACCACCATGATAATACGGTCCAGACCACCCGGCTTGTAGGGGTAGTTCAGTTTACTCTGTGCAGAGCCAATCCACCCTGTTTATAGGGGCAAAACACTCTGTGTGCGCTTGTGGCCGGGGGCAGTTTCAGATACACATTTTATAAAATTACCCTGTTGCGTGCTTGCACCCAGGGGCAGTTTTTATTACACACCCCGTGTACACTTGCGCCCAGAGGCAGGAGTCTTTGGACTCAGACACAATTTATTGTCAGAGGCCAAGGCCTGAGCTATGTACCCAAGGGTACCGGTAGGAGGAGCTCACAGTTGTCAGATGAATGGAGTGACTTATTTTTGGTTGGTTTAGACCCGGGTAGGGGTAAATAGATTGTGTGTTGGTTGGCACCTTCCGGCTTATGGGGGTCGGTCAGGTATTGTATGTATTTATATGTATACCTATATGTGCTATTAGATACTGATAGACAGGAGGACGACACGTCATCAGGTACGCTCAGTTTAGTTATAGAATAAATAAACTCTCCCCAGTTATTCTCAGCTAGATAGACTCAGCTACGTTTTGCTTATATGTCATGTTACTATTGTTATTCATTTCAGTTGTGTATTTTAGTTGCTTTACATGCTCAGTACCTATGGTACTGACGCCCAGTGGGGCGCTGTATTACTTGCCTACAGGTACTCACAGACGAGGAGGCGATCCCTCGTGATTCCAGTCAGCTATTGAGTATTCAGCTCCTGTCATCCGAAGTCTGAATTCTAGAGGTGTATTTCGTTTTCTTTTGTTGTACAGTACGGGTAGGTCGGGGCCCTGTCCCGATCATTTCTATTGTTATTCTTAGAGGCTTGTAGTCTATATATATTTCCCTGTGGTCAGTCGAGCCAGTCGTGTGAGGCCGTGCAACTTGTTATAGTTATTTGTTATTTCTGTTCCTGTTGGCCGTGTGTGGCCATAATCAGTCAGTAGTGGTGACCTTGACGGTCACGTAATTAGTTAGCATGTTATTGTTGAGTTACAGAGAACTAGACAACATGGTAGCCTTGTCGGCCCGCATAGGTTCCCCTATAGTAGTATGTTTCTGGTTAGCTGTCATTACAGGTACAGGTGGCTATAAGCCAATGGGTCGGGGGCTGTGTTTATAGCCGTTATATAGCCCTTTGTTTCCAGAAATTTGAGTTAGAGCCAGCCAAGCACCAGATGTGCTTAGGCTCACCAGATAGCAGTCTAGGTCCTACTAGGGCACCAGGTGCCAGTCATACCCCCCAAGGCGGGGCGTGACAAACTTGGTATCAGAGCAGGTCGTGTCCCAGGGAGTCTGCAAGTCGTGCTAAGTAGAGTCTTGTCTATGGATGTGTTGTGCACCACATACTATAGGCAGGAGGCTGCGAGGCATGATAGGATGGTTACCCTTCCTTCTCAGTCAGTCATGCTTTAGAGCGGTACAGTATAGGGTTGAGTCCCTAAAAACTTATCGTATTCTTTGATTACAGATACAAAGGCAGATCAACATTACCCTATCACAGGTAAAAGATCAGATATAGCAACAGAAGAGGGCATCAGCCAGTTACATGATAACTACAGCAGCAGGAGGAGGTACCAGAGACCTCCCAGCGTGATACCTTTATCGGTACTATTCCCAGTATACGTTGATAACGTTAGAATAGGAAGTCAGAAGTATAATGTACATACGAGTTGACTTATTTATTAGATATATAAGATCTAGTTAAGATATCAGACAATATCAGACTATCAGATAAGAAAAAAAAAGTAAAAGAAAGAGAGGAAAATGCAGGGTTCCCACCTCCATCCTTTCAGATGTGGTATAGTTCCATGTTTTGTTTCGCTGCAGTAAGTTCCTACCTCTTAGTTTTGATTTCAGTATAGCAAAGGGAATAAGGATTGAGGCGATATTGCCCAAAGTAAGCAGTAAGTGAAGATTGATTGGTTGATTCCATAAAGTGTTAGAAGGAGTAAGGAGTCCCTGTGATTACGTAAGTTGCGCAGACCCTCACGGTAATAAGTCAGAAGAGCAAGTAAGACTACTAGCTTACTCAATGTGGGCGTAGAAGATCCAGTAATAGTCAAGTTCGAGTCTGAAAAAGGCCAAGTCCGCCATAACACGCTAACAGGAGCAAGATATACCTGCAAGATAATAGTTATAATTTTAGCTGTGATACCGAAAGGTAAGGGGGTCATGTGAACCAGATGGGTCTAACTGCAAGTCAGAAGAAGTATAAGCTGGATACTTGACCAGTAATCTTATTAACAATGAAAAGCAGGTACCTTGAACCCCAGAGTTCAGCTTAAGCAAGATGAGGGGAAGAAGCAGGAATGTCAGATTTTGTGGGGAAATTAGGATTACCCCCGTATTGATAGAATATCATATTAAGGATTAAGCCTCGGGCTGACAGTAAGATTGTGGTCCAGAATGCTGCAGTATGTTCGCTTATGGGGAAGTTAAGAAATTACCGATAGAGGGAATTTAATCTAGTGTGCCATAGAGATAAGGCCCAGCAGACAGTCATGGGCTCTCAATATATGCCAAGTAAGGCCACAAGATTCGAACGTTGACACCACATCGGAAGAGTGGCGGAACTTCAAACAGCAGACAATAACGGAAGTGTTTATGTTTGTTACTTTCAGAATGGGGTGACAATACAATGAAATGTTAAGAGAAGGCAGGAGGTATTATTAGACCATAGAAGCAGTATATCATGTACAATAGGAAATTTAGCAAAGTGTGTCAGAGATTACGTATCACTACAAAATTCAATATGTATTGTACGTATTTATTAATATATATCTGTGCAAATAATAAGTATGCTGTGAGCAGCTGCTAATAGGGGTTACAATCACACAGATGCATATTAGTGCTGGGAAGTATATACAAATTGCATTGTAGGACCCCTCGCCAAAAATAAAAAGAGAAAAGAGAGAGAAGAAAAAGAGAAAAGCGAAAAGAAGGGGCAAGTTAAGTGTGATTTACGTATGAATCCATAGAAACTGTCTCAGCTCTTAGTTATTAAGTTAATAGACTTATATGTTGTTTCCAGATCTAAGTTTTAGAAGCTTATAAGAGTTAGTAACCTGAATCAAGTAATTAGATGATAAGGGCGCAGTTAGACGGTCTACCGACCAGCTGGCGCCTGTATTAGCAGGGAAGCATCTCTAAAGATCAATAACACTAGCGCATGTGCCAGAACCAGAATTAGAGACTGAATAGGTATACTTCAGAGATTAGCAATACTAGAATTGTTCCAGTATGTTAAGTGGCCATACATCATTTTCCCAGCCTTGTAGGTGAGAGTCGACCTTAGTCAACCTAGCAGTTATTACAAGGAATACCCCGCAAGTTAGACAAGCCCGTGGGCACCCCAAGAAAGGGCTCCACATCAGTAGTCAGTGATAGACTACTTCAGCTGGTTCTCGTAAGATATTCAGATACAGAGCCCTAGCAGAAGGCCAGTATTTATAGAATAGCTCATAAGACCGAGAATTCCCCAGAATGGCAGTATAAATCCAAGTGGATACACATAAGGAATAAGAAATGGATAGTACCCTGCTAGCAGAGTGTTTATTCAGACCAGGAGATCAGTAGACTCCCCGTGAAGATCCAAAGATTGATTGCCTGGGAGTAAGTTTGATTAAGCCCAGCCTTACAGTGGTTCAAGTAAAATAACAAAGCAATTAGATGCCCACAAGTCTGCAGTTATGCATGAACTATAAGTACTCAAGTAGAACAGTTAGAGCATTGTTAGAATACTGCCATATTTGGGTCATTCAACCCGACTATTTAGTTATTTAAGGTTATGCAGCCAGATCATTAGAGGTCATGATCAATATCAGGATCCTCTGATCAGATAAAGGCATAAGGTGCGCAGACGGCCGTTCAGGTTATCCCAGCAACAAGTAGCCTTAGCATGTGGCCGAAAGGCCAGATAAGCTCTAGCTACGCCTGTAAACTACCTGTCGATCTCTTCGGCAAGACAAGCCAGTATGACTGTCAATTATATGCCGAGCTCTGTAAGTATGAAAATGTTATGTCAGTCAAGAAGAGGTAATGGAGCAGCAAACGCTCTTAGCTATAGATCTATTAGGAATGTGGCGTATGAGCAACTCGAGCAATGGGAGTTGGTCAGGGAGATACATCAATTTGTCAATTTAGTCGTTCGTGTGATAGAAATGAAGGACAACAGAGCGGTAATCTAGAACCCCGCCGTGTCGTCCTTAGTTGTGGAGGTAAGAGAACGGCAGTATGCAGATCCTGACCTGGTCTAGCTTAAGGACAGAATCCTGCAAGGGAAGCGCCAGATTCATAAATAACAGAGGATGGAGTGTTGCGTTGTAAAGACCGTCTAGGTGTTCCAGATGTTTTAGGCCTCCGCCATCAGATCATGAACGAGGTGCACTGCGCCAGAAACTATTTTCTCCACCCTGGCGCGACAAAAAATGTACCATGATATCAAAGAAAACTACTGGTGGCTAGAAAAAAAAAGGAAATTGCTGAATTTGTAGCCCGGTGTCCTAACTGCCAGCAGGTGAAAGCAGAACATCAGATTCCAGGCGGTTTGACTCAGGACATAGTTGTGCCTCTCTAGAAGTGGGAAGCAGTAAATATGGATTTTGTGGCAGGATTACCCCATACTAAACATGGACATGACTCTATATGGGTGATAGTTGACAGATTGACCGAATCAGCTCATTTCCTACCAGTGGAAACTACTTTCTCGACCAGATTATGCGGAGTTGTATATCCGAGAAATAGTCAGGTTGCACGGAGTACCAGTATCCATTATTTCAAACAGAGGAGCACAATTTACGACTAGATTATGGCAGTCGTTTCAGAAAGGTCTGGGAACGCAGATTAATCTGAGCACAGCTTTCCACCCTCAGACAGACGGACAGGCTAAGCGCACTATTCAGACGCTCGAGGATATGTTGTGAGCGTGTGTGCTAGACTTTGGTGGTAGCTGGGACGAGCATTTGCCGCTGATAGAATTTGCTTATAATAATAGCTATCACTCGGCTATTCAGATGGCACCTTTTGAGGCTTTATACGAACGAAAGTGCAGATCGCCGGTTGGCTGGTTCGAAGTAGGGGAATCAGCAATAATTGGGCCAGACATTATTCAGCAGTCAGAAGAGAAAGTAAAGCTTATCAGAGAACGCCTATTGACTCCACAGAGTCGCCAGAAGTCATACGCAGATGTACGGCGCAGAGACCTGGAGTTTAATGTGAATGACTGGGTATTTCTGAAAGTATCTCCGATGAAAGGGGTGATGAGATTCGGTAAGAAGGGTAAGCTCAGTCCGAGGTTTGTTGGGCCTTATCAGATTCGTCGAAGGATAGGCCGAGTAGCATATGAGTTGAACTTACCTCCAGAATTGGAATCCGTTCATCCGGTCTTTCATGTATCTATGCTGAGGAAATGCATAGGAGACCCGTCTAGGGCAGTCCCAGTCCAGGATATCCAGGTTACAGAAGAACTGACCTATGAAGAGGTTCCAGTGGCTATCCTAGACAGACAGATTCGCAAATTAAGAACTAAAGATATTGCGTCTGTCAAAGTATTGTGGCGTAACAGAAACCGAGAGGAGATGACATGGGAGGCGGAGGAAGATATGAAAACTAGATATCCTCACTTATTCCAGGCCTAGTCAGGCGACAGGTATGTCCGTATTATTATTTATGCAGCACCTTATAGTTGTGTATGTATGAAATGAGAAAGACTGATGTTAGCTATTAAGTGAACTTATAGCATTGTGTGGAGTACCTGTATTGGGCTTTTCTGCTTTTCAGGAATTTCGAGATAGTCCATAATACAGGGGATACTCTACCGAAATTTTTCTAGAAACAAGTTGAGTAAGTTGAGAAGTCCTCTAGACAAAATGTCATTCGAGGACGAATGTTCTTAAAGGGGGGAGAATGTTATACCCCGTAAATTCCCGGCATATAGATGGCCTATTCGCGTGTTGGTTAAGAGTATTTGAAAGCCATACATGCTAGAAAAAGGCCCGGGGAAAGATCGGACAAGCGCCAAGTCGGCGCGTCGCAAGGCAAAATGCGACTTATAAATCGCATTCCAGAAATGCGACTTATAAATCGCATTCCAGGAATGCGATTTATAGTGTCCATTATATATATAATCCCAACTTCGGTTTTTTATTAAAATTCCTTATAATTTCCAGTAGAAAACATAGAGTAAATAGAGAGAAGGGGAAAACGAAGATCTCCTACTAAAATTCGTCCGATTACGCCGCCAAACACGGTCCAAACTTGAATTAACCTCAGGTACCGAGGTATTTAGCAGTAGGGAGCATTCCTACGGATTTTGTTTTGCGAAATACGGCCAACGAATCGTCGAGCTACCGGACTAAGGTAAGTAGAATTGCTCCAAACTAGTGTCTATGTGCTCCTAGCCATAAAGTGAATACTTCTCCCTTCTGGGCTTCTGAAAAATAGCAAGTTTTTGACCGTTTTTCGATAAGCCTAAGTTTAGGCTATAATTATATCGAAAGTGACGTCGTCCTTCAGAATAGTGTTGAATTTAGTACGAATTGACGTGTATATGAATGCAGTTGGGAGAAATAGTTGGAGTACTGACCGAGCCTCGTCTGACAGACGGATAACTCGAGGTTAAGGTATGTAAAGCTAGTTCCTTCGGCAAGTTAGTAGCTTTAGCCTTGTATAGTACCATAAACTCCGTAGTAGAATTCCCGGAAGTTGAATGTTAAGTATTGTGCAAGTTCAGTAAACCTAGTTCGCATTGTGATATCATATTCAGTCTGAAAGTTAGAAAAGCATGTGCCCAAGGGTAAGTTAGTAGTTCAGATTCAGTACAGCCTATTATGTGAATAGCAAGCATGTTGTAGAATAAAAAGGAACAGATTTTCATAATAACAGTCAGTAAAGAAAGATCAGATAGACAGACAGTTTTGGCTACAGATTATCCATTCAGACAGATAAGATCTTGGCTACATATTAGTCGTACAGTTAAACAGAGAGTACAGAATCAGTATAGTCAGTAAAGAATCAGTTCGGTATAGAAACAGATCAGAATAAGAAGTTAGATTCCAGACAGTCTTTTCAGTTATACATGCTTGCTATTTCTATGTGCTATTTGTTTGTTGAGACTTGTTGTGGCATGTGGGCACCCTTTTAGCATCCCCACCGCCCTGGGTTATAGCTGTGTCGATACTAGATTCAGATACCACCACCAGCTGGGCGATGCCGTCCGCCTAGAGGACGATGATGGTTGACCACCATGATAATACGGTCCAGACCACCCTGCTTGTAGGGGTAGTTCAGTTTACTCTACGCAGAGCCAGTCCACCCTGTTTACAGGGGCAAAACACTCTGTGTGCGCTTGTGGCCGGGGGCAGTTTCAGATACACATTTTATAAAATTACCCTGTTGCGTGCTTGCACCCAGGGGCAGTTTTTATTACACACCCCGTGTACACTTGCGCCCAGAGGCAGGAGTCTTCGGACTCAGACACAGTTTATTGTCAGAGGCCAAGGCCTGAGCTACGTACCCAAGGGGACTGGTAGGAGGAGCTCACAGTTGTCAGATGAATGGAGTGACTTATTTTTGGTTGGTTTAGACCCGGGTAGGGGTAAATAGATTGTGTGTTGGTTGGCATCTTCCGGCTTATGGGGGTCAGTCAGGTATTGTGTGTATTTATATGTATACCTACATGTGCTATTAGATACTGATAGACAGGAGGACGACATGTCATCAGGTACGCTCAGTTTAGTTATTGAATAAATAAACTCTCCAAAGTTATTCTCAGCTAGATAGACTCAGCTACTTTCTGCTTATATGTCATGTTACTGTTGTTATTCATTTCAGTTGTGTATTTTAGTTGCTTTACATGCTCAGTGCCTGTGGTACTGATGCCCAGTGGGGCGCTGTATTACTTGCCTGCAGGTACTCATAGATGAGGAGGCGATCCCTCGTGATTCCAGTCAGCTATTGAGTATTCAGCTCCTGTCATCCGGAGTCTGAATTCTAGAGGTGTATTTCGTTTTCTTTTGTTGTACAGTACGGGTAGGTCGGGGCCCTGTCCCGATCATTTCTATTGTTATTCTTAGAGGCTTGTAGTCTATATATATTTCCCTGTGGTTAGTCGAGCCGGTCGTGTGAGGTCGTGCAGCTTATTATAGTTATTTGTTATTTCTGTTCCTGTTGGCCGTGTGTGGCCATAATCAGTCAGTAGTGGTGACCTTGACGGTCACGTAATTAGTTAGCATGTTATTGTTGAGTTACAGAGAACTAGACAGCATGGTGGCCTTGTCGGCCCGCGTAGGTTCCCCTATAGTAGTATGTTTCTGGTTAGCTGTCATTACAGGTACAGGTGGCTATAGGCCAATGGGCCGGGGGCTGTGTTTACAGTCGTTATATAGCCCTTTGTTTCCAGAAATTTGAGTTAGAGCCAGCCAGGCACCAGATGTGCTTAGGCTCACCAGATAGCAGTCTAGGTCCTACTAGGGCACCAGGTTCCAGTCATACCCCCCAAGGCGGGGCGTGACACAGAGAAATAGATTAGAGGCTCATAGCGAGTTTCCTACTTCCTGTATTACAACCCCTCCAGTTCCAGTCGGAGCGCTTGTGGGAAGGGATTCAGCCCCTCCTATTATCCCAACTCTGATAAATCCAGAAGGAGGTAGAGTTGTTAATGCTCCAGCACCTTCAGGTATATCAAAGGGGCGATATTTTGAGAAAACATTTCAGATGTTAACCAGAATGGTGGCAATTTAAAAATTAGTAGTTGAAATTAGTGACAAGATCTAGGGGAAATACTTCTGAGAGCTCTAGGTCCTGTGAGTTTTGAGCCTAACCCCCCCTCTCCAACCTTTAAGGACCAGTACTTGCCATGGGAACTTTAACAAGTCCAAGTTGATTAGTTTTTTTAGCTAGAGAAAGGCAACAAGAGTGTTCGTGAATATAGCCTTAGGTTGGTGCTCTAGAAATGGTGTGGAATATAAGGGATAGGGTTCATCGACTATTTTAGGTTTGGGACCCTATTTGGTCAAAGACTTTATGGGAATGTCTACCTATAAAGATATGACTATTGCCCGAATGTAAGCACTTGCTCAGAAAATGAAGGATCTGACTCACCATTTTTCAAGTACTAATAGAGAAGTAAAACAAAGTAAGAAGAGTGGGTTGACAGGATCATTTTAGTCCATTGAAGTGTTTCAAGGCCCTGACTAGCTAGACATCCAGCCTCTTCGAGAAAATTTTTCCCTTATTTATCTCTAGTTCAGATATTAATTCCCTGTCATAACCCGACTATTGACTCCGGACCGCGACACAGGACTTACAACCACAAATGGATTTAAGTTAACCCATGGCATATGCATAAAATGATTAAGAGCATAACTAAATGGAAATAAATTATAAATCATAACATGAGTGGAAGTCTAGAATCTAGTAAAGCATAAATGGGGCTACAAACCAAAATCACTGAACATGTACATATAACTATCTAAAAAGCTTCTAGTCATATATGAGCTGATGGGACAACACCCCCAACTAGCTCTTCCAATATCCAAAAGCTGAAAGACATAAAAGAAAGAAAATATGTCAAAACTGACATCCTCGGATCATGAGGACTCACCCAAGCTGGGGCTGGACTAGACTAAAGAAGGAGTGGAGCTAACGACGGAGTTAAGACTGATCACCAAAACCTATATAATGAGACGATATAACATAAAAGTATGCAGTCAGTACTTTGAATGTACTGAGTATATAGGATAAGTAAAACATCACAGTAAAATTATCTTCTAAAATCATGAGTATAGAGCAAGCTAAAACATGAGTTTCTGATCATAAACTAAGTATAATGGCTCAAGGTTCTCAAAATTGATTCATGAAGCTGGACATGTATAATTTCAAAAGTAAAATCTCATAAGACATTATTGAGCCAAAATATCATAAGTCATATGAGCATAAGTCACGGACGTGAACGTGCATAGAAAATTAAGGAATAGTGGGAGACTCTCATAACCGACACCATCATAAATGAGCACATGATGTTCAACTATCTCTCTGAAGTTGGCATAGCCCTCCTAAGCATTGCCAGGGAAAAGAATGATCAAGTAGTGTTATTGCTCGTGAGCCCCATCGGGCGAGGGAACACTCTCTAGTGAGGCCTCAAACATGAACATATACCTATGGTGGCACGTAATTGTGAGACCTATACACGCTGAACTACGACCCACTCAGTGCTAGATACTACTCTCAAAACATGCACATTGCTCATAGATCTAATCATGAAACATACTTGATTTTGCATGGCCTAGTTAGAAAACATGAAAATCATAATCATACTTGTCATACGTGAACTATTCACGAAAACAATATTGTTTACTCAACCATGATACATAAGCTTGAGATTCATGAAATCATATATAATTGAGTAAATCATCATATCTTGTGAAACATAAGTTCATAAGATATTCTTGTAGAAAACATGCATTCATAATCATAAAACATGGATTGAATAATAAGAGAATTAGATTTATAGAAGATCATATGAGATTTCATCAAAATTGTGTCTAGAATTTTCATAATACATAATTGGAGACTTGAATTCGTGAAATTGACTTGAAATTGGGAATGAGGAAGGAAGAAATCTCCCGTTCATGAGCTTACATACCTGGGCTTGATGAATCCTTAGCTTGATTTGAAGACCCAAGAGAAATTGAGAAGAAGATGATGAAGAACCCTAGCCTTTCCTTGAGAGAGAAATTCCAAACTTATGATGATTTTAAGAGAATGAGGGCTTAGTCTAAGTATAATACCTTAATTAATCTTGGAAAAGGCTTAAAATGAAATCACTTAGGAGTTAAAAGCTTAGAAAGTTACAAAAATACCCCTGAAAAAATATACAAGGGAACTGTGATCTATCCCGTTGTACATATGACGACCAAAGTGACGGGGCATCACTCACTTGATGGTCTGTTGTCTCCATTGTCGCCCTTAACCAGCAAAGCCTAAGAATCTGGCTTAAGTGATGGTCTAAGTAATGGGCCGTCACTCACTTGACGGTCTATCAGGTCTTCCGTCACCCTTAGAGCAGGGGAACATGACTTTGACGGTCCAAGTCATGGACCGTTTCCTGATTGACGTCCGTCAACTCATCCATCAAAGGGATAATGACCCAAGTGATGGTCACCACCTGTTTGATGGGAAGTCACTTCCTCCATTGCCCAGGCATCAGGTTTGAAAATATTATCTTTTGCTACGAGAAGCCTTTTCGGGGTCTGAGGTGTTACAATATCTCCCCCTTGGGAACATTCATCCTCAAATGGAAACTAACTAAGCTAGAAGAAAGGCAAAGAGCTTCAATTCCTTGAACTCAAAGCTACAGGATGAATACTGATAGAGAGATGACTCCGAACTAAGGTACATGATAGAACTGGATTCATGAAACATACATGCATGCTAAGATATGAAAGGAACTGAGAGACATGAACTTGACATGAAACTGAATCGAGTATTGAGGAAGAAACTAGTACATCAAGCTGGAACGGAACTGTAAAGGAAAACATGTAGGTATCTAGCCATCATATCTTCTTTGGCTTCCCACGTAGCTCCTCAACTAGCTGATTTCTCCAAAAAACCTTCACTAAAGCTATCTTTGTGTTCCCCAACTTGCAAACCCGATGGTCAAAGATCTCAATAGGAACCTCCTCATATATAAGGTTATCCTTCACACAATGTTCCCTACTGGAACAACATGACCTGGATCACCAAGGCACTTCTTTGGCAAGGACACATGGAAAGCTGGATGTACCAAAGCTAACTCTATTGGTAGCTCTAACTCATAAGCCACATTGCCAACGTGTCTCAAAATCCTATAAGGACCAACATATCATGGACTAAGCTTTCCTTTATTGTCGAACCTCATAACTCTTTTCATAGAAGACACCTTTAGAAACACCCAATTATCAACATAACTCAAGCTCTCTCCATCTAACATCCGCATAAGACTTATAATGACTCTGGGCTGTCTTCAGCCTCTCTCTGATAAGCTGAACTTTCTTCATAGCCTTATGAACTGAGTCTGGCCCTATCAATGTAGCCTCACATACCTCAAACCATCCGATAGGTGATCTGCACCTCCGACCATAAAGAGCCTCAAACAATGCCATCTAAATGCTGGAATGGTAACTATTATTGTAGGAAAACTCAATGAGAGGGAAGTGATCATCCCAACTACCTTTGAAATTAATTACGCAAGCCCTCAACATATCCTCAAGAGTATGAATGGTCCACTCGTCCTGACCATCTGTTTGTGGGTGAAAGGTTTTTCTAAGCTTCACTTGAGTACCAAGACCCTTTTGAAATGATCTCCAAAACTAAAAGGTGAACTGAGTACCCCTATTTGAGATGATAGATGATGGAACTCCATGCAACCCAACTAGATCCCGAATATAAAGTCTAGCATAATTCTCGGCTGAATCGTGGTCTTAACTGGTAGGAAATGTGCTGACTTGGTTATCTGGTCCACAATCACCCATATAGAGTCATGCTGTTAGCGTGTATGAGGCAACCCTGTAATAAAGTCTATATTGATCTCTTTCCACTTCCAAGTAGGAATATTGATACCTTGTAGCATACCTCTTGGTCTCTGGTGCTCAACCTTCACTTGTTGGCAATTCAGACACAGCCACAAATTCTAAAATGTCCTTCTTCATGCCATTCTACCAATAGACTTCCCGTAGATCAGGGTACATCTTGGTGGCACCTGGGTGGATAGAATATCAAGAGCTATGAGCCTCTCCCAACATCAGATCTCTTAAGTCATCCACATTTGGAATGCACAAACTGCCTTGATATCAAAGTACATTATCTCCCTCTTGGAAGAAGACCTCCACTTTCTGATTCCGGACAGCTTCCTTCAACCTCACTAAGATAGGGTCCTCATCTTCACTTGCTTTAACCTCCAATACCAATGAAGATTTTGATCCATTCTGAATAATAACACCACCACTAGATGACTTAATAAGGCGAACCCCCAAGCGTGCAAGCTGATGGACATCTTTCACCAATTCTTTCCTCCCATCCTCGACATGGGACACACATTCCATGGACAACCTACTAAGAGAATCCACCACTACATTGGACTTGCCCAAATGACAAAGGACACTCATGTAATAGTCCTTTAGAAGCTCATGCCATCTCCTTTTCTGCAAATTCAAATCCTTCTGAGTAAACACATACTGAAGGCTCTTATGATCCGTGAACATATCCACATGCACCCCATACAAGTAGTGCCTCCAAATATTCAAAGCAAACACCACCGCTGCTAACTCAAGGTCATACATCGGGTAATTCTTCTCATGAGTCTTAAGCTATCTTGAAGCTTAAGCAATGACCTTTGCATGCTACATCAACACACACCCAAGGCCAATCCGAGAAGCATCATAATATACCACAAAGCCATGCGTGCCCTTCGGTAGGGTCAAAACTGGGGCTGAAGTGAGTCAAGTCTTTAACTCCTTAAAACTCTTCTCACACTCGGCGGATCACTAAAACTTTACCTTCTTTTGGGTTACCTTAGTCAAAGGTGCAGCAATGGATGAAAAATCCTCTACGAACTTCCAATAGTAGCCAGTTAAGCCCAAGAAGCTCCTGATAGGGCTAACAAGTCTAGGCTAGTTCTTCAGTGCCTTAATATTTTGAGAGTCTACCTAAGCACCCTCATGAGATACCACATGACCCAAAAATGCAATTGACTTCAGCTAAAACTCATACTTTCTAAACATAGCAAACAACTGACAGTCCTTAAGAGTCTGCAACACAATCCTCAAATGAGTGGCATGTTCCTCCTCACTCTGAGAGTATATGAGGATATAATCGATGAAGACAATTATGAACATGTCTAAATACTACTTGAACACCCTATTCATCAAATCTATAAAAGCTGCAAGAGTATTCGTTAGTCCAAAATACATAACCATAAATTTATAGTGACCATACCGAGTCCTGAAGGCTGTCTTCGGAATGTCACTCTCCCTAACCCTGGGCTAGTGGTAGCCAGATCTAAGGTCTATCTTTGAGAAACACTTGCACCTTGAAGCTGGTCAAACAAGTTATCAATCCTGGGGAGGGGATACTTATTCATGATTGTGACTTTGTTTAACTGACAATAGTCAATACACATTTTGAGACAACCATCTTTCTTCCATACAAAGAGGACTGGAGAACCCCATTGTGACTTACTAGGCCTAATGAAACCCTTATCTAAAAGATCTTTCAACTGCTCCTTCAACTCCTTTAGCTCCACTGCGGCCATCATGTATGAAGGAATTGATATGAGATACGTATCAGGGAGAAGGTCAATATCAAAGTCAATCTCCCTCTCGGGAGAGACTCCTGGTAGATCATCTGGAAACACCTCCAGATACTCACATATAACAGGAACTGGTTGAAGAGTTGGGGTCTCAGATGTAGAATCCTTAACCCGAACTAGATGGTACACACAACCTTGAGATATCATCTTTCTTGCCTTAAAATAGTAAACAAAATGACCTACAGGTACTACTGAACTACCCTTCCATTCTAGATCTGGCTCACTTGGGAATCAACACTCTACTGACCGGTTTCTACAATTAGCTAAAGCAAAGCAAGAATACAACCAATTCATACCAAAGATAACATCAAAATTAGTCGCATCTAATTCTACCAAGTCGGCTGAGGTAATCTTCTGAAGAATTGTGACAGGGCAATATCTGTATACCCATTGAGCTATAACTGAATCACTGACAGGAGTATAGATTAAAAAGGATTTCGAGAGGATTTCGGGACTGATATTGAAACTAATAGCAATATAAGGAGTCACGGAGGATAATGTGGCTCCTGGGTCTAGCAATGCATAAACATCAAGATGGAAGATTCGTAACATACCGTGACCACATTGGGTGAGCTCTCTTGCTCCTGACAGGATGATAATGCATAGAACCTGTTCTGGCGATGCCCGCCACCTGCACTAGAAGATGCGCCCTATTAAGGTGGGCGAGCTGCTAGAGCTACTGAAGTGGTGGCTGGGGCAAGGCCCCTACCGTCACCTTTTCTAGCTGAAGGAAAATCCCTATGCATGTGTTCAGGCTTCCCACACCCAAAGAAAATTCTGAGCCAACCAAGCACTCTTCTGGGTTGTTCGTACCACTCTTCCTACAAGCTGGGAAAGTTCACTCCTTTGAAATGCTCCTCTAACCCCTAGAGCCTAATGCTCTACCTCTCTGATCACCTCTAGGCATGGATAGGGCACTGGCTGATGATGGAGCTGAGGCTGATGACCCTGATGGGACTGTGGGTGATGTCCACCACCGGACCTTCTTTAAGAATACCTAAGCTCCCTGTCCTAGCCCTCTTGGCCTCTCTCTCCTCTCCTTCATCTGTTCCTCCTTTATCTGCTGAGCATAAATACTTAATCAGGAAATATCCATATTGCTGATGAGCATAGCGGTCCTGCACTCCTTGACCAGTGAATTTGCGACCCCATTCACGAACTTGCTCATGCGAGCCCTCAGCTCCGCAACCATCTCCGGAGCATACTTGGATAGATGGGTGAACTTCAAGGTATACTCCTGAACAAACATGTCATTCTGCTTCAAATTAACGAACTCTCCTGCCTTTGTTTCCCTCAACTCTCGGTGAAAGAGCTTGTCCAAGAAAGCCGTAACGAACTCATCCCAACTGATAGGAGCTGCGCCTACTCATGACCCTCCTTCCACTGTCGAAACTAAATATGAATTGTGCGCTTCAACTAATAGGAGGCCAAATCCACACTCTCCTCTCTCAAAACTCTCATAATCTAGGTAATCTTTTGGATCTCTACAATGAACTTCTATGGATCCTTGTCCACCTTAGAACCATGAAACTCTAGCGGGTTTATCCTGGTGGAAGTCTCATACTCTAGCCACCGCAGCATTTCCATTCATATTCATATGAGCCACAACCTGCTGGTTAACCTAGGCTGTCATAGCCTGTGCCAACATCTGGAAAGTAGCCCTGAACTCAACATGAGTCACCTGCTCGTGCAAAGGACCAGCTGGTGGGGCTATCTAATGTCCATCTTCATTTCCATTCCCATGGCCATTGTCATTTCCATTCCTTCTTCTGTTGACTCGGCTAGGAGGCATATTTCTATAAATGATTATAGAATGAGTCAAAAGAGTAAGAGAGATTCCATTAATCGCACAACATAGAATCATGAAAGAAGGAAAGTTTTCCTAGAATGTCTCATAGCCTCCTCCTCATAAGTGAGGCGCGCTTCACATCCATGAAGAAGACTCTACTTAATATAGCTTTTTGACACCCTAGGATAAACCTAACTTAATTCTCTAATGCCTAATTTGTCACGACCAGACCTCGACACGGGACCTAGAACCACGAATGACTCCAAGCTAACCCATCGAACATGCATAATATGACTAAGAGAATAACAATATAGAAGTAAAGTATAAATCATAACATGAGCAGAAGTCTAGAATCATATAAAGCATGATCAAGGCTACAAACCAAAATCACTGAACATCTATACATAACTATCTGAAAAGCCTCTAGTCATAGATGAGTTGACGAGACAACACTCCCAACTAGATCTACCAATATCTTAAAACTAAAATACATAAAAGAAAGAACATATGTCAAAACTGACATCCTCGGATCATGAGGACTCACCCAAGCTGGGGTTGGACTGGACTGAAACAGGAGCGAAGTTAACATTGGGGTTGAGACTGATCACCCAAACCTATATCATGAGACAATATAGCATAGAAGCATGCGGTCAGTACTTTGAGTGTATTGAGTATATAGGATAATTAAAACATCATAGTAAAATGATATTCTAAAATCATGAGTATAGAGCAAGCTAAAACATGAGTTTTTGATCATAAACTAAGTATAATGGCTCAAGGTTCTCAAAATTGATTCGTAAAGCTGGACATGGCTAATTTCATAAGTAAAACCTCATAAAATATATATTTAGCTAAAATATGGTAAGTCATAAGAGTATAAGTCATGAACGTGAATGTGCATAGAAAATGAAGAAATGGTGGGAGACTCTCATAACTGACACCATCATTAATGAGCAGTTGATGTCCAACTATCTCGCTCAAATTGGCAGAGTCGTCTTAAGCCTTGCCATGGAGAAGAACGATAAAGGTGTGATATCACTCATGAGCCTCGTCGGGCAGGGGAAAACTCTCTATTGTGGCCCTAAATATGAATTATACCTACGGTGGCACGTAGTTTTGAGACCTAGGAGCACTGAACCCCGGCCTACTCGGTGCTAGATGCTACTTCCAAAATATGCATATTGCTCATAATTCTAATCATGAAACATACTTGGTTTTGCATGGGCTAGTTAGAAAACATGAAAATCATTTTCATACTTGTCATACGTGAACTAGCCATGAAAATAATGCTACTGAGTTGGCCATGATACATAAGCTTGAGATTCATGAAATCATACATAATTGAGTAAATCATCATTACTTCTTAAACATAAGTTCATAATAAATTTTTGTAGAAAACATGCATTCATAATCATAAAACATGGATTGAATCATAAGATAATTGAATTCATAGATGATTATAAGAGATTTCATCAAAATTGAGTCTAATCGTAGAATTTCCATAAAACATGATTGGAGACTTGAATTCATGAAATTGATTTGAAATTGGGAATGAGGGTGGAAGAAATCCTCTATTCATGACCTTACATACCTGGTCTTTATTAATTCTTAGCTTGATTTGAAGACCCAAGGAAAATTGAGAAGAAGATGATGCAGAACCCTAGTCTTTCCTTGACAGAGAAATTCCAACTTACGGTAATTTGTAGAGAATGAGAGTTTAGGATAAGTATAACCTCTTAATTAGCCCTTTAGGAGGCTTAAAACAACATCACTTAGGAGTTAAAAGCTCAGGAAGTTATGAAAATATTCTTGGAAAAACATACAGGGGAACTGCGATCTATCCCGTTGTATGTCTGACAGCCGAAATGACGGTTCGTCGTCTCAACCATCGCCCTTAACCAGCAGGGCCTAAAAATCTGGCTTAGGTAAGGGTTGAAGTGATGGGCCATCACTCACTTGATGATCCATCAGGTCTTCCATCACACTTAGAGCAAGGGAACCTGACTTCGACGGTCCAAGTAATGGACTATTGCCTGACTGAGGGGTGTTAACTCAGCCGTCGAAGGGGTGATGCCCTAAGTGGTGGTCGTCACCTTCTTGATGGGACGTTACTTCCTCCATCGACCATGCATCAAGTTTGAAATTTTGATTTTTTGCTACGAGAAGCCACTTCAGGGTCTGAGGTGTTACATTGCCGATATCAGAAGCAGCAATAACAAGCCATGATTGTAACACCCAGAAACTCTCCTATACAAAACTTAGATTCAACAATTAAACCAAATTTTTTTTGTCTTAGAACGACCGAGACAACGAGTCGTTGTCTGATGTAATGACCCATTGTCTGGGTCATGGCCAGCCCTGCCAGTTGTCTTCTAGAACCAATGAGGCTTTGAATGACCCATGGTGAGGAATAACGGGTCGTTCTATCATCTGTGGTATTCACAACTCAGAACCCTGCATCAACATTTCCCAAAAACAAGAAGTCATCCAATGAACCATCATTGGCTACGATGATTCATTGGTTGCATTCCAATAAGGGTTGAAATTTCCCTCAGAAATCATGAGTGGACCCATGACTCATTGTCACCTCTAACAAGCCGTGGTTTCCATCCATTGTAAGAATCTGGAAATCCTCCTAGGCGAGGCAGTTGTCACACTCCAAAATAGAGGTAAGGTGCAACTGGCACTCGATTCATGATTGATCGAGAAGACGACTATATGACATCTGTAACTGTAACACTTAGGCCATCCAGGCCACCTGTCACAATCAACTGGAGTAAAAACTGGACCCATAAGGTCTTAACAATACAGGATAAACAACTGAAATGCAACCAAGGCAATAAGTATGCTAAACCAAGCAACAATAAGCCGATGAGGCCATAAACTTAATAACACTGTACACACTAAGTCCACAAAGCCTCTAAAGAGGAAACTGACTGAAGGTCAGAACAGGGCTCCGACCTACCCATAACTGCATCTCAAAACTCAAGAATAAATAACAAAGCCCTAGCTCTAGGAAGAAAGGAGCACACCAACACATCCATTGATCTCATGAACTGCTATTGCAACTGGCAATCCCGACCTCTACCTGCATTTGCAGCATGAACACAGGTCCCCAAGAGAAGGAACGTTAGTAAGAATGAAATGCACTGGTATGTAAGGATGAAACTCTAAACATGAGATAACAATCCTGTAATAACTAACTCAGCACATAACATATAAAGGATAGATATAACCTGGTACTCTGCAACCTGTACTTGATAACAACTCACTATAACATAAGTGAACTCAAGATAACTGAACCAGGAATAAGGAATAGTAACAACCTGGAATCCTAGTAACCGAACCCTGATAATAACTCTATAATGAGGTGAAAATGTAATTAAGAAATGCACAAGAAAGAAACTATAATTGTAATTCCAGCGACTAGGCAACCGTAAATCCATATATAAAATTCATCCAGCCGGTGTTACACACCGTGGTAAAATAAAAATATCTCTATCCCGTGTACCACATCGGGTTAAAATAAAAATATCTCAAGCCAGCATACCATAACGGGGTAAAATAAAAATATCTCCAGCCGGTGTACTACACCAGGGTAAAATAAAAATATCTCCAACTGGTGTTTAATAGCGGAGTAAAATAAAAATAAATCTCAATCGCAATTATAAATGGAGCTAATGGGGCTCATACAGACTATCTGTATACTGACAACCATGCAATATGCCGACTCAGTAACTATAATATGTGTAGGATATTACCACAACCCCAAATACTCAATTATGCCATACACATATAGGTCTTTCATTTAACATTTAAATACATACATATGCTGTGAATGAATTCTAGGGAAGTTCCTAGGACAGAAATATCATAAATATTGTGTAGACACACGTTCATGATTTTAAACATCTCCTAGCAATACTAACATGAGGAGCTGAGAGGAATAGCTTAACTTAACATTTTCCATTAACAATGTTAACATTCATTTCGTGCTTATATTCGTTTGACTTTCATACTTTTATGTCAAGAATTGTGAGCATACCTCATTTATTATACATCATATCACATCTCAATGTAACTTATGAACAGGAAACATAACTCATGTATCTCAAACTTGGAGCTCTTTAACATAAAAACTCTAGGCAACTGTCTAAGGGCTTCCTTAATATAAATAAAGACTTATAGTCGTGCTTTAGACAACATAGGAAAGGCTCGTGTGAAACTTTGCAATATATGAGGAGCTTAGAAAGCTTAGCGGCATTATAAACAGTTTAGAAACTTCCAAGAAAAAAAATTCTTTAAAACTTGAAATAGTTAATCCAACTCTTAGAAAAACTAATCAAAGATAATTAGTACAATGAAGAACTTCTCTTTAACATGAGTTACTATCTCAAAAATATTCGATTATAATCATTTCATAAGAAGTTAACACTTTACTGGCCTTTCATCAACTTAATACAAACTGAATATAAACAACTTTATTTATAACTCTTTTGCTAAATGTCTTTAGAACAGGGTAAATCTTGCTAGGCATTTGCCTAACTCATTCACAATTGTAACCCTTATCATCTAAGTTAACAACCTTTATCTCTACTTTCGTATTAATCTTAACTTCTTTTCCAAATAGGATTCTTCATTCCCTACCTAATTATTTACTCTCGTGTTCACTATTCCAGCAATTCTTATACGCACTTATCTTTTCACCTAATTGGCAACATTAGCTCTTAAACCTCGTCTTTCTCATATTTTAACATCGTTCAAAGGTCTTCTGAAATAAACTACAGGCAGAGAGCATGTAACTCACATATTACCTTAAAAGGTCTAATATTTACTCTTATCCTTCCTTTGCTACTAGCGCCTCAACTTTTACACTTAGGTTAACTTCCTTACACATATACAACTTTCAAAGAACGTGCAATATGTCTACTTCTTCTTTAGATCCCTTGTTTCACTCCGATAGTAGTATTGATCGTTTCAATGCAAATGCAGAGGAAATGAATACATTTACATACTATTAAATCTTATAAGTGTAAAGCCTTAAACAATTCTCAGGAGGTCTAGATAACTCAAGAGCTCAAATAAACATATAGCGACTTTCTAATGGGAATCCTTGCCGCCTTAATGTGTAACTTGAACGTAAGCATATGCGTATACATATATTATGATTTTCATATAATCTTTTAACATCAAGATATTTTGCATAACCTGCCCATAAAGACGGTTCTATAGAAATATCAATAGTTTACACATTCGAGTTCTATTTTCTAAGTTTAATGTATCGGATAACGAAGAAACGTGTTAATTAGTCGCTTAGCTTAAGGGATAGGAATCGGGGGATCCTCTCATGGAACTAGGCACCTTAAAAAACACCTATAAGAGAGTAAGTAACTATTGTAAGGAAATTCTATTTCGTCACCCTCGTTAGCCCTTATTGAGTTAAAACTAATTTCAAATGTTAGGTCTATCCGCGCGTCGTTGTCTTTCCATGTTTACAAATTTCCTTATCAACCCTAATGTGAACACCTTTGCCACCACAAATAATAACATAATGTAAAGGACCAACTCACAGTGCCCACACTGAGGGGACTTCAGACTTAATTTACAACTATGACCATAATCAAAGGTAATTGCCCTCTTCACTTTACACTCATGTGTTCCAACTCTTTAGCAAATACATAACATAATACCAAGTAATTCTAAGAACAAGGAAGAACCATAATATTCTAATACATAAATTAAGTATAGGGGAATGTCAAATTCATCCTCGGCACGATTTCGTTCTTGAAATCTAGAGACAAAGAGCGCCTTACATACCTTGTTTCAACGAGTTTTTCTTAATCACTTCTTTCCTCCAACAATCATATTTAGTATTCATAAATTCCTTGAATTTATACTCACATAAAAGGTCTTGTTTGAGCCAATTTCCTAGACAAAATGTCATCCCAACAGAAGCCATAACAACAATACAAAACAACATTTCATTACTTTGTTTTGACTTGTTTCCACAGCCTTTAAGGAGAAAAATGAAATGGTGAACTTACCTAGATTTTCTTGTGATTACTTCCCAACATAAAAGGAGTATATTCCCAGAAAAACACAGTTGTATCAACCTCTAAAAATAGGCAGAAACTTCACCCAGAAACACGCCAAAAATGAGCCACAAAACCAACCTCAACTTCTAGCTTTAGTTAAGGAAATTCTTGCAAGTTTAATAGCTAGAAATGGTTACCCTTTTCTTGTCTTCCACTCCTACTAGGATGGAGTATCTAGGAAGATTAACATCGTTGTAAACACAACAGCTTCACTTCCCAAAGAAAGGAAGAAACTTCAACTAAACACATGAAATAAACAACCTAGCCTAGCTTCCAATTTTCGTGCTTTTAGCTAAGATTTTTGGTAAGTTTAAAGGATAGAATCCTTTCCTCCTCCCTTAAATCAAACCATTAACAAAAGGGAGTATATATGCAGCTTAGTACTGCTCCAAAAACAAATAAAAAAAACATCATAAACATGATTCCAAAACGCAGCAACAAGACTCACCGATGCCTCTCTTCAACTTTGCGATGATCTTCTTCACTTGGCTCGAATTTTTGGTTGATGATTTGCCTTGATTTATCTTGGTTTTTGGATGTAAAATACAGATAGAAGTGTCCCCTAAGCAGGCAGCTCGAATTTGGATAGGAATGATATGACTTGAGTAGCAAAGAACTTAAATAAATAGGGTAGGGCAGTGGAGGCGGTGCTTACGTCACTGCTTAATGGGGCTTCAGTAAAATACCCATAAAATTTTACTCCGAATTTCGATTGACCAGCAGTTTGATGTTATTAAAACTAGACTCAAATATCTTTAATTTGATAGGTTATAGGACTTGTAGTTCATTATATATTGGGAGATATGGTCATTCAAAATTGGCCTAACTTATAAACTTCATATACTCTTTGCTTTTCCATTCATACACATTTTCCTTGTCATCTACGATGAATATGTAACCCATACTTTCATTAACATAGCATAAAAACATCAAATAATCACAAAAAAAATTTCAAGGTTTAATATCAGTGGTGACAAAAGGGCAGTTACCACGACTCGTGGGTTCTACCAACAAATCAAGGTGTTGTTTGTTAGAGGGGGATCCAGTGTTTTTGCTCGAATTACTGCTAGTGGCCATGGGAGGTACCAACAACCCATTGTTTCATCCAACAAGTCGTGCCCCCCCCCCCCCCTGTTGCCAATTTCAAATAAGCCCAAAATTCAGGCCTAGGATCAACGACTGATCCCAATGAGTCATGGTATCAACCAATGACTCGTTGTGTGAGCCATTGGTCCCTGACGAGGCAGTTTTTCAGATTTTCTCCAAGGTTTATTTTAGTAAATTTCCAGATTTTTATCTCTAAACCTTGTTATTTTGAGCATGTTTTATAGAGAATTAAAGGGGTAGAACGACATTCCCACTTCATTCCTCTCATTCTCTCAAAGTCGGGAGCGTAGAACTTAGTTAGAAAGCACAGAGTAGGAGCAAGGGTTCGACTTTCTTCTCAAATCTTCTCAAGGGTTTTCTTCGGGGTTTTCGTCACCAGGTATGTGAGAGTTTAGCAAGGGAATTGTCCTTCCCTTGTTTCCCAAAACGTATTTAAAATTTCTTATCAGTCCTAGCCCTGAGCTTTCGAGATTTAGAAATCTTTCAGTCATAATTTGATTAAATTCATGTGGAATGTTGTTCATGTTGCTAGTTGCTATATTTTCATTACTTAGAGATCATGTTGATACCTTCTTCCTGTAAATGGATTTAAGCCCCAGCTCTTGAATAAAATAATTAGAGTCTTTCACAATTAATTAGTTATTCAAGTTTCTTCTATCAGTATTAGAATTCCCATATTATTAATATCAGTTCAAATCTCAGTCAGTTGCATGCTAGTCCAGTTTCAATCAAAATGTTAGCATTTTCAATATTTTCAGAAATGTCAGCTGATCAGTTTTACTATAGTCAATTATTGTTGTGTTTGTAATGCCTCCCAGTTATCAGTTATCAGTATCAGTTATCAGTTATCAGTTTGTTCTTTAGACGGTTACGACACTTCCAAATAAGCAGCTCTGACCAGTCTTAGAACACTAGTTACAATATTCGGTCAAATAAGACTCTCAGGATCTTCCAGATAAGTGTCCCTAACTTAGTTTTGGGCCCTAGCTTCGAGCTATCAGCTTAGTAGATAATTTAGGTTTATCCAGTGGGAGTAATACTTAGCACTGAGAGGGCCGGGGTTCCAGCGCACCTAGGTTCCTAGAACTACGTTGCCACTGTAGGTTTTTTTTGCCCTAATGAGCCCATATTTGTGATCACCCAGTTTATGCCTTATACCCTAGCAAGGTATATGGGGTCCTACGGATGGGGCGTATACATCAAACTTCACGTTCAGCTCACATGGTTATATGTCAGTTATAGACTCTCCCACTAGCCAGTACAGTTTAAGTTCAGTTTAGTTTAACTCAGCTCAGTATCTCAGATCCAGGACATGTCTATGACCATCAGCCATGGTCATTATTAACCATATCAGTCATATTTCAACTGTATCAATTTTCAGTATATCAGTTGGTCATTTCATATCATTTCAGTTAAGTTACTTGTTCTTTCATGCTTATTATATCTCTCACTTACTCAGTACATTAAAAGTACAGACACATACCTTCTATGATATATCGTATCATGATGCAGGCGTAGCTTCTCAGTCCTAGCATCTTCAGTAGTTTCCCTCAAACGATATCAACAATAACATTTGGTGAGTCCTCATGTTTTGAGGATAATTTTTATTTTCAGTTATTTACTTTCAGTTAGATTTTAGAGTTAGTTGGGGGCTTGTGCCAACAGCTCATCATTGAATAGATGACTTTCAGACATACATATAGATTTTCAGTATTGTATTTTAGGTGTATTGGTTCTTGATAAATCAGTTTTCTTAAAATGATTTTATTTACTTAAAGCTTTAGCTTTTGTTTACTCAATTTACCAGTGTTATGATAGACCATGAGTTGGCTTGGGGTTACTTATAACTCCAAGTACCGTGTTTCGTCCAGGGTACAGACTTGGGTCGTGACAGTGATAAAAGCAAGGGTAAAAGTTTGAGGTATGTTTGATACTAATCCTATACCATAACTGGTTAAGTTGGGATTTTCACTTCTCTCCATAATGTTACCTAAAATATGAATTGGAACGTGGGACTGGAGTGAATCATCACTTCCGTGTTAGTGTATAAATTTGCTTATGGTTAAAAAGCGTTTACGTGCTAAAGCACGCCTATCTCACGTCAGGTAAATAGATTGAGTTGAATAATACTGTTTGAGCTACATTATTTTTATCCTTTATTAATTTTCTCTTCTTACCATACCTAACTCTCACTTTTATATTTCACTTTAGCCTTTCTCAATTCTTGCAATTCTCTAAATTCCAATTCTTCGTTACGGAAAAGTCAATTGCCTATTCTTTATTTTTTTTATCAAGTTCAAAGTTGCATCAAGAATACTCAAATAGTGAAAATAATATCAAGTATTTATTTATCGAACCAGATTTGGTTGGTCTACATTTTATTATTTCGCATTTAAATTTTTTATTTTTATTTTATTCTTCATAGTATATGTTATCTTTTTAGTTATTTCTTAGAACTTAAGTATATCAATTAGAAAATAAATTTATTTTTTAAATTAAAACTACTAGGAGAAATAATAAATATAGAAGATGATATTTTAATCAATATACTCAAATCATATAAAAAGATTTTTTTTTCAAATGTCTACTTATAAAATAATGTTAATTATTCCTTTAACAGTTGCTTTAGTGGAAAAAAATTTAAAAAGTCTTACCTAAGATTAATTATATCTCAAGGGAGATTAAATGAATTAATTATATTGTCAATCAAAAAGAATTATCAGAAGAAATCAATTATAAACTAATTATTAATAATTTTATAGCTCAAAAGACTAAAACAACTAATTTTAAATAAAATTATAAGTGATTTTTTTTTAATAAAAAAATTCAAAACCACTCTAGAATTTCTCTTTAGGCCATAAATATCATTGAGCCATCCCGGGATAGTTAGCTTTGATGCTAATTAATTGTTTAAGCCAAATACCTCCACACACTCAGAGACTTTAATTTAATAAGAAGAATATAGGGGTATAAATTCAGTATATTTTGATAATTAAAGAAGATAGACATATATTACCCAAAAAAATATAAGAACTTGTGATTGACAATTATGATGGTATTTTCAAAGGCTTAAAAGAAATAAATGAGTATGAAAGGTAGGTGAGAGCAACCTTTTGGTTTTAAATCAAAGTGCCATTTGCACCTCAACTTTTGGAAATCTTTTTAACTAATTTCATTCAATTCCTCCATTTTTGTTTTAAATCGAAGTGTCATTAAAGCCGAGGAGGAGAATTTTCATATATCTTAAACCTTTCTTGCTTATCTATCCTCAACAACGACTGTCATATCTTGAATTCGGGGATAAAAATATAATTCCATGTTTTAATTTATTTATATTTGTTACACCCCTTAAATTTTAAATGAATAAATAGCCTAATGGCATGTTGGTTAAGGAATTTTAAAAAAAAAAAAAAGAGGAGAAAGGTCGGTTTTTCAATTTTTATCAATAAAACCCAAAGAAAACAGAGGGTATAGCCATGTAAGGCAAAACCCACGACTTTATATATATATTTCCTTCCGATTACGCTTTGAAACACGGTCTAAACTCCGTTCCGGCTTAGATACCGAGGTATAAAGCTGCAGAGAGCAATCCTACGGAGTTGGTTTCATGAAATTTGGCCGGTGAAACATCGTGCTACCGAGGTAAAGTAAATAGAATTGCTTTGAATTAGTACCAATGTGTTTCTAGCTTTGCAGTGAGCATTTATCCCTTCGAGAAATAACGAGTTTTCGACCGTTTTTCGAAAGGTCGAAGTTTGGGATAAATATATATCAAAAGTGATAATTTCTCCCGGATATTAATGTATTTAGTTCTAATTGACATGTATATGAATGTAGTTGGGAGAAACAGCAGAAGTACCGACGGAAATCACATCGGTCAGTCGGGTACTCAGAAACTAGGTATGTAAAGTTATTCTTTCGGCAAGCCAGGAAGTACAGTCTAGAAAATAAATAGAATAAAGGCTATTAACAGATACCCAACGTACAGGAACGATTTCAGTACAATTTCCAGCAAGCATGCTAGTATATCATTACGTATCATGCGATAATCAGAATAACGGATAGTCAGATGATTTCAGATAGTAATGTGGTATCCGCTAGTAGCTCAGCATGTTCTTACGTAATACCCAGAATGGAAGTTGTAAAAGCAGAATAATGAATTAGCAAGATTACAGATAGTATGTATTGCATTTGTTGAGACTGTATCCGGTAATAGATGGCACATTTTATATTATTGAGCTATATCCAGATATAATCAGATCAGTAATCAGATATAGAAATAGCTCTAGAAACAGATATGGCTCTAGAAATTGATATAGCTTCAGATCACGAATAACAATAATCAGATAAACAGATAAAGGCCAGGTAGCAGTTAGCCCAGCAATCAGAAACAGTGTAAAACAAAATATAGCATTAGTTGTTTAATACGGACTGGCCTTGAAATTAAAGAAGAGAATATGATTAGTATTTTTCATTTGAGCATGTTTGCTGTGTATGTGTTTTGCATGTTGAGACTTGTTATGGCATGTGGGCACCCTTTAGCATCCCCATCGCCTCTGGGTTATAGCTATGTCGATACCAGATTCAGATACCGCCACCAGCTGGGCGATGCCGTTCGCCTAGAGGACGATGATGGCCGACCACCATAATAATACAGTCTAGATTACCCTGCTTGTAGGGGCAGTTCAGTTCACTCTGCGCAGAGCCAAATTACCCTGTTTACAGGGGCAGACTACTCTGTGTGCGCTTGTGGACGGGGCAGTTTCAGATACAGATTTTTATAAAATTACCCTGTTGCGTGTTTACACCCAGGGGCAGTTTAGGTTACAGATACAACAGCAGATTACCCCGTGAGCGCTTGCGCCCAGAAGCAGGAGTCTTCGGACTCAAACACAGTTTATTGTCAGAGGCCAAGGCCTGAGCTACGTACCCAAGGGGGCCGGTAGGAGGAGCTCACAGTTATCATATGAGTGGAGTGACTTATTTTTGGTTGGTTTAGACCCGGGTAGGGGTAAATAGATTGTTCTGTTGGTTGGCACCTTCCGGCTTATAGGGGTCGGTCAGGTATTGTGTGTATTTATATGTATATCTATATGTGCTATTAGATACTGAAAGACAGTAGGACGACACGTCGTCAGGTACGCCCAGTTTAGTTACAGAATAGGTAAACTCTCCCCAGTTATCCTTAGCCAGATAGACTCAGCTACTTCCTGCTTATATGTATGTTATTGTTGTTACCCATTTCAGTTGTATATTTTAGTTTGCTTTACATGCTCGGTACCTGTGGTACTGACGCCCGTAGGGGCGCTGCATTGCTTGCCTGCAGGTACACATAGACGAGGAGTCGATCCCTCATGATCCTAGCCAGCGCAGAGTTATCAACTCCTGTCATCCGGAGGTTGATATTCAGAGGTGTATTTCATTTGCTTTTGTTGTATAGTACGGGTAGGTCGGGGCCCTGTCCCGACCATCTTATCAGTATTCCTAGAGGCTTGCAGTCTGTATATATTTCCCTGTGGTTAGTTGTGCCGATCGTGTGAGGCCATGCGTTTTGTTTAGTTGCTTAGCTTTGTTGATTATGTTGGCCGTGTGGGGCCATAGTCTAATAGTAGTGGTGACCTTGCCGGTCACGTAGTCATTCAGTATTCTATTATATTGTGTTAAAGATAACTAGACAGCATAGTGGCCTTGTCGGCCCGCATAGGTTTCCCTATATGAGATGATTCTGGTTAGCTGATGATACAGTACAGGTGGCTATAGGCCCAGTCAGCCGGAGGCTGTATTTACAGCCGTTATATAGCCCGTTGTTTCCTTGAATTTGAGCCAGAGTCAGCAAAAGCACCAGATGTGCTTAGGCTGGACCATTTAGCAGCCCAGAGTCTAGCAGGCACCAGGTGCCCGTCATACCCCCCAAGGTGGGGTGTGACAAACTTGGTATCAGAGCAGTTCGTGTCCCAGGGAGTCTGCAAGCTGTGCTAAGTAGAGTCTTGTCTATGGATGTGTTGTGCACCACATACTATAGGCAGGAGGCTGCGAGGCATAATAGGATGGTTACCCTTCTTTCATACTCAGTCGTGCCATAGCACAGTACAGTATAGGGTTAGTTCTTTTGAAACTTACCACCCTTTCCGTCTACAAATACTATGGCAGATCAGTGGCACCCTGCTACCGGCAGGAGATTAGATACAACAGCAGGCGAAGGCACCAGCAGGATGCCTCACTTACAGCTAGATTCATCCCAGTCTGAGGGCGATCCAGAGGTGTCATCTCGACCCTCCCAGCAGTCTCCGCCTCGCCAGACACCATTTGAGGCAGCACCGCCTCCCACAGCTCCTGCACCCACTTCATCTGATCAGGAGCTACGTAGTGCGGTAGTTATGTTAACCAAGATGCTAGCTACTCAGCGTCAGCCAGTACCACCTGCAACAACAGAATCTCTAGGTGGGTCAGGTAGTTCCAGTGTTAGAGAATTCTTGGCATTGGGACCCCCGCAGTTCACTGGGTCAGATCAAGCAGAGGACCCCCAGGATTTCCTAGATCAGATGTAGAGGATTTTATGGGTTATGCATGTGACTCCTACAGAATCAGTTGAGCTGGTAGTATTTCGGTTACGGGACATAGCTGTATTATGGTACGAGAGTTGGGAAAGGTCTCGAGGGAGAGATGTTACCCCTCCGGCCTGGTCGAGCTTCTCAGAGGCCTTCCTGGACCACTACTTACCCCGGGAGGTCAGACAGGCCCGGATGGACCAGTTCTTACACTTAGAGTAGAGGGCCAGGAGCGTCCGTGAGTATTCTTTACAGTTCGACTCCTTAGCCCGCTATGCTCCAGCATTTGTGGACACCATGTCGTCCAGAGTCCATCGCTTTATTATGGGCCTGAATTCAGATTACATAGAGACGTGCATGAAGGCTACTTTGAGAGAGGATATGGACATATCTAGGGTACAGGCCTTGGCACAGACAATTGAGGTCCTGAGACAGCGGCAGCGGGGTGACAGGCAGGCGACTTCAGAGCAGCGCCGTAGAAACAGACCCGCTGAGATTCAGGGGGAAATCCCTAGGGGGCCGAGACCACGGTTTTCAGATAGGCCACCCAGATCTTTACCTTCGGTACAACCGCAGAGAGGCAGATTTATTCGCCGAAGTCAGTCAGAGTCCGGTAGCAGTTTACAGACAGTAGCATCACCTCAGCAGCGGAGGGCAGAGCAGAGTAGATTTGCACCTACCCCTTGTCCTATATGCCACCGACCCCATTTTGGATCCTACAGGCAAGGCTTCTCAGGGTGCTATTACTGCGGACAGGAAGGGCATCTAATGAGAGATTGTCCGGCCAGAGGACAGGGTAGCCGGGATAGTCTGGATAGAGCATCAGCGGGGCCATGAGCTCCAGCAGCCTCAGCAGGGCGCAGACCCTCAGGTTCAGCAAATAGGGGCTGAGGTAGATCAGGAGCCTCTGGCTTAGGTGCAGGCCCCAGTTGTACCTATGCATTACCAGGGAGGCAGGATTCAGAGGCATCTCCCGACGTGGTCACAGGTATATTGATTATTTGCTCATACCCTGTTTATGTATTGATTGATCCAGGGTCTACCTTGTCATATATTACACCATTTGTGGCTCGGAAGTTGGGTATCGAACCAGAATTGCTTCAGCAGTCTTTTTCAGTGCTTACACCACCCGGTGGCTCGATTATAGCTAAAAAGGTTTACCGAGGGTGTACGGTAGAGGTTGCTGATCGCCAGACCACAATAGAGTTAATAGAACTTGAGATGGTCGACTTCGATGCCATTATGGGTATGGACTGGTTAGTGCAATGCTATGCCAATTTAGAATGCTGGACCAAGAAGGTCCGATTTCACTTTCCAGGGAAAGCAGTACGAGAGTGGAAAGAGAGCACAGCTACGCCAAAAGGTAGGTTTATTTCCTACCTTCAGGCGAGAAAATTAATAGCAAAGGGATGTATTTACCACCTAGTTAGAGTCCAGGACGTTCGGGTGGAACCTCCGACTCATCAGTCTGTTCCAGTGGTCAATGAATTCCCTGACGTACTTTCGGATGAGTTGCCTGGTATCCCTCCCGAAAGGGAGATAGATTTTACAATTGACTTGTTGCCAGGGACTCAACCCATATCCATTCCCCCGTATCGCATGGCACCAGCTAATCTTAGAGAGTTGAAATAGTAGTTAAAAGATTTGCTCGACAAAGGCTTTATCAGGCCTAGTACTTCCCCGTGGGGTGCGTCAGTTCTGTTCGTAAGAAAGAAAGATGGCTCACTCCGTATGTGTATAGACTACCGACAGCTGAATAAGGTAACGGTTAAAAACAAATACCCGCTCCCTAGAATAGATGATTTGTTCGACCAGTTGCAAGGGGCCAGATGTTTCTCTAAGATAGATCTGAGGTCCGGATACCACTAGGTCCGAGTTCGTGAGAGGGACATTCCAAAGACTGCTTTCAGGACCAGATATGGTCACTTTGAATTTCTAGTCATGTCTTTTGGGCTGACGAATGCTCCCGCAGTGTTTATGGACCTGATGAATAGCATATTCAGACCATATTTGGATCTGTTCATGATAGTATTTATCGATGATATTCTGGTATATTCTCATTCAGAGACAGATCACCAGAACCATTTACGAACATTACTCCAGATCCTTAGAGACCGTCAACTGTACGCCAAGTTTTCCAAGTGTGAATTCTGGATGCACTTAGTTGCCTTTTTGGGGCATATCGTGTCTGATGCTGGTATACAGGTGGACACACAGAAAATAGAGGTGGTCAAGACAAGGCCCAGACCTACCACTCCGATCGAGATCCACAGTTTCCTGGGTTTAGCAGGGTTTTATCGGAGATTTGTTGAAGGATTCTCCACTATAGCAGCACCTCTGACAAAGCTGACACAGAAAGCAGCGAAATTTCAGTGGACGGAGGCATGTGAGCAGAGTTTTCAAGAATTGAAAGACAGATTGACCTCCACCCTAGTACTAGCATTGCCAGAGGGAACAGATGGGTATGCGGTGTATTGTGATGCTTCAGGCTTTGGACTGGGTTGTGTGCTGATGCAGCATGGAAAGGTAATTGCTTATGCTTCCAGACAGCTGAGGAAGCACGAAAAGAACTATCCGACCCATGATGTAGAACTGGCCGTAGTGATCCAGGCTCTGAAAATCTGGAGGCATTATCTGTATGGCGTTCATGTAGACATTTTTACAGATCATAAAAGCCTGCAGTACATTTTCACACAGAGGGAGTTAAATCAGCGGCAGCGTCGTTGGTTAGAATTGCTGAAAGATTATGACGTAAATATTCTCAACCACCCAGGGAGAGCTAATGTAGTAGCCGATGCCTTCAGCCGTAAGTCAATGGGAAGTTTAGTGTATTTGCGACTCGAGAAGCGGGAGTTAGCCAAGGAAATTCATCAGCTAGCTGGTTTAGCCGTTCGAGTAGTAGAAACAGAAAATAATAGAGTAGTGATTCAGAACTCTGCTATGTCATCGTTAGTTACAGAGGTAAAAGAACGGCAGTACGAGGACCCTGACTTAGTCCAGCTCAGAGATAGAGTTCAGAAAGGTAAGGAGCCAGATTTTAAGGTGACTGAGGATGAAGTGCTACATTGTAAGGGCCGCCTATGTGTCCCGAATGTTTCAGGGCTTTGCCAGCAGATCATGCATGAGGTACATTACGCTCGCTATTCCCTCCATTCAGGAGCAACGAAAATGTACCACGACATCAGAGACACCTACTGGTGGCCAGGTATGAGAGCTGAAATAGCTGAATTTGTATCTAGATGTCCTAACTGCCAACAGGTGAAAGCAGAACACCAGAAACCGGGCGGTCTGACGCAGGATATAGCCGTGCCTTTGTGGAAATGGGAAGCGATAAATATGGATTTTGTAACAGGGTTACCCCGTACCAGACGCAGAAACGATTCTATTTGGGTAATCGTTGACAGATTAACAAAATCAGCCCATTTCCTGCCAGTACGAACTACATTCTCTGTTGAGGATTATGCTGAACTGTATATCAGAGAGATAGTTAGATTGCACGGTGTTCCGATATCTATTATCTCAGATAGAGGAGCACAATTTATAGCGAGATTCTGGCAGTCGTTCCAGAGAGGCCTGGGGACACAGATTAACTTAAGTACAACCTTTCATCCTCAGACAGACGGGCAAGCAGAACAAACTATCCAGACGCTCGAAGATATGCTACGAGCGGGTGTACTAGATTTTGGGGGTAGCTGGGATGAGCATCTGCTGTTGATTGAATTTGCCTATAATAACAGTTATCATTCAACCATCCAGATGGCGCCCTTTGAAGCATTATATGGGCGAAAATGCAGATCGCCGGTTGGCTGGTTTGAAGTGGGGGAGACGATGCTGATTGGGCCAGATATTATTTGTCGGTCAGAAAAGGCGGTGAAGATTATCAGAGAACGCCTACTGACTGCTCAGAGACGCCAGAAGTCTTATGCAGATATGCGGCGCAGAAATTTAGAAATTGCAGTGGATGACTGGGTATATTTGAAAGTGTCTCCGATGAAAGGGGTGATGAGGTTTGGCAAGAAAGGCAAGCTTAGCCCGAGGTTCATTGGGCCATATCAGATTTGGCGAAGAATAGGCCGAGTGGCATACGAATTGAACTTGCCCCCAGAATTAGAGTTTGTTCACCCAGTATTCCATGTATCTATGTTGAGGAAATTCGTAGGAGACCCTACAGTTGTTCCAGTTCAGGATATCCCGGTCACAGAAGAGTTAGCATATGAAGAGGTTCCAGTAGCTATCTTAGACAGACAGATTCGTAGATTGAGAACTAAAGATGTTGCATCTGTCAAGGTATTGTGGTGTAACAGGAACCGAGAAGAGATGACCTGGGAAGCCAAGAAGGACATGAAAGCCAGATATCCCCACTTATTCCAGACATAGGCAAACAGGAGGTATGTTAGAACTGTTTTTTAGGCAAACAGGAGGTATGTTAGAACTGTTTTTCCTTATGAATGCTTATATTTCATATATGGAAGTAGGCGATTGATTATAGACAGTTATATATGAATATCATTATATCGTGTGGAGTACCTGTATTGGGCTTTTCTGCTTTTCAGGAATTTTGAGATAGTCAATAATACAGGGGAAACTCTACCGAAATTTTTCCAGGGATAAGTCGGCCAGTTAAGATT
Organism: Datura wrightii; assembly: GCA_035772735.1. Lineage (NCBI taxonomy): Eukaryota > Viridiplantae > Streptophyta > Magnoliopsida > Solanales > Solanaceae > Datura > Datura wrightii. The sequence continues at coordinate 106,425,126 of JASDFA010000027.1, read as the reverse complement.
TCTATAAGTCAGAATGTCATTCGAGGACGACTGTTCTTAAGGGGGGAGGATGTTACACCACGTAAATTTTAAATGAATAAATAGCCTAATGGCATGTTGGTTAAGGGATTAAAAAAAAAAGAGGAGAAAGGTCGGTTTTTCAATTTTTGTCAATAAAAACCAAAGAAAACAGAGGGTATAGCCATGTAAGGAAAAACCCACGACTTTATATATATATATTTCCTTACGATTATGCTTTGAAACGCGGTCTAAACTCCGTTTCGGCTTAGATACCGAGGTATAAAGCTGCAAAGAGCAATCCTACGGAGTTGGTTTCGTGAAATTTGGCCGGCGAAATATCGTGCTACTGAGGTAAAGTAAATAGAATTGCTTTAAATTAGTACCAATGTGTTCCTAGCTTTTTAGTGAGCATTTATCCCTTCTGGACTATCGAGAAATAACGAGTTTTCGACCGTTTTCCGAAAGGTCGAATTTTGGGATAAATATACATATCAAAAGTGATAATTTCTTCCGGATATTAATGTATTTAGTTCTAATTGACATGTATATGAATATAGTTGGGAGAAACAGCAGAAGTACCGATGGAAATCACATCGGTCAGTCGGGTACTCAGAAACCAGGTATGTAAAGTTATTCTTTCGGCAAACCAGGAAGTACAGTCTAGAAAATAAATAGACTAAAGGCTATTAACAGATACCCAGCGTACAGGAATGATTTCAGTACAATTTCCAACAAGCATGCTAGTATATCATTACGTATCATGTGATAATCAGAATAACGGATAGTCAGATGATTTCAGATAGTAATGTGGTATCCGCTAGTAGCTCAGCATGTTCTTATGTAATACCCAGAATGGAAGTTGTAAAAGCAGTATAATGAATTATCAAGATTACAGATAGTATGTATTACATTTGTTAAGACTGTATCCGGTAATAGATGGCACATTTTATATTATTGAGCTATATCCAGATATAATCAGATCCGTAATCAGATATAGAAATAGCTCCAGATACAGATGTAGCTCCAGAAACAGATATGGCTCTAGAAATTGATATAGCTTAAGATCACGGATAACAATAATCAAATAAATAGATAAAGGCCAGGTAGCAGTTAGCCCAGCAATCAGAAACAGTGTAAGACAAAATATAGCATCAGTTGTTTAATACGGACTGGCCTTGAAATTAAAGAAGAGAATATGATTAGTATTTTTCATTTGAGCATGCTTGCTGTGTATGTGTTTTGCATGTTGAGACTTGTTATGGCATGTGGGCACCCTTTAGCATCCCCATCGCCTCTGGGTTATAGCTATGTCGATACCAGATTCAGATACCTCCACCAGCTGGGCGATGTCGTCCGCCTAGAGGACGATGATGGTCGACCACCATAATAATACAGTCTAGATTACCCTGCTTGTAGGGGCAGTTTAGTTCACTCTGCGAAGAGCCAAATTACCCTATTTACAGGGGTAGACTACTCTGTGTGCGCTTGTGGCTGGGGCAGTTTCAGATACAGATTTTTATAAAATTACCCTGTCGCGTGTTTACACCCAGGGGCAGTTTCAGTTACAGATACAGCAGCAGATTACCCCGTGAGCGCTTGCGCCCAGAGGCAGGAGTCTTCGGACTCAAACACAGTTTATTGTCAGAGGCCAAGGCCTAAGTTACGTACCCAAGGGGGCCGGTAGGAGGAGCTCACAGTTATCAGATGAGTGGAGTGACTTATTTTTGGTTGGTTTAGACCCGGGTAGGGGTAAATAGATTGTTCTGTTGGTTGACACCTTCCGGCTTATAGGGGTCGGTCAGGTATTGTGTGTATTTATATGTATATCTATATGTGCTATTAGATATTGATAGACAGTAGGACGACACGTCGTCAGGTACGCCCAGTTTAGTTACAGAATAGGTAAACTCTCCCCAGTTATCCTTAGCCAGATAGACTCAGCTACTTCCTGCTTATATGTCATGTTATTGTTGTTACCCATTTCAGTTGTATATTTCAGTTTTCTTTACATGCTCGGTACCTGTGGTACTGACGCCCGTAGGGGCACTGCATTGCTTGCCTGCAGGTACACATAGATGAGGAGTTGATCCCTCATGATCCTAGCCAGCACAGAGTTATCAACTCCTGTCATCCAGAGGTTGATATTCACAGGTGTATTTCATTTTCTTTTGTTGTATAGTACGGGTAGGTCGGGGCCCTGTCCCGACCATCTTATCAGTATTCCTAGAGGCTTGCAGTCTATATATATTTCCCCGTGGTTAGTTGTGATGGTCGTGTGAGGCCGTGCGTTTTGTTTAGTTACTTAGCTTTATTGATTATGTTGGTCGTGTGGGGCCATAGTCTGATGGTAGTGGTGACCTTGCTAGTCACGTAGTCGTTCAGTATTCTATTATATTGTGTTAAAGATAACTAGACAGCATGGTGGCCTTGTCGGCCTGCATAGGTTTCCCTATATGAGATGATTCTGGTTAGCTGATGATATAGTACAGGTGGCTATAGACCCAGTCGGCCGGAGGCTGTATTTACAGCCGTTATATAATCCGTTGTTTCCTTGAATTTGAGCCAGAGTCAGCCAAAGCACCAGATGTGCTCAGGCTAGACCGTTTAGCAGCCCAGAGTCTAGCAGGCACCAGGTGCTCGTCATAGCCCCCAAGGTGGGGTGTGACAATATTACTTTATTTTTTGATAATTTTTTAATTCTTTACTTTTCACGTGACTTATTTAAGATCATATGAGTACAGAACAATTTTTTATATTATATATATCTGTAGTTTAAGTCCACATTATTCAAAAGTCTTTTTTTCTTTTTAAAATTTCGTGTCAAATAAAAAGAAACAAACAAATTCAAATGGAGGGAGCATATTAAATTCCTATGGATCTATTTGGAAAATCTTGGTATTCAATTTTGTGTAATTATAAAGGTACTAATTATACATCATAGTAATTATATTGGTAAGTTAATTATAAAAGTATGTTTATTTGTTATAATATAATTACAAATATAATATTTGATTGCACAAGTATAATTACATAATTAGATCTTTTAAATTTCAAAAAAAAAAAAGATACTTATCAAAAACTAAATGATAAGTATGTGTGGATATAAGAAATATTACTAAGTTTTATGCACTAGGTATTCAAGACACATATAAATTTTTTAAAATGTAGTATGTGTCACAACCCTAATGGGCAAGCTGTGCGGGAACCTACATCGACTTTACTCGATAAGAGAACCCTCACAAACATTTTTATGTATATACAACAATTTAGTCTCAAACATTTCCGTACTTCCCATCAACTGATAAAAATTACAATTTACAAATAGCATTACAAATTTCTCAAACTTGACTCTCCTACGATCTAGTCTAGACAGGTACAAGAGCTCTACTTGGTGTACGGATGTCCGTTTGGCATCCTCAGACATTGGCTGTGTTTTTGGCCCTTCTTCTATAAAATCGTCGTTGTTTTTACCTATATTCACATTGCTCCCCTGTTCACTAGGTTCCATTTGTTATCTGATGTTCATAACATGGAATATAGAAATTCTGAAACCCGGCATTCTGCCTAACCACGACCGTTGCAGCGGTCGTCCTACCGCGACAGCAGATCCGTGACAGCGGTAACTCTTTCGCTGCAGAGAAACTTGCTAAGAAGAAAAAATATATAACAAGATTTCTTTTGTCTATCTGGTCAACTCAAGTTAAACCCACCACCAATCTTATCGCGGGTTTTCACTAATTACACTTAGGCGAATACTAATTAGGCCTGTCGAGATACCAATTGGAATTTTTTAAATACCAATTAGACTTAACACAGGAGATCAACACAACTGGACAACACAATGGAAAGAAATAAGTGTGACATCCTAAATGCCTTATAGCTTCCCGAAGATTAGGTGTGGACGTTTACAGACTAATCCGCAGGAGTCTACTCGACATTGCACTTGTACTTGTAGACCGATAACCTAGACACTCTGATATCAACTTGTCACGACCCAAATAGGCAGGCCGTGTGGGCACTTACATTGATTTTACTCAATAGGAGAACCCTCACAAACATTTCTATGTATATACAAGAATTTAGTCTCGAACATTTTTGTACTTCCCATTAACTGATAAAAATTACAATTTACAAATAGCATTACAAATTTTCCAAACATGACTCTCTCATGATCTAGTCTAGACAGGTACAAGAGCTCTACTTGAAATACTTGACAAAATAAAATGACCCAGCTTCGTACGGAAAGAAGAACACTAAAGCTGGTGCTAAGTACTTCACGCCAATCAAGAAAATCCAACCTTCCACAACCTACACCAAAAAGGTGTAGCAAAGTAGTACCAATACACTACACGTACTGGGAGGCATCATTGACCGACTAGGGTTAGTTAACACAATACCATAAAAATCAATACACAATCAATGTCAATAATATAATGATTATCTCATCCATAAACATCACACTAGGTGTAACTGCTACTTTCTCGTTTCTTAACCTCATCAAAGTCCATCCAATGCTCTTAGGGAGCTAATCATTATTACGAATCGTCAACCCGTCTTCCTTCATTTTTGCTGCAGCTGATGTGCGTGATTTTACGACACTTTCGATGCTTAAAACCAATAAATTATGCACATTCCATGTAGGTTTATATAGGTATGATGTGTTTTGTGCTTAATGTTGCAGGAAAATAGGTTTGGGAGTGAAGTGGTCGAATTAATGTTGAAAACAACTAAAGGGTGATTGCCAGGCACTTCACGAGTCGTTGGTAGGAGGCACGAATCATTGTTAAAGGTGTGGGCAAAAGTTTAAGTTCGAAGAAGAAGAGACAGTGTACCTGACGAGTTGATGGAATGACTCCTTACACCTGATAACGAGTCATGAGGTCAACCGTGAGGGCTGAGAAAGGAAATCTTAACAAAGTGGCCAGTGTAGTTGACGACAGAATAAGGAGTCATCACATGCAGGAATGACTCGTTGGCAGATCACTTGGACCAAGTGTAAGGTGCACTGGACTTTTGGAGGAATGAGACCACGAGGGACCTAACAACTCGTGCTCAGGCACGATGAGTCATTACGTGACCCGTTGCCACAACTGGTTACGTTGGTGAGGACAACTATTTTAAGCAAGGCACGACTCGTCAGAGAGCCAAATGAATCGTCACCAAGCCCGTTGACACTGCCGACCTGGTTTCCATTTTTAATTAGGCAAAGGATTTATCAAAACTATAAATACACAGTTTAGGTTTATTTTTGAGAGACAAAATTCTTACAGTTAGAGAGTAATTGAGAGAGCCGATTTTATTAGTTTTCAACTAGAATTTTGGTATTGATCAATTGTTCTTGAGTCAAGAAACAAAAGCAACATTGGAGATTATTCATAAATTTTGGAGTTTTTATTCAATCTATGTGGTTTTTCTTCTACGATAATTTGTAAGTTGCAATAATGATTTATTCAATAATTTGTGATTGTGATAATACAAGCATGAGTAGCTAAACCCATAACTAGGTTTGTGGGAACTAAGATGAATTAACATCTAGATACAGGTCAACTAAAGTACACCCATATACAGACCAAGTTGCGTGGTGATAATCATCTAGATAGGGGACAAACCATTTAGGTGAACCTAACTTACCAATATTGCATGTAAAACACCGGAATAGATCACTAGTGTATAAGCCTTGTGGTTAGGAAATCTTGAGGAACACAATCCTAGTCAAGTCATTAATTAAATACAAACCGAATTTGATTTCAGCATTCAGTAATTTTACTTTTGTTTATTATTCTATATTTTTCTCCCTTTGGAAATAAGTAACTCAGTAGTAACAGTTATTCGCATTAACTTAAGTTCTTACCACATTCCCTGTGGGATCGACCTCAACCTTTGTTGGGTTCTATATTTGACAATCGATCACTTATATCTCAATTGCGAGGTGTAATTTGAGCGACATCAAATTTTGGCGCCGTTGCCAGGACCAAGACACAACAAGAATGTTGGCTGAAGAGCAAGATCGGGCTAGAGATCGTGAGTTAGCCAGAGTTGCTGAAGAGCAACGTCTAGTTGCAGAAGCAGAAGGAGTTAGAAGATAAAGAGGTCTAGAACACCAGAGACACCAGTATTTTGACAAAGAGGATGATGCAGATATATATTAAGCCGGTGCCACTGGAGCTATAGTCTCTCCTCCTTTTCCTGATGAGGCAAAGTTTGAAATTACCAGTGCGATGATCCAACTGCTTAATATGAAGGGAATAGTTGCGGGTCACACATTTGATGATGCCCACGCTCACCTGACAAATTTTGTGGAATATGTAAGCCATAGAAGCAACCGGGGGTGAGCCAGGATGCAATCAGAGTGAGGTTATTTCCATTCTCTCTAGGGAGTGAGGCAATAATGTGGTTGGCTGAGTTGCCGAATGATTCCATCACTACTTGGGGAGAGTTTAAGAGATCTTTTCTTGAATGGTTCTTCCCACCATCCAAAGAATTGTAGTTGAAGGACAAAATATATAACTTCATACAGCTAAATTCTGAGGTACTCCACGAGACTTGGTTGCGTTTCAACAAAAAGCTCAAAAGGGTGCCAAATCACAGAATTTCGGATGATACATTGTTGGAGATATTTTATCGGTCTCTGAATGCAAATACCAAGGCGGTGGATGATACCGTCTTCGTAGGAACTTTTATGAGTCACACTTATGCAGAGGCTGCAAGCTGCTAGACAGGATCACCAAAACCAACCGAGCTTGGCACTCTAGAGAGTCGAAGGTTCCGGCAGGTTCCTATGCGGTTGGAATGTCTGCCAAACAGAGGAGAAAAGACGAGGAGTGTGATCAAGATATAGCAGAGATAAAGACCATCATGGGGTTGCTTGCTAAGCACTTGATGGGAGTCAGAGCATAAAAGGTAAATGTTGTGGGTTCTTAGGGCAAGGCCCCGAGAAATGATGGTTGTGAATCTGAGTATGAAGAAGAAGTTAATTATTTGAATGATCAGAGGGTGGGTTTCCAGACCAACACCCAGGGGTCTCACCAAGACTCTTAGCGTCAAGGTCAAGGGAATAAAGGTCAGAACTTTTACATAAATAATAATTACAACCGGGGCCAATACTGAGATAATGGGGACTGGAAGAAGCGCGAGGAGTTCAAAAACAATAGAGGCGGTTTGTATGTTACACCAAGAAACCGTGAGCCAGAGTCCATTGGTTCAACGGTTGAGGACATGCTCTCCAAAGTACTCAAGAAGATGGAGACAATAGATAGCCACTTTAAGGAGCTCCGGGCTGATATTTTTGATTTAAATCAAAAAGTGGTCTCACGTCGTGGCGATCAAGCAGATTGAGCAGCAGATGAGTCAGATGTCTGTTGCAATGAATCAGAGGCAGAAAGGCGCACTGCCTAGCAACACTGTGCAAAATTCAAAAAATGATAGTCACTACATGGAGGTCACTATTAGGAGCGGGAAGGCCACTGTTGATCCCCCGAGGCTAGTTGTAGTTAGGAAGTCAGAAAAGAAAAATAGGCTAAAGGCTCAATGGGCTAACTAGGATGTACATTCAAGGTAGGTACGATAATGGAAAAAAACTTTCGGTTAAATCAAAGAAATGCCTACATCCTTTTCTACAAAACACATCCTTCATTTCATTTCGTACACACGCCAGGCAAGTTCTAGACACTTCACAATAGCATGGAAGAATCGAAACCTCACCACACACTTAATGCACATGCTCAACTCAAGACATATTCACAGACTCTTCAATCAGCTAATCACAAGAATTCAAACATTAAGCCTTAATCACACCGAATCGAACTCTATGGTCTAGGTATCTCAACATGTTTACAAAGTTGCATGCTTTTGTACGAATCACCTTTGCATTCTAACTATCATGTATAACACACAACAAGAATTCCGAACCATAAAGTAACGACATGTTAGGGATACAAACAAATAAAAGAAAAAAAATTAAAATAAGGAAAAAACTACTCCTATCGACTACATTTCCTTTAAGACGGTCGTCATCCATCCATCATAGGGAACGGTCACTATTTACGACTTCGGTTCAATGGGACTATTCTCGATAAAAGCACCAAAAACAAACGCTGAGAAACCCAAATCATAAAAATATTTCAACAAAAAAATTTTAAAAATATCGATAATTTCGATAAAACAAAAATATTTACACAACCAGATGACAACAACTCCATACAACACACAACAGATTCACATTAATTACAACACCGAATTACAATACAAAACTTAAACACCAAAATCACAGGGTCATAATTTTTTCACAGGCATCACAACAAAACATGAACATAAACAACAACAAAACAACCAACACCTAACTACTCCCACCCCACACTTAAATCGAACACTATCCCCAGTGTTCACAAAATTCAGCATAACACAAGAGTAGGTGGTGAAACTCCCTGATCAATCAAAGTATAACTTCATCATCAGGTGCAGTTGCCTCGTCCCCCATATCTGAATCGCCCCCGCTATCCTCATCTGACTCAACATCTGAGTCATCGCTGCGTGTCTCCTCATCTATGGGGACATCATCATCAACGAGTTCCACAAAAGCTGGCCACACTCAACATAGATCCCTGGCATTTTCGCCAAAGGGGTAATCTAGCTCGAGCTACCATAGATCATCTTCTGTTGCTGGCCTCCCACCTATGCGCAACTGCAGCATCTGCATCCCGAACATGCCGGCCATATATTGATCATCCCGAGCATGTCGCTCGGCTAATGTGAGAACTGGCCCATGAGTGGTGTCGGGTGCCTTAGTTTTGGTGACGTCCAAGGCACGCCTATCCATCTGTGGGATGTAGTCTAGGGCCTCTTCCTCAATATCCAGGCCCATCAGGAACGTGGTCAGCAAGCCACCAAACCCGTACTTGTGCCCTTGATGCAAACGGGCTCTCTTCATCGTGGAGATAATCACCGCCCCAACATTAATCTCCAGCCCTTTCATCAGGGCGTAGACCAAGAACACACGATCCCGGGTGACATCTGTCATGTGCACCCCCGGGATCAGGCAAGAACATATGATCTTAAGCCAAATTCTGGCTTCCCTATTCATTTGAGAGTAAGGCAGCGTTTGATGGTAGCCTCTCTCCTTATGCCTGCTCCACCGTGCTATAGAACGGGCTCCACACAAAGTGCGTCTGATATCCGCATATGGTGGAGTGATGTTCAGCTGCCGGAGTACATGGGCGTCTGTGTCCCGCGCCCCCAAAATGCCATTAAGGTGATGGGGCTCAAAGGTGACTACCTACCCTCTTATCTTGACGGTGTGACTTCGGAGTGTCGGGTTCCAGTTGCCGTAGAACTCCCGAATCAGGTGGAGATTGCACTCCTTGGGCTCTTCAAAGATGAAGTTCAGCCCGGCAGCGTCAATCCTGTGTATGATTCTGGGGAATTCCTATGCAAATGGCTCCCTTGCAATGTGCTTCTTGGGGAAGTATTTGTTCTCCTTGTGCTTTGTGTACCATTTCTTCCCTTCGTTAGTCACCCATTAGGTTCCGTATTGACGGCGTTGGCCGCGTGGAACCACTGGTGCTGCTGGGACTGCTGTTCCCAGTCTAATTCTTTTCCTCCCGGCGCCCGATGTACATGCGCCCTTTCCTTTGTCTTGCCTGCTTGCCATTGTTCCTGTCAAATCAAACAGACAATCCCAATGTTATTCAAATCAAAATTAGCTTTGACTAAGGTTGGGTTAAGCTATGCCACCCCACACTTAGTCCTTAGCCACAATTACGACATTACGGCAAGACAATTCTCACTTTCCAATTTACAAAAAAAAAAACAGCAACATGCCTCGTGTAGTCAGAGAATTCGATGGAATAAATTCTACGTACTACTCAGACTTCGTACAGCTAATCAAAATATCACCATCGATACCATTTCATCGCATAGCACTTAGCAAAAACTTCTCTCAACACAACCTATGCAATTCACCAATTTCTATGCAATTCAACAATTTCATTCTCTCAAAAATCCATCGTTTATGTAGCATATTCACATCAAGCACAACACAATTCACCTTACCCAACATGCGCAACCCATAATTTTGACATTTTCAATCACATTTAGTTTCTTCGCAGTCAAATTCTAACCCTAGCTACATATTTCACCAAAATTCGATCAAGCATGTATTTATCGAGTTCATACAATCAAAATGATACTACGAACATCAATCAACAATAACTTAAATGAATTCAAGCTCAATTTACAATTAGGACAAGGTTTACTCACCTCACATGCTCAAAATCTAAGAAATTAGTCAAGAATTGAGATGAAGTTAAAGAACATACCTTTAATTCGATGAAATCGAAGAAAAGTTGAAGAAAACTTATGCCTAGGTCTGTGTCATGTTGGGGAAGGAGGGATTTTTGGGTGTTTGTCGCAGAGGGGATGAGAAATGAGGGAAAAATGAGGGAAATCGGGGTTAAAAGGGGGATTTTCGCGCGGGTCACCCGGCGACCAGGTGTGACCCGTCGCGATTAACACCTCAATGTGTCACAGAGGGTAACGCGGAGCACCCCCTCCGTGACACAGAGCCAACGCGGAGGTGTTCTGGAATTTTAAAAATTCCAGAATTACACCTCAACGCGTCACGGAGGGTAACGCGGAGGCCCTCCTCCGTGACACGGAGCAATAGCAGGCTCACTGTTTTGCCACTTTTTATTATTTTTCTCACTTCGATTTTTCCTTTGCAATCCTTTGCATTATTACCCTTCGTTCAACATGAAATTCATCTCACAACAAGAAATTGGTTAGAATTCATAGGTTTCAACATAAAACACAATTTTTGTTTTTGTTTTTATTTTTCTATTTTTTTTCTTTTTTTCCTTTTTTTTTCTTTTTCTTTTCTACTAAATCTACTCAAGTATAACAACAATTTCATGGGTTGCCTCCCGTGCAGTGCGTGGTTTACCGTCGAGGCTCGACGTCATTGAAGCTTAGTCATCCTCTAGGGTGACGGACGTGTTCTCTCGACTACCGTCCTCACCCCTGTCCTGCTTACACCGATGCCCATTAACTGCGACCGTGGCATTTCGATCTTCTTGCCACAATTCCAGTTTTGGGGGTCCTTCACCGGTGGTTTTCCCACTGGCTCTCGCGAATCAACACTTTGAGCAACATTCTCTCTATCAAGAACGTTGATCACTGAGAGTTCCTCATACACGGCCAGAAGCTTCGTGGCCTTGTACACATCAAATACCTCTACCTTGTCGTGTGCCCGCATGGTTAGCAGCCCTGCAGCTACATCAATCAACGCTTTCCCGGTCGCCAAGAAAGGACATCCCAAAATAAATGGGACTTCCGCATCCGGCTAAAAATCCAGCACAACGAAGTCTACCGGGAAGATAAGGGAGCCCACTTGCACCAGCACATCCTCCACAATGCCATCTGGTCTAGCCAAAGTACGATCCGCTAGTTGCAAGATCACTGTTGTTGGTCTAGGACTGCCTAGCCCCAATTTCTTGAATATCGATGTCGGCATCAAGTTAATGCTCGCTCTCAAATCACATAATCCACGAGCTCGGATACTCTGCCCGATTGTAAGTTGAATTGTAAAGCTCCCAGGGTCTTTGAGCTTTGTGGGCAACCTATTTTGTATCCGGGAAGTGCACTCCTCCGTAAGCGCCACCGTAGCGTACTCCGTCAACCTGCTTTTGTTCGCCACGATGTCCTTGATATATTTTGCGTACTTCGGCACTCCCGGCAAAACATCAACAAGAGGTAAATTAATGTGTACCTGTTTAAGCACCTCCATGAACTTTTTGAAACACGCTCCCTCCTTGTGTTTCTTTAATCTTTGAGGAAACGGGGGTGGTGGTCTTTCTGGTTCAGCTTCCTTCTCCTTCCCCCTATCATCATTGTGTTCCCTCTCATTCTCCACTGCTCCCGACTGCTGCGGTGGTCTTTCTGGTTCCACCTCCTTGAGTTGTAAACCACTCCTTGTGGTCACTACATTAACTTGTTTGGGGTTGGGGTCAGTGTCACTCGGAAGTCCTCCTCTCGGTCTTGTGTTCTGAGCTCCAGCTAGTTGCCCAAATTGGTACTCCAATGCCTTTGTAGCTAACTGATTGTTCTTTACATCGGCTGCCAATTTCACATAGTCAGCCTGCAATTGAGCTTGATTAGATATCATTGTTTTGAACATTTCCTCGATGCTGGGTGATGGTGCTGGAGGAGGTGCATTGTTGCTTCTGTATTGCGACTGATAGTTCTGCTGCCCTCCTTGATTTCTCTGCGCCACTTGACTCGAACTCTGCCCTTGATGGCTGTTACTACCCCAAGAGAAATTCGACTGACTCCTCCAATTAGAGTTGTAGTTGTTGCCATACTATTGGTGATTATTTCTCTGTACATTACCAACAAAGTTCACTGAATCAGGATTCGCACCACAACACTCTGTTGAGTGTTCATTACTGCCGCACACTTCACACCAAATCTGCTGCACGACATTCACTGGGGCTTGAGACTGATTCATGCTCATATGTCTGAAGTGGGTATTGAGTTGATTCTGTAACGCAACTATCTGTGCAGCGATAGCTATAAAACCATCCACTTCCAAGTCTCCTGCCGCTTTCCTTGTTCCTCCTCTAGAAGAGTCTGCATTCCACTCTGGATTTCCCTGTGAAATACGGTTCAACAAAGTATACAACTCCTCATAAGTTCTTTCTAATGCTTGTCCCCCAGCTGCTGAGTCTAGCAAGATTTTTGTGTGGGGTTCCAAACCCTCTATGAAAGTATGCACCAGCACATCATAGGATTGGTGATGATGAGGACAATCCCGCAACATAGATTTGAATCATTCCCAAGCTTGATACAGTTTCTCCCCCTCTCTTTGTTTAAAACTTAGAATTTGACTTCTAAGTCTAGCTATTTTACCGGATGGAAAGAACCGTATCAAGAATTTCTTTGCAAGATCATCCCAAGTAGTGATGGAATTAGGTGGCTCAGCTTTCAGCCATCTCTTTGCTTTTCCCAAAAGTGAAAATGGGAACAATGTAAGCCTTACGTAATCGGATGACACTCCAGCGGGGATGTAAGTGTCACTTATCTCCAAAACGTTGGAGATGTTGTTGTGGATCCTCGTGAGGGAGACTTGTGAATTGCCCACTGGTGTGCAGCAATTGCACCATATTCTGTTTAGGCTCGAACCTCCCTCCTGGCTCAGGTTTGCGAATGCTAGATGTAACATTATTAGCATGTGGGATTGCCACTTCGCGAACCGGCCTAGCTACCATTTCCTCGGGCACTAACACTTCCCTTACAATGGGTGGATTCTGTTGTTGCTCCAGGATTGTCTGTCTGAGCAACTGTAGCTTTCTCTCTAGAGCTTCTCTCCTTTGACGATGGAATTGTCTTTCTGGCTCTAAGTATGAGTCCACCAGCTCCTTGTCTCTTGCTAGTGTTCAACAGAATTCAATATCTGCAAAAGACAGGCTAAGACCAAGTTGTCAGCACTAATAAGAAATCGTAAACTAACACTTAAGAAAATAATTTTACCAATTGCCAGTCCCCAGCAACGGCGCCAAAAACTTGTTCGGTGGTTTGGAATGCCTACACGCAAGTGCATGTGGTCGAATAAGTAGTAAAATGGCTAGAGTAGCCAAGTATCAATCCCACAGGGACTGGACCAAGGTAATAATCGAATCAAGTGTTAATAAACTCTAACTCTAATAATGCAAACAACAGTTTCCAGAAGATTTTGGGAGTTTGTTTCCTAATTTATACTAATCTAAAACAAATGTACAAATTGAGTCTGAACTATAGTAATGAGCATGCTGAGGCTAAAACGAACATGCAGGGAAGCAATTTATTGATACAAATCGGTTAATCTTTCCTTCGGTTGCTAGTCAAGAATTATTGCCTATGGATTAAAACTCTCGTATTTAACCCAACTTAAGAATCATGAACCTTCCACCTACATTTCTGTGATAAGAAGAAATTCATGTTCTAGCCATACGAAACCGATTCCTTAATTGACTAATACGACTTTTAGATATATTTCTATTCTGAAGGTAAATCAATTCTCAATTTTCCCAAACCAAGAAGAGATCATATCCTACCAATTCACAACTTTCCAAATTCACATTTTAACTACAAATCAAATGAGAATGTACAAATATAGATGGATAAAAAAGACGAAATGAAGCATTTGAGTATTACTTGGGCATATAATTCTGCCTAGGATCAAAAATCTTATGAATTCTCTTAAATATAGAACATATGTTGTAAAGTATGTGTTGAATCATGAATAGAGCTGTTAGGCTTTGATGAAGGTAAATTATGTACATGTTTTCACTATATTTTCGGGTATGTTTTAAAGTATGAAGTTGGCCTACGGATCTTGTTCGGTTGTCTTTGGGTATAACTACACGCAAGTGCACGTGGTCGAACAAGTAGTAAAGTGGCTCAAGTAAGCCAAGTATCGATCCCACAGAGACTGGACTAAAGTAACAATATACTCAAGTGTCAATGAACTTTAATTCTAAATTGCAGACAACAATGTGAAGAAAAGGTTGATATTTTGTTTCCTAATTTTATACTAAGTCTAAAACGAATATACAATTTGAGTCTAAACTATAAGTATGAGCATGCTGAGGTTAAATGAACATGTAGAGAAATAAATTATCGATACAATTTGATTTATCTTTCCTCCGGTTGCTAGTCAAGAATTATTGCCTATGGATTAAAACTCTCGTATTTAACCCAACTTAAGAATCATGAACCTTCCACCTACATCTCTGTGATAAAAAGAAATTCATGTTCTAGCCATACAAAGCCGATTCCTTAATTGACTAATACGACTATCAGGTATATCTCTATCCTGAAGGTAAATCAATTCTCAATTTTCCCAAACTAAGAAAAGATCATATCCTATCAATTCAAAACTTTCCAATTTCTTGCTCTCTCGAGTGAAACCGGACTTTTTAGATATACATTAACGTTGGCCATACATTAATGCAATAAGAACAAGAATCAATAGAACAACCATGGAAGAAAAGATGAAAAACCAATTGATCAATAATTACATTGCAATACAATTGTTCTTAACCTCAGCAAGAAAAGGATTTAGCCACTCATTTGTGGATTAAACATCATTAAATGAGTGTTAATCATATAAGCAATTGAAATAAAGAAGAAGGAGATAGAGAGAAACCCTGAGATTTTCGTCCCCTCAACTGCCTGTAACCCACGTTCTTGCTCCACCAAGTCAGAATAATTAAAAATGAACCTAAGGGTTCTATTTATACTAGTGGGGATTTTTCCCGGAATAACAAGCAACGTGTCACGGAGTGCATCGCAGAGCACTGCCTCCGTGACACGCCACCAATGCGGCCCTTACTGGAATCCGGACGTCCAGGTAATTAGGCCCAATGTGGCACGACGTGCAACGCGGGGCTAGGCCAACGTGCCACGGACCCAACCCGCACCTCCACTGGAAATAGGCATAATTTCACCATCCAGGCAGAATGCATCCGCGATGGCAGCGTGATACGGCTCCATTGCGGAGCCCCTTTAATTCGTGCCTTCAAGTGCTTTTTTTTTTCCTTGCTAGCTTCCGAGTCCAATCCTGATCTTTCCCAACATGCATCTTAGCTCCATAACTTTATATTTTTCCTGCAAAACAATGCTAATCATGTTGGTTAGTATAAATTCACATTTTATTACAAATCACATGAGAATGTATAAACATCGATAGATAAACAAGGCAAAATGACACATTTGAGTATCACTTGGGCCTATAAATTTGCCCAAGATCACTTACCCCACACTTAAATCCTTGTTCGTCCCCGAACACTAATCTTACACCTCATGTAATTGACACCCCATCCTGGCTACTTTGGCTCGACAATTCAAACTACGGTTATACCGATTATTTAATACAGCAAATCATCAAGAAAACATGCATAGTCTTATCAATACAATGACCTTCAACACATTAAGACCTCCTAGACTCAAGAATCGACTCTTGATATCGGCAAACTCATGCAAATCAGCTGATCAAGATATCCGACAAGAAATTTAATCTCTCGCCAAGCATGTGCCCTCACAACACAAGAGAATTTTTCCCCCTTTTTAAGTTTATGAACTCAAAGACATTACATGCAGGGGCATATAAACACAATTTCACTTTCTCTCCCAAAGGAATTCACATGCTTCATGTCATGAACCATAGGCTTGCCTTTAGTGTATTACTCCACTAATATAAGGACATGTGTTGTAAGATCACGTAGGACTTAACGGGTTGTAATGTAAGCTACGGAACTAGTAAATACAGGGCTAACCAATAATAACAACTAGCATCCTTAAGCACTTTTTCATTACATCCCATCAACCTTATGGGCATTGTTTCTTCCTTCATCCTCCCATTCTTGAAGTCTGTCTTTATTTTTGACCCCATATCTTTAAGCAAACTTGATTCAATAACAAAGATTATTTATACATCTTCATTATATTTAATTTATAACAAGTGCACCTTCAACCTTTTCTTTCCTTTCATCACTCTGCTTTTTCTTTTCTTTTCACCATTCTCACTCCTTGACACTGTGGGAAAATTATTTTCTTTTCTTGAGCGCTTAAGAGTTTTGGATCAAATTCACGGATAATGAAAAGAAGGGGTTAAGCTCGGTTTACACCTTTTTGACAAAAGAAAAATAATAGGCTAAAGGCTCAATGGTCTAACTAGGATGTACATTCAAGGTGGGTACGATAATGAAAAAAAAAAGAAACTTTCGGTTAAATCAAAGAAATGCCTACATCCTTTCCTACAATACACATCCTTCATTTCGTTTCGTACACACACCAGGCAAGTTCTAGACACTTCACAATAGTATGGAAGAAATGAAACCTCACTATACACTCATTTCACATGCTCAACTCAAGACATATTCACAGACTCTTCAATCAGCTAATTACAAGAATTCAAACATTAAGCCTCAATCACACTGAGTCGAACGCTATGGCCTAGGCATCTCAACATATTTACAAAGTTGCATGCTTTAATACGAATCACCTTTGAATTTAAAATATCATATACAACACGCAACCAGAATATCGCAACCATAAAGTAACTACAGGTTTTGGGATGCAAACCAACTAAAGAAAAAACAAGAAAAGACAAAATGAACAAAGAAATCTACTCCTAACGACTACATTTCCCTTAAGAAGGTCATCATCCATCCATCATAGAGAACAGTCACTATTTACGACTTCGGTTCAATGGAACTATTCTCGGTAAAAGAACCGAAAACAAACGCCGAGAAACCCAAAAATAAAAAAATTCATGAAAAATTTTAAAAATGTCGATCATTTAGATAAAACAAAAATATGTACAAAACCAGCTAACAACATTCAATAGCACACAACAGCTTCACCTTAATTATAATACAGACATACACAAAAATCACAGGGTCACAAATTTATCCAAGCACAACAACAGAACAGAGGCATTACTAATAACAACAGCAACCGACACCTAACTACTCCCACCCCACACTTAAATCGAACACTGTCCCCAGTGTTCACAAAATTCAGCTTAGTACGAAAGTAGGTGGTGAAACTCCCTGATCAATCAAAGTATTCCACTTCTTCGTCAGGTGCCGCTGCCTCATCTCCCATGTCTGAATCACCCCCGTCGTCATCATCTGACTCTACATTAGAGTCATCATGATGTGTCTCCACATCTGTGGGGACATCATCATCAGTGGGCTCCATAAAAGCTGGCCCCACTCGGCATAGAGCCCTGGCATTTTCGCCAAATGGGTAGTCTAGCTCGAGCTGCCACAGCTCCTCTTCTGTTGCCGGCCTCCCGCCTATGCGCAGCTGGAGCATCTGCATCCCGAACATGCTTGCCATGTACTGATCATCCCGAGCATGTCGCTCGGCTAGTGTAGGAACTAGCCCGTGAGTGGTGTCGGGTGCCTTAGTTTTGGTGACATCTAAGGCCCGCCTCTCCATCTGTGGGATGTAGTCATGGGCCTCCTCCTCAATATCCAGGCCCCTCAGTAACGTGGTCAGTAAGCCACCAAACCCGTACCTGTGCCCTTGATGCAAACAGGCTCTCTTCATGGAGGAGATAATCACCGCCCCCACATTGATCTCCATCCCTTTCATCAAAGCGTAGACCAAGCATACACGATCCCGGGTGACATCTGCCATATGCACCCCCGGGATTAGGCCGGAACAAATAATCTTCAGCCATATCCTAGCTTCCCTGTTCATCTGTGAGTAGGGCAAGGTCTGATGGTAGCCCCTCTCCTTATGCCTGCTCCAACGTGCTGTACACCGAGTTCCACATAAAGTGCGTCTGATATCCGCATATGGTGGAGTGATATTCAGCTACCGAAGCACATGGGCGTCTATGTTTCGCGCCCCCAAGATGGCATTAAGGTGATGGGGCTCAAAAGTGACTATTTGCGCCCTTATCTTGATGGTGTGACTTCTGAGTGTCGGGTTCCAGTTGGCGTAGAATTCCCGAATCAGGTGCAGGTTGCACTCCTTGGGCTCTTAAAAGATGAAGTTCAGCTT
This sequence comes from Datura wrightii, assembly GCA_035772735.1. NCBI lineage: Eukaryota > Viridiplantae > Streptophyta > Magnoliopsida > Solanales > Solanaceae > Datura > Datura wrightii. The sequence goes on along the minus strand of JASDFA010000027.1, from coordinate 106,406,577 downwards.
GGCTGCCTCTATCCTGTGGACAATTCTGGGGAACTCCTGTGCCAATGGTTCCCTAGCAATGTGTTCTTCGGGGAAGTATTTGCTTTCCTTATGCTTTGCGTACCATTTCTTCCCCTCCTCTGTCACCCATCTGGTTCCATATTGACGGCGTTGGCCGCGTGGAACCGCTGGTGCTGCTGGGACTGCTGTTCCCAGTCTAATTCTTTTCCTTCCGGCGCCCGATGTAGATGCGCCCTTCCCTTTTTCTTGCCTGCTTGCCATCGTTCCTGTCAAACCCAAAAGACAGTCCCAATGTTATTCCAATTAAAATTATCTTTGACTAAGGTTGGGTTAAGCTAGGCTACCCCACACTTAGTCTTTAGCCACAATCACAACATTACGGCAAGATCATACTTATTTCCAAAAAAAAAAAAAAACAAACAACAAAACATAACAAATATGCCTAGTGCATTCAGAGAATTCGACGGTATAAATTCTATGTACTACTCAGACTTCGTATAGCTAGTCACAACATTACCATCGATAACATTTCATGACATAGTACTTAGCAAACATTTCTATCAACAAAACCGATACAATTCCCCCAATTTCTATGCAATTTCAACAATTTCATTAACCTGAAAATCTGTCGCGCCTTAATCGTCTTAACGTTAATCACAACATCATTTACTTCATTCAACATGCACACACTAAGAAGAATTTCACATTTCAACCCAATTTTTAACTTCTTCATCTTTGAATTCTAACCCTAGCTACAATTTCGCAAGAATTTCAATCACACATGTATTTACCGAGTTCATACCATCACAACGATACTAGGAACTTCAATCAACAATAATTTACATGAATTCATGCTCAATTTACACTTAGGGCAAGTTTTCCTCACTTCCTATGCTAAAAATCGGAAAAATAAGGTAAGAAATGAAATGAAGTTAACAAACATATCTTAAATTCGATGATATCGAAGAAAAGTTGAAGAAATTTAGCTCCTAGGTCCGTGTCACGTTGGGGAAGGGGGGATTTCAGGGTGTTTGTCGCGGAGGAGGTGAGGAATGGGAAAAAATGAGGGAAAACGGGGTTAAAAGGGGGGTTTTTCGCGTGTGTCATCCAGCGACCCGGTGTGACCCGTCGCGAAATACACTTCAACGTGTCACGGAGGGTAATGCGGAGCACTATTTGTATGAATTCTAGGGTTATGACATTATTCAGTGTTCGTATCTAATATCAAATATCCTTGACTAGTTACTTCATCTGGTTGTCAATTATGGGGTTGACATTATAATTATGGTCTGTCAAGCCTCTAACTATCTATTCAAATTGATCCCATAACTACATCATTGAGTAGGGATATAGTAACTAAATTAAAAAATATTTGTGTTTCTTCCCGTTTTATAACCAAGCAATGCGTTCTAGGTATATGTCTATCCTAGTCACAAATCAATTCTTACAAAAAGAACTTTCTCTTTATATTCCTTGTTCTATCTTGATGATTCTTCAGTCATGTTTGGAACAAGATTATAGATGTATTCTAATGGTAATCGAGCATTGAACTAGTAAAAGAAAGAATATAAGAACAACCAATATTATAAACTTTATCAATTCAATTATCAACTAAAATATTCATGCTTGTGGCCATAACCCTAGAATAAGGGTTCTTAGAAACTCATGTTCATATTAAAAACCTAAGAATTCAAATTAAACATATAAGATAATGACTGAAAAAGTAAAAAAGAAGAGAAACCTAATGGTAGATCCTCTCTTGTCTCTTGCCATTGATAGAATAGTGATCCCCTTTCAAAATCATCCTAAGGGGATATATAGTGATAGGAAAATACCATTCTATCCTCCTTGAACTTAGATTACATGACTTGAAAATTTCTTTCTGGAATAGCCTTAGCGCTCCATGCCCCTCAACGCACCAGTCTATCTGGCTTAACTTTTACTCCTAGCGCGCCGAGCTTGATAATGTGCCACCCTGGGGGAATTTTTATCCGTTTGAAGTTAGGGGTCTGGTGCAACATGCCTCTGAACACCTATTACACTTGTATTTTTCTAAAGTTTGTCCTCTTGGGCTAAGCGCTAGCTAATGCACCAATAAGATTTTATCCAGGAATATATCTAAAGTTGCCACGGAGCTCCGAATCTTACTTGATAGCTCATCCTAGGTCAATTTCCACCACATTTTCCTATTAACACCTCATCACATTCATTAGTTAAAAATCAGGAGCTATTCAATTAAAACATACAAGTGTAAGAATGCAATATACGAACAAAATGCGGAAGCAGGCGTAAAATACGCATAAGATAACGACTCCACACTTGAACCTATATTCGTCCGTGAAGCAACTCACTATACTCATTTCACGATCTTACTAAATAGCACTAATTGATTCTATAAACTCACACTCAAGTTAACTAGACCATTTAATCATGATTGAAAATTCACTCAGCATGCATATTTATATAACTTTGAGGTCAAAATACTTCACTTGAAACTACACAACCTATGAAACCGACTCTTCATAGAAATCAAGGCTAACATGATCATGTATAGACACTGCAATACATAGTACATCAAATTCTTACCATCCTATGCCCTCACCATTTAATTGTGCTCCCTTGCTCACACATACATAGTCATAAGAATTATTAGTAGCATATCCACAAGTTCACTCACTCTCTCAATGACATTCCAAACATACAAAACATACCATAGGCTCTTCCTTAGCGTACTATTTCATCAACCATGCATAAAAATTGTAAGATCAAATGGACTTTCATGGATTGTAATGTCGGCTAAAGGACGGGGTAGGAAATATTTAGCAAATAGTGACTACCATTCCTAAGCACTTTAAGATATCAACATTAAAATTCTCTCTTTTTTCTTACATTAGCCTTGCTTCTCTAAATCATTCTTAAGCTTCCTTCAACTTCTCCCTTTGAATTCCCTTTCTTCAATTTATTTGCTGCTAGCGATAATGTTATCTCATTTATCGTCTCTCTCTTTTATTTTCTTCTCTTCTCATATGGTTGCAAGCTTTTTTCCTTACTAGCAACAATAGAAACACTATTTCATGCAGGCACTCTTTTTCTCTACTCTCTTTTTATTTCCACATCTCTTCTCGCCTACACAATTACTTTTCAATCTCATTTTTATTTTCTTTTTTTGCTTAGTCCTTCCTTTCACAGTTACTACCTTAAAGTGCACAAGGACTTCTTTTGATCAAATTACATGGGATACAGCAAATAAGGGGATAGGCTAATAATTTTGTTAGTCAAAGAAATAGGCTTAGATGGCTCAAAGGTGCTAACTATTGATAATGTACCAGTAGCTTACACACAACTCAAGTAAAATAGGTCTAACAAAAAAATGCCTTTATTATGTCCTACAGTTTGATGCAATGGTTATTTTCAGAGACACACACACTGGGCAAGTACTAGATGTTAAAATATGCAAGGAACACACAAATTAAAACTCATCGCTCATGGTACCATGGTTCAAAAATGGCTTCCTAATAACATATCCACACACAACCAAATTAAATGAATTTTCATAATTAAGCCCTTTTTTCATCTATTGAGTTATGTTAAAGAACCTATGTGTCTCTGGTGAAAATCTTTTAATTTTTCTTGCATTTTTCAAGTGAACTATCCATGACGTCTAGCTTCTCCCTAAGTGGAGCTTCAAGAGTTCAACTAGTGTCGGTTTCTCACCCCGCACTTATCCTATGACTAATTTTCCCTTAAGATGGTCATCATTCATCCATCTTCGAGAAGTCACACTACTTATGACTGACACCTAAACAACTGAAATCTAATTGCTTCAAAAGGGACTATCCTTGAGAAATCACCAAAAATAAAAGTCGAGGAACCCATAATAAGAAGAATTATACTACAAACAAATAGGGGAATTCCTTGTCTCCCACTCCACACTTAGACTAAAGAAGTATCCCTAGTGCTATGAAAGAAATGCAAGACAAGAGTGAGAAAAAGAACTCCCTAGGCCTTTTGGGCTGTCCAACATCTGATCAACAACATTATCACAAACATCATCATCCATACATGGCCTTTTCCATGGTTCCGAATATATGACAAAGGGAAGCTCTGGCTCAACCTCCAGCATTGTGTTGGTGGACAAGTCTTCATAAATGGCTGGAAGCTTGATTGCATTGTACACATCAAATACCTCCACATTATCATAACCCCTTATGGTCAATTATTCGACAGCTACATCAATTAGTGCTCGCCAAGCAGCCAAAATGGGACATCCCAAAATAAAGAAAACTTCTGGGTTTGGCTCAAAGTTCAAGATAACAAAGTCTAAGGGAAGATGAGGTACCCAAATTGCACTAATACATCCTTGATGATGCCTTCAGGTCATGCCAACGATCTATTAGCCAACTGCAAACTAATAGTAGCAGGGCGCTGTGTGCCTAACCCCAACTTCTTAAAGATGGACGATGGCATCAAGTTAATACTGGCTCCAAGGTCACACAGGGCCTGAGCTATGATTCTTTACCCAATAGTCACCTCAATTGTGAAACTGCTCGGATCTTTCATTTTGGTTGGTAGCTTTTTCTGAATTCTTGAAGTTAACACTTCCGTAAGTGCCACTGTGGCATACTCTGTCAATTGATTCTTGTTTTCCACAATGTCCTTGATATACTTAGCATACTTTGGGACCTCTTCTAACACATCTATAAGAGGGATATTTGTGTGCAACTACTTAAGTAAATCAAGGAACTTCTTGTAGCCCACCTCTTCTTTCTACTTTCTCAGTCTCTATGGGAAAGGAGGTGGTGGCCTTATTTTGGATGGTGCATCTTACACTTTAGCCTCTTTCTCGAGCTCCACTCCTACTTCTTCACATTCAACATTCTTCTATATACCTTTCTTCGGCACAAGCTCCTCAAACTCTCTACCACTACCTATTATGACAACATTAACTTGTTCGGATTTGGGTTAGTATCACTGGGTAAGCCTCGTTGAGGCCTTGTATTCTGGTTTCCTGCTAGCTGACCCATCTACTCTTCTAGATTTCTGACTGCAAGTTTTTAATTTCTCATATCTGTCGCCATCTTCACTCGGTCAACCATTATTTTCTTCAACATCTTCTCAATATTGTTGGCCTGAGTAGTGGACTGGTTTCCATGCGACTGGTGCTAATAATTCTGCTGCTTTTGCCCTTGATTCTTAAACTGGTTCTTATTTCCACCCGAAAAAAAGTTTGGGTGATTGCACCAATTTGAGTTGTAGGTGTTCCTAAAGTTCTGATTTGTGCCTCCTTGCATATTTCATATATAATTCATCGAGTTTGGATTTACTCCACATAGTCCTGTTGAATGATCACTTCCCCCATAAATTTCGCACTAAGCCTGAACCTGTTGTAAAACATTAACTGGGTCTTGAGTCTTATCTACACTCAAGTTGCTAAAGTGTGTATTGATCATATTTTGCATGGTGGCTAGCTGTGCAAACAATGCCGTGAAGCTATCAACTTCTAACACACCTGCTGCTCTCTTTATTACAACCCTTGAGTCATCTCCATTCCATTCTAGATTTCCCCGTGAGATATGATTGAGAAGAATGTACAATTCATATACACATTTTTTCTAATACCTGATCACCTGCCACTAAATTCAATAGTATCTTTGTATGTGTCTCAATAACCTCTATGAACGTGTGCACCAATACCTCATTCTTCTAAAGGTGATGAGGGAAATCTTTGAGTAGTGATTTAAATCTTTCCCAAGCTTGGTATAGATTTTCACCCTCTCTATGCTTGAAGCTCAAGATTTCACTCTGTAACCATGCAGTTTTCCCAGATGGGAAGAACCAAATACCAAACTTTCGAGCCAAATCATTCCATGTAGTGATTGAGTTCGGAGCCTTGGATTTCAACTATCTTTTAGATTCCCCCAACAATAAGAGTGGGAAAAGAGTGATCCTTACATAATTGGTTGAAACTCCAACTGGTGTGTAAGTATGATTGATCTCCAAGAAATTATGGATATGTTGCTGGCAATCTCTATGTAACAAGCTTGTAAACTTCCCACTGCTTTGCAACAAATGCACCATGTTCTGTTTAAGCTCAAATTGACCTCCAACCTCTGGTCTACGGATGCTTGAGGTCACATTATTTGCGAGTGGTATTGCCACTTCACGGGCAGGTCTCTATTCTTCTATCTCCACTAGATTAGTCTCATGACCTGGGTTAGCTTCACAACCTTGAATTACTTCACAACTCCAAACCTGCTGGATAGGATATAGAGAAGTTTCTCTCCTTGCTAATGGAATAATCATTTAGGTTCAGGATGTATTTCAACTATCTCTCTTAATCTTTCCAGCTTATTACAATCGCAAATTCATACAGGTAGAATCAATGACTAAGATCAAGTCGTTATCACTAAAAAAATAAAACAATAAAAGACAAACAAGAAAATTTCCAACTTCTATGTCCCCACAATGGCCCCAAAAACATATTACGTCCAAACGCACAAACAAACGTATGCGATCGACAGGTATTATAGGAAAAAGATGTTCAAATATCGATCCCACAGGGACTGGTGATTTAACAACTACTAGTTCGTTCAATTATCATTAATTTTCTTAAGTGCGAAAAGTAACCAAGAGTGTTTTGATTTGTTGTTTATAGTAATAAAAAAGCAAATATTATAAAGTAAGTATATGTTTGTGATCACTATTTGTATGAATTCCATGGTTATGACCTCATTCAACATTCATATCTAATATAAAATATCCTTTACTAGTTAGTTCATCTGGTTGTTGAATTACAGGGTTGATATTATGGTTATGGTATATTGAGCCTCTAATCATCTATTCAAATTGATCCCAAAACTACATCATTGAGAGGATATATGGTAAATCAATCTGAATGCATTTGTGTTTCCTCCCATTTTGTAACCAAGCAAGGAGTTCTAGGTATATGTCTATCCAAGTCGCAAGTCAATTCTTACGAAAAGAACTTGCTCCTTATATTATTCATTCTATCTTGATGATACTTCTTTCGAGTTTAAGACAAGATTATAGATTTATTCTAATTGTGATCAAACGTTAGAATTGTAAAAGCAAGAATATAAGAACAATGAATATGATAAACTAACTTTGTCAATCAATTATCAGCTAAGATATTCATGCTTGTGGCCATAACCCTAGAACAAGGGTTCTTAGCCACTCATGTTCATGTTAAAAACCCAAAAATTCGAATTAAACAGTAGAAGAGAATGACTTGGAAATGTAAAAGGAAGAAAAACCTAATGCTGATTCCTCTCTTGTCCTCTTGCCTCTTGATAGAATGGTGATCTCCTTTCAAAAACATCCTAAGGGGATACATATAGTGATAGAAAAATATCTTTCTATCCTCCTTGGACTCGAATTACATTACTTGAAAATTTCCATCCAGAATAGCCTTGGCGCATCGCGCCCTTTAATGCGCCAGACTATCTTATTGGATTTTTACTCTTGGCATGTTACGTTTGATAATGCACCACCCTACTGGAACTTTTGTCTTTCTAAAGTTTAAGGTCTGGTGCAATGTCCTTCTCAATTCCCCTATCTTCTACACTTGCATTTTCTGATGTTTGGCCTCTGGGGCTAAGCGCCAGCTAATGCACTGATATGGTTTTCTCTGGAACACATCTAAAGTTGCTCCAAAGCTCTGAATCTTCCTTGATACCTCATCCCGAGTTAATTTCCACCATATTTTCTTATAAACATTTCATCACATTAATTAGTTCACAATCAAGAGTTATTCAATTAAAGCACATAATTATAAGTGAATATCATTCTCAAATTAAGGCAAAACACGCTAAAATGCCGAAAGCAGACGTATAAATACGCCCAAGAGTACCCAAACACTATGATATTTAACTATATTATTTTGCCAGATTCAATAGAAATAAAGACTCTTGAGAAAGAGCCATGGCTAATAAACCAAAAAGGACTCTATACTATGAAAGAAATAAAACATTACACTATGAAAACGGTAAAAGATAAGTAAACACCACACACATCATCATGACTCACAAAACCAATTTTTCAATACAAATCAAAAGAGTCACATCTAACACTGTCAATACAAGTTTAACATGTCCAAGGGGCATAAAATACTAAATCCAACCCCAACTTAAGAATAGTTCAATGTCCATAATGCACACAAAAGTAAAGCATTGAGATGAGGGTGCTCCCTGCGATGCTCAAAGCGCACTACTTTGAATTGTTTAACTTGAGTGTCCTCATTATGGAGGCATGTCGACAGTAGCATGTGGAGGAGAAGAATCTCTAGGATAGGACGAATCTCTGGATGGTGCATCCTCTAGGATCAGTGTCATTAGGATGGAAATGGGTCGGCTATGATCAATGATCAGCAGCTAGATGGCAATCTACTCAACCTAAGGCTCTCTCATATAGAGGTCTAGCATAGCAGCTCTGGTCTCCTCTAAATCTATGCAGAGGTTCTAAATATCAATTTGGGTGATCCTTGCTCTAGCTGCATCATCCTAGCCTCCATGGCTCCTAATTTTGCACTCAATGCCTCATGGGAGGTGTGCATAGAATCCCTTAGTGGCTGCAGTGCTCACTCGACAATCTACGCCAAAAAGGCGAGCATTTCCTCAATCAGGTGGAGCTTCTAGCTTTCCTCTATGTCAAGTAGAGAAACCAAGCTCGCAAGTGAATCTCTAGAGAGCTAGACCGTAATACCCCAAAAGTCCATAAGATTATACCCGAGGGTTGAAATTGAGAAACCAGGAAAATTCGCAGCAGCTTACAGAACAAATCGTCAAGTGATCTGTAAGTCACTTGACGGATCATCCAGTGACCTGTTAAGTGTGTTCTAAGTTGTATGAATAATATTTTGATCTAGGACTTGACGGGTTGGGCGATGAGTCATCGTTTCACCCCACGAGTCGTGGTGTCTTTCGTTAAGTGTGTGGCAGGAGGAGTTGGTAGTATTGGTAACGGGTGGAGGGACGAGTTGTCATGCACCTAACGACTTGTCAAGTGGACCATGGGGAAAAGAAGTTTAGTAAATGAAGATTTTCCAATAAAGGTAATGAGTGAGGACTATGAGTCGAGTAGTCCCAATGACTCGTTAGGTCCCTTGTGGTGACTGACAGTATCAGTTTTCCTATGAAATTAGTAAGGGAGTTTTCATAAATTCTAAGCTTCTAAGCCCTAAACTATATCGTTTTAAGCTTTGAAAGAGGTGTATTAAAAGGGGTTAATACTATTCTAACCATTCCCCTCCCATGCATGCAAGCCTAGACCTCTCCATTGATGATCAAGTCTAGAACCCTCCAAATTCTTCTCAAAATCCTTTAGTCTTTCTAGGGCAAGTGTAGATTCAATTATTCCAGGTATGTAGTGCTATGAATGAGAGTTACTTTCACTCTTATGCTCAAAACTCTCCTCAATTTCATAAATTAAAGTTTTAGATCAAGTTTACAATCTTATGGGGTTTATTCCTAATTTTATGAAATTCTCTATGATTTACTTATGGGTCAATTCCCTTCATATTGCAAAGTATGTTTTAAGATTTATGGGCAGATTTTATATATATTGTGATCTTAAATTTTTAATTTCATGTTTAGAAAATTATGCCCAATTATGAAAGTTTATGATTTATGATTTCAAGTATGATGAGATATCTAGTATGTATTAATGTTTACAAATTTCCTGTATATGAATCTATGATATTGATCAATGAAGTTTATTTCAAGTATGCATGATTTTTTAAAGACATGGGCAAGCCCACAAAAGATAAGCATGTTTTATGATCTATACAAGGCTAACAAGATCAAATGATGGATTTATGTTTTGGAGTCAAGAATGTTCAAATGTATAGATTCAATTTATGTTTTAGAATATATATATGAGAATTATACATGTTTTGGGAGTAGTTTCTAGCATTGTGTAAGCTAGGGGTTCCAAGGTTCCCCGGTCTCATAAACTACGTACCAACGTAGGTGTATTTTGGGGCCTCTCAAGAGAGCATTTACCCTGCCCAAGGGCACACCGTGATATCACACCTTGCTTATCCTTTGTGCTGGCAAGCTTAGGATGGCCCTCCTCCATATGGGCAAGACGTGGGATCATTATGCGCTCATATATAGTGGTTTTTGGTTAAGATGAGTCTCCCATTGTTCCTCGTGACTTCAGTTATGCATGTTTATGACATGATAATATGTTTTCAGTAGGTTTGACCAAATGATCAGTTTATAAGCTTTTACTTCTGATTTCAGTTATGGCAAGCCATATGATTCCATTTTTCAGCTTTAGGTCATTCAATTCAGATATGAGATTCAGCTTATGACTATACATTTTTTTAGATAACAACATACAGTTCTTACTCTTATGATCTTATGATTTATGTTATGTGCATGATTTCAGTTATACTTACTCAACCTGTTTTACTTAACTTGCATACTCAGTACATTCCAAGTACTGACTGCATACTCTATGTTGTATCATTTTATGATACAAGTTCAAATGTTCAGACTCAGTCCGCCTTTAGCCGTTCTCCAGACCTTAGTCCAGTTCTCTTGTTGGTGAGTCCTCATCCTTCGAGGACCTTCAGTTTTGATGATTTGTGATACTTTTAGTTTTCAGAATTTTAGTGAGCTAGTTGGGGATGTTGTCCATTAGCTCTTCAGTTATGTTAGAGGCTTTTCAAACAATATATAGAATATCAGCTTGTCAGTGATGACTCTATTTATGGTTGACACATATGAAGACTTTTGCTTATTCATATTTAGTTTATCAGTTTCTATTTAATGTATTCTCTTTAGCCGCTATGTTCATGTCATGGGCCGACTTGGAGCCATTCGTGGTTTTAGGTTTTGTTTCTCGGTCCGGACCTATGTTTGGGTCGTGATGGACGGTCCTAGGAGCAGCAGTGGGAACTATGACTGGAGCAGTGGTAGGGAAGTAGCTCCTCCAGGAGTGGAGTCTATGGGAAGTGTTGCTGGTGGCTGTGAGTGCTAGCTCTATCGAGTTTCTCAGATTAGAGACCCTCACTCTCATATGCGTGTCTAACTAGTGATGACAAACTAGAGCATCTTCCAATTGTCATGAATGACTTATCTCTCATCCTGGTGATGTTTATCACATGATGAGCCTTATATTGTCTCTATAAATTTGGGACTCCTACTCTCTTACACAAAGTAGTCACTGAGCACAAAAATGAAAGAGAGGTGACTACCTTTAATGCTAGCTCCTTCAGCACCAATGTAAGCATCTGCGTAATATCAATCTTCTTTTGATCAAGTATAGCAGCTATGTGATGTGGTGTGAGCTTACAACACTTTCGATGCTCAAAACTAAGAAAATAGCATAGACTTAGGTATATTTATATGGATATAAGGCACTTTTTCTTTGGTTACAGGATAAATAGGTGTTGGAGCAAAGTGTGCAAAAGTTAGCCTGAAAGTGCAGAAAATAGGCTTAACACACAGTCCTCAGTACGAGTCGTACTGCAGGTTGTGAGAAGTTTCAAAAGGATAAGGAAGAAGAAGTGCATCCTACGACTCTTAGTACGAGTCATACAAATATTGTATAATCCGTATTGAAGAAATCGTGGAAAGATTCAGAAGATTTGCACAAGAGGCTGACTCTTGCTTCAGATAGACAGTATGAGTCATGGCATCAAGGTACGAGTTGTACCATAGCACTCGTGATGAACTTCATAAAATTGCAAAGTTTCAGAGTCAAGCCACGAAAGCTCATTACGACTAGTAGGAAGAAAACGAGTCATACCAAGGTCCAAAACTTAGCCAAATTTCAGCCAGGCAATGACATAAGGGAAGCAGGTACGACCCGTACATACCTGCTACAGGTCGTAGGACAAGTCGTGACGCAAGTGGCTTCAGTTATGGAAATTCACCCTATTAGAAGGATTTTTATGTCTGTATAAATATGTTTTATTTTTTATTTTCATTAGAGAGGTGATTAGGAGTGATTAGAAGTGATTATAAATCAAGTTAGAGAGAATTAGACGTGAGAATTGAGTTGTTCGACTTCTGAGCAACCTTTTCTTGGTTTTCTTTTGATCTTCATATTGTTATTGAGGATTTTGCTGGTTAACACAAAGAAGTTTTCTGTCATCCATAATTGTAAGTATTGATTTATGTATTTAATTATGAATGTAAATCACAATCTTGCAACTATGAGAGGCTAAAACCTCCATAGCTAGGGTTGTGGGAACCATGGTGGATTAACAAGCTAGGGTTACATAAAACTGATTCAAAACCAATGCAAAACACTACTATTGTATTCTTTTCATGCTTAAACGTTTCTTAACGGTGTACAGAGTTAGGACATGCCTGAATTCTTTACTTGCTTGAGCATAGAGAGGTAGAATTGGGAAAAGAGAATTACAATAAAGCCTTGATCTTAATGATCATTGTATAAACTTGATCTGTAGTCCCAGAATAGGTAAATTTGGGAATTATAATGGTTAATTTGTAATCTCTCAGGAGACCTGACTGGTGATTGAGTATAGTCATTCAATAGGGACGAACCAGTGGTTTGAATGACCCTAAGTTATCAGTTCTACAAGTCAGTATTGGTGATGATCATGTATGTATACCCGAAGCAGTTATGAACCCATGGGGAACACAAAATCCTAGTTATCTTTCATTCTTGATTTCAACCAAAGTTTTGACTGTGTTTTTAATTATTGTTTTACTTAGACCCCCCAATTTGTAGCAACTACCTAACAAGTTCACTTACAGACTTTAGTTTAGCTCTTCCATATTCCCCGTTGGTTCGACCCCAACCTCTAGTTGGGTTCTTTATTGAAAACATCTGCATCATACTTCGGTAGGAGTTATGGTTTGAGCGTTATCAAAAAGTGGTGCCGTTGCCCGGGAATACCGCTAATAGTAGATTATTTACTTGTATTTGACTTTTTTGGTAGTTATTTCCTTAATTACATTCATTTTGTTTTTGATACCCACAGGCTATTTTCCAGTGAATGCCAAGCACTCGGAGTAGTGGAGATCCTCTGATTCCATTGAACCCAGAAATTGAACGAACACTACACAGGATGGAGAACCAGGAACAATGAGATGCCCGCATAGCTGAAGAACCTAGGCAAGCTGCATTTTCAGGATACAGAAGATATCAGAGAAGAGGTAGTTAATGCTTGTTGACATGGGAGGGGCAACAGAGGTTATAGACCTTCCTCTCAATTTTTTGACGATGAGGACCCAGACATTGATGAAGTTGGGTCAACTAGAGTAATTGTGCCACCACCAATGCCCACTGGGGCCAACTTTGAAATCACTAGCACCATGATTCTATTGGTAAACATGAAAGGGGTGTTCAGTGGTCACGCAGCAGATGACGCCAACCTGCACTTGATGAAATTTGTTGGAATATGCAAGGCTTTAGGTTGCCCGAAGTTAGCCAAGATGCCATTAGCCTCAGACTTTTCCCCTTCTTTCTATCAGGGGAAGCCACTTTATGGTTATCGGAGTTTCCCAATGACTCAATAGCCAACTGTAGGGAACTCAAAAAGGCCTTCTTGGAGAGATTCTTCCCCCCCTCCAGAATGTTGCAGCTAAAGGATGACATCTACAATTTCCGACAACTCAAGACAGAGGCACTTTATGAAACCTGGTTGAGGTTCAAAAAAGAGTTGACAAAGTGTCCCCGAACCATAAAATCCCAGATGACAGTTTGTTGGAAATTTTTTATAGGTCTTTAAATAATAGCACAAAAGTTGTTGCAGACACAGTGGCAGGTGGAGCATTGATGAGTCACACTTGGGAGCAAGCTGCTATAATCCTTGATAGGGTGACTAAGACAAATAGGGCATGGCATACCAGGGAGGCTGATGCAGCGGTCGGTACATCTGCTGTTGGTTTGACTGCAGACCAATGTAGGAAGGAAGAAGAACGCGACCAAGAGTTGGCTCACATGCGCACATCATTGGATTTTCTTACAAATCATATTATGGGAGAAGGAGACAAAAAGGTAAATGCAGTGGGGACACAAGGAATGGAGTTGGGAGTTGATCACTCTGATTTCTAGGAAGAGCCAAATTTCATGGATAGCCAAGGGGAGGGTTTTCGAGCCAACACCCCAAACGTCTGGACAAGACAATTGGTGCCAAGGCTCTGGACACCAAGGTCGGAACCAATATAGAGACAATTACAACCGAAATGGGTATAGAGATAGGAGCTGCAGTTGTGAGTGCGATGGAGAATGTAGAAGAAACAATGGCTGCCGCAATGATCGGGCTGGAGTTTATGTGCCTCTCAATGCATGAGAGGGGAAGCTGGGCTATCAAAGTTAGAGAGGATGATGGCCGAGATGTTGAAGAAGGTGAGATCCACTGATGAACAATTGAAGGAGATCCGTGGTGACATATCAAGTATGGGCCAGAGAGTGGAATCTCATGCAACTGCCATCAAGCAGATTGAGCAGCAGCTTGGGTAACTATCAACATCATTGAAACCTAGACAAAAGGGTACACTACCTAGCAACACCATCTAGAACCCAGAGAATGATGACCACTACATGGCGGTGATGAGTAGGAGTGGTAAGACCACAATTAACCTCCCTTTTCCAGTTTTAGTTGAATGAATGAAAGAAAGGATTATTGAGGAAAGTGATAAGAGTGCTGAGATGGAGAGTGTTGAGTTTCCAGAGGCCCCGATAGAGAAAAAAGAACCTGACATTGATCAGGAAGCAACTCAAGTCCATCGAGCTATCCCATGACCGCCTCCACTGTTCCCTCAAAGAATGAAGAAAAAGGCGGAAAATGGTAAGTTCCAGAAATTCCTTTCAATGCTTAAGCAACTATCTGTGAACATGCCATTGGTAGAGGCATTGGAACAAATGTTTGGATATGCTAAGTTTATGAAGGACATGGTGACGAAGAAGAGGTCTGTAAGCTATGAGCCGATAGACAATGTACATCATTGTAGTGCCATAGCTACACGGGTCCTGGCTCCAAAGAAGGAAGACCCAGGTTCTTTCACTATACCGTGCACCATTAGTAATGTCGAGTTCTCAAGGGCACTGTGATCTTTGAGCAAGCATCAACTTGATGCCCTTGGAGGTATTCAAGAAATTGGGGTTAGGAGCCCCCATACCAACCACTATGCAACTACTGATGGCCGACAAAACTGTGAAGAAACCAGTGGGGATCCTGTTCGATGTACTGGTTAAGGTGGACAAATTCATATTCCCAGCAGACTTCATGATTTTGGATTTCGAGGATGATTATAAGGTCCCCATCATTTCGGGGCGACCATTCCTTGCGACTGGGAGGGCCTTAGTAGATATGGAGTTTGGCTAGCTAAAGTTCAAATTAAACAAAGAAGAGGTCACTTTCAACATCTACCGGACAATATAGCAACCCAAGGAATATAGTGTAATCTCAACACTAGAGGATGAATATGAGTCACTTGACGAATTCTGAGTAGTCAAGAGACTTGTATTGTGACACGATGTTAAATCAGATGCTTCTTGGGAGGCAACCCAAGTGGTGGCTCAGTGAAGTCTAAGTAATCGGGCCACCTGCGTCGTGCCGCGACATAAATCAAGCGCTTCTTGGGAGGCAACCCAAGTTATTGAACTAATGTGTGCTCAGTGTACAGGGAAAACAAAAACAAGAGGTAGAAAAACTGTTGAAAAAGCAGCTGCTACGGCTCTCAGTACGACTCGTGACAGCATCCTACGAGCCGTAGCAGGAGGCATGGTGAGGTTTAGAGATGTAATTCAAAAGCAACAACCTACAAGTCCTCATACGAATTTTACCCACCTTGTACGAGTTTTAGGATGTAATCGTAGGTCCCCAGGTAAGTTTTCAAATCTCTGACTTACAGGTCCAAGGGACGAGTCATATGTCCTTCCTATGACTCATGGTACGAGTCGTGATGGGTCAAAATTTTTAAAATCACCCGAATCAACCCAGGTTTTCACATCTGCCCTTTTTCTATTTTAAACCGAAGACCTCACATAACCATTCTTCCCATACAAACAAAATCAAAACCACGAACCCTACCTATGAATCCTCACACCTGTAACTCAAGAGCAAGGAAGTTACGAGCTATTTCTTGCTCAAATTAAGTGTGTCTCAACCCACATTTGTGATTACCAATCAAAGAAAGAAGAAACAAGTAAGTAATGCATTGAATATCGAAAATTTTAACTTGCTTGAAGTATCACTATCAAAACCCCTGTGAGTAGTGGTCTTTTCTCGAAAAATCTTCAAAAATACAATGATCAGGGATGTTATCAAACCATGAACGACTGGGGAAGAACTATATTTTTGATGGGATAAACTTGTGAATTGAAGCATTTCAAATTTGAGTTACGGGCAGTGATTAAAAAGAGGAGGGATGAGTAGTGGTTAATTGATTGAATGATATGCCTAGACCTGAGGAAATATGAGTGCCCAAATTTTGAAAAAGACTCCCTACAAACTGAACAAAAATTGAATAAGTCAAG
The DNA here is from genome assembly GCA_035772735.1 of Datura wrightii. Classification (NCBI taxonomy): domain Eukaryota; kingdom Viridiplantae; phylum Streptophyta; class Magnoliopsida; order Solanales; family Solanaceae; genus Datura; species Datura wrightii. The sequence goes on along the minus strand of JASDFA010000027.1, from coordinate 106,390,095 downwards.
AAAGTTGTATGAAACACAATATGGTTCGTGGTTTGTCACTACCAGTCATACTATGCATCGTACCCAAGAACTGAATAGGGCTAAGAAGAGGAGTCCTTCCTACAACTCGTGGAATCGACCTACGGGTCGTACCACGAGTCTTGGGAAAATACAGAGAAAATGGTAGTGTTGGAGCTTCATCAGACGACTCAATGTATGGGTCGTACCTCTGGGGTACCAGTCATACCTGTGAGCCGTAATATGCATACAGAGTTTCTGGCCTTTATACGAGTCATACCTTCAGGGTACGACCCGTATTGTCGACCCATGATAAGAATCTAAAATTGTTCTTTCCTAGTTCTTTTTTCTCAAATAGGGAATTCTAACTTTCTTCTCTACAGGAACAATGAAAATGAAGCGAAAAGCATCCAAAGAAACAACCCAGAGAACATTAATTAATGAAACATCCAAGTCCAAGGCTAGGCAAGCAGGCAACTCCCCTAGTGGTTCGATTGAGGATTACCAGGTAGATAGTTCAGACAATGACAGAACCAGAACTACTAGGGCAAAAGCAAGAGCACAAGCCGAAGCAGCTACTGCCACATCCATAATTGTAAGTGTTGATTTATGTATATAATCATGAATGCAAATCACAATCTTGCAACAATGAGAGGCTAAATCCTCCATAGCTAGGATTGTGGGAACCATGATGGATTAACAAGCTAGGGTTACATAAAAGTGATTCAAAATCAATGCAAAACACTTGTATTATATTCTTTTCATTCTTAAATATTTCTTAATGGTGTACAACATTAGGACATGCCTAAATTCTTTACTTTCTTAAGCCTAGAGAAGTAGAGATTGGGAAAAGAGAATTACAACAAAGCATTGATCTTGATGATCATTGTATAAACTTGAGCTGTGGTCGTAGGATAGTTAAATTTGAAACATATTGATAATGGTTAATTTGCAATCGCTCATGAGACCTAACTCGGTGATTTAGTATAGTCATTCAATAGGGACGAACTAGTCGTTTGAACGTACCTAAGTTATGAGTTCTACAAGTAAGCATTGGTGATGATCACGTATGTATACCCGAAGAAATTATGAACCCATGGGGAACACAAAACCCTAGTTATCTTTCATTCTTGATATCAACCAAATTTATAACTGTGTTTTGAATTATTGTTTTCTTTAGAACCCCCAATTTGGATTAACTACCTAACAAGTTCACTTACTGGATTCTTTATTGACTACCTCCGCTTCATACTTTAGTAGGAGGTATGGTTTGAGTATTATCACTATGATCAGTGCATTACCATGTGTGAGCTATTGTCTCTCTTGGTCAGGAAAATCTGGCTACACATTATATTTTACCAAAATTTAGCCAAAAGCAATAATTCTCTCTTGAAAATTTATGTTGTGTCAAGAGCAACCCATGTAGGTGTAGATTGAGCAATGATTCTAGCCATCCATGGCCATTCCCATGTCAACAAATGCATCATTTTCAAAGGTGTCTATAACCCCAAAATCATCACTGAGGTAGTACCGGAACTCCACGAATCATAACTGACGTTAGTGGCTCCACAAATGACCTAAAGCTCAGATTTGTAGCCTGGGGAGTTCCCCATACATTGCATAGAACTCCTTCATGAGAGTTTTGATGTACTGGCCTAGAGGATGGACGAGGAAGTCCCATCTCTAGAACTACATTGCTCCATGATGTCTGGGTATTGGTCCAACTTGGTAGTACTCACAACTTTTTCTTCAGTGATGCCCCAATGGGCCTTGCCCAATTGAAGGTTCTGACCCTCAAGATATCTATCACGGGCACCGTATACCACCCACCTTATCCTAAATATGTCATTCCCCTACTTTCTTCTCTACTCAACTTAATCTAATTGAGGGGGAGGTAGTCTTGCTAGTGGAGTCCTATGTGGACTCCCTAGAAGAGACATCGATCTGGTGCCTGATAACGTCAAAAATAGACTCCTCATGCAAAGAGTATATATGGTTTCTATATCAAAATAAGTAACCCGACAAATGTCGGAGTCGAATCCCACAAGGACTAGTGAATGATATTTACAAATGTCGGTTGAGAAATTGAATTTAGCTTGCACCACTTAGAAATAACATAGAAATAAATAAGTTGGGGGAGATTGGAATTTGTAATAGAGTATAATTGCTAATTTGTTTAACTACAATAGAAAAATTACCAAGGTTGTTGACAAGAATGTGAATGACTAGAGGTATGGTGTAGATGATATACTAACTAGATAGGGTCATACTAGGTCCTCTCATAAGTTCAATAAGTGTAAATAATCTCAGAAAAATAGGTATTTACTGCTTTTCAGCCTCATAAATACCTCTTGCTAGAGTTTTATCAAACCTCTAGACACCATTAGCTCAACCCGATCAGATTTGGATTAATAGCTGCGCTAATTTCTAGCTATTAGCTACTAATAAGAAGTGAGAATGTAATTTTGGCTATTTATAGTCCAATTTCACAAATTCTCATCCATACCAATCATTAAATTCTCTTCCAATACTCAATTATTCTTTTGCAAGCAACAATCAAGTAAGAACTATTAGACCTACATTATAATCAATGGATCTTCCCTTGTAGAATGAAGAGTCTCTAACATATTTACACTTAGTTAAACAATATTGAGATGACTCTAGCAATACCCGATCTAATTAAGCATTCTCATCACACACCTCTAGTTAATAATTTGGCTACTCATAATTAAGAAATTCAAAAGCACATTTAACAATAAACTCATTGAATTCAATAACAAGAGTAGTAAAATCAAGTTCACAAGTAGTCTTCAACAATGGCAGTACCTTGCTATACAGAAGAAGAAGAAGAAAATGAGTATACTACTTTTTAAATTCTACCAATCAAATTCTCCTCTTCTCTGCCAAGGGAATGTTCTAAAGCTATGAACGGAAAGATGAATATGATATGATGAGTACGCGATACTTTTCCTAGAATATATATCCAAGAAAATAAGGTATCTTCTCTCTCTTTTTCCATGATGAACAATTTTTCCCCTGAGCAGCATTGTGGAATTGGTGGAAGTACCGGTAGTTCGCCAGTTACAATCCGCGGACCGCCGGTACACTATCTGGGCCTTTAACAAATTCTAATGACCATCAACTGTTCTTTCGGCATTTTTACGATCTCCATCTGTGCACTGCCTATGGTTTACTCTTCAATCCAACAAGTTAGGCGACATTCGGTGGCTGAACTGGTGAGTCGCCATTGGCAAACCGTGTTTCGCCGGTGGCTTTACTTATAATAGGTAGTGGAGATCGACTTTTGACTGGCGTTTCACTGGTCTTTTTCAGTTGTTACACCCTGTAAGTTTATAATGTTTAGTTGGACTATTTGTATGTTGATTGAGAGTTTTTAGAGTTCCATACGTACGAGGAAAGGGCCCCGGGAAAGGCCGAACGGGTGCCAAGTGGGGATTTCGCGGGAGGAGGCCAAACCAAGCTGCCTAGAGGGGAAAAGTGGCATGGAGCAGCTTCTCCGCGTTAGCCAACGTGGCACAGAGTAGAATTAGCGCGATGGGCAGAGTGCCACGTCGCCTTGTCTGCTGCCTCAAGTATATAAGGGCCTCACACTTAGAAATTAGATTATTTTTCATATAACTTTGGCCAGAATAGAGGGAAACCGAGGAAAACATTTAATAATCATCCGATTACACCGGTAAACTCCCTCCAGATCCAAATTAACTCCGGGTATTGAAGTATAAAGCTGCGGGGAGCAACGCTGCAGAGTTATTTTCGTAAAATACGCCCGGCAAATCGTCGTCCCGCCGAGCCTAAGTTGATGGAATTGTTTCAAACTAGTGTCAATATGATCACATGCCTAAAGTAAGTATTTCTCCCTTCTAGATACATGACTAATTACGAGTTTTAAATCATCTTTCGATAGGTTGAAATATAGTTACTATGTATATATAAAGTTATTCTTTTCTTCGAATTAAGTAACGAAGTTGGCCCTATTCTTCCATTAATTTAATTATAGCTGAGAAGGGAGTTGAATACGAGATGATACTCATCAGTTAGTCAGAAAACCGCGAACAAGTTATGTAAGGCTTAACTCTCGACAAGTATCCTTGTCGTACAGTGTTATGACTTATGTTCTCGAATAGAAACAACGATCTTAGATTCTGCAGATAGTTGCTACCATTAGATTGTAAATCGATATGTTGTAATTAGCTGTTATTGATATACATATATAAATATCAGATATGTTGCCAGTAGCTGCTAATAGGGATTACAGTTACATAAATTCTGGTTAGCTGCTAGAAAACATGTATTGAACGTACTACAGGACCCATCGCTAAAAGGGAGCAGGTTAAATGTGATTCACGTTATGAACGCTGTAGAAACTCTTTTAGTTCTCAGTTTATTGTGATGGTAGAATTATATGTTTGTTGTCAGGCCTAGACTTCAGAAGCTCGTAGCAGTTATTGACCTGAATGAGTTGGTTAAATAGTATCGGCGCAGTTAGGCGGTCTAACAACCAGTTGGCGCCTGCATTGGCAGGAAAGCATCCCTAGAGGTCATTGACGTTATCGCACATTCCAGAACCAGAAATAGAGACAGAATAGGTATATTCTAGAGTTAGTGACATCAGGGTTCTCCAGTTTATTGAGTGATCGCCCGCCATCCCTTTAGCATTTTCAGTGATTGTCAGTCTTAGTTGACCTAATATTTATCATGTAGGACGCCAACAAGCCAGTGTAGTCGTTTGAGTCAGATAAACCCGTGGGTACCCCAAGGAGGGGTCTACATTAGTAGTCAGTGATCGGGCCAGCACCCTTGTCGGTTCTTGTAAGGTATTTAAGTACAGAGTGCCAGGAGAGGGCTAGTATATATAGAATTTCCTATAAGATTGAGAATTGCCTAGAACAGTAATATAGATCCGAGTGGATTCAGACAAGGCTTAAGGAGTCAATAGTACTCTGCTAGTACAGTGTTAACCACAAGTTTAGGAGATCAGTAAGCTCGCTACGAAGGACCAGGGTGTCGATCGCATAGAAGAAAGTTCGACCAAGCCCAGCCCTATAGTTGTTTAATTAGAAGACTAAAGTAGTTAGTTATCCGAAACCCCACAGTTATTCATTAGTTATAGATGTCCGAGTAGGACATTCAGAGTATTGTTAGGCCACTTCAAACCTCGCTCTATTCATCCCAGACTATTAGAGATCATGATCACTATCAGGATCCTCTAATCAAATACGGGCACATGGCGTGCCTGCAGACAACCATACAAATTATCCCAGAAGCGAGTAGCATTAGCATGAGGCCAGAAGGCCAAATAAGCTCTCTATATACAGATAGATTGATGTGTCAGTATAGCACCTAGTTTGGAGTTTCCCTCACTTATAAGCCTTCCATGACTGCCCTAGGGTTAATAGCTATGTCGCTCGCCCGCCAGGTGCAAGGATACGTTGCTCTACGGAGCGGCATGCCGTCCGCAAGGGACGAAGATGGGGATCCAGATCCTCATATTCCGTGGTTGTCCTTATACACACCCTCGCCGAGAGTTTACGCCCGGGGTGTAGATATCAGGAGTCCTCTGGACTCAGACACAACTACAGTTCAGGGACCAAGCAGGCCCAGTTATATACCCAGGGGACCAGTAGATTTTTTCCGGAATAACAAGCAACGTGTCACGGAGGCCAACGCGGAGCACTGCCTCCGTGACACGGCGTGGACGCGGACCCTCTCTGGAATTTCATGGTCGGGAGAATTAACCTCAACGTGGCACGGAGGCCATCGCGGAGGCCTATCTCCGTGCCACGGAGCTGACGCGCAGGCATACTGGAAAGTGCCAATTTATTTCACGCCCAGGCAGTGTGCTACCGCGATGGCAGCGTGGCACGGCCCCATCGCGGAGCCCCTATAAATCCTGCATTCCAAGGTCTTTTCCACGCTCGCATCCAAGTCCAACTCCGACATAGTTCCAACATGCAGTTTAGCTCCTAAAAATCACATTTTCCTGCAAAACAAATGCTAATCATGTTGGTTAGTATAAATTCGCATTTTATTACCAATTACATGATATTATATACACATTGCACAACAAACAAGGTAAAAATGATACGTTTGAGTATCACTTGGGCATATAAATCTGCCCAAGATCACTTACCCCACACTTAAATCCTTGTTCGTCCTCGAACAACACATACACAACTCATGCAAATTACATCCCAACTTTCGTCATTATGGTGCAACAATTTACGCTACGGTCATACCGATTATTCAATTTTTGCAAATCATCAAGAAAACATGCTTGGTCGTACAATACAATGACCTTAATACATCAAGGCTTCCTAGACTTTAAGAATTGATTCTTGATATCGGCAAACTCATGCAAATCAACTAATCAAGAAATCCGACACGAAAATCAATCTTTCATCAAGCATGTGCCCTCACAACTCGAGAGAAATTTCCCCTTTATGTTCATGCAACACACAAAGTTGCAAGTAGGGGCATATAAAAATTAATTTCACTCTCTCTCCCAAAAGAATTCACATGCATCATGTCATGACCCATAGGCTTGCCCTTAGTGTATTACTCCACTAATATAAAGAAATGCAATATAGGATCAAATAGGACTTTTAATGGGTTGTAACGGGGCTATGGATCTAGTATATATATATTGGATTAGCCAATAATAGTCGCTAGCATCCTTAAGCGCCTTTTCAACTCATTCCCATCGACTCATGGATATTGTTCCTCTCTTTTCTCTTTTTCTCCCATTCATGCTTGTTTACTTTCATACAGCCCATTTCATCAGGCACACTTGACACAAAACAGAGGGTTTTCATGTACCCTCCCTATCATTTAATTACAACTAGTGCCTCTTCAACATCATCTTTTCTTTCCTAACTTTTCTTTTCTTTTCTTTTCACTCTTTTCACTCTTTAACACTTTGGGAAACATTTTCTGTTCTTTGTAAGCGCTTAAGAGCTTCTTAAAGACTTTAAGGCTAATGAAAAGAAGGAATAAAGCTTAGTTCATACAATTTTGGACAAAAGAAAGAAATCGGTTAAAGTATCAACGGGATGACTAGGGTATACAACATATAAAAAGGTAGAATTTGACAAGAAAAAAAAATGGAAACTATTGGTTAAAACAAAGAAATGCGTACATCCTTTCCAACACTACACCTCCTTCATTTCGCTTCGTATATACACCAGGCATTTTCTAGACAATTCACAATGACATGGAATAGCAAAACCTCACTCACACTTCATGCACATGCTCGAATCAAGATGCATTCACAGACTCTTTAATTAGTCAATTACATGAATTCAACATTAAGCCTCAACCATAATGAACCAAATTCTATAGCCTAGGTAACTCAACATATTTACAGAATTGCATGCTTTCAAACGAATCATTTTCACGTTTTGAACATCAATTACAACACGCAACGAAATTTTAGCAACCATAAGCAACTACAGTTTATTGATGCAATCCACCAAAGAAAACTAAAAAGAAACAACAAATAAAAATCCTACTCCTACCGACTACATTTCCCTTAAGACGGTCGTCATCCATCCATCATAGGGAACGGTCACTAACTATGACATCGGTTCAATGGGACTATTCTCGATAAAAGAACCGAAAACAAACTCCGAGAAACCCAAAAAAATAAAAATCGACAAAATTTTTGCAACACATCTATCATTTCGATAGAAAGAAAATATTTACAAGTGCAATATATTTTCGCAAAAATTTTGAAAAATATCGATCATGTCGATAGAGAAAAAAAAAATTATTTACAAAATTTACAAAATATTTACCATTGCAACCATAACTTTCAAAAACACACATCATTAGCCACAAAACAAATATATACACATGCATCGCAAATCAATTCACAACAGGGAAAGCACAACTTACATAAACAACAAGGAAAAATTATACAGCAATTTAGAGCCTTGACCTAGCACCTAACTACTCCCCACCCCACACTTAAATCGAACACTGTCCCCAGTGTTCACAAAAATACAAAGCACAAAATTTGGGTGGTGGAACTCCATGCTCAGTCGAAATATTCGACTTCCTCATCCGGTGTTGCAGCCTCGTCGCCCATATCTGAATCAGCTACATCGTCGTCATCGGACTCCACATCGGAGTCCTCACGACGTGTCTCCTCATCAGTAGGGACATCGTCATCAGTCGGCTCCACAAAGGCTGGCCCCACCTTACACAAGGCTCTGGCGTTCTCGCCAAAGGGGTAGTCCAGCTTCAGCTGCCATAACTCCTCCTCGGTGGCTGGTCTCCCACCTATCCTTAGCTGCAGCATCTGCATGACGAACATACGGGCCATGTACTGATCGTCACGAGCATGTCGCTCGCCCAAAGTCAGCACAGGTCCGTGTGTAGTGTCGGGGGCCTTTGTCTTTGTCACATCAAGGGCCCTCCGCTCCAGCTGCGGAATGTAATCCAAGGCTTCTTCCTCAATGTCGAGGACTCGGAGGAAGGTGGTGATGAGTCCGCCAAACCCGTATCTGTGACCCTGGTGCAGTCTGGCTCTCTTCATGGCGGATATTATGACCGCCCCAACATTAATCTCAAGCCCTTTCATAAGGGCATACACCAAGCAGACACGGTCCCGGGTCACGTATGTCATATGAACTCCCGGGATCAAGCACGAACACATAATTTTTAGCCAGATTCTGGCCTCCCTGTTCATCTGCGAATAGGGCAGAGTCTGGTGGTAACCCCTCTCCTTGTGTCTACTCCATCGGGCTGTGGATCGAGCCCTACACAACGTACGTCTGATGTCGGCGTACGGTGGGGTGATGTTTAGCTGGCGGAGAATGTGGGCGTCTGTGTCCCGCGCTCCAACGATGGCATTCAGCTGCTGGGGTTCCAGAGTAACAATCTGCCCTCTGATTTTAATAGTGTGGCTTCTGATGGCCGGGTTCCAGTTGGCATAAAATTCCCGGAGCAAATGAAGGTTGCACTCCTTGGGCTCCTGAAAAATAAAGCTGAGCCCAGCTGCCTCAATCCTCTGTACAATGCGAGGGAACTCCTGAGCAAGTGGTTCCCTAGAAATATGTTCCTCGGGGAAGTACTTGTTTTCTTTGTGCTTCGCATACCATTTCTTCCCTTCATCGGTGACCCATCGTGTTCCGTATCGGCGGTGTTGACCGCGCGGAACAGCGGGTGCCGCTGGGACTGCAGTGCCCAGTCTCATCCTTTTTCTGCCGGTGCCTGAGGTAGAAGCACCCTTGCCTTTGTCTTGTCTGCTAGCCATTGTACCTGTCAGTTTACACAAACAAGCACAACGTTAAGCTAAATAGTTGTTAGCTTCGGCTAAGGTTGGGTTACACAAAATTTACCCCACACTTAGTCCTTAACAATATTTACAAAATTTCAGCAAGGATAGCTCTATTTACAACCCCAAACACAAACAACTATACACATATTGCTTAGTGCGTTCGTAACAAAATTTTGACAGCATAACGGTTAGCGTACTACTCAGACTTCATACAGCGAATTCCCAATCCTACTATCGCTAGCAATTCAACCATCGCACAAGCAACAAAATAACCACAAACTAAAAACAACTAGAAAAACATTTTATATACAAGCTAATCTAACAATCTAACCAATTCACACATTATGCAATTTCCCACAAAAATTCAAGAATTAGTCGTCTTCGAACATTTACACAATATTTACCACGACTTATCTCAAATAATAAACACACCCCGGCATCAATTTCACCAAACAATCAAGTTGCCCAAGTCAAATTTAACAACCCAAGCCCTAGAATAGAGTTCGACAATCAAATTCTGAATTATTTACATAATCGACACGTTCAAACGCTAACTACAACAATCCGAACATAATCAATCACAAAATAATTCAACATCATGTTTAATTTCTACTTAGGGTGATATTTCTCACCTTACATGCCCAAATTTGACAAAAATCGCCAAAAAATTGAGTTAGACGATGAAAACATACCTTAGAATTGAAGAATCGGAGAAACTTGACGTTTTTCTTTGCCTACCAACGTGGCACGTCGCTTGGGGGGAGGGAAATAGGTGTTTGGTCGCAGAGGGAAGAGAGAATGGGGGAATTTGGGGTGAAATCGGGGTTATTATTTAAAGGAAACACGCGGGTCACCCGGAAACCCGGTGTGACCCGGCACTGGGATAAGGGCAACGTGTCACGGAGGGTAACGCGGAGCCCCTCCTCCGTGACACGGAGCCAACGCGTTGGCTTACTGGAATTTTGAAAATTCCAGATTTGCCTTAACCGTGTCACGGAGGCCAACGCGGAGCATTGCCTCCGTGACACGGCGTCAACGCGCCAGTGCTCTGTTTCACCAACAATTTTTATTTTTCATACCTCGCCTCGTTTCCTCGATTCCATGTATTTTTCCTCCGTTATACCTGAAAATCACCTCACTAAACAAAAATTGGTTAAATTAATATATTTCCCTAACTAAAAATAAAAATTACTAATTAAAATGCAAATCTAAACCTAGTCAAGAAAAAGAAAAGAAAAGTAAAAATTATTTACACTAAAAAGAAAGAAAGAAAATATTTTTCACGGGTTGCCTCCCGTGCAGCGCCTGGTTTACCGTCGCGGCTCGACATCCTTTAAGCTCATTTACCTTCTAGGGAGATGGACGATTTGTCCCGATCATGATCATCCCCCCATTAGTGCTCTACCTTGTCCGGTGGCCTACCTAGTAACTCTCGGGAATCACTCAATCTGTTAGCCTTCCCATGATCAATTACGTTGATCACCGAGAGATCCTTATAAACAGTCGGGAGCTTAGGTACCTTGTACACGTCGAACACATCGACCTTGTCATGTGCTCGCATCGTGAGTTGACCTGCAGCTACATCGATTAATGCTTTTCCGATTGCCAAAAAGGGTCGTCCCAAAATAAATAGGACTTCAGCATCTGGTTCAAAGTCCAGAACAATAAAATCGACCGGAAAAATGAGGGAGCCTACCTGCACCAACACATCCTCAACAATGCCATCCGGCTTAGCCAAAGACCTGTCTGCTAGCTGCAAGATTACCGTTGTAGGTCTAGGACTGCCTAGACCTAACTTTCTGAATACCGAAGAAGGCATCAGATTTATACTTGCCCCCAAGTCGCATAATCCACGCGCTTGGATACTTTTCCCAATAGTCAGCTGGATAGTGAAACTTCTAGGGTCTTTCAGTTTTGTGGGCAACCTATTCTGAATACGGGAAGTGCATTCCTCCGTTAAAGCTACCGTGGCATACTCAGTCAAACGACTTTTGTTAGCCACGATGTCTTTAATATACTTCGCATATTTTGGCACTCCCTGCAAGACATCAACAAGAGGTAAGTTAACATGTACCTGTTTAAGTACCTCCATGAATTTCTGGAAACACGCCTCCTCCTTGTGTTTCTTAAGTCGTTGAGGGAACGGGGGTGGAGGCCTTGCTGGTTCAGCTTCTTTACTCTTCCCCTTATCAGAACTTTGCTCTCCCTCAACATCTGCTGCTCCTGACTTTTGAGGCGGTCTTTCCGGTTCCACCTCCTTTAATTGTAAACCACTCCTCGTGGTCACTGCATTCACCTGCTTAGGATTGGGATCCGTGTCGCTAGGTAGTCCTCCTCTTGGTCTAGTATTTTGGGCACTAGCAAATTGCCCAAACTGATATTCAAGAGCCTTGGTCGCCAATTGATTGTTCTTCACTTCGGCTGCCAATTTGACATAGTCAGCCTGCAATTGTGCCTGGTTAGCAGTCATGGTTTTGAACATCTCCTCAATAGTCGGTGATGGTGGTGGAGGAGGGGCATTGTGATTTCTGAAATGCATCTGATAGCCTTGTTGCCCTCCTTGGTTTCTGTGCATACCCTGTCCTGAACCTTGGCCTTGTTGATTATTGCTACCCCACGAAAAATTCGGATGGTTCCTCCAATTCGAGTTGTAGCCACCACCAAACTGCTGTTGATTTCTCTGTGCATTGCCCACAAAGTTAACAGAATCAGGATTTGCACCACAGCATTCAGCTGAATGCTCACTGCTACCACACACTTCACACCACATCTGTTGGACTGCATTGACGGAGGCTGAAGGCTGGTTCAAATTCATATTGCTGAAGTGAGTGTTTAACTGATTTTGCAAAGCAGCTATCTGTGCAGCGATAGCTGTGAATCCATCCACTTCAAGCACTCCCGCTGCTTTCCTTGCTCCACCTCTTGAAGAATCTGCATTCCATTCCGGATTGCCTTGTGAAATTCGGTTGAGCAAAGTGTACAGCTCCTCATAAGTCTTCTCCAGCGCTTGCCCTCCAGCTGCTGAGTCTAACAAAATTTTAGTGTGGGGTTCCAAACCCTCAATAAAAGTGTGTACCAACACCTCGTTGGACTGATGATGATGAGGACAGTCCCGCAACATGGACTTGAATCTTTCCCAAGCTTGATAAAGATTTTCTCCTTCCCTCTGTTTAAAACTTAGAATCTGACTTCTAAGTTTAGCTGTTTTACCCGAAGGGAAAAATCTGATCAAAAACTTCCTTGCAAGATCATCCCACGTTGATATAGAGTTGGGTGGTTCAGCTTTTAACCACCTCTTGGCTTCACCAAGTAAGGAAAATGGAAATAAGGTGAGCCGAACATAATCAGGTGACACTCCAGTGGGTATGTAAGTGTCACTTATCTCCAAAAAGTTCTGGAGATGTTGTTGCGAATCTTCGTGAGGGAGACCGGTAAACTGCCCACTAGTGTGCAAAAGTTGCACCATATTTTGCTTTAACTCAAATCTCCGTCCAGGCTCTGGTTTGCGGATGCTGGAATGTACATTATTAGCGTGTGGGATTGCCACTTCGCGAACCGGCCTGGCTGCTACTTCCTCGGGCACGAACACTGCCCGCACAACTGGTGGATTTGGTTGCTCCATCATAGATTGTTTAAGCAACTGCAGCTTCTTCCGAAGAGCTTCTCTACGTTGACTATGCAATTCACGTTCTGGCTCTAAGTAAGATTCCACCAGCTCCTTGTCCCTTGCTAGTGTTCACAGAAATAAAAATCTGCAAAATACAGGCTAAGACCAAGTTGTTAACACTTAAGAAAATAAAAATACAAATACAGTAAATTTACACTAAACAAAATTTTACAAATCGCCTAGCCTCCCCGGCAACGGCGCCAAAAACTTGTTCGCGGTCTGCTCGGTAAAATTGCCTAGTTTACTATATCTCTATTCTATTCCTAATTATGTTAACAACAATGCAACCAAGAGTTATTTTGAGTTTTTGTTTCTAAACTATATGTATACTACAATTAATCACACTTAATTACTTTTGAATTTAGACAATGGATATGATAATGCCAAGGTTAAGAATGAGTAATGAACTTGATAATCATGATAATTTGGTTATCCTCTTCCTCATGTTGCTAGCCAAGAACGTTTGCCTAGAAATTAAAACTTTCGTATTTAATTTCACTTTAGAATCATAAACCATCCGTCTACATTTCTGTGATCAAATGCAATTTATGACCTAGCACTACAATTCCGGTTCCTAAGTTGACTTATACAGCTTTCAAGTATATTTCTATCAAGAAAGCACATAAAAACCCAATTTTCCCAAATCAAGTTAAGAACAATACCCTATTAATTCACAACTTTCCAATTTCTTGCTCTCTCGAGTGAAATTGGACTTTTTAGATATACATTAATGTTGGCCAATCAATAATGTAGTAAAAACAAGAATTAATAGAACAACATGCAAGAAGAAGAAGAAACCATATCAATTATCATCAAAATTCATTACACAAGTTCGAAACCTCAGCAGGAAAGGGAATTAGCCACTCATTCTTGGATTAATCATCCTAAAATGAGTGTAAATCATGCATACAATTGAAGGAAAGAAGAAAGGAAGAGAAGAAAACTCTTAGCTTTTCTGTTCTTCAACTGCTACTAACCCACGTTCCTGTTCTCCACTTCTGAACTCAGTCTAAAAACTAAAAACTAAAAACTCCTTAAAAATAAACCTAAGTGTGCTATTTATACTAGTGGGAAATTTTTCCCGGAATAACAAGCAACGTGTCACGGAGGCCAACGCGGAGCACTGCCTCCGTGACACGGCGTGGACGCGGACCCTCTCTGGAATTTCATGGTCGGGAGAATTAACCTCAACGTGGCACGGAGGCCATCGCGGAGGCCTATCTCCGTGCCACGGAGCTGACGCGCAGGCATACTGGAAAGTGCCAATTTATTTCACGCCCAGGCAGTGTGCTACCGTGATGGCAGCGTGGCACGGCCCCATCGCGGAGCCCCTATAAATCCTGCATTCCAAGGTCTTTTCCACGCTCGCATCCAAGTCCAACTCCGACATAGTTCCAACATGCAGTTTAGCTCCTAAAAATCACATTTTCCTGCAAAACAAATGCTAATCATGTTGGTTAGTATAAATTCGCATTTTATTACCAATTACATGATATTATATACACATTGCACAACAAAAAAGGTAAAAATGATACGTTTGAGTATCACTTGGGCATATAAATCTGCCCAAGATCACTTAACCCCACACTTAAATCCTTGTTCGTCCTCGAACAACACATACACAACTCATGCAAATTACATCCCAACTTTCGTCATTATGGTGCAATAATTTACGCTACGGTCATACCGATTATTCAATTTTTGCAAATCATCAAGAAAACATGCTTGGTCGTACAATACAATGACCTTAATACATCAAGGCTTCCTAGACTTTAAGAATTGATTCTTGATATCGGCAAACTCATGCAAATCAACTAATCAAGAAATCCGACACGAAAATCAATCTTTCATCAAGCATGTGCCCTCACAACTCGAGAGAAATTTCCCCTTTATGTTCATGCAACACACAAACATGCAAGTAGGGGCATATAAAAATTAATTTCACTCTCTCTCCCAAAAGAATTCACATGCATCATGTCATGACCCATAGGCTTGCCCTTAGTGTATTACTCCACTAATATAAAGAAATGCAATATAGGATCAAATAGGACTTTTAATGGGTTGTAACGGGGCTATGGATCTAGTATATATATATATTGGATTAGCCAATAATAGTCGCTAGCATCCTTAAGCGCCTTTTCAACTCATTCCCATCGACTCATGGATATTGTTCCTCTCTTTTCTCTTTTTCTCCCATTCATGCTGGTTTACTTTCATACAGCCCATTTCATCAGACACACTTGACACAAAACAGAGGGTTTTCATGTACCCTCCCTATCATTTAATTACAACTAGTGCCTCTTCAACATCATCTTTTCTTTCCTCACTTTGCTTTTCTTTTCTTTTCACTCTTTTCACTCTTTAACACTTTGGGAAACATTTTCTGTTCTTTGTAAGCGCTTAAGAGCTTCTTAAAGACTTTAAGGCTAATTAAAAGAAGGAATAAAGCTTAGTTCATACAATTTTGGACTAAAGAAAGAAATCGGTTAAAGGCTCAACGGGCTGACTAGGGTATACAACATATAAAAAGGTAGAATTTGACAAGAAAAAAAATGGAAACTATCGGTTAAAACAAAGAAATGCCTACATCCTTTCCAACACTACACCTCCTTCATTTCGCTTCGTATACACACCAGGCAAGTTCTAGACAATTCACAATGACATGGAATAGCAAAACCTCACTCACACTTCATGCACATGCTCGAATCAAGATGCATTCACAGACTCTTTAATTAGTCAATTACATGAATTCAAGATTAAGCCTCAACCATAATGAACCAAATTCTATAGCCTAGGTAACTCAACATATTTACAGAATTGCATGCTTTCAAACGAATCATTTTCACATTTTGAACATCAATTACAACACGCAACGAAATTTTAGCAACCACAAGCAACTACAGTTTATTGATGCAATCCACCAAAGAAAATTAAAAAGAAACAACAAATAAAAATCCTACTCCTACCGACTACATTTCCCTTAAGACGGTCGTCATCCATCCATCGTAGGGAACGGTCACTAACTATGACATCGGTTCAATGGGACTATTCTCGGTAAAAGAACCGAAAACAAACTCCGAGAAACCCAAAAAAATAAAAATCGACAAAATTTTTGCAACATATCGATCATTTCGATAGAAAGAAAATATTTACAAGTGCAATATATTTTCGCAAAAATTTTGAAAAATATCGATCATGTCGATAGAGAAAAAAAAATTATTTACATAATTTACAAAATATTTACCATTGCAACCATAACTTTCAAAAACACACATCATTAGCCACAAAACAAATATATACACATGCATCGCAAATCAATTCACAACAGGGAAAGCACAACATACATAAACAGCAAGGAAAAATTATACAGCAATTTAGAGCCTTGACCTAGCACCTAACTACTCCCCACCCCACACTTAAATCGAACACTGTCACCAGTGTTCACAAAAATACAAAGCATAAAATTTGGGTGGTGGAACTCCATGCTCAGTCGAAATATTCGACTTCCTCATCCGGTGCTGCAGCCTCGTCGCCCATATCTGAATTAGCTCCATCGTCGTCATCGGACTCCACATCGGAGTCCTCACGACATGTCTCCTCATTAGTAGGGACATCGTCAATAGTCGGCTCCACAAAGGCTGGCCCCACCTTACACAAGGCTCTGGCGTTCTCGCCAAAGGGGTAGTCCAGCTCCAGCTGCCATAACCCCTCCTCGGTGGCTGGTTTCCCACCTATCCTTAGCTGCAGCATCTGCATGTCGAACATACGGGCCATGTACTGATCGTCACGAGCATGTCGCTCGCCCAAAGTCAGCACAGGTCCGTGTGTAGTGTCGGGGGCCTTAGTCTTTGTCACATCAAGGGCCCTCCGCTCCAGCTGCGGAATGTAATCCAAGGCTTCTTCCTCAATGTCGAGGCCTCGGAGGAAGGTGGTGATGAGTCCGCCAAACCCGTATTTGTGACCCTGGTGCAGTCTGGCTCTCTTCATGGTGGATATTATGACTGCCCCAACATTAATCTCAAGCCCTTTCATAAGGGCATACACCAAGCAGACACGGTCCCGGGTCACGTCTGTCATATGAACTCCCGGGATCAAGCACGAACACACAATTTTTAGCCAGATTCTGGCCTCCCTATTCATCTGTGAATAGGGCAGAGTCTGGTGGTAACCCCTCTCCTTGTGTCTACTCCATCGGGCTGTGGATCGAGCCCCACACAACGTACGTTTGATGTCGGCGTACGGTGGGGTGATGTTTAGCTGGCGGAGAACGTGGGCGTCTGTGTCCCGCGCTCCAACGATGGCATTCAGCTGCTGGGGTTCCAGAGTGACAATCTGCCCTCTGATTTTAATAGTGTGGCTTCTGATGGCCGGGTTCCAGTTGGCATAAAATTCCCGGACCAAATGAAGGTTGCACTCCTTGGGCTCCTGAAAAATAAAGCTGAGCCCAGCTGCCCCAATCCTCTGTACAATGCGAGGGAACTCCTGAGAAAGTGGTTCCCTAGAAATATGTTCCTCGAGGAAGTACTTGTTTTCTTTGTGCTTCGCATACCATTTCTTCCCTTCATCGGTGACCCATCGTGTTCCGTATCGGCGGTGTTGACCGCGCGGAACAGCGGGTGCCGCTGGGACTGCAGTGCCCAGTCTCATCCTTTTTCTGCCGGTGCCTGAGGTAGAAGCACCCTTGCCGTGTCTGCTAGCCATTGTACCTGTCAGTTTACACAAACAAGCACAACGTTAAGCTAAATAGTTGTTAGCTTCGGCTAAGGTTGGGTTACACAAAATTTACCTCACACCTAGTCCTTAACAATATTTACAAAATTTCAGCAAGGATAGCTCTATTTACAACCCCAAACACAAACAACTATACACATATTGCTTAGTGCGTTCGTAACAAAATTTTGACAGCATAACGGTTAGCGTACTACTCAGACTTCATACAGCGAATTCCCAATTCTACTATCACTAGCAATTCAACCATCGCAATAGCAACAAAATAACCACAAACTAAAAACAACTAGAAAAACATTTTATTTACAAGCTAATCTAACAATCTAACCAATTCACACATTATGCAATTTCCCACAAAAATTCAAGAATTAGTCGTCTTCGAACATTTACACAATATTTACCACGACTTATCTCAAATAATAAACACACCCCGGCATCAATTTCACCAAACAATCAAGTTGCCCAAGTCAAATTTAACAACCCAAGCCCTAGAATAGAGTTCGACAATCAAATTCTGAATTATTTACATAATCGACACGTTCAAACGCTAACTACAACAATCCGAACATAATCAATCACAAAATAATTCAACATCATGTTTAATTTCTACTTAGGGTGATATTTCTCACCTTACATGCCCAAATTTGAAAACAATTGCCAAAAAATTGAGTTAGACGATGAAAACATACCTTAGAATTGAAGAATCGGAGAAACTTGACGTTTTTCTTTGCCTACCAACGTGGCACGTCGCTTGGGGGGAGGGAAATAGGTGTTTGGTCGCGGAGGGAAGAGAGAATGGGGGAATTTGGGGCGAAATCAGGGTTATTATTTAAAGGAAACACGCGGGTCACCCGAAAACCCGGTGTGACCCGGCACTGGGATAAGGGCAACGTGTCACGGAGGGTAACGCGGAGCCCCTCCTCCGTGACACGGAGCCAACGCGTTGGCTTACTGGAATTTTGAAAATTCCAGATTTTCCTTCAACGTGTCACGGAGGCCAACGCAGAGCATTGCCTCCATGACACGGCGCCAACGCGCCAGTGCTCAGTTTCACCAACAATTTTTATTTTTCATACCTCGCCTCGTTTCCTCGATTCCATGTATTTTTCCTCCGTTATACCTGAAAATCACCTTACTAAACAAAAATTGGTTAAATTAATAGATTTCTCTAACTAAAAATAAAAATTACTAATTAAAATGCAAATCTAAACCTAGTCAAGAAAAAGAAAAGAAAAGTAAAAATTATTTACACTAAAAAGAAAGAAAGAAAATATTTTTCACGGGTTGCCTCCCGTGCAGCGCCTGGTTTACCGTCGCGGCTCGACATCCTTTAAGCTCATTTACCTACTAGGGAGATGGACGATTTGTCCCGATCATGATCATCCCCCCAGTAGTGCTCTACCTTGTCCGGTGGCCTACTTAGTAACTCTCGGGAATCACTCAATATGTTAGCCTTCCCATGATCAATTACGTTGATCACCGAGAGATCCTTATAAACAGTCGGGCGCTTAGGTACCTTGTACATGTCGAACACTTCGACATTGTCATGTGCTCGCATCGTGAGTTGACCCACAGCTACATCGATTAATGCTTTTTCGGTTGCCAAAAAGGGTCGTCCCAAAATAAATGGGACTTCAGCATCTGGTTCAAAGTCCAGAACAATAAAATCGACCGGAAAAATGAGGGAGCCTACCTGCACCAACACATCCTCAACAATGCCATCCGGCTTAGCCAAAGACCTGTCTGCTAGCTGCAAGATTACCGTTGTAGGTCTAGGACTGCCTAGACCTAACTTTCTGAATACCGAAGAAGGCATCAGATTTATACTTGCCCCCAAGTCGCATAATCCACGCGCTTGGATACTTTTCCCAATAGTCAGCTGGATAGTGAAACTTCCAGGGTCTTTCAGTTTTGTGGGCAACCTATTCTGAATACGGGAAGTGCATTCCTCCGTTAAAGCTACCGTGGCATACTCAGTCAAACGACTTTTGTTAGCCACGATGTCTTTAATATACTTCGCATATTTTGGCACTCCCTGCAAGACATCAACAAGAGGTAAGTTAACATGTACCTGTTTAAGTACCTCCATGAATTTCTGGAAACACGCCTTCTCCTTGTGTTTCTTAAGTCGTTGAGGGAACGGGGGTGGAGGCCTTGCTGGTTCAGCTTCTTTACTCTTCCCCTTATCAGAACTTTGCTCTCCCTCAACATCTGCTGCTCCTGACTTTTGAGGCGGTCTTTCCGGTTCCACCTCCTTTAATTGTAAACCACTCCTCGTGGTCACTGCATTCACCTGCTTAGGATTGGGATCCGTGTCGCTAGGTAGTCCTCCTCTTGGTCTAGTATTTTGGGCACTAGCAAATTGCCCAAACTGATATTCAAGAGCCTTGGTCGCCAATTGATTGTTCTTCACTTCGGCTGCCAATTTGACATAGTCAGCCTACAATTGTGCCTGGTTAGCAATCATGGTTTTGAACATCTCCTCAATAGTCGGTGATGGTGGTGGAGGAGGGGCATTGTGATTTCTGAAATGCATCTGATAGCCTTGTTTCCCTCCTTGGTTTCTGTGCATACCCTGTCCTGAACCTTGGCCTTGTTGATTGTTGCTACCCCACGAAAAATTCGGATGGTTCCTCCAATTCGAGTTGTAGCCACCACCAAACTGCTGTTGATTTCTCTGTGCATTGCCCACAAAGTTAACAGAATCAGGATTTGCACCACAACATTCAGCTGAATGCTCACTACTACCACACACTTCACACCACATCTGTTGGACTGCATTGACGGAGGCTGAAGGATGGTTCAAATTCATATTGCTGAAGTGAGTGTTTAACTGATTTTGCAAAGCAGCTATCTGTGCAGCGATAGCTATGAATCCATCCACTTCAAGCACTCCCGCTGCTTTCCTTGCTCCACCTCTTGAAGAATCTGCATTCCATTCCGGATTGCCTTGTGAAATTCGGTTGAGCAAAGTGTATAGCTCCTCATAAGTCTTCTCCAGCGCTTGCCCTCCAGCTGCTGAGTCTAACAAAATTTTAGTGTGGGGTTCCAAACCCTCAATAAAAGTGTGTACCAACACCTCGTTGGACTGATGATGATGAGGACAGTCCCGCAACATGGACTTGAATCTTTCCCAAGCTTGATAAAGATTTTCTCCTTCCCTCTGTTTAAAACTTAGAATCTGACTTCTAAGTTTAGCTGTTTTACCCGAAGGGAAAAATCTGATCAAAAACTTCCTTGCAAGATCATCCCACGTTGATATAGAGTTGGGTGGTTCAGCTTTTAACCACCTCTTGGATTCACCAAGTAAGGAAAATGGAAATAAGGTGAGCCGAACATAATCAGGTGACACTCCAGCGGGTATGTAAGTGTCACTTATCTCCAAAAAGTTCTGGAGATGTTGTTGCGGATCTTCGTGAGGGAGACCGGTAAACTGCCCGCTAGTGTGCAAAAGTTGCACCATATTTTGCTTTAACTCAAATCTCCCTCCAGGCTCTGGTTTGCGGATGCTGGAATGTACATTATTAGCGTGTGGGATTGTCACTTCGCGAACCGGCCTGGCTGCTACTTCCTCGGGCACGAACACTGCCCGCACAACTGGTGGATTTGGTTGCTCCATCATAGACTGTTTAAGCAACTGCAGCTTCTTCCGAAGAGCTTCTCTACGTTGACTATGCAATTCACGTTCTGGCTCTAAGTAAGATTCCACCAGCTCCTAGTCCCTTGCCAGTGTTCACAGAAATAAAAATCTGCAAAATACAGGCTAAGACCAAGTTGTTAACACTTAAGAAAATAAAAATACAAATACAGTAAATTTACACTAAACAAAATTTTACAAATTGCCTAGCCTCCCCGGCAACGGCGCCAAAAAATTGTTCGCGGTCTGCTCGGTATATATTAAAAACCGACACGCAAGTGCACGTGGTCAAACAAGTAATAAAGTGGCTAAGTAGCCAAGTATCGATCCAAGGAGGCTGCTCTAGATACGTAAAATTGCCTAGTTTACTATATCTCTATTCTATTCCTAATTATGTTAACAACAATGCAACCAAGAGTTATTTTGAGTTTTTGTTTCTAAACTATATGTATACTACAATTAATCACACTTAATTACTTTTGAATTTAGACAATGGATATGAACATGCCAAGGTTAAGAACGAGTAATGAACTTGATAATCATGATAATTTGGTTATCCTCTTCCTCATGTTGCTAGCCAAGAATGTTTGCCTAGAAATTAAAACTTTCGTATTTAATTTCACTTTAGATTCATAAACCATCCGTCTACATTTCTGTGATCAAATGCAATTTATGACCTAGCACTACAATTTCGGTTCCTAAGTTGACTAATACGGCTTTCAAGTATATTTCTATCAAGAAAGCACATCAAAACCCAATTTTCCCAAATCAAGTTAAGAACAATACCCTATTAATTCACAACTTTCCAATTTCTTGCTCTCTAGAGTGAAATTGGACTTTTTAGATATACATTAATGTTGGCCAATCAATAATGTAGTAAGAACAAGAATTAATAGAATAACATGCAAGAAGAAGAAGAAACCATATCAATTATCATCAAAATTCATTACACAAGTTCGAAACCTCAGCAGGAAAGGGAATTAGCCACTCATTCTTGGATTAATCATCCTAAAATGAGTGTAAATCATGCATACAATTGAAGGAAAGAAGAAAGGAAGAGAAGAAAACTCTTAGCTTTTCTGTTCTTCAACTGCTACTAACCCACGTTCCTGCTCTCCACTTCTGAACTCAGTCTAAAAACTAAAAACTAAAAAAACTCCTTAAAAATAAACCTAAGTGTGCTATTTATACTAGTGGGAAATTTTTCCCGGAATAACAAGCAACGTGTCACGGAGGCCAATGCGGAGCACTGCCTCCGTGACACGGCGTGGACGCGGACCCTCTCTGGAATTTCATGGTCGGGAGAATTAACCTCAACGTGGCACGGAGGCCATCGCGGAGGACTATCTCCGTGCCACGGAGCTGACGCGATGGCAACGTGGCACGGCCCCATCGCGGAGCGCCTATAAATCCTGCATTCCAAGGTCTTTTCCACGCTCGCATCCAAGTCCAACTCCGACATAGTTCCAACATGCAGTTTAGCTCCTAAAAATCACATTTTCCTGCAAAACAAATGCTAATCATGTTGGTTAGTATAAATTCGCATTTTATTACCAATTACATGATATTATATACACATTGCACAACAAACAAGGTAAAAATGATACATTTGAGTATCACTTGGGCATATAAATCTGCCCAAGATCAGGCTACATTACCAATAGAGTTGTAGACACCTGAGTAGGGGTATATAGATTGAGATGTGCTCGCTAGGACTTATGGGGTCCTGAACGAGTTATTCTGTGCTGATTGCACCTCCCGGCTTATGGGGGCTAGGTGGTGTTCTTTTATGAATTCTTGTCTGCTAGCTGTAGTGTATAAATGTGTAAGTATGCAGTCTTTGCTTATGTACATGTAGTGTCATTAGATGCCGATTACAAATCAGCAGGCGTACAGGTTAATCTTTCGACTCTTCTTTTTATTTACTTCTAGTCCTATTCATCTTATCTATTGCCTTACATATTTGGTACATATTGTACTGACGCCCTCTTCTGGGGTGCTGCATTACTTGCCTGAAGGTGCAGATAGATGAGGAGAAGGTCCCTCGTAGTTCCAGTCAGTCGTACAGAGCCGTCAGCTCCCTTCTTCTGGAGCTTGGGTGATAGAGGTTTATTTCTTTTGTTTGTACAGTATGGGTAGGTCGGGGACCTGTCCCGACCATCTTATTATTCCTAGCTTCTTGCATATTGTGGTACTTCCCTGTGGTTAGATGATGTTGGCTATGTGTGGCCTTGTTTAGCTGTTGATTGGTGGCCTTGTCGGCCCGCATAGAACTCCCTATGATTGTTTTTCTTTGATTGGCTATTTATTTCCCTAGGTGGCTATAGGCCTTGTCGGTCGGGGGTTGTATTTACAACCGCTATATAGCACCGTCGTTTTTTTGATTTCAGAGTTAGAGTCAGCCCTGCAACAGAGATGCTTAGGCTTAGTCAGCTCAGCAGTTCAGGTCCTAGTAGGGCACCAGGTGCCAGTCATGCCTCTCAAGGTGGGGCGTGACAAACTTGGTATCAGAGCAGGTCGTATCACAGGGAGTTTGCAAGCCATGCTAAGTAGAGTCTATTCTATGGATGTGTTATGCACCACATACTATAGGCAGGAGGCTGCAAGGCATGATAAGATGGTTACTCTTTCTTCTTCTCAGATCGTTTTATAGTGCAAAGTTGTATAGGGTTAAGTCCTTAAGTTTTCCTTGTTATGTCTGTCTAGGGTAATGTTTAATATAAGACAAACACTAGCCAGTTTCAAGATAACTACAGCAGCAGGAGGAGGTATCATTAAGACGCCACAGTTGGGAGATAGTCATCCTAAGGACGGGAGTGGACGTTCTTAATCTCCCCAATACCCTCACGAGGTACCAGGAACCTCGCACTGTGATACATCTACCAGCATCGTCTCCAGTTCATTTTTATAACCTCAGAGTAGGAAGTCAGGAGTATAGCATATATACGAGTCGACTTATCTATTAGATATACAAGATCTGGTCAAGACGACAGTTAATATTAGATTACCTAATGAATGTGAGAAAGAGAGGGAAATGCAGGATTCCCACCTCCATCCTTTCGAGTTTTGTGCAGTTCCATATTTCCATTTCATTACGGTAAGAAAAGGCTATTCCTACCTCTTAGTTTTGTTTCCAGTATAGCAAAGGGCGTAAGAATTGAGGTGCTGTTGCCTGGAGTAAATAGTAAGCGAAGGTTGGATTTATTGACTCCAGGAAGTGTTCGAAAAGAGTAGGGAGCCCCAATGTTTATGTAAGTTGTCTAGACCTTCAAGGTAATAAGTCAGAAGAGCGGTTAAGATGACCAGCTTACTCGAAGTGTGTGTAAGAAATCCATCAGTGATAAACTCCCAGTAATAGTCAAGATCAAGTCAGAAAAAGGATGAATCCTCCATAGCATGCTAATGATGGTAGGATATGCCTGCAAGATAATGGTTATGATCTTAATTTCTGATATTGAAAGACAGGGAGGTCATATGAATAAAATGGGTCCGACTGCAAGCCAGAAGAAGTATAGGCCGAAACCTGGCCGATGACCTTATTGACAATGTAAGGTAGGTACCATGAACCCTAGAGCTCAGTCTAAGGAAGGTAAGGGGAAAAGCACGAATACCAGACTTTGGGGGAAATTAGAATCACCTCCAGGTTGATAGAACATCGTATATTGAGGACTAAGCCTCGGGCTAACAGTTAAGAGACAGTGAAGTTGTAGCCTAAAATGTTGTGGTACGCCAGCCTAAGTGGAAGGTAAGAGAGTGCCGACATGGAGACTCTAATCTAGTGCAGCCTAGAAACAAGGCCCAGAGGATAGTTACGGGCCTTCAATATAACAACAAGCAAGGTCATAAGGTCCGGATGTTGACCTCACATTCCAAGGGTGGTGGAACTTCAAATAGAAGACCATAGCTAAGGTGCATGTGTTTGTTGCTCCCAGAATTTAACGAATATGCAATGAGATGGTATAAGAGGACAGGAGATATCATTAAATCATAGAAGTAGAGCCCCAAGTGACAGGCCAGAAAAAGTGATATAGCAGGAACCGAGTTATCTAATATAAGAGATGGTCGCGTCTACAAGGGAGTGGAGAGTAATTAATATGAATACAGTCACAGGATTACCTCACACCAGGTGTAGCCTGACCTTATTTGAGTCAGTATAATAAGACCAATGAGGTCAATTCGTGCCTCGCCAGATGAAATTTGGTCGCCATTAAGACTTATGTCAGGTTAAATACCCCAGAAGTAGATGGAGTGTGTGGACACCCAGTGTTTGATAAACTCCGACAGAGGGGCGCAATCTACGACTAAATTTTATGAAGGGATGTTGGAATAGACGGTGACACATGTTAACTTAAGCACAGCTCCTCGTACCCCAATTGGTGGCTAAGTAGAATATACAACTCAGACTCTCGAGGCCCACTATTAATGGAAGTAGAATCCTTCTACATGATAACTTCAGGTAGATAGAGCAAACCTGGAAATGTTAAAATGGGCAGAAGGAAAAAATAAAGCTTATCACGGAACGTCTGCTGACTGCTCAGAGCCGCCAGAAATGTTATGATGACGTGCGGCGAAGAAACCTAGAGTTTAATGTGGGTGACTGTGTATTCCTGAAGGTTTCACCGATGAAGGGTGTGACGAGATTTGGTAAGAAAGGTAAGCTCATCCCGAGGTTTATTAGGCTCTATCAAATCGCCGAAGGATAGGCCAGGTGGCTTATGAATTGGATTTACCTCAAGAATTGGAATCCGTTCACCCAGTTTTCATGTATCAATGCTGAGGAAGTGCATAGGAGATCCCTCCGGGATTGTCCCAGTCAAATACGTCCAAATCACTGAGTTAGCTTATGAAGAAGCTCCAATAGCCATACTAGATCAGCAGATCCGCAGACTAAGAACTAAAGATGTTTCTTCCGTTAAAGTATTATGGAGAAATAAGATCCGAGAGGAGATGACCTGGGAGGCAGAAGATGATATGAAAGCCAGATATCCCAATTATTTCTGACTTAGTCAGATTGTGCAGCTAGAGGTATGTTGTTGTGTTGTTTCATAAGTTGCATTACATACATGTATATGTGAGATAATTGACTTCAGTCTATTGTGAAATGAACGCTCTAGTATTATATGGAGTACCTGTATTGGACTTTTCTGCGTTTCAGGGTTTTTGGATAGTCCATATTACAGGGGAGACTCTACCAAAATTTTTCCAGAATAAGTAATTGAAAGGTTAAGTTTCTTGCAAGCAGACGTTAACATTCGAGGAAGAATGTTCTTAAGGGGGGAGGATGTTACACCCCGTAAGTTTCTAATGTTTAGTCGGCCTATTTGTATGTTGATTGAGAGTTTTAGAGTGCGATGCGTACGAGGAAAGGGCCCGGGGAAAGGCCAAATGGGTGCCAAGATGGGATTTCACAGGAGGAGGCCGAACCAAGCTGCCCAGAGGGGCAAAGTGGCACAGAGCAGCTCCTCCATGTTAGCCAACGTGGAACGGAGCAGAATCAGCGCGATGGGCAGAGTGCCACGTTGCCTTGTTTGCTGCCTCAAGTATATAAGGGCCTCAAACTTAGAAATTAGATTACTTTTCATATAACTTCGGCCAGAACAGAGGGAAACTGAGGAAAACATTTAATAATAGTCCGATAATGCCGCTAAACGCCGTCTAGATCAAAATTAACTCCGGGTATTGAAGTATAAAGTTGCAGGCAGCATCATGTCAGAGTTATTTTCGTAATATATGCTCGGCAAATCGTCGTCCCCCCGAGCCTAAGTTGATGGAATTGTTTCAAACTAGTGTCAATATGATCACGTGCCTAAAGTAAGTATTTCTCCCTTCTAGATTCCTGAGAAATTACTAGTTTTGAATCATCTTTCGATAGGTTGAAATATAGTTACTATATATATAAATTTATTGTTTTCTTCAAATTAAGTAACGAAGTTTGCCCTATTCTTCCATTAATATGATTAAGGGAGGTTGAATACGAGATGATACTCATCAGTTAGTCAGAAAACGGCGAACGACGTATGTAAGGCTTATCTTTCGGCAAGTATCCTTGTCGTACAGTGTTACGACTTATGTTCTCGAATAGAAATAACGATCTTAGATTTTGAAGATAGTTGCTACCATTATATTGTAATTCGATATGTTGTAATTAGCTGTTATTTATATACATATATAAATATCAGATATGTTGCCAGTAGCTGCTAATAGGGATTACAATTACATAAATTCTGGTTAGCTGCTAGAAAACATGTACAGATCGTACTGCAGGACCCCTCGCTAAAAGGGAGCAGGTTAAATGTGATTCGCGTTATGAACGCTATAGAAACTCTTTTAGTTCTCAATTTATTGTGATGGTAGAATTATATGTTTGTTGCCAGGCCTAGACTTCAGAAGCTCGTAACAGTTATTTGCCTGAATGAGTTGGTTAAATAGTATGGGCGCAGTTAGGCGGTCTAATGACTAGTTGGCACCTGTATTGGCAGGTGCTCGGTGCTTTGGTAGGGGTTAAAAATCGACACGCAAGTGCACGTGGTCAAACAAGTAGTAAGTGGCTTAAGTAAGCCAAGTATCGATCCAAGGAGACTCTGGATAAGTAAAAATTGCTTAAGTATACTATATTCTATCCCACTTCTAAATATGCTGACAACAACGTAACCAACAATTGAAAAGTTTGTTTTATAAATTATGTACTAAAACTACTAACAATTATTTACTTTGAATTTAAACTATGGATATGAGCATGCGAAGGTTAAGAACATGTAATGAACTGATTATCATCATACAATGGTTAACCTTCTCTTCCAGTTGCTAGCCAAGAACATTAGCCTAGAGATTAAAACTCTCGTATTTAATCTCACTTAAGAATCATAAACCATCCGTCTACATTTCTGTGATCAAATGCAATTTATGACCTAGCAATACAATTCCGGTTCCTAAATTGACTAATACGGCTTTCAAGTATATTTCTATCAGGAAAGCATATCAAAACTCAATTTTCCCAAATCAAGTTAAGAACAATACCCTATTAATTCACAACTTTCCAATTTCGTGCTCGCACGAGTGAAATCGGACTTTTTAGATTTACATTAATGTCGGCCACATACCAATGCAGTAGAAACAAGAATTAATAGAACAACATGGAAGAAGAAGATGAAAAACCATATAATTCAATAATCAAAATTCATCACAAATGTTCATAACCTCAGCGAGGAAGGGAATTAGCCACTCATTTGTGGATTAATCATCCTAAAACAAGTGTTAATCATACAAACAATTGAGTTAAAGAAGAAAGAAAGAGAGAAAAAACCCTGAACTTTTCATCCCTCAACTGCCTGTAACCCACGTCCTTGCTCCACCAAGTCTGAATTATGAAAAATAAGCCTAAGTGTTCTATTTATACTAATGGGAATTTTTCCCGGAATAACAAGCAACGTGTCACGGAGTGCATCGCTGAGCACTGCCTCCGTGACACGGCGTGGACGCGGACCCTTACTGGAAATTTGGGGTCCGGGAATAAAGCATCAACGTGGCACGGCATGCAACGCGGAGGCTTGCCACCGTGCGACAGAGCTGTCGCGATGCTCCACTGGAATTTGACTAATTATTCACCCTCCAGGCAGAATGCCTCCGCTATGGTAGCGTGATACGGCTCCATCGCGGAGCCCCTTTAATTGGTGCTGTCCAATGCCTTTTTCGTGCACGAATCCAAGTCCAACTCCGATATTGTTCCAACATGCATTCTAGCTCCTCAAAATCACATTTTACCTACAAAACAATGCTAATCATGTTGGTTAGTATAAATTCACATTTTATTACCAATTACATGAAAATGTATACACATTTCTAGATAAACAAGGCGAAAATGATACGTTTGAGTATCACTTGGGCATATAAATCTGCCCAAGATCAGCAGGAAAGCATCCCTAGAGGTCATTGACGTTATCGCACGTTCCAGAACAAGAAATAGAGACATAATAGGTATATTCTAGAGTTAGTGGCACCAGGGTTCTCTAGTGTATTGAATGATCGCCCGCCATCCCTTTAGCGTTATCAGTGATTGTCAGTCTTAGTCGACCTAACAGTTATCATGTAGGATGCAGCAAGCCAGCCTAGTCGTCTGAGTCAGATAAACTTGTGGGTACTCCAAGGAGGGGTCCACATCAGTAGTCAGTGACCAGGCCAGCACCCTAGCCGGTTCTTGTAAGGTATTCAGGTACAGAGTGCTAGGAGAGGGCTAGTCTATATAGAATTGCCTATAAGATTGAGAATTGCCTAGAACACTAATATAGATCCGAGTGGATTAAGACAAGGCTTAAGGAGTAGGTCGTACTCTGCTAGTACAGTGTTAACCACAAGTTAAGGAGATCAGTAAGCTCCCTACGAAGGACCAGGGTGCCGATCGCGTAGAAGCAAGTTCGACCAAGCCCAGCCCTCTAGTTGTTTAATTAGAAGAATAAAGTAGTTAGCTATCCGCAACCCCACAGTTATTCATGAGTTATAGATGTCCGAGTAGGACATTCAGAGTATTTTTAGGCCACTTCAGACCTCGCTCTATTCATCCCAGACTATTAGAGATCATGATCACTATCAGGATCCTCTAATCAAATACGAGCACATGGCGTGCCTGAAGACAGCCATACAAATTATCCCAGAAGCGAGTAGCATTAGCATGAGGCCAGAAGGCCAGATGCGCTCTCTTTATACAGATAGATTGATGTGTTAGTATAGCACCTGGGTTGGGGTTTCCCTCAGTTATAAGCCTTCCATGACCTCCCTAGGGTTAATAGCTATGTCACTCGCCCTCCGGGGGCGAGGATACATCGCTCTACGGAGCGGCATGCCATCTGCAAGGGACGAAGATGGGGATCTGATCCTCATATTCCGTGGTTGTCCTTATACACACCCCCGCCGAGCGTTTATGCTCGGGGTGTAGATATCAGGAGTCCTCCGGACTCAGACACAGCTACAGTTTAGGGGCCAAGCGAGCCCAATTGTAGACCTAGGGAACCGGTAGGTTGTCTACAGTACCAATAGAGTTATAGACACCTGAGTAGGGGTATATAGATTGAGATGTGCTCGCCAGGACTTATAGGGGCTTGAACGAGTTATTCCGTGCTAATTGCACCTCCCGGC
The DNA here is from genome assembly GCA_035772735.1 of Datura wrightii. NCBI lineage: Eukaryota > Viridiplantae > Streptophyta > Magnoliopsida > Solanales > Solanaceae > Datura > Datura wrightii. Next base: position 106,359,636 of record JASDFA010000027.1, on the reverse strand, counting down.
TTATGGGGGCCAGGTGGGGTTCTTGTATGAATTCCTGTTTGCTAGCTGTAGTGTATAAATGTGTAAGTATGCATTCTTAGTTTATGTACATGTAGTGTCAGTTAGATGCAGATTACGAATCAATAGTCGTATAGGTTAATCTTTCGGCTCTTCTTTTTATTTACTTCTAGTCATATTCATCTTATCTATTGCCTTACATATTCGGTACATATTGTACTGACGCCCTCTTCTGGGTGTTGCATTACTTGCCTGCAGGTGCAGATAGACAAGGAGCAGGTCCCTCGTAGTTCCAGTCAGCCGTACAGAGCCGTCAGCTCCCTTCTTCCGAAGCTTGTGTGATAAAGGTTTATTTCTTTTGTTTGTACAGTATTGGTAGTTGGGGGCCCTGTCCCGACCATCTTATTACTCCTAGAGGCTTGCAGATTGTGTTACTTCCCTGTGGTTAGATTATGTTGGTCGTGTGTGGCCTTGTTTAGCTGTTGATTGGTGGCCTTGTCGGCCCGCATAGAACTCCCTATGATTGATTGTCTCTGGTAAGCTGTTTATTTTCACAGGTGGCTATAGGCCTTATTGGATGGGGGTTGAATTATAGCCGCTATATAGCCCGTCATTTTCTTGATTTCAGAGTTAGAGTCAGCCCTACTACAGAGGTGCTCTGGCTCAGTCAGCTCAACAGTTCAGGTCCTAGTAGGGCACCAGGTGCCAGTCATACCTCCCAAGGTAGGGCGTGACATCAGTGGAACGTCAAATTTCCTCCACTTCATTCTTTACTCCATTTCTTTCTTTTTCCTCAAATTAAGCATCTGCACACAATAAAGGAAAAAAGGGCATAAAATCCACAAAAAATACTCAAAAACTAAACAAAAATTTAGGCTTAAGAGCGTAATGAGTTGGTGAATTACCAACTCATCAGGGCCCACTAGGCCTGGCACTGGGCTTCTCCTCTAAAGGATGGGAAGAAGTGCTCTAAGATGATATGTCTATAGATACCACCCTTGCTAACAGTGCGGGTGGCAAGATTGGTGCTAATCTAGCGGCCCCCTAGTGGTGGCGGTTTGATACTCCTCCTCATCCTCGTCCTGTAGTTGAAACTTCATTTTTCTCCGAGGCCTTGCCAACCTTTGGTGCTGCATGTTTTCATGCCATTTCCCATGATCAAGCATTAAAAATTAAGCTTAATGGTGTTGAATACATTAGACATAAAAGAACATAGTTCATATGTGGGTGGAAACACGGTCCACATCTTCAAGATGTGGACCATATTTTATATCGTTGTTTGAAAGCAATAGTCCAGTCTTACTAATTCAATTGAGTAGGAGAAACTGTCTGTGACCCCTCTTTTAGAAAGGCGGTCCACATTTTAAGTCATCAATTGAGTAGGAGAAACTTGCATTACTATTTCGAATAACAAAACAACATGCGGTCCATTTTTTCAAAAGACGGTCCGTTCTTTTAGATCAAATGGGGAACTAAACACTTGGTAATATATTTATCATTTTAAAGATTTTTACTTGATAGGGAAAGAAATGGATGCCTTTCATATAGTCAGATTGTTTTTACAAAATAACAAGCTTATTCAAACATTACCCTATTCAATTTCATGCTAAGTACCCAGTTCTCCCCCCATTCAAGTCCAAGGAAAAGCTATTCCACCTATACACACATATGCACACCGTGAAGTGAAAAGATTAGCAAAAATACCTAGGTTTTCAAAGAAGATAGTGTTGCATGTGTGCGGAGTGTACTATGCAACCACAGCCTTGAGCAACCCTAGATACTTGAACAATCAATGCTAGATAGTGAGAGATTGTGTATGCGTGTGTGTGAAAAGGAGATGAGGTACATGTTTTTAGAGCTTCAAGTTAAACAATAGTTTCTTTCATAGAGTTATCAGGAAAAGAAGGAAATGAAATGAGAGAGGGAGTACGAGTGAGTCTATAGTTTAAAGACCTTCAAGTGTTCAAGTAATCTGGGTGCCAGTTCGGGTCACAACTAGAAAATGGGCGTCTTTTAAAAAGACAACCCATATTGCTCATTCATTTAAAGACCCAAAATGACCCATATACATTTTCTCATTAAAGGAAAACAATGGTAAAAATATGGACCATCTTCTCAATAAACGGTATTAATTTCAACTAAACTAGAGAAATGTCGCCTCCATGGGATAGGATGATTGACGGTTCACATCTTAAAGACGTGGTACGTTTTTGCAACCATCCTTAGGATTATGAAGTTTATTTTTTCTACCTTGTTCAATTTTCTCCACCATCTTAAGATGAAACCCACATACATTAACACACATTAGTCTAAAAACACTTGGGTTGCCTCGACAAGAAGAGCTTGATTTAATGTTATGGCATGACGTGGATACTACACATGGTGTAAAATCCCTTGGGTTGCCTCCAAAGAAGAACCTAATTTAATATTGTGGCATGGAACATAGTACCTGAATCAACATGAAGATAAGTCATCCTTAGGATGAAATTTCCTCACCCATTTTCTTCCTTTAGAGCCACAGAGATATTGCTTCACCCATTTTCGTTTAGCCTTCTTCTTTTTGGCTAACCCCTTGAATTCCTGAGCAATTTTCACAATTCATCTTTCACCATGCCAAACATAGAAATATTCCTGACATCTACGTGCAATAAGTGGCCTTTTCCTTCTTTGAAGGTAATTTTTTCATTCTTGACTCGGAGCATGATATCTTATTTCTCCAAGTCCATAATGCCCCTGTCGGTTGCCAGAAAAGGTCCCCAAGAATAATGGGGATGTCAATGTTAATGGAACATTCCAAATACCATAAAATTCGCAGGGAACAAAAACATCCCGACAATCACCAATATGTCCTCCATAACCCCAATCAGCATTTTGATTTTCTTTTCATCCATTTGGAGCCGAATAGAGGTAGGCTTCAACATGAACAAACCTGAACACTTGTATATGGTTAGGTGCATCAAATTTATGTTGGTCCCATTATCACACAAAGCACACAAATAATCATAATGCCCAATTCTATAAGAAATGGTGAACTCTCTCGGATGACCCTTTTTGTCCACATTTGTGCCGACAATGGTGGTACTAACCTGGTGGGTTATAGGGACTAATTCTTCCTCACTCGGCCTCTTCTCTATCAACAACTCCTTGAGGTATTTAGCAAGCCTCAGGATCTCCTTGATAGCATTAACGAAATCCAAAGTGTTTTTTCGTTTACCCTCTCAATGTATTTAGCAATTTTGGCATCAAGAACTTGGTTAGCCAGCCTTTGAGGAAAGGGAAGAGTAAGGGCGTAGGATAAGATTTTACAAAATTGACTAAACTATCCTTAGCCTTCTCATTCCCCAATGGAATTACCACAACTTTTTCAACCTCCACATCAACCGGTGGCTTCATCAATACTTTATCAACCACCACTTCAACTGGTGGCTTCCTCAAACTTTTATTAACACCCTCACAATCACCATAAACACCATTTTCAACAATATCACCACAAGCATTATTAACAATAGGTTGCACAATCTGACCACTGCTAGTGAGAATGGTCATATAATGAGCATTGGAGGCACCAACGTGCCCCTTTAGGTTGGCCACTATGTCACTGGGGAGCTGTCCCTTTTGCTTGGGGTTGTGCTCTCTTGAGAGATCTCTCACTTGTTGCTCCTATTTATAAATAGATGTTGTGTGGGAGCCAATAATTTCTATCAAGATTTTTAAACATGCATCAGACCTTTCTTTGTTGGAGAGCAGTTTCTCAAATATGCTTTTAATTTTGGAGCCCCCTTGTTCTTGAGAAGACCTCCCCCCTTCCAGTTTTGCTAACTAAAAAAAACCTATCAGTGGGACATAAGTGTTTGAGCTCATATTTCAAAAATTACCATTATTATGCCACCCTTGATTCAGGTGTCCATAATTATTCCGTGGATAATATTGACCTTGACCTTACGCTTGAGCCACCATTGACCTTGGTAAGAGGGAGATAGATGGCCTTGATGTTGTTGTTGATAATGTTGTCTTGGAAATCCTTCAGATGTGTTGCTAACATGTAACACTCTAAAATATTCTTAGACCAAACTTAGACCTTGACAGAAAAATCCAGAAGAAACAAAAAAATACCTCATAACGACTGAGACAACGAGTCGTGGTCAGCACCAATGACTCTTTGTGTCAGTTGTGGTCCCTGCTTGGTCTTTCGATAACCCAAGGGACGTGGAATGAACCATTGTGAGAAAAAACGAGGCACCCTATCACTCGTTGGTTCCCCAGCTCAGAACTCCTTTTCCAGGACCCCATGGCTCAACTAACGAGTCATCGTTCGATATAATGACTCGTGGTGTGAGTCGTTGGTTGAGAGTCCCTGAAACACTCTTCTGCGATAATGAGTGGTAGAAACAACCCGTTGTATCACACAATGAGTCTTTGTGACCACCATTGTTTCAATTCAGACATCTTTTATAAATTCTTGCAGTGAAGGTAACAACTGAACACAATAATCCGTTGGGTCCACCAACGAGTCGGTGTTGCTCATTGTCAAGCTTCCCAGTTTTTCCATCGAGTGACAACAGGAGGAACCAATGACCCATTGGTTCATCCAATGAGTCATGGTATCTACCGTTGCAAAATCTGGTGAGCCCAGAACCCAGGCTGAAGGATCGACGACTGGTCCCAATGAGTCGTGGTCTCAACCAATGACTTGTTGAGTGACCTATTGGTCCCCTATTAGGCAGTTTTCTAGATTTTATACTAGGGTTATTTTTGTAACTTCCTAGACTTTTTATCTTAAAACCCTATAATTTTGGACTTATTTAGGAGTGAGCAAAAGCGGTAGAATGACATTCCCGCTTCATTTTACTCATTCTCTCAAGTCTAAAGCGTAGAAACCGTTAGGAAACACAGAGCAGAGGTAGGGCATTCGTCTACTTCTTAGAATTTCTCAAGAATTTCATTAGGAATTCTTCACCAGGTATGTGGAAATTCAACAAGGGAATTTTCTTCCCTTGTGTCCCCAAAACCTTTCTCTATTTGTTTTATCAGTTATAGCCCCGTGGATTCGAAATATAGAATGTTTTCAGATAAATATCTTTATGATTTCAAGTGGAATATTACTTATGATATTAGCTGCTTTATTATTCCCAATTTCTAGAAATTTTGTGAAACTAGAATTTAGTGAAATGATTTAGCCCTAGTTTCTCAATTCTGTAAAATTAGAATCTTGCGTGTTGAACTAGTCTTCCCTTTAGCTTGAATCTATCAATTTTGGGATTCCCAAATTGATAGTATATTTTGAAATCTCGGTCAGATGCAAGTTAGTCCAGTCTTATTCAAATTATTAGCATACTCAATATTGTCCAGAAATGTCAGCTGATCAGTTTGACTATAGCCATTTCTTGAGGTGTAAGTGGTGCCTCCCAGTTATAAGTTATTAGACTCAGATATAAGATTTTAGTGGTTCTTTAGATGGTTATGAAACTTCTAGAAAGGTAGCTCTGAACAGTCTTAGAACCCCTAGCTTTAGATTTCAGTTTGTTCTTTAGATGGTTACGATGCTTCCAGATAAGTAGCTCTAGCCAGTCTTAGAACACCAGCTTGAGAATACGGTCCAATAAGACTCTTAGGGTACTTATTTATAGGTATTCATGACTTAGTCTTTGGCCCCAATTTCTAGCTATCAGCTTCGTAATCAGTCTAGGACTATCTAGTGGGAGTAGGACTTAGTACCGAGCCGATCGGGGTTCTAGCGCACCCAGGTTCCCAGAACTATGTTGCCACCATAGGTTATTTTTATTAGCCCTATGGACCCATACATGTGATCACCCAGTTCATACATTTATACTCTGGCAAGGTATATTGGGTCCTACTGATGGGGTGTATACATCGGACTCAATGTCTAGCTCATATGGTTATATGTCGGTTATAAACTCTCCCACTAGTTAGTTCAGTCTCAAATTAGCTCAGCTCATAATAATTTAGGTTTACTTAGTACATATTAGTACAATACTGTTAGTTCAGATTTAGTGTCTCAGATTAAGGGCATGTCTATGACCATCAGAACGGGTCAATTTGACCATTTCAATATATTTCAATTTATTTAGTTTTAGCATTTCAATTGGTCATTACACGTCATTACAGTTCAGTTATTTATTCTCCATGTTATGTTTTCTCCTACTTACTCAGCACATTCAAAGTACTGATGTATATCTTCTATGTTGTATCATATTATGTTACAACCATTAACAGATCTTTTCCAAGAGTTATTAGCTGCACCAGTGGTGAGTCCTCATCTTTTGAGGATGATGTTTATTTTTCTTCAGTTATTTTCATATAGTTAGACATTAGAGTTAGCTGGGGGCTTATCCCAGCAACTCATCAAATATAGCTGGCTTTCAGACATAGACCTAGACGTTTAGACGTATTTTCCAGATGTGTAAATTTTTATTATTCAGCTTCCCTTAAATGGTTTTATTATTTAAGCTTCCACTATGATTTACTCAGATTACTAGTGGTATGATAGACCATGTGTTGACTTAGAGTTACTTGTGACTCCAAATACCGTGTCTCGCCCAGGGTATAGACTCGGGTCATGACAAACTTGATATGAGAGCCCTAGGTCTAGAGTATCCTAGGATGTTTGAAAGCCACATCAAGTAGAGTCCTTTTCATGGGTGTGAAGCACGCCACTTATGACGGGGAGGCTACAAGACGTTATTAGAAAAAACCCTTTTGTTCATACTCTTTATCATGCGTCAAAGTTCAATTCCACAAACGTTTTCCTAGTTAGTGCTCTATTTCATTTCAGTGAAATCATGCCCCCAAGATGCGAAAACAAAACAAGGGCCGACAAACCTTACCGGCCTGCTCCACCAGCTCCAACAGCCCCTCAGGACGACCTAATATCCTCAACAGAGTTCAGAGTAGAAATCTAGATGCTGGCACAAGTAGTCATGAACCAGGTGAACCAACAGGTGGTTGCGATTAACACGAATGGGTCCAACGCAGCTGCCCGAGTTCGGGACTTCACTCGGATGAACCCTCCAGCCTTTTGGATCTAAGGTGGGAGAGGACCCACAAGAGTTCATAGATGATATTAGGAAGATCACCCGCATTATGGGTGTTAGCTCCTCTGAGAGTGCTGACCTGGCTGCCTACCAGCTAAAAGCGGTAGCCCAGATCTAGTATGATTAGTGGAAAGAAGGGAGACCAACGGGAGCAGAACCGGTGGAGTGGGAGGAGTTCACAATAGCCTTCTTGGACAGATTATCCCCCCGGGAGCTCAGGGAGTCTAAGGTAGAAGAATTTATGAATTTAAAATAGGGCAACAGGATGGCAAAAGATTATGCACTGGAGTTCACACGATTGTCAAAATATGCTCTGGAGATTGTAGCCGAGTCAAGGGCTCGCATGTTGAAGTTTTTCAATGGAGTATCGAACTAGGTCTTCAAGGAGTGCAAAATTAGAAATGCTTATTAAATATATTGACCTCCCCAGCCTCATCGTTCATGCTTAGTAGATTGAGACAGAAAAGCTAAAAGACTTGGAGCGGGAGAACAAGCGGGCAAGGACTGACCAATCAGATTATGGTCACCACAGGTATGGCGGTAGTACCCGCCCATAGCAGCAACAAAGGGCTCCAACACCAACTTCAGCTAGCACCCTTACATTCCAGTCCTGTAAGGATCGGAGGGATGGAGCATCTTGCTCACAGTTCTAGAGTCACAGCGCCAACAAACGCTACCCAGCTTTCCCTAAGTGTGGCAAGAACCATGCAGGGAAATGCCTTCAGGGCTAAGAGGGTTGCTTTGGGTGTGGATAGCTAGGTTTCATCTCAGTGAATGCCCATTAGCAAGATGTGGGAGATCACAGTCTACCACTTCAGCATATCCAGCAGGCCGACCAGCTCAGCAGGCCAACACTTCAGGTACGGATGGCAGTCAGTGCCAAAACCATTTTTATGCTTTGTCTTCTCGTCAGGATTAGGTGAGTTTACCTGATGTGGTCATGAGTATGTTACATATTTTCCATCTAAAAGTGTATGCCCTACTAGATCCAAGAGCCACACTATCATTTGTAACTCCTTATGTAGTTGTCGAGTTTGATATAAGTCCAGAAGTGCTCTCAGAACAATTCTCCGTCTCTACCCTAGTTGGTGAGTAAGTTAGAGCCAATCGGGTGTATAGAAACTACCCAGTATCAATCTTGAATAAGGTTATTCCATCTGATCTCGTAGAGTTAGACATGGTCGATTTCGATCTCATTCTTGGCATGGATTGGTTACACTTCAGTTATGCCTCTGTTGACTGCAAAACTAAAGTCGTCAGATTTTAATTCCCTAATGAGCCAGTTTTAGAGTGGACGGACAATAGTTCAATGCCTAAGGTTTAGTTTATTTCCTACCTTAAGTCCAGAAAGCTTATTTCTAAAGGGTGTATTTATCATCTAGTTTGGGTCAAAGATTCCAGCTATCAGACCCCAACTATCCACTCAGTTCCAGTTGTCAGCAAGTTCCCTGACGTGTTTCTCGAAGATCTTCCCAAAGTCCCTCTGGAGTAGGAAATAGACTTCGGCATAGACCTTCTCCCAGACACTCAGCCCATCTCCATCCCTTCATACAGAATGGCTCCAACTGAGCTTAAGGAGTTGAAGGAGCAGCTAAAAGACCTCCTTGACAAAAGCTTCATCAGGCCCAGCATCTCTCCATGGGATGCTCCAGTATTATTCTTGCGAAAGAAAGATGGTGCCCTCAAAATGTGTATCGACTACCGTTAGTCGAATAAGGTCATAGTTAAGAATAGGTATCCCCTACCTAGGATTGATGACTTGTTCGATCAACTTCAGGGAGCCAGTTGTTTCTCCAAGGTAGATCTCAAGTCAGGGTATCATCAGCTAAGAGTCAAAGACTGTGACATACCAAAAACAACTTTTAGAACTTTGTATGGTCACTACGAATATGGTTATGTCCTTTGGACTAACTAATGCCCCCATAACTTTCATGGACCTGAAAAATATGGTTTTCAAGCCATATCTAGACATGTTCATCATTGTATTCATTGATGACATTCTGGTATACTCCAAAAGCGAGGAAGAATATGCTGACCATCTTAGTGATAGAGATGCTCAGAGACAGTCAGTTATTCGCTAAGTTCAGCGAATGTGAATTCTAGTTGAAGTTTGTGACTTTCCTTGGTCACATGGTTTCAAGTGAGGGTATTCAGGTAGATCCTCAAAAGATAGTTGCAGTGAAACACTGTCTAAGACCTATTTCCCCAACCGAAATCAGAAGTTTCTTGTGTCTAGCGGGTTATTACCAACATTTTGTGGAAGGTTTCTCCTCTATTGCATCTCCTCTGACTAGGTTCACTCAGAAGAAGGTGAAATTTCATGGTCATATGCATGTGAGAAGAGTTTCTAGGAGTTGAATACTCGACTCTCTACCGCTCCAGTGTTAACCATGTCGGAAGGAACAAATGGGTTCATAGTGTATTTTGACGCTTCCAGAGTTGGACTTCATTGTGTTCTGATGCAGTGGGGCAAGGTGATATCTTACACCTTCAAACAGCTCAAGGTTCATGAAAAGAACTACCTGACTCATGACCTTGAGTTGGCGGCACTGGTGTTTGTGTTGAAAATATGGAGGCACTCCCTTTGCGGGGCTCACGTGGATGTTTTAACCAATCAAAAGAGCCTTTAGTATGTGTTCAGTCAGAAAGATTTAAATATTTTTTATAGAAGATAATTGGATCTATTGAAGGACTACGATATGAGTGTATCGTACCACCCTGGCAAAGCCAATGTCGTGGCTGATGCCCTAAGCAGGATGTCTATGGGGAGAATGGCTCATGTTGATGAGAGCAGAAAAGAGTTGGTAAAGGAGATTCACAGATTAGCTCGGTTAGGAGTGCAGTTGGTCGATACAAATGAGGGCGGAGTAGTGGTGCAGAGTGGATCAGATTCCTTGTTAGTAGTTGAAGTTAAGTCAAGACAGGATGAAAATTCCATACTGCTTAAGCTAAAGGAGGCAGTTCTCAAAAAACAAGTGGAGGATTTCTCCAAAGTGGGAGATGGTGTACTCCATTACCAAGGTAGACAATGTGTGTCGGATGTGGGTGACTCGAGATAACAGATATTGGATGAAGCACACAGTTCGAGATATTCTATCCACCCAGGAGCTACTAAGATGTACCGTGATCTGCGGGATATTTACTAGTGGAACGACATGAAAAGAGATATAGCAGAATTTTTGGATAAGTTCCCGAACTGTCAGCAAGTTAAGGTGGAACATCAGAGACCGGGAGGTATGATTCAGGATATCAGTGTGCCCACATGGAAGTGGGAGGAAGTAAATATGGATTTTATTACAGGTCTACCTTGTACTTGTCGGCAGCATGACTCAATTTGGGTTATAGTAGACCGAATGTCCAAGTCAGCACATTTCTTCCCAGTTAAGACTAGAGAATCAGCTGAGGATTATGCTAGGCTATATATCCGAGAGTTGGTCAGATTGCATGGGGTGCCCTTGTCCATTATTTCAGATAGAGGTACCTAGTTGACCTCACATTTCTAAAAGTCATTTCAAAAATGACTTCATACCCAAGTCAAGCTCAGCACCACTTTTAACCCGTAGACAGTTGAACAAGCTAAGGGGACTATTCGGACCGTAGAATATATGCTGAGAGCATATGTGATCGATTTCAAGGGAAGTTGGTATGATCATCTACCTCTCATCGAATTTGCAAACAACAACACCTACCACTCCAGTATCCAGATGGCCCCATTTGAGGCATTATATGGTAGGAGGTGTAGGTCTACTATAGGGTGGTTTGAGATTGGTGAAGCTACCCTGATAGGTCCAGACTCGATTCATGAAGCTATGCAGAAAGTGCAACTTATCAGGGAGAGGTTGAAAACATCTCAAAACCGTCAGAAATCCTATGCTGATATGAGGAGAAGAGGGTTACAATTTTCAGTAGAAGATTGGGTTTATTTGAAAATTTCTCCAATGAAAGGGGCGATGAGGTTTGGAAAGAAAGAAAAACTCTGTCCGAGATATGTGGGACCTATAGAATTGGCAGTGTGGCATATGAGTTAGAATTTCCTCCAGAGCTAACATTTGTGCACCCAATCTTCCATGTGTCACTATTGAAGAAGTGCATCGGTGATCCATCTTTAGTTGTGCCACTAGACAGTGTATAAAAGATAGTCTCTCTTACAAAGAGGTCCCAGTTCAGATCCTTGATAGTCATGGTTCGTAAGCTAAGAAACAAAGAATTCGCTTCGGTGAAAGTCTTGTGGAGGAACCAGCTCGGTTAGGGAGCCACATGGGAGGCAGAAGTAGACATGATGGCCAGATACTCTCACTTATTCCCTTCCAGCTCAGTTCCAACATCAAGTACTAAATCCCTCCTCAGTATTCTATTCAGTTCCGTACTCATCAGCTCTATTCAAATTTTCTATGTGCATTCTAGTTGCACCAACTCTGTTAGCATGGTTAAATCAGTTCGGAGTCAGTTACTCCTTCAGAAACTAGCTCATAGTCTTAGTCTGGGAATTGCAGCTCTATTCCTAGTTTTTTAATAGTTTTAGCCTTCATTCGAGGACGAATGATTCCAAGGGGGAGATATTGTAACACCTTGAAACTTTCCTAGACCAAACTCAGACTTTGCAAGAAAAATCCAGAAGAAACCAAAAAAAAAAATGCCTCATAACAACTGAGACAACAAGTCATGGCAAGCTCCAATGACTCATTATGTCAATCATGATCAGCCCTGCTTGGTCCTTTGGGAACACATGGGACACGGAATGACCCTTTATGAGAAACAACGATTCGTCCGGGCACTCATTGGTTTCCCCGCTTAGGACTCCTATTCTAGGACCCCGCGACTCAACCAACAATTCATCGTTCGATACAACAACTCGTGGTGTGAGTAGTTGGTCCCTGAAACTCTCTTCAGTGACAACAAGTGGTAGCAACGACCCATTGTATCACACAACGAGTCATTGTGACCACCCACTGTGTCAAGTTAGAGATCTTTTATAAATTCTTCCAATGAAGATAATGGTTGGACACAATGATCCGTTGGGTCCACCAACGAATCATTGTGTTGCCCATTGTCAAGCCTCCCAATTTTTCCATCCGGTGACCGCGGGAGCAACCAACGACCCATTGGTTCATCCAATGCGTCATGGTATCTCTCGTGTCCAAATCCAGTGAGCCTAGAACCCAGGAAGCAGGACCAATGATTGGTCCCAATGAGTCGTGGTCTCAACTAATGACTCGTTGAGTGACCCGTTGATCCCCTGTCGGGCAGTTTTTCGGATTTTATTTTGCGGTTATTTTCGTAACTTCCTAGACTTTTTATCTTAAAACCCTTTCATTTTGGACTCATTTAGGAGGGTGTTAAAGGGGTAGAACGACATTCCCCATTCATTTCACTCATTCCCTCAAGTCTAAAGTGTAGAAACCGTCAGGAAACACAGAGCAGAGCTGGGTATTCGTCTACTTCGTCTAAGAATTTCTCAAGGATTTCCTTAGGATTTCTTCACCAGTTATGTGGAAATTCAACAAGGGAATTGTTCTTCCCTTGTGTACCCAAAACCTTTCTCTATTTCTTCTATCAGTTACATCCCTATGGATTCAAAATGTAGAAAGTTTTCAGACAAATTTCTTTAAGATTTCAAGTGGAATATTACTCATGATATTAGCTGCTTTATTATTCCAATTTCTAGAAATTTTGTGAAACTAGTATTTAGTGGAAAGATTAAGCCCTAGTTTCTCAGATGGATTAACTTTGGTTCTTGTGTGTTGGACTAGTTTTCCTGTAGCTTGATTCTATTAGTTTTGGGATTCCCATATTGTTAGTATATGTTGAAATCTCAGTCAAATGCATGTTAGTCTAGTCTTAGTTAGATTATTAGCATAATTAGTATTGTCCAGAAATGTCAGCTGATCAGTTTGATTAGAGTCATTTCTTGAGGTGTTAGTGGTGCCTCCCAGTTATCAGTTATTAGACTCAGATATCATATTTAGTGGTTCTTTAGACGGTGCTGACACTTCTAGATAGGCAGCTCTGACGAGTCTTAGAAATCTCCGATTTAGTTTTCGGTTTGTTCTTTAGATGGTTACGACGCTTCCAGATAAGCAACTTTGGCCAGTCTTAGAACACCAATTTTAGAATCCAGTCCGATAAGAATCTCAGGGTACTTCCAGATAGGTATTCCTGACTTAGTCTTGGGCTCTAGTTTTGAGATATAAGCTTAGTAGTCAGTCTAGGACTATCCAGTGGGAGTAGGACTTAGCACAGAGCAGACTGGGGTTCCAGCACACACAGGTTCCTAGAACTATGTTGCCACCGTAGGTTATTTTTATTTTCCTTATGACCCCAGACTTGTGATAACCCATTTCATGCATTTATACCCTGCCAAAGTATACTGGGTCCTACCGACGGAGTGTATACATTGGACTCCACGTATAGCTCACGTGGTTATATGTCGTTTATAGACTCTCCCAATAGTCAGTTCAGTCTTAGATTAGCTCATCTAAGAATAGTTTAGGTTTCCTCAGTACAGATTAGTTCATTACAGTTAGTTCAGATTCAGTATCTCAGATTCAGGGCATGTCTATGACCATCAGATAGGGTCAATTTGATCATCTCAGTATATTTTAGTTTATTCAATTTCAGCATTTCAGTTGGTCATTGGTTGTCATTACAGTTCAGCTATTTATTCTCTGTGTTATGTTTTCTCCTACTTTCTTAGTACATTCAAAATACTGACGCATACATAGCCGCAGGTTCTCAGACTCAGCACCGTTAGCAGGTCTTTTTTAGGAGTTATCAGTTGTACCAGTGGTGAGTCCTTATCTTTCGAGGACGATGTTTATTTTTCTTCAGTTATTTTCATACAATTAGACATTAGAGTTAGCTGGGGGCTTGTCCCAGCAACTCATCAGATATAGCTGGCTTTTAGACATAGACTTTGATGTTCAGACTTATTTTCTAGATGTGCAAATTTTTATTATTCAACGTTCCTTAAATGATTTTTTAATTTAAGCTTCCACTATGATTTACTCAGATTACTAGAGTTATGATAGACCATGGGTTGACTTGGAGTTACTTGTTACTCCAAGTATCGTGTCTCGCCAAGGTATAAACTCGGGTCATGACATAACATAGCTAGCATCTTTAACTTGCATTGGAGGTTGCACTTGGTATTATTGGTATTTAAATGGAGGAGGGGGCATCCATGCCTATATTATGGTCCATTCAGAGCTTCTTCCACGACAAGTACCTTCTTGACCTTAGATTCGGTCAATTTTTGGTCAATAGGGCAAGGTTGATGGCCATAGCAGCCATGATCTGATCACACTTTTGGTTCTCCTTCATCAAATGAGATAATGAAGGAGTACCCATATTCAGACCTCTACTTTTGTCTCCACCATGCCATTCTTGATTATTCTTTGCAATATGATCAAGTATAATGGTAATCTAATTATATGTTTTATCCATAAAAGAACCCCCATCCCCATCGTTAGCCACATATTGAGTCAACGGGTCCAAACCAGTGTAGAATTTCTCAAGCAATATATGATCGGGGAATCCATGGGTCGATGCCCTCATTACACATTGCTTGAAGTACTCCCATGCCTCAAACAGTTGTTCCCCCGGAGGCTGCCTAATATATAAAATTTTAACCCTTTGTTTAGGTCTCTTTGTTAGGTGGAAACTATTTCTTCAAGGATATGTTGACCAGATCTGTCCACGTGTGAATGAAGCTGGGAGGTAAATGGTGCAACCATTCCCTTACTTCTCTTGCCGGAGAGTTTTTGAATACTCTAAGGCAGATGATGTCATCAGAGAAATTCTTTTTCTTATGGAGGTTGCATAGTTCCAGAATTTGTTTGAGATGTTGATGTGGGTCATTGACTGTTGAATTGTGGAATTGGTCTTTTGCTTTCAGCATAATGTAGATTCTACCATCAATCTTAAATGATGTAGCATTGACCCTTTATGGTAGAATAATGCTAGCATAGTCAACCTTATTGTTGTCCTCTGCAAATACATTGTCTGCCTTACCTGGAGGCAAAACTTTCCTACACATGTTTCACAATCACAAAAAAATAAATGTGATAGAGTAGAGTTAAACCAAGAAAACCGGAATTCAAATTGATAGATAGGACCTAATGCCGAAGTCTTCAACAACGGCTCCAAATTAACAATATTGCCATTGATCCACCTTAACAAGTGAGTGTGTATGTAACAGATATAGTATAATTACCTAACATTAGAGTTGGGATCATATCCATAGAGACTTTGTTTAGTACATTACTATCAAATTATTCAAATGAGATTTGTAAGTTCACAAACTACTCGTATTAGTGTAAAGAGTATGATTAACTATGATCTAAAATGAGTTGCAATTCAATAAGGAAAAAATTCTAGGAAGTGTCCCCAATTTGGGATGATTCCCCTAAATCACTCAAAAGGGATATTTGAGAATGGGCATTTTTGAATATGCAAGTAATCAACCCAAGCAACCACTAGGTGTCTTTCAACAATTCCAATGGTGTCAATCTACATCAATTTTGTCAAATTGACGAGAACTCCATTCTACGTGATTGTGATTTGCCAATTACATTCTTCCTATGTCTAGGTAAATCCATTAAATAAAGGTTAGAACCTTGGATCATTGTTGATTGATTCTTCACAAACCTTAATTGGTTATCTCAAGAACAATAGAGGCAATTGGGCATGATTTGATAACTTTCATCACCAATCTCGCTTTACAAACCCCAAACCAATCAAATTTTCTCAAGCCCATAATCAATTTCACCCAATTGAGATTATTAGGGTTCATAAACTCATAGGAGATAGATAAAACTTGAATTGAGAAATTAAATCTTAAAATCTTTAATGGGTAACTTCAGTACAAGCTAAATCTATCAAAGTATGAAGGAATTATGAGAACTAAGCTTAAACTATCTAAAATTTTTGGATCCCTATAAAAAATATCAAAAAACACTATATATACTAGGTCTCGAAAACCTAATTTAATTCAAATTCAGAGGGTCGCTGGTTGCAAAGACGGGCCGTCTTTTGGAAAGATAGTGCATATCTTGAACCGCCACTTGATTTCCTGTTCTTCCTGGACTTCTTCCATCATTTGATTGGCGGACCATCTTTTGGAAAGACGGTCTGTCTGTTTCATCCGTCAAGTGCTCCACCATAAAGTGAGTTGGACAAAATAGACCAGTTGACAGTCCATCTTTTGAGAATACAGACTGCATCTTTAACCATCCATTGCATCATGCTTGGTGGTGTTCTTTATATGAGAAGACGCTTTGAGAATGCGGAATGCATCTTGAAAATGTGGTAAGTCTTTTGCTCTTTTTATGACAGAGTTCGGTCACTTCCGTGCCTCTTTATATCACCTTATTGGATTCCTGAAACTTACAAGAGAGTTAGTTTGTACCTAAATTAGTACTTAAAGACATACATTACCCCATGAAAAGAAGTACAAATGTGTCTCAAATTCCTGACACATCAAATACTACATCACTTTCCTATTTCCTTTTTGCTTTTATTCCCTACTTTTTCTTCTCTATTCTTCCTTTGCAATTTTAACAGCCCAGCGCATTTTTGGTGAGCTTATTTTCCTTTTCGTTTTCTTTTCTTTTTCCTTTTCTCTTTCTTTTTGTTCACACTTTTTCTTACTCAATATGCCTTACAAAGAGGTTTAAGTACTCATTTTTACCCTCTCTTTAATTTTTCACTTTTCACCCCCAACTTACACCATTCTACAAAATTAAATCATATCTTAGTGTCAAGGAGAATGCATTCAAAAGAGAATCAATTATTAATTGGCTTCGGTTCCACCGCAGTTGCTCAAGAAAAATGCCATAGGCTCAAAGGGGACATTAGGAACACATTTATCAATTGGTAGGATCATTTAAGCAAATAGGAATTTTGAAACACAAAGAAGGCCTAAGTTCATCTCAACAATCTAATCAATCTTAAGCTATAACATGAGTAAGTGGAAAAGTTCTATACTGTAACAATAACAAGTGAACATAACCATAATACTTACCACACAATGGCATATAGATATCAAATAGACTAATCAATTTTGTTCTCTACTAAGTAATCTATGCCCCAATTATCATAAACAAATGTCACAAATAAAGGTTTACATGTCAATACAAAACACTTGTGGCAAAAGTTTTGAGGGGGGTGATTTTTCACAAGTTGTCACACATGCATGCGTCAAGCTAATTTTTTACCACCACCTAAATCAAAAACACTTTATTCAACCAAAAATGACACGAACATAGACTAGTACCCTTAAGCAAGTCACCTAGCTATCTATCATCTAGACCAATCACTATGACACTTCAACTATATTATTATGCTAGATCCAACAGAAATTAAGCATCTTGTGAAAGAAATATGGCTATAAACCCGGAAGAACTCTAACATCCTACAAAATGAAAAACAACAAATACATCTATACTAGTTATAAATGCAAAAATACAATAGACACTATCATCAAGATCATACATCAAAAGAAAAACCACACCCCTAACTTGAAAATATGCAATGTCCCCAGTGCACGCAAAAAGTAAGAGCAAGGGTAAGATTGTCACACTAATTCAATGGGGGTGGAATGACAGCAAAAATCTCTATGTAGAAATAGTTGTAGTTGAGGTGCTCACCTCTTTTTAAATGTGAGGCTGAGTCCTTTGGTCTATCAAAGAATCAAACTTTGCAGCTCGAATCTGGGTAGCCTTCTCAGGAACCATGTTTGGGTCTTCCTCATCCTCAAGATCCCTTTCCTCAGTCTCCCCATCCTCCTTTTCAAATTTCCTCTTATTTGGATTATGTGGAGGAGTAAGGTCTCTAGGTGGTGACAGGTGGTGATGAGTCTAATATACTTACAAGGGGTCGTGCATTATTTTTAGTCGACAACTCTAATCCAATATCCGCTAGTAGAGGACCTCTCTCTTTCTCTTATCTCATCAACCTTTTCCTAGAGGTGAACCACCTCAAAATGACCCACAGCTCCTCTCTAATTAAGACACCTTTGTCTCTAGAGAATCCAGCTTGGCAATCATAGTCCTCCCAGCAAAGAGTCCTTCACCGGTTGGAGAGTCATCTCAATGGCTCTGGTACAAATGTGGGTAGCTCATCAAAGAGTTTAGCCAACTAATTCTCCTCCCTCTCTAGTCTGGAAATCATATTAGCAAAGCTCTCACAGGTGAGGAACAACATTCCACCCAATGCCCTAGAAATGGAAGTGGAATTGCTAGGCTTGGCAGATATTGGACATGAAGCTAAAGTGGAAGAGCTAGATCCTTGAGGAGTAGGCTCAATTGGAGGTGCCTATGAAGTAGCTAGAGGTAGAGGCACGATGGTTTTATACTCAGCAGAATTAAGTGAGATCTCAAGATGGATTCCCTTAATATCTTTCTCCCCGCCAACTAACATAGGGAAGCTGAGGTGGTGCTACATTCGGATAAGGGCACCATCTCCCATTTTGGTGATTTCCACCACCTGCTTTGAAATGGTCCTCCCTAGGTAGCACTGGAACCCTTGGCCTACTACACAAAGCAGTGATGAGAAAGGGCAGGCTCGTGAGGTAGCCATTTCTAGTACCCACTCCTTCAGCTCATTGGCCAACAAATAACGAATATCTACTCTTCTTCTATTAATGATGGCCACTATCACCAAATCTTGACCGTATGTAAAAAATTTTATTGCTTTTTGTTGGGAAAATGCAACTAATTATAATGTTCTACCAGAATGTGGCTTGAAACTTCAAATCCCTCTTATAGATCGGGTTCGTAGTAATAGTGATCTACACTGATGTGGCCCTGGAAATGAGAGGGGCTATCTATGGCTTGACACTTTCTCTAGTCCTGGCCTTCTCATCATAGGGAAGTCCTAATCAAAGCATAGTTATATCCCAAGTAGTACCAGTTGATTGTCTTAGGGCTGATGTCAACCGACATTCCCCAAAGTAGTACTGAATCTAAAGCCGCAACCTGAGATCTCAGCTCACTAATAGTGGCCTATAGAGTGGCTCCATAAGATGCATATAACTCTCAAACAAGAGTTTGGCAACATTTATTTGGAGGTCTAGTCAAGAAATCTCACTATTAAAACTGGAGCTACTCCATGATGTCCGGGTATTGCTCCAACTATTAGTGCTTACAACTCTCTCTTCTATCACACTCCGTCAAGGTTTTCTCTTGATGATGGCTCGACCCTCATGATACCTCTCCATAAAAACCTTGACGATCCATCTTAATTAGGCCATGTCTTCCCCTTATTTTTTTCTCTACTTAGATTGGTTTACTAGAGGGACACTGCAGATGCTTTATAGGCCATCCCCACTAGCATTGTCTTCTCGGCTGTTGGAGCCCCTAGA
This sequence comes from Datura wrightii, assembly GCA_035772735.1. Taxonomy (NCBI): domain Eukaryota; kingdom Viridiplantae; phylum Streptophyta; class Magnoliopsida; order Solanales; family Solanaceae; genus Datura; species Datura wrightii. The sequence goes on along the minus strand of JASDFA010000027.1, from coordinate 106,340,226 downwards.
GAAGGACTCCATTGGTGATGAAGATATTTTTTGTCCTCTAAATAGGGAAAGGGACTCTCTAGAGACTGGGAGGGTAAAGGACTCTCTGTGTCTGACTCAGAGGAATGAGATGCTTGAGAGGGAGTGGCAGTAGATGGTACCCTACCAAAAATGGCAGGTGAAAATGCTGGCTTCAAATTTTTCTTGCCCGAGTTTGTCAGGGTTGATACTCCTCACCTAAATTAAATGGTTGATCCACTAGCCAGGATCTCTTGGTAGACTTAGCCTTGCCATTCCTCTATATTGCTCGTTTCGGTGCCATTTCCTACAAATAGTCATCAAACACGAGGGGCATTGGTGATAGATAAGATGAGACGAAATCACTACTAAACAGTAAACAAGGTGCACTAGATGGCCAGTTATGGACCGATTTTGGAAGATACAGTCCGTAGTTTCATTTATAGAGAACTGCTCTCTAGTTACGGTGGGAAAAAAGGACAACTATGGTTCACAGATGTAATCTATGAACCGCAAAATGCATCGTATATTAAACATCAGAGAACCAACAATTCTGAGTTCAATTTATCGACTAACATATGGTTCATAGATTGTATCTATGGGTCGTATATTTGGCTGAAAGTTTGAAGTTCAGAGAGTCAGTACCCTCAGGACCAATATATGAAATTCTTTATGATTCATATATTCACAATTGTACTCATACATTTAAATTACGAGGTTCATTATACTTAGCAAAACTTCAACCAATTTTAGTTCATTAGCATGGTTTGCAGGGTCATTTACGATCATACATCGTAATCATAGATCATGATCTCAAGAATGTAACAATTCAATATCAAACCAACAACAAAATCACAAAGGATCCCCCATTTCTCCTTCTCTAATTCACCCTAGGAATCAAGCACCCAATATAATTAAGAACAGATGGAATCATTTAGAGGAGTATAATAACTAGAGTTAGTCAATTAGAAATGCAAAGTGTTGATGAAGTTGAGAAGCTAGACTCGCAAAAACCATAGGCGTGCAAGATGCCAAGCTTTATGTATGATGAAGTATAAGTGTGTGCGTGTAGACTTATGGTGTATGAGTATAAGTTTGAAATATTAAGATTTCAATACTGGACATTTCAAAATAAAAAGAAGAAGAATGAATAAACGACAACAAGCTACCTTTTATTTGAAAAGTTACATTGGGTCAGGCAGGTCGAGTCAAGTATGCCCCATCAGTGGCTATAAATTGAATATACTAGCAGCACATAGGGAGTAAGTGGCCCCAAATACAAGATTGACCTAACTAATTTATAGCCAATTCACAGTCCAATCTACAGACTATAAAATCAACATATGAACTATATGATGGGACATATGTCAACTTCAGAGAGAATACAACACAATTTTCATCCATGATAGAACTTACGATTTATAAATTAGATTTGTGAACCATATTTTTCTTCATAAATGAAACTTTAAAGAGTTTAATACATGGTCTGCAACCTGTGATACCATTCACAGACCGTACATGCAATTCATGGTCTGTGATTGGGCTTTCAAGTTGAAAGCTCATGCTCTTTTCTTTTCCTTTGTCATTTCTTCCCACATCTCCCAAGTGTTAAAACTGCACTCACAAACATCTATTTGAATAAAACACTTGTTTTTCTCCCAATAAATTCTTGAGTTAACATCACGACATAATGCAAATACTACAAAATGTGTTGCATTCCTTGGGTTGCTTATCATGAAGCGACTGATTTAACAGCAACAAAAAAATACCTAGATCAGCCATTGGATGAGTCATCCCTAGGATGGGATTTTTAACCCACTTCCTTCCTTTTAAGCCATATAGGTAGTGCTTCACCCATTGACTTTTTGCATTTTTCTTCATGGATGCAACCTTCCTTCAAAGTTTGGTAGGATAATCCTCACCTTTAGCATCCTCAATAATAGTTATTCTTTCAAAAACCTTGGGCCACAAATGCCCCTTTCCCACCTTGAATGTTATTTTAAAACCCCGTATAGATTAAGTAATAAATTTGTACTTTGAGATAGAATTAAGAGTAGTTAATAGTCTATGAAGAATGTTTTATAAGGTATTTGAGTCACTCTATGATATTAATTAATATTGGATGTCGATCAAGTTGTAAAACGAAATTCAGCAAAAGTTATCACGTAATTTCATTCCTGAGATTTCTTGAAATTCAGGTCAAATGTCTAGACTCTTTTCTCCCAATCTATAAGGAGTTATGGGGTTTACGACCTATAAAATTAAAGGTATATGAGTCTAGTTTTCAACATATTAAACCATTCATCTATCCGACATTGTAATAGAGAGATATTCGCGTTTTAGTGAGATTGCACAAGCAGACACGTCAAAAATAACCAACGCGGTGGAGGATTATTTAATCCCCATTGGTCAGTTGTTGGTCATCAAAATTCATTTTAAAGCAACATATTTCGTTTGAAACCTCTCTCAAGTCCTCTCCATGGTTTTCGTTGGGTTTCGGTGCTAGAACTCATAAGTCCAAGTGATTTTGGTGTCGGGGGGTTGGATTCTTCGAGTAGATCGCGTTGTTGAATTGTGTTTCCGGAAGTTTGGTGTATGCATCGTGTTTTTGGTTGGAAAGTTCTTGTTCTTTGTTGATTATTAGTATTCTTATGATGCTTAAGGAGTTGTTGATCTTTGTAGAGTGTTATCTTAGATTTCCTACCCTTGAATTCATGAAGAACTAGCCGGTAAACTTTCTTTTAGGTTGTTTCTCTTGTTGGATCTTCTAGCAGTGTGTTGGTGGTTTGTTTGCTACTTTTAGGAAGTATGTTGGTGTACTTGGGGAGTGGGGGTTCGTCTATCTTTGGTTCATCGACGTCCAAGGTATGTGTAGGCCGTTTGTTCCCTTTTTCGGCATAATTTCCGCAGAGTTGTGTTGGTGTTATTATCGTGCATGTGAGCTGTCTCATGAAGCCTTGAATTCGTGATAGGTGTACCCTTGGTTGATCTACTGGTTGTGTGGTGTTTTGGGTTAATTTTGTCACAAGGTTGGGTTACAATCGTGTGCAGAGGGGCACGTTGTCGAGTCGAGCAACCCTTAGAATTAGTTTGTGTCGCTTCATGCAATCGTGAGTTGATTAGGGGCTGTTTAGGGTCCTTACATGTGAAAATGTATTGTGAATTTTTGTGATTATGGTTGTATGTTCTAATTGATGCCTTGGGGCTTGTGGATACCCAACACACGAGAGTGTTTCTAGCTGAGGGGTTGAGCCCAAGGGTTGATCGACCTACAGGGTTGAGGATGATGTCCTCCATAGTGTCAAATCAAGAAATGATTCAAGAGTGGTTCAAAATGTCTAAGCCTTCATGAGATTGCATTGGTTCTCCCGGATGGATTGATCTTGCTAACTACACACTCGAGTGATGGTCTGCCAGTGCTAGATTGATGATATATTTCACTTGTGTTATCTTTGTATTGATTTGTGGTGTTATATTGTTTTTTGGAGCTTCCTATATGTCCCAGGTATGTGGATCTCTAGGTTATATTTATTTGAGGTTGTCGCTCTATGTTCTATCAGTTTTCTATTATCTCTAAACTCTTCTCTTATAGTCGCCTCTCATATTCGGTACATTGTGTACTGACGCCCTAGTCGGGCACTTCATTCATGCCTGCAGGTCCTAACCGTCAGGTTGATCGAGGTTCCTGAGGTTGAGTTGAGTTCCAGATAGGTGTGGTAAGCTCCATCTTGTTCGGAGATACCTTTTTGTTATTTTGTGTACATATTTAAGTAGGTTGGGGGCCTGTCCCGATTAGCATAAACTTATTAAACTCTTTAGAGGCTCATAGACCGTACCTGTTGGGTTGTAAATGTTGTAGTAGGTCATGTGAGTCCTTGTGTATGCCTTTTGGTTGTATCTGGTCTTGACGACCCTAGTAGCATAATACCTACTTGCCACATTTTCTTGTACTACTGTCAGTATGTTATTTTATGCTAAACCTCATCATTTCTGGCCTTTGTTTTATATTTGGGCATTATGTACGCTCCTATCAGGGGTGGCACCAGGTTCCAGTCACGCTTCCTCGAGTTAGGGTGTGAAAGACTTGGTATCGGAGCAGTTCATGTCCTAGGGAGTCTATGAGTTGTATCTAGTAGAGTCTTGTTTATGTGTCTGTTGCACAACATACTTATAGACAAGAGGCTACAGGGAATTTAGGATGGTTACTCTTCTTTCTTAATCAAATCGTGCGCTAAGTCTGTAGTTATAGGAGTCAGGTCTAGTCTTAAGTTTGTTAAATTGTGCAGGGATGCCTGTAACTCGGAGAACAGCGGCTAGATATTGCAGCAGGTGAGGGTACTAGCAGGGTACACCCTATAGAGACGGACCCATCTGAGGCCCAAGATGAGGCCGTCACTCCACCACCAGAACTAGTATCCCAACAAGAGATGTTCTGAGGGCTGAGCAGGTCCCGAGAGCTGCAGCACCTCTCCCAATTGCGATAGATCAGGAGTTGAGGGCTGCAGTACAGTTGCTGGCCAGAGTAGTAGCAGGACAGCTAGAGCTTGGGGAACAACCAGGTGCAGGGTTTGGAGAACGTGCTGGGAGTTCCAAGACTCGAGAGTTCACAACTTTGAATCCCCCAGAGTTCTCGGGGACACAGGAAAATGAGGACCTACATGACTTCGTGGATCAGTTATATCGCATCTTCCAAGTTATTCATGCCCCTCCTATTAAGGCTGCAGAGTTGGCGGCGTTTAGATTGCGCGAGGTAGTGGTGTTGTGGTATAAAGGTTGGGAGCGCTCAAGGGGTCGAGATGCACCTCTGGTCATGTGGACTTATTTTGTTGATGCATTTCTAGACTAGTATCTAACTTTAGAGGTTCGGGATGATAGGGCGGATCAGTTTTTATGTTGGAGCAGGGAAATACAAGCGTGAGGAAGTATGGAATTCAGTTTGATTTGTTGGCTCGATATGCTCCTTCTTTTCTTAGCACCATGCGTGCCAAGATACATCGGTATGTAAATGGGTTGCTTCCAGAGTATGTGCAGTATTGTAGGTTCATGCAATGCAGGTGGGTGCAAGCATAGCTCGTATACAGGCGTTGGCACAGAGCTTGGAGGATGACAATTTAAAGCGGCTAGAACGAGAGCGAGCTGAGAGGGAGCAACTAAAGAGAATGAGGCCTGCAGACTACCAGAGTGGATCATAGGGTGGATCTAAGCCATGATATAAGGGGGAGCCATCTGGATATTCGACACTAGTAGTTTCAGGTACAGAACCTAGTCATGGTACCCCAGTGGAGGTAGGACAGTGACAGTCTAGAGGGTCAACAATATCATTTTGCAGAGTATGGCGTAGGAGGCACCCGGGTAGGTGTAGAAGGGAGCCGATTATATGTTTTACTTATGGTGGTGAGGGTCATAAGTTCATATATTTTCCTGTTCAACAACAGAGTGGCACAACACGACCGACTAGGTCTGTTGTAGGGTCGTCTACACCAGCAGGGCCAAGTGGACTAGGGGCACAAATGGGCCGAGGTCAAGGTAGAGGTGAAGTTGCCACGCTAGATTATGCTTATCCTCATCCACATATCTTCGCATTGGATATACAGTAAGTAACAGAGCCTCCAACAGGCATCACGTCAGGTATATTGGTATTATTGGTATTGGTTGTGTCAGGCCCTTTATTCTATATGTTCGTAGGTTAGTTGTGATGTATCAAATTCCCAGGCATGAGTTGTGTGTGTTATCCAACATTTGAGGCCGAATGTTTCTACGGGGGGAAGGATGTAACACTTCGTATAGATTAAGCAATAAATTTATACTTTTAGATAGGATTAAGAGTACTTAATAGGCTATAAAGAAAGTTCTATGAGGTATTTGAGTCACTCTATTATCGTATTTAATATTGGACGTCGATCAAGTTGTAAAACAAAATTCGGTAAAAGTTATCGCAAAATTTCCTTATTGAGATTTCTTGAAATTTAGGTCAAATTTCTAGAGTATTTTCTGGAATATATAAGGATTTAGGGGGTGTACGACCTATCAAATTAAAGGTCTATGAGTCTAGTTTCTGGCACATTAAACCATTTATTAATCCAACTTCGGAGTAGAGAGATATTCGCGTTTTAGTGAGACTGCACAAGCAGACATGTAAAAAATAACTAAGGTGGTGGAGGATTATTTAATCCCCTTTGGTTGGTTGTTGGTCATAAAAATTTATTTTCAGCAACATACTTCGTATGAAACCTCTCTCAAGTCCTCTCCATGTTTTTCTTTGGGTTTTGGAGCTACACGTCATAAGTCCAAGTGATTTTGGTGTCGAGGGGTTGGATTATTCGAGTATATCGCATCGTTGAATTGTGTTTTCGGCAGTTTGGTGGCTTCTTCGTGTTTTTGGTTGGTAAGTTCTTGTTATTTGTTGGTTCTTAGTATTCCTAGGATGCTTAAGGAGTTGTAGATCTTGTTAGAATGTTATCTTAGATTTCCTACCGCCGAATTCATGAAGAACTAGTCGGTAAACTTTCTTTTATGTTGTTTCTCTTGTTGGATCTTCTAGCAGTGTGTTGGTGGTTTATTTTCTGCTTTTAGGCAGTATCTTGGTGTACTTGGAGGTTCCTCTATCTTGGGTTCATCGATGTCCAAGGTATGTGTAGGCCGTTTGTTCCCTTTTTCGGCATGATTTTAGTAGACTTTTGTTACTGTTATTGTCGTGCGTGTGGGCTATCTCATGAAGCCTTGAATTCGTGATAGGTGTACCCTTGTTTGAGCTACTAGTTGTTTGGTGTTGTGGGGTAATTTTATCAAAAGGTTGGGTTAGACTTGTGTGCCAGTGGCCACGTCGTAGAGTAGAGCAACCCTTAGGATTAGTTTGTGTCGCTTGACGCCATCGTGAGTCAATTAGGGGCTATTTAGGGTCCTTACTTGTGAAAATTGATTGTGAATGTTTGTTATTATGTTCATATGTTCTAATTGAGGCCTTGGTGCTTGTGGATACCCAACGCACGAGAGTTTTTCTGGCTGAGGGGTTGAGCCTAAGGGTTGATCGACCTACAGGGTTGAGGATGATGTCCTCCGTAGTGTCAAATCAATACATGATTTGAGAGTGGTCCGACATGTCTGAGCCTTTCAGGGATTGCGTTGGTTCTCCTAGATGAATTGATCTTGCTAACTACACAACCAAGAGATGGTCTGACAGTGCCTAATTGATGAGATATTTCACTTGTGTAATCTTTGTATTGATTGGTGATGTTATATTGTTGTTTGGTGCTTCCTATATGTCCCAGGTATGTGGATTGCTAGGTTATATGTTTTTGAGGTTTTTGCTCTATGTTCTGTCAGTTGTCTATTATCTCTAAACTCTTGTCTTAAAGTTGCCTCTCATTTCGGTACATTGTGTACTGACGACCTAGTTAGGCGCTGCATTCATGCCTGCAGGTCCTAACCATCAGGTTGATTGAGGTTCCCGAGATTGAGTTGAGTTCCAGACAGGTGTGGTAAGCTGCAGCGTATTTGGAGATACCTTTTTGTGATTTTGTGTAAATATTGGGTAGGTCGGGGCCCTGTCCCGAACAATATAAACTTGTTAAACTCCTTAGAGGCTCAAAGACGGTACCTGTTGGGTTGTAAATGTTGTAGTAGGTCATGTGAGTCCTTGTGTATGCCTTTTGGTTATATGTGGTCTTGACGACCCTAGTAGCATAATACCTACTTGCCATATTTTCTTGATTACTACTGTCAGTATGTTATTTTATGCTAATCCTCATCAGTTCTGGCCTTTGTCTTACATTTGGGGTCATGTATGCTCCTATCAAGGGTGGCACCAGGTGCCAGTCACGCTTCCTCGGGTCGGGGTGTGACAATTATTTCCTCTTCATTGACTCAGAATTTGATCTCTTGTTTCTCTGAATCCATCAAATCTATTCCCATTGAAAAAAGGTGGATGTGCAAGCATTCTTGGTATGTCAATGTCAACGGCACTATCAAGGAAAACAAAGTTAGCCAAAAGTGGAAACTTCCCAACTTTGACAAGCACATCTTCTACATCACCCACCGACTTCTTTATGGATTTATCCGTCATTTTTACCCCAATGGTTGTGGGTTTGAGCATGGTCAGACCAGATCTCTTATAAATGGAAAGAGGAATCAAATTGATGCTTTCCTCATTGTCACACAATGCTCTCATGCAATCATAGTGACCAATAGTGCATGGTATGGTAAAGTCAACTAGATCACCTTTCTTTTCCACATTGGTGCCTGCGATGATAACACTAACTTGATGAGTGATAGAAACCACCTCCTCTTTAATATGTCTCATTTTAGTAAGAAACTCTTTAAGATACTTCGAAAATTGGGTATTTATTTGATATCATCAATGAATGGTACCCTCAAGGTTGCCTCCTTCAACTGCTTAATATGCCTATCAATCTTGGCATCAGGAGTTTGCTTCATCAATCTTTGTGGAAATGAAAGAATAGGTTTTGGAATTGGTGGTAAGGATTTAGCAATGTATACCACTTTTTTATTAACCTTCTCCTTGTCTTTCAATCCCACCACAGCTTCTTCACTTGTAATATAAACATGAGGCTTCACCATAACATCATCGTGAACCCTACACTTCTCCGATATCGAAATGCTTATCAATACCCGACTTCAACATCTTTTCACTATGATTCACAATGCCCATACAATAAGAATTGAGGCCTCCATTTCCTTTGGGATTCACAATTGTATCTCTAGGAAGTTTCTCCTTTGCCTATATGTTATGCTCTCTAGAAAGGTTTCTCATTTGTTTGCTCCAACTTTTGGATGAAATCCTTGTGGGAGCTAATAACTTCAGTTAAGCTTCTCAAGCATGCATTTGACCTCTCTTGATTTTGAAGCACTTTCTCTAACATGCCTTCAATCTTTGAGCCTCCATAGTCTTTATATGACCCTTTCTTCTAATTTTGAGGACGAAAGGATGGCTCCTTTGGTGGAACATAGGGGTTTCTTCTATCCCGAAGTTTCCATTTTGCAAACCTTGACATGGACCTCCATAGTCATTTCTACCATAATAATGAGCTTGACCATGTGGTTGAGGTCTCCATTGACTTTGGTAGTTTGAAGGCGGATGGATTTGATTTGATTTTTGAAGTTTTCCCTTGAATAACCTCCCAATGCATTGCTAATGTAGTTTGCATCCTCAAATTGCACTATACATTAGTCTTGAAACTGTTAACTTTGGTATGGTAGGTGGGCATCCATGCACATAAGCAGGAGGGAAACTTTGGACATCATTAATCAGATTTAGTTTCTTAAGCTAATTTTTGGTCACCTTCTTTATAAGCAATACAATATCGGTGGCCATGGCGGCCATCATTTAATCGCGTTCTCGTTCTTGGTCCTCCTTAATCAAATGGGTCACAGATTGGGCACCAACATGTATACCTCCACTTGGATCACCGGTATAACACACTTGATTGTGCTCATAATCCTATCAAGGATGGTGATCTATAAAGCATCCTACGGCCACATCTTTTTTCATAGACTGAGTGAGTGGATCCAATCCAGTGTAGAAATTCTCAAGATGTATGTTCTCGGAGAACCCATGGGTGGGAGCCCTAAGAATAAATTGCTTAAAACATTCCCAGGCTTTAAATAGTTATTCCCCCAGTAGTTGTTGAAAGTGAAAAGTCTTGTCATGTTGTCCCGCATTTTACTCGGGAGAAAACCACTTTTTAAGGAACATATTGACTAGCTCTATCCAAGTGTGGATGTAATTGGGGGCAGGTAGTGTAGCCAATCACTAGCCTTCCATGCTATTGAATACTTGAACACTCTCAACCGACTGGTATAATCAGACACATTACTCTGCTTGTGCATATTGCACACCTCGAAAAAAGTTTTAGATGTTAGTGCAGGTCTTGCTTAGATAAATTATTGAATTGACCCTCTGCCTTGGGCATGGTGTAAATGCTCTTATCTATTTTGAATGTGGGTGCATTCACCCTTTGAAACACTATTGGACTTGTGTAGTCAGAGTCATCGTTGACCTCCGCAAAGATGTTTTTTGCTTCACTCCGTGAAAGAGCTGCCATTTGACACTTGTTTCACTAATAAAAAAAATAGAGTGTGATAGAGTAGATCAAAGCACACAAATCAAAGTATTTTTCACTTAGTAACCAATTGCCTATGTCCCCAGCAACAATGACAAAATTGATATAATCTAAATCTACCCCTCTTTGAGAGAGTGTACATAGTTGATTGTAATATAATTAACCTAACTAAAATTCGGTACTGAATCCACAAGGACTTAGTATTGATTAAACTACTAAGTTGAACAAATATGTGATTTGGTGCTTTAAGATTCTACTCAAGTTAATTGATAAAGAGATAAGCCTACTAAAATCTAGTTCTAACTGCAAAAAGGGTGAATCAATGAGAGATAAACCTAAAGATATGTCCATTCTTAGGATTGATGCACCTAGATCACTCATTTAGATTCATCGAGAATGAGATTGTTATAATATGCAAACAATCATAAGCAATCACTCAATGTCTTTCAACAATCAAGTGATGTCTATCTCAATCAAGTTTTTCAAATTGAAAAGAATTGCAATATAAACCGATTGTAAATTGTCAATTAGATTCAACATATTTATAAGAGAATCTATTAAATAACCATTATGCCTTGAGCTATTATTGATTGATGCTACCCAAATCCTATGTCACCCCCCACCTTGGGAGGTGTGACTGGCACCTAGTGCCACACTGGATCTGAGTGACTTGGTTAGGCTTATGCACATATGGTGCAAGCCTGCAACTTCACTCAAGAAAAAACTGGGCTATATCTCGGGTGTAAACACTGCCTCCAGCCGACAAGACCTTGTAGCCGCTTGTAAAAGAAAATAGCTAACCAGCAACAAGCAACCAAAAAGGATCCTATGCGGGCCAATAGGGCCACCATGCTGTCTAGTTATAACAGAAATGAAGACGAGCTACCATACTAGGCCCCACACTGCCTACACACGAAGCATAACTGATTAAGGCCTCACACGGCCAGCATATAACTAACAGAATGACGACTGTAGTCTGAAAGCCTCTAAGAGTACAAATAGTGGTCGGGATAGGACCCCAACCTACCTAAAATGCTATATAACTGAAATACAAAAATCTCTACAACCTGGAAACTCTGAATGAAAGGAGCTGACCCAACTGCGGACTCTGAACAACTGCTATTGGAGATCCTAAACCCTGTCTATCTAAACTTGCAGGCAGGTAATGCAGCACCCCATATTTTGGCGTTAGTACAACATGTACCGAATATGTAAGGCAGTAAACAGGCTGAATGAAAGTTATGAAATACTAAAAGTGAGTAGAAAGGAGAGGCATAGAGATTAACCTGTAAGCTGGCTTATTCGCGATCTGCATCTAGAAAACACTACACATACATGAGCTATGACCATATAATCCAATATTCATAAGCTAAAACTTGATGCAAACAAGAACCTAACCTGGCACCCATAAGCCTGGAAGGTACAACCAGCACAGAATAACCCACCCGGGGCCCACATTAGCCCTGGTGAATGCACTTTAATCTATATACCCCTAACCAGGTTTCTATGACTGTACTGGTGCTATAGCCAACCTACCAGTCCCCTGGGTAGTGGAAAGGAAGAGGTGAGGGTACTTGGCCATCATATCTACTTCAGCTTCCCAAGTATCTCTCTCTACAAGCTGATTCCTCCAAAGGACTTTCACTTAAGTGACCTCTTTGTTCCTCAACTTCCAAACCTGATGGTCACGAATCTCAATTGGAACCTCCTCATAAGTGAGGTTCTCCTTCAAACCAATACTCTCTATAGGCATAACTAGAGCTAGATCATCAATGCACTTCTTGAAAAATGACACATGGAAAACTGGATGCATTGATTCCAACTCTGAGGGCAACTCCAACTCATAAGCCACAATGCCAACATGCCTTAGAATCTTGTAAGGACTAACATATCAGGACTGAGCTTTCCTTTCTTTCCAAATATCATTACCCCCTTCATGGGAGATATCTTCAGAAATACCCAGTCTTCGACACATAAACTCAAGCTCTCTCCTTCTCACATCCGCATAGGATTTCTAATGACTCTGAATTGTCTTCAACCTATCTCTAATTAGTTGATCTTTCTCCATAGCCTCATGAACTGAATCTGGCCCCTATCAACATAGCCTCGCCCACCTCAAACTATCTAATAGGTGATCTACATCTCCGCCAATAAAGAGCCTCAAACAGATCCATCTGAATATTCGAATGGTAACTATTATTGTAGGCAAACTCAATGAGAGGCAAGTGATCATCCCAACTACCCTTGAAATCAATCACCAAGCTCTCAACATGTCCTCGAAAATCTGAATAGTCTGCTCAGCCTGACCATCTGTCTATGGGTGAAAACTTGTGCTAAGCTTCACTTGAGTATCAAGTCCCTTCTAAAATGATCTACAAACTAAAAGGTGAACTGAGTACCCCAATTAGAAATGATAGAAAAAGAAACTCTATACAACCTAACCAACTCCCAAATGTAAAGTCTAGCATAGTCCTTGGCTGAATCCATAGTCTTAACTAGTAGGAAATGTGTTGACTTAGTCATCCGGTCTATCATCACCCATATAGAATCATGTTGTCGGTGTGTACAAGGAAAACCTATAATGAAGTCCATGTTTACCTCTTCCCACTTCCTAGTAGGAATACTAATATCCTATAGCATACCTCCAAGTCTCTGATGCTCAACCTTTACCTATTGGCAATTGGATGCTTAGCCACAAATGCTGTAATATCCTTCTTCACACCATTCCACTATTAGACTTTCCATAGATCATGGTACATCTTGGTGGTACCTAGATGGATAGAATACCAAGAGTTGTGAGCCTCTCTCAACATTTGCTCTCTCAAGTCATCCACATCCAGAACACATCATCGATCCTGACATTAGAGTATATCATCTCCCCCTTGGGATTAGACCTCCACTTTTTAGTTCTAGACAGTTTCCTTCAACTTCACTAAGATAGGATCCTCATCTTGCCTTGCCTTATCTTTCTTCACCATTGAAGATCTCGACCCATTTTGAACAATGACACGATCATCTACTAAATTGTAAGGTGAACCCCCAAGTGAGCAAGCCTATGGACAACTGTAGCCAAATCCTTCTTTCCAAATTCCGTATGGGCTACACTCCCCATCGACAACATGTTAAGAGCATCAGCTACTACACTTGCCTTCCTTGGATGATAAAGGAAACTCATGTCATAATCTTTTAGAAGCTCAATCCATTTCCTTTTTCGCAAATTCAGATCTTTATGACTAAACATATACTAAAGGCTCTTATTGTCCGTGAACACATCAACATATACCCCCATACTAATAGTGCCTCCAAATCTTTAAGGCAAACACCACCGATGCTAACTCAAGATCGTGTGTCGGGTAATTTTTCTCATGAGTCTTAAGCTGTCTTGAGGCATAAGCAATGAACTTCCCATGCTTCATCAACACGTACCCTAGGCCTACTCTAGAATTATCACAATACACTACAAAGCCATCCACACCCCCTGTTTGATGTAAGTTGAGTCTTCAACACTTGGAAACTCTTCTTTCACTCATTAGACCACTGAAACATGACCTTATTTTGAGTCATCTATGTCAAAGGTGAATCAATGGATGAAAATTCCTCTATGAACCTCCTGTAGTAACCAACTAAAGCCAAAAAGCTCCTAATGTCTGTAGAATTGATAGGTCTAGGAAAATTTTCACTGCCTTTATCTTCTGAGAGTCTACATGCACACCTTCCTAGAGATCACATGCCTATGGAAAGCAATTGACTTCAGCCAAAAGTCACACTTGCTTAATTTTGCAAATAGCTGATGAGAGTTTGCAACACAATCCTTAAATGGCAGCATGCTCCACCTTACTCAAAGAATTTATGAGGATATCATGTATGAAGACAATGACAAACATATATAAGTACTTCAGAAACACCTTTTCAATCAAATCCATGAAATCTACAGGAGCATTCGTTAGTCTAAAATACATAAGCACAAATCATAGTGACAATACCGAGTCCAAAAGGCTATTTTGTAAGTGTCACACTCTCTAACTCTAAGTTGATGATAGCCGGATCTAAGGTCTATCTTTGAAAAGAAACTAACACTTTAAAGTTGATCAAATCAGTCATCAATCCTAGGAATGGGATACTTATTCTTGATTGTGACTTTGTTCAGCTAATGATAGTCGATGCACATACTGAGGGAACCATCTTTCTTCCGCATGAACAGGACCGGACCACCCCATGGGATTTAATAGGCCTAATGAAACCCTTGTATAAAAGATCCTTCAAGTATTATTTCAACTCCTTAAGCTCAACTGGATTATTTTGTAAGGAGGAATGGATATAGGCAGCATATTAGGGAGAAGGTCGACCCCAAAGTCAATCTCTTGCTTGGGAGTGACTCATGGTAAATAATTTGATAACACCTCCAGTTACTCACACACAACAGGAACTGACTAAACGGTCAGGGATTTATACTTAGAATCCTTAACCCGGACTAGATGGTATAGACAACTCTTGGAGATCATCTTTCTAGACTTAAGGTAGGAGACAAAGCAGCCTACAAGAACTGTTGTACAACTCTTCCACTCTAGGACTAGCTCCCCCAGAAATTGAAAATCTACTATTCAGGTTTTATAATTAACTAAGGCCTAGCAATTGTACAACCAATCTATGCCAAAGATAACATCGAAGTCGGCCATTTCTAACTCTACTAAGTTGGCTAAGGTGAATTTTTGAAGAACTGTGATAGGGAAATTTCCGTATACCCTCGTGCTAAAACTGACTCATCAATAGGAGTAGATATTGAGAAGGGTTTTGAGAGGATTTATAGATTGACATCGGAACTTATAGCAATGTAATGAGTCAAGAAGGATAGTGTGGCCCCTAGATATAAAAATGCATAAACATCAAGATGAAAAACTCGTAACATACCCGTGACAACATTTGGTAAGCTCTCTTTCTCCTGGTATGAAGATAGTGCATAGTAATGATTCTAATGTTGTCTGCCACCTACACTAGATGATGCCACCTGCTGGGATGGGCGAGATGTTGGAGCTGCTAAAGAAGTAGCTAGGGCACGACCTCTAGAATCACCCTGTGTAGTTTAAGGACAATCACTGAGTCTGTGTCCGAGCTTCCTACACCTGAAGCAAGTATTCGTACTAACTAAACACTCTCCAAGGTGGTTCCTACCACACTTCTTGCAAGTTGGGATGTACGTCCTCCTAACATGCTCCCCTGAGTCTTTGAGCCTACTACCCTAACTCTCTGATCACCTCTAGTCCTGAATGGGACATTAGCTGATGATGGAGATGGGACTGATGACCTCTGAAAGGACTGTGACGGTGTCCACCATCGAACATCTATGGGGAATACTCAAAGTTCCTTGTCCTATCCCTCTTGGTCTCCCTCTCTTTCTCCTTTAACTTTTCCTCCTCTATTTGCTAAGCATAGGTCATAAGTCGAGAGATATCCATGTCGCTGATAGGCACATCGGTCCTGTACTCCTTCATCAGTGAATTTGAAACCCCTAACACAAACTTGCTCATGTGAGCCCTCGGCTCGACAACCATCTCCGGAGCATACTTGGACAACTGGGTGAACATCAAGGCATACTCCTAAACCACCGTGTTATTCTACTTTAGGTTGATGAACTCTGCTTCCCTTGCTTCCATCAACTCCCGAGGAAAGAACCTATCTAAGAAATTTGTCATGAACTCCTCCCAGTCTATAGGAATTGCTCCTACCCTATGGCCTTCCTTCCACTACTTGAACCATATGTAAGCTACCCCCTTTAGCTGATAGGAGGCCAAATCTGCACTCTCCTCTCTTGAAACCCCCATAATTTGGGTAATCTTCTAGATCTCATCAATGAACTAATGTGGATCCTCATCCAGCTTAGAACCATGAAACTCTGGCGGGTTCATCGTGGTAAAGTCTCGTGATCTTAGGCATATTTACATGCCCAAGTGCTATTTTATATCTTAGTTTTAGTCGTGTTTGTCGATTTATTTAAGTATAATCTCATGTAATCTTTATTATATGTATTCATGAACTAACATATACAATTAGCCCGTATTTGTAGGTACAATGTGCTAAGGATGGGGAAAGGAATGGAAATGTATGATCAAGGAAGCAATAATGATAGATTACCTAAGTAAGTCATTAAAATGCATGAAATGAGGGCTGCCAAGTCAAGGCAACATGCCATGCCAAGGATCCCTCGCGCCTAGCTCTATACTACACTAAGCTACATTCAGTGCTGTGTCACACAGGCAGGTGCAATGCCATGCGATGCGAACTCTGCGTGAGAAGGTTTCCCAGCAGTACACTTGCACGTTAAGGCCGTGCAGCGCCTGGCACTACTGCGGCGACAAGGCCATGCCACGCCCGATGGCCTATACATAGTGCTTAAATTTCCAGTGAGAGTCCGCATTTGGGCTGTGTCATGGAGGCCAATTGGGGTGTCCATGTCTTTGAAACGAAGGTGGTCTACCATGGGTAAATTTTCACAGATTATAAATATAGCACTTAGAAATTATTTGGGGATATCACGTATGATTTTAGAAACACGGAGAGGAGCCAAGGGAGAATGAAGGAAACTCTACATAGGGTTTGTTTTCTTTTAATTCTTCACTCTTATTTTTCATGAATTCAACCATTGTGATGAGTTCTTGTACTAGCATGAGTGGCTAAGACCCTTTTTCTAGGGTTGAGGCCACATGACATGATTGTATTTGCTTAAATTCTTAATTGGTTCAAGTTCTCATTATTGTTTATCTTGCATTCTTGCTTTTTATCATTTTGATGTTTGATTTCCATTAAAATGCATTTGTTAAGCTTAGGAAAAACTTGAAATTGATAAACCTAGGTTAGAACTAGGAATGCAAGAAGTAAGTTCAAGTCTTCCAGACTTGATTCGCGGTTAAGATTGATTTATACCTAATTTGCCTTGCTTGGTTACTAAACGGGAAGAAAGCGAGACACTTAGGATTAAATTGTCACATCATCACTCATAGACATAGTTGTGAAGTTATTTTTAGGTTAAATGGTTAGAGATTTCAAAGTCCATAACCAAGGGCATTAACCCCATAAACCACTCCACGTAGATAATTGCTTATGAATTAGGTTGCCACATCTCCGCTCAATGATATAGTTCTGAGGCTAATTCATCTATGTTTAGAGGCTCGAATTCCATGAACATGAAATTTATCTATTGAGACAAAAAATAAAATCACATACTTGAACCAATGCAAATGTATCTTTACATGATTGTTAGGCCTTAACTCTAGATGCTTCTCATTATTGTTTTTCGAATTATTTTGTGATCACATTTAGAATTAGAAAAAAATCTCAAATCTTGAACTTTAACACTTTTGAATTTTGAAGTGATACTTGTATTTGTAATTCACTGAAGCTCCAATCCCTGTAGGTTCCACATCCGTGTCACAACCCGAATATAGCCGCAAATATAGACACAGAACATACAACCATAAATGGCTCCAAGTCGACTCATGGCGTGAACTTGAAAACCAAAGCTCAACATAAATAAAGTGGAAGACTAAATTATGAAATAGTGGAATTCGTAATGATAAAACATTTAAATGACTGAAATATCAAAACACAGAATTTGAAGCTAAATATACAAACTATGTCTGATAATCCTCTAACATACTGATGAGCTGATGGGACAACACCCCAACTAGCTCACTATAAATCTAAAATTGAAATAATGATAACTCAGCCCTCTAAAATTCCTCGAAGGAAGACGATTCACCAGCAAGTTGATTGGTGAAACTCTGAAAACTGGCTAGCAGTAAGACTGAATCTGAATGTCTGAGCCTATATAATGAAACAATACAGTATAGAGTATGTGGTCAGTACTTGGATTTACTAAAGATGCAAGGGACTCCACTTGTGGCAACACTATAACAGGTGCAATATATGTGGTGGCCAAGATGGCTATTTGGATGGCTGTCCGAATGCATACTCCCCTCCCCTAAGCCCCTACTATGATCCTTCTATTGATTTTGATGAATATAGGCATGATGAAAATGAGGACTTGGAATGCCAAGCTCGAATAGAAGACAGTCTAAAATAGGTCCTTGAGCAAACAGAAGCAATGTAGGAGGAGATGGAAGCATTGAGAATTCAGTAAGAGGAAAATGGAGAGGCCTTGGAAATGATAAGCAACAAGTTCATGGAGATGAGGGATAAAGATGAAGCTTGCTCTAAAGTGCAAGTGACAGTTTTATGCAATACTCAGGAGGGACTACAAGGAGAAGATGAGAGTGAGTTCTTGAAACAAGCTCAATTGTTCGAAGCTCCCAAGAGTCTCCATGATTGTCTCACACGTATAGCCGATCCATTCTTGAAAGAAGAGATAGAGTACCTACCATTTGACATTCATGAGGAGTTAGATGTTAATTTGGAGAAGGTATAACAAGTAAGAAAGTCGAGCAAAATGCAGTTTCAGAGTTGAGGTGTATTGTACCCCACTTGAATCATTTTTTGACATTGAGTTTTGTTGACAACCTATAACTAGAGTCTTCCAAACTTGTGGAGCAAGATATAGAGGAGGAACAAGCCCCATTTATTCTGAAATTTGCTGATTCTAAAAGAAAGAATGACTTCACTTACTTAAGGGCCAATAAATGCCAAAGGCGAAATCTACTTCTTGGTCCTTTCATTTTTTCACCATCACCCTGGGAGCATAACAGAAAATTAGAGAAGAAATTAGGGGTGAGATTCATATCCTCAAGGTGGAGGAAAAAGTGGTGAAACTTGATACGTTGTGCCGCGACGTAAAATTAGGCGCTTCTTTGGAGGAAACCCAAGGGTACCATGGATACCATTTTAATTTCTTGCATTTGTGTTGATTTTATTTGTTTTTCATCTTGTGTTGTTTTGGTGGAAAGTTAAGCACAGACAGAGGGGAAGTCTGAGTACCCTTGGAGGAGGAAGCTAAGAAGCATGGACGATAAAAAGTGCGGGGTAAAACACACACTTATGCAGATGTAAAAGATAAACATGTTGTTAGCTAGGCCTAAAGGCCTCAGGGAGTATTTCTTACCCTCTTTAAATGATAATTTGATGCTCTGAGGACATAGCATGATTCAAGTGTGAGGTGAGGGAAATTTCAAGGGAAATTTCAAATGTTTTGTGCTTAACGATTTTTGGTGAATGTAATGCTTGTGAGAAATATTTGAAAAATTTTTGTGAGTCAAGCATGACTTCATTACCCGTTGTTTTTTCTTTTCAGTTCTTTTCCGACGGGGGGTCTTTGAACCAAAGAATAAAAATTTTCTTTGTGTGTATATAATGTTTTTAGTCATAGATAGAGACTATTTCTGACGATCTTGAGGAAAATTAGTCAATAGGTTTTGGTTTTTGAACCCGTAGCTAATTGATGGCTTGATGATCTTGTTATGTGCTACACATGATTGTAAGATGCAAGTGTGGTTAGTGTTGAAGCATGTAATAAGTGTATAACTTTGTTTGAGACACTTAGGCTCTTGAATTTGACTCGATGTGATTGAAGCTTACTTTTGAATTCTTGTGATTAGCTGAGTAAGAGTATGCTGAATGTGTCGTAAATTGAGCATGTGTTGTGAGTGTAAGTTTTTTGATTATTCCGTGCTATTGTGGAGTG
This sequence comes from Datura wrightii, assembly GCA_035772735.1. Classification (NCBI taxonomy): domain Eukaryota; kingdom Viridiplantae; phylum Streptophyta; class Magnoliopsida; order Solanales; family Solanaceae; genus Datura; species Datura wrightii. The sequence goes on along the minus strand of JASDFA010000027.1, from coordinate 106,320,522 downwards.
TCTAGAACTTGCCTGGTGTGTATATAAAACGAAATGAAGGATGTGAATTATAGGAGATGATTTAGGCATTTCTTTGAATGAACCTAAATGTTATCCCTCACTTTACCTACCTTGAATATTTAATCCTAGTTAGCCCCATTGAGCCTTAAGCCTATTCTTTGATAGCTACAACATAAGCTTAATCCTTTTCTTTCATTAGCTTTGAATTTGATCCAAAACTCCGAAGCGCTTAAGTGAAAAATTCCAAAGAGTGAAGGAGTGTGAAGCGTGAAAAAGAAGGAAAAGTAGAAGTTGTGAAAGTTGAGAAAAGGACAAAGGTGCACTTGTGTGAAAATGGTTGATTATTAGTAGGGAGTAAGAAAATAAATGAATGAAAAAAATTGCTTAAGTACTCCTTACTAATAAGCTGAGTGTGCTCAAAGAAATGGGAACAAGACGAGAAAATTCAAGAATTAAAAGAATGAGGAGGAAGTAAGAAAAGAGATATCCTTAATGAAGGTTGAAGTTATTAAAAGCGCTTGAGGAAAATAGCCACTATTACTGGCCAGAATAGTACCTACCCGTCCCTTAGCTTACGTTACAACCCATTAAGTCCTACTTGATCTTACGTTCATGCATCCTTAAATTAGTGGAGTAAAACACTAAGGGCAAGCTTATGGGTCATTACATGATGCATGTGAATTCTTCGTGAGAGTGAGCGTAATTCTATTCATTTACCCATACATGTTGTGATTTAAAAATTTGCGTGTTAAAATGGGTAACTCTCTTATTGTGAGGGCACATGTTTAATGAAGGATATAATTCATGTTGGATTTCTTGATCAGTTGATTTGCATGAGTTTTCTAAGATTGAGAGTCAAGTCTTGAGGTTAGGAAGTCTTAACATAGTTAAAATTGATTATAATGGTTAAATCTTGCATGGTTTATTTTTAGCTTGCTATCTTAAACACTCATTGTAGTCGTAGCTTGAATTTTCTTGCTAAATTAGCTATGTGTGAGTCTTTATGTGCATGAGATGTAAAAGGTTTGTTTGAGGACAAAAAAGTCTTTAAGTGTGGGGTTGTGATCTTGGGCGTAATTGCATGCCCAAGTGCTACTTTATAACTCAATTTAGTCTTGTTTATCTACTTATTTATATACATTCTCATGTGATTTTATGTAAATGTGAATATATACAAACCAGCATGATTAGTCCTTATTTTTTAAAGTTAATAAAGCATTTGAGGAACTAATTCATGATTTTGTGAAGTGGAGGAATGGAATCAAGAGAAAAACGTGAAAGTCAACAAGAAAACATGCAATAACTGGCACCCTGCACGATAGGGGCCGTGGCACGCTGCCAACGCGGCAACACTTGGCCGAAAATTGCATTTTTTGGCACATTCCAGTGAGGGTACGCATTACCTCCGTGTCATGGAGGTCAATTAGGGCGTTCAGCTCCGTGACACGGAGCTGTTCCACCACAGGCCAAATTTTGCATTTTTCAGCATAGTATAAATTGAACCCTTAGCTTCTAAAATCATTAGACACGGGATTTTCCAGAAAACTGCGAACGAGGCGCGAAGGAGACTTGGAGAACTCCTCTTGGGTTCATATTTTCTTCATTTATTTTAATCTATACTTGTATATAAACTACTATAAACATGGTTTTGAGTATTTGTACAAACATGGGTGGCTAGAACCCTCCATCTAGGGTTGAGGCCATGGATATGATCGTATTTACTTAGATTGATTTTGGGTTGAGTTGTTAGTTGTTGTTTTGTCTTACAATCTTTATTATTGTTGTTTTTATGCTTGATCACCATGAAAACAAGTGGGTTAAGATTGGGTGGAAGCTTTGAAGAGCAAACCTAGGCAAGAACATAAGAATGTAGGAAGCAAGTTCTTGTCTTTTGATAAGATTTGTGGTTAGGATAGGAATATACCTAATTTACCTTGCTTGGTTGATAAAATGGGAAGATAGAATGACACCAACTTAGAATTGTACTCCAGAACTCGAAGGAGTAGTTGTGAAGCTAAGTTTGGTTAAATGGTTGGAGGTACGGAAGTCCCCAATTAAGGGCATAAACCCCATAAACCACATCCACATAGTGAATTGCCCACGAACTAGAAATGACATCCTCGCTCAATGATGTAGTAGTGAGGCTAGTTTGTCGTGTTTAGAGGTTCAGAACACCATGAACATGCAATTCCAATTATGTGAGACAACAATTGATAATTTCATACTTAAACCATTATGAATTGTAGCATTTCATGATTATCCGACCTTAACTCTAGTTTTATTTTGTATTGCTTCCAGATTATTTTGTGTCACCACTAAGATTTAATTATAATTTATCTAAAACTTCTAAAATCGACTTCTTAACTAACACTTGAACTTGATAATTCGCTGAATTTGTCCAGTCCCTGTGGGTTCAACATCCGGCTCTTAAAAAGGGCCACTATATTACTTGTATGACCCGTACACTTGCGGGCTCATCACTTGGTACGCCTCATACCTTGCTCTTATGACTCGTAACACCTTGTCATATCATGGGTCCTACCATGTCCATAAAATCACTGAAGCTTCCCATGACTCCTGGTATGGGTCATACAGAGATTCTTTGATTCGTAGGTTCCACCCGTATCAGGAGACTATAATTATGCAAATATATTTGAAATATTCCACAACTCCTAGTTATGGCTCGTGCCAGCTTGGTACAGCTCATACTGAGAGTCGTACTTTGCCTTTGCATTGTTCCAACCTTCTGAGCTTTTCCACAAGTCTCAGTACAAATCGTTCAATCTAGGTACGACTCGTACTGAGATTCATACTTTGCTTCTATTTTGAAACTTTTGCATATTTTTGCTCCAACACCTATTTTTCCTGAAAATAAAGTAAAAGCACCTCATATCCATATAAACATACCTAACTCTATGCTATTTTCCCAGTTTTTAGTATCAAATGTGTTGTAAACTCACAACACATCAACACCCGCAACTTAAAACTTTTGCATGTCCTTAGGCAAAGAAAAAACTAAAAACGATGCTTAACTAGGAAATAAACCTAGGATGCTACAACAAATACCAATCAAAATTTGCAGTATGAACACAAACAGCTTTTGACCATTCTCCAAGTGAGACAAATCAGCATATTCACATCAAGTGTGCATAAACCATGATAAACAGGGATCAAGATATGTCATCAAGTTATTAGTAGAGAATCTGGTCATTACCAATACTTTTCACATGGAAAACTAGCAGAATACAACACAAACCATGTAACTTCATAGAAAATGAAGTTCCCAACTCACAGATATATGAAAATATGAAATGTGGGACTGAACAAGTAAGATTCTCACTCTCACAAGAAACTTCCAAATACTACACATCGGATACCATAGGCTTGCCCTTATTTTTTCTACTTTGGCTCTTCGAATAGTTAGGCTAGGATCACTATATGACTTTAGTTGGCTTGAAATGTAGACTTTCAGGATGGGTATGGTAAATATAAAATTTTTAGTGACTAAATCCTCATTGGAACTGCATACATGTGGCTCCACTTTTCTCTTACTTCACCCTTTTTACTTTTTCAACTTTTTCCTCCCTTTTCTCCATTTTTATGCAATGTATGAGTGTGGTGTGCTTTCAACTTTTAATTCATATTTTTCTTTTGTATTTTCTTTTAAATTTTTCTTTTTCAGCGCTTTTTTTCTTTTGTTGTCACACCACACCTCATTTTTAACCGATTTTCCTTTAGTTTCCTTTTTATTCACCTCCCCATGATCTATGCAACCCTACTCTAGCCACCCTCAATTTAGGTATTTTGCCTGGGTTGAGGTTCATAATGTCCAAGGAGGGACCAGGGCCAAAACAGGTTCATTATGAAAAATTGGTAAAGTTAATAAGTTAATCAAAGAAAACTGGTTCATTTAATGCTCAAAATTGGGAAGAAGGGAATCATATCATTTTGATAGGGCAATTTAAGCTCAAATGGGCTACAAAAAAATGACCTATGATCCTTTCCTAACCACCTATCCTAAAACCTATATAAAGACCAACCGGGCAAGTTGTAGATCTTCTACTCAGTATTGAATTAGGTATATGGCCTCCCTCACTCATGGTACATGTTTTGCATTCATTCTACCTGTCTGGTACATACATGGCTAACAAGAGCTACTCATGCTAATATAATAAATGACACAAAAAGATCCACAGAAATCATGTTATGCAATCAACAAGTACACAACTAACCATCAAAATTTCTTAAATAGGGTCATTTATTCTTCAAAACATCAAAACTAGTGCATTTTATTGGCTGATTAATCCTAAGCTACTTTCTAATTAAACCAAAACATCCTAAAATGCCGGTTCTACTAGATAGCATGCCCGAGGAAACAAAAACACTACAAGAAAAACCCTCAGATGAATCCAAAAATCCCAAAAATAAACAAGTACACCCCCCTTTTGAAAAGCATGCTTCATCCTCGAAGCATAGAATGCAAAACAAAAGAAAGGGAACATACCTGTGGCTACTCAGACTTCACCATTCATGGGTGGAAATTGTCTCTCATGCCGCGCCTGATTTAACATCACAGTAGGATGTAACTTCCGTGATTCTTTAGGTGTCATCAAGGTACACTGCCTTAATACCTCTTATTTCTTTGGTGTCTCCCAAATGCAGCTTTATCCTTTGCCCATTCACCTTGAACCTCTTATCATCCTTATTTTCAAGCTCCATTGCACTATATGGGGACATATTCACCATATGATATGGTCCCATCCACTTAGATTTCAATTTTTCGGGATGCAAACGGACCCTTGAAATGAGCAATAAGACCAGATCACCAGCATTCAACTCCTTTTTTGCAATTTTTTGTCATGATAGATTTTCATTCTTTCTTTATGAATGGCTGCACTCTCATAAGCTCGAAGTTGGAATTTATCTAACTCATTGAGCTGGTCGAGTCTCAACTTATTTGTTTCATTCTAATTTAAGTTTAGATTTTTTAGAGCCCACAATACCTTATGCTCTAACTCTACCATAAAATGTCATGACTTTCATAGAACAACTAATATGGAGATGAGCCAATGGGAGTCTTAGAAGCTGTTCGATATGACCAGAACTCATCGTCGAGCTTCCTAGACCAATCTGTCCTATTGGTATTCACCATTTTTGCTAGAATGGTGTTTATCTCCCTGTTAGAAACTTCCACCATTCCACTTGATTGAGGATGGTAAGGTGTTTCCACCTTATGCTTCATGCTATACTTTTCCAGTAGAGTTCTAAAGAGGTGGTTAAAAAAATGTGATCCACCGTCACTGATGATTGCTCTAGGAGTACCAAACCTCGCAAATATGTGATTTCGCATGAATTCTGTGACAATTTTTCCTTCATTGTTAGGTAGTTCAATATCCTCTACCTATTTGGAGACATAATCCACTGCCACCAAGATGTATTTCATCCCATATGAGCTAACAAATAGGCCCATGAAGTCAATACCCTATACATCGAATAATTCAACTTCTAGGATATGAGTCAATGATAACTCATGTTGGCGAGTAATGCCTCCTTGTCTTGGCACTGAATCACATGCCCTGGCATAATCATAAGTATCTTGGTGAATAGAGTGCCACTAATACCCGCATTGCAGAATTTTATGCGCAGTTCGGATACCACTATAATGACCCCCAACTAGGGATTAGTGGCAAGCCTCCAAAATGCTCAACATCTCTACTTCTGGCACATACCTCCGAATTAACCCGTCTGCACAAATGCAGAATATGTATGGTTCATCCCATTAGAACCTTCAAGCGTCAAACAAGAACTTCTTCCTTTGTTGGGGTGTCATATATGCTGGGATCATGTTGCTGACCAAAATAATTTGCATAGTCAATGAACTAGGGAATCAAGTCTTGAGATGTAGCTAATACATGTTCATCTGGGAAAGCATCATCAGTATTAATATCCTCTCTTGGTCTAGCCTCAGACTCTAGTCTAGACAAGTGATCAGCTACCTGATTTTCAGTTCCTTTACAGTATTTCACCTCAAAGTCAAATTCTTGGAGCAATAGCACCAATCTGATCAATCTGGGTTTAACATCCTTTTTGGACATCAGGTACCTCAAAGCAGCATGGCCTATTTGGACGATCACCTTAGTTCCAAGTAAGTATACTCAGAACTTTTCAAATGCAAAGACCACTACAAGCAGCTCCTGTTTAGTGACCGTATAGTTCTTTTGGACTGTGTTGAGTGTTTTACTAGCATATAGATAGGGTGAGAAATATTTACTCTCCGTTGGCCCAAAACAGCACCGAGGGCCACCCACTAGCATCACACATTACCTCAAATGGAAGAGACCAATCTAGAGCTATAATAATAAGAGCAGTGGTGAGTTTCTCCATCAGGCACTCAAAGGCCATTATACATGCCTCATCAAATACGAACTTCACCTCCTTCTCAAGAAGTTTGAAGAATAGTTGTGCAATTATTGAAAAGTCCTTGATGAACCTCCTATAGAATCCTACGTGCCCTAAAATGCTTCTGACTCCTTTTACGGAAATAGGCGGTGGCAACCCGACTATAACTTTAATATTTTCCTTATCCACCCCCATCCCCTTTCCAAATATTTTTTAACCCAAGACTACTCTTTCTTTGACAATGAAGTGGCATTTTTCCCAATTTAGGACTGGATTAGTTTCTTCGCATCTGTTTAACACTTTTCCCAAATGCATGAAGAAAGATTTGAATGATTCAACAACTACCAAGATGTCGTCCATAAAAGCCTTGATGGTATTCTCCACCATATCTGAGAATATCAACATCATACAGTATTGGAATGTGGCTGGTGCATTGCACAACCCAAAGGGCATTCTCCTAAAAGAAAATGTTCTATACAGGTAAGTGAAGGTGGTCTTCTCTTGGTCTTCTAAGGCTATAGTGATCTTATTGGACCTTGAATAACCATCAATAAAATAGTACCAGCTTCTACTTGCCAACCTGTCAAGCATCTGATCCATGAATGGCATCAGAAAATGAACCTTATGGGTCCAGTGGTTGAGCTTTCGATAATCCATGCATTCCACCCACCTATGACTGGTCGGTATTAACTTATTCTTCTCATTGGGTACCACTGTGATCCCACCTTTCTTTGGCACACATTGTATTTGACTTACCCACTTGCTATCCCAATGGGGTAAACTACACCAGTGTATAGCCACTTGATAATCTCCTTCTTCACTACTTCTTGCATCAGTGGGTTCAGGCGTACCTGATGCTCTATGCTTGGTATGCAATTCGACTCAAGCTTGATTTTGTGAGTGCATATAATTGGAGGGATTCCGATGATGTTAGCTATGGTCTATCCGATTGTCTTTTTTTTGCCTTTTCAATAATGTGACCAAAGATTCTACTTGCTAGTCTGTCAAGTCAACTACAATAATCACAGGAAAAGTATTGTTTTCACCCAAGAATGAATATTTAAGGTGGGGAGGTAATGCCTGAAGTTCCAGAACTAGTGGTACCTCCACTGATGGCTTTTCTAGTGGAGTTACACGGTTCTTTAAGTCAAGGTCTAACTTCTTTGCGCTGAAGTTATACGACCGCATTCCTTCTAGAGAAATTACTAGTTCTGTGTACCCCGGTACTCCATCTTCTTCATAATTCATCAAGACGACTGCTAGTGTGTCAATATTCATCATCTCTCCCATGGGCACTAGCAACCTCTTATCTTCCATCTGGGTGTTCACAGAGATAGCTTCCTTAGTGTAGCCTAAATGAATCATAGAAGAAAATCAAATAATATGTAAACAGGGAAATAACAACCAAAAGTTAAAAACAAGAAATTAATCTAATCATATCCATAGTCCTTGGCAATGACGCCACTCTTTGATAACGCTCAAACTCACACTCCTGACAAAGTGTGTAGCGGATGTTCTCAATAAAGAACCCACCAAAGAGGTTGGGGTCGAACCCATAGGGAGTATGGTAAGAACTAGACTAATGTCGGTATTTAAGCTTTTAGGTAGGTTATCTCAAAATTGGGGTGTTTATTGAAAACAATTGTAAAACAAGTGTACAAATCAAGTGTTGTTAATCAATAATTGCATTTAACTAGGGTAAGTGTTCCCCATGGGTTCATAACTACTTTGTGTTTACTTGCAATCCCAATGCTTATTTGTAGAACTAATAACTAGGGTTCATCCCTATTAGATGACTATACTCAATCATCAGGTTAGGTCTCATGAGAAATTTCAAATTATCCACTATCAATTTGTTCGAAATTAACTATCCTACGACCTCATTTCAAGTTATACAATGATCACAAAAATCAAGGCTTTGTTGTGATTCTCTTTTCCTAATCTCTACCTCTCTAGGTTCAAGCAAGTGAAGAATTTGGGCACGTCTTAACGTTGCGCTTCATTAAGAAATATTAAAAATGAAGAGAATACAATACAAACATTTAGCATTGGTTTCGAATCACTTTGTGTAACCTTAATTGGTTAATCCATCATGGTTGCCACAACCCTTGTTTTGGAGGTTTTAGCCTCTCATGATTGTAAGATTGTGATTAGTATTCATAGAAAAATACATAATTAAATACTTACAATGACGATTGAAAGATAACCTGCTGTGAATGTTGCAATAGAATATGATGAACAAAATCAAGAACAATTGAGAAATCCAAGTTATGATCCTCAAGAGTTACTCTCCAATGTTGCCAAAAACTAATTAAAAACTTGATAACAATTGCAACCAACTAATTATGACCTCCTCTAATCTAAAAGAAACATAAAACCTATTTATACAGACAATAAAATCTTTTTCCTAAGTTAACAGGGAAATAACCATACCTGGCTCCGACATATCCTATGACTCATCATAAGACCCATAATAGGATTGTACGGGTCGTGCCTTGTCTCATACATTCCTTGGATTCTGTAAAATTGGCTTAGTGTGGGCATCTAGTATGACTTTTAACATGATCCCATGAGTCGTACAATCCAGTCTTGGTTTGGCTCTAAGAACTTTGGCATCTTCTTAAGTGTTTAATAAGTTACTTGGTACGCCTCGTACCTTCCTCCATGACTCTTAACAGCTTGTCATATCATGATTCTAGCCAAAACACTGAAGCATCCAATGGCTGCATGACACAAGTCTCTTTACTACTCAGAATTCATTAAGAAAGTCAGAACCATCATCGCATGGTGAGACAACCTTGAATTCATTGGGCTGCTTCATTGACCGGAAAATGTTAAAAGTGACCTCTTTATTTAACCTGTACTTTAGTTGGCAAGCTTCCACATCTACCAAGTCTCTTCTAGTAGGCATCAATGGTCGCCCCAAGATAATGGGTACCTCAAAATCAACCTCGCAATCAAGGATTACGAAGTCAGTTGGGAAGACGAAATGGTCTACCTTGATAAGAACATCTACTAAGATCCCCACTAGCTTTTTAACTATACGGTCTTCCATCAATAGCCGCATTAACATCAGTGTGGGGACTCCCAAGCCCAGCTGTTTGAAGACAGCTAATGGCATCAGGTTGATACTTACACCAAAATCAAACAGTTCCTTCGGAAACTCAAAATCACCAATTGTGCACGGAATGGTGAAGGCACCTGGATCCTCTTTCTTTTGAGCAAGGACCCGTGAAGATATGGCACTACAATGATGCAAGTTACCTATTGGTAATAGATCACGGACCACTTCTTAGTCACAAGGTCCTTCATAAACTTGGCATATCCAGGCATCTACTCCAATGCCTCGACCAATGGTATGTTCATCGATAATTGTTTAATCATAGAGAGGAATTTTTGAAATTGACCATCTTCCTCCTTCTTCCTCATCATTTGAGGGAATGGTAACGGTGGTCGAGGGATAGCCTTATAAATTTGCATGCCCCTTTGCTTCTTACTGTTATCAGCTTCAGAATCCTTTCACCAACTGGAGTCCCAGTCAACTCAGGCTCACTTGTGAGCTCATGCTCAAAAATCGCCTCTTCTTCACAAAGATCCATATCCTTTTATCTTTCCATCTCAACTACAATTGGCAGAGGAGGGTCAACGATGGTCTTTCCGCTCCTAGTCATCATAGAACATATAGTGACTATCATTCTATGGGTTCTTCAAAGTGTTTCCAGGAAATGTTACCTTCTTCCTCTAGTTTAGGGACACTGACATTTGTCCAAGCTGCTGCTCAATCTGTTTAATCGCAGATGCTTGGTTCATACCTGATATATTCGCCAGAATGTCTCTCAACTGATCATAGGTGGATTGTACCTTTTTGATCATCTCATCCATCATGTTCTCTAATCTTGAGGGTCCTGTCTCACCCCCACGTGCATTAGGAGGAACATACAAACCTGTGCAGTCATTTTGATAATCATTGTTCTTTCTCCATTCTCCCTCTCGATCATGACCTCGACTCCTACCCTTATACCCATATCGGTTGTAGTTGTCCCGATATTGGTTATGACCTTGATTTTTAGAATCTTGGCGCCAAGTGTCCTGTCTAGACCCTTGGGTGTTGGCCCAAAAACCGGCCACTTGGTTGTCCAAGAAATTTTCCTCCTCATCAAAATCTGACTTCTCTTGCCTTTGTTCATAACCCTGAGCTCCCACTGTGTTTACGTTTTTGGCACTAGTTCCCATAATATTCTTCGTTAGTAGGCTAATGATGTATGCATAGGAGCTAATTCCTGATCACTCTCCTCCTCCTTTTTGTGTTGATTTGTACTCATACCCACAACATATGTACCTGCAGTTGCTTTTACTTTCTTGGTGTGCCAGGCCCTGTTAGTATTAGTTACTCTGTCAAGAATAATGGTTGCTTGCTCCCATGTGTGACTCATCAGTTCTCTTCCCGCCACGGTATTTGCTACAACTTTTGTGCTGTTATTCAAGGACCTGTAAAAGATCTCCAACAAATTGTCATCTGGAATTTTATGGTTTGGGTACGTGGTCAGCTTCTTTTTAAATCTCAACCAAGTATCATGAAGTGCCTCTGTTATCAGTTGTTGAAAGTTATAGATCTCATCCTCAAGATGTAGCAACCTGGAGGGTGGGAAAAACCTTTCTATGAAAGCCTATTTAAGCTCCCTCCAGTTGGTAATGGAGTCGTTGAGTAACTCCAATAACCATAGAGTGGCCTCTCTAGAAAGGGAGAAGGGGAAGAGTCTCAACCTTATTGCATCCTGACTTACATTGGGCAACCTGTATGCCTTGCATATTCCGATGAAGTTCATCAAGTGCAGGTTAGGATCATTAGCTGCATGACCACTAAACACCCCTTTTATATTCAACAACTGTATCATGGTATGATAGCTCCAATTTACCCGACTTTATCAATATCCGAGTCATTTTCATCAAAGAATTAAGGAGCATATCTCTAGCCTCTATTGACCCTTCCATGGCGGCCAGTAGTTACAACTTCATCTCGAGCATCCTCTACTTCCTGAAGTGAAGCTTGCTGAGCTAGCTTAGCTTGCCTAACTTCTTCAGCAAGACGGGCCTCTGGTTCCTCAGGGTTCTCCATTCTTCACAATGTTCGTTCTAGTTTAAGATCAAGAGGAATCAAGGGGTTTTCGCTCCGTCGAGTAGTTGGTATTCACCAAGAGACAACCTGTGGGTTTCAAAAATAAAATGAAAATGTAAATGAGCAAATAACAACTAAAATTTAAACACAAGCAATTAATCCAATCTTAAGCCGTATTCCCCAGCAACGGCGCCACTTTTTGATCATGCTCAAACTCACTGTCTTGATAAAGCATGATGCAGACGTTGTCAATAAAGAATCCAACAATGGTTAGGGTCGATCCCACAGGGAATATGGTTAAGATATAGAATAACGCAGGTATTTAAGCTTTTAGGCATGTTATCTCCAAAAAAGGGGGATATAAAAATAATTATAAAATAAGATTAAAAATTGATTGTTGTCTATCAAGATTCACAATTAACTAGGGTAAGTGTTCCCCATGGATTCATTACTACTTCAAGTTTACACTTGTGATCAGTCCCAATACTTGTAGAGTTAATAACTAGGGTTCATCCGAACGACTGGTTCGTCCCTATTGGATGACTATACTCAATCATCGGGTTAGGTATGATGAGTAGTTTCAATTCAACCATTATCAATTTGTTCCAAATTAACTATCCTGCGACTGCAGCTCAAGTTATACAATGATCATAAAAATCAAGTATTTATTGTAATTCTATTTTCCTAATCTCTACTTCTCTAGGTTCAAGCAAGTAAAGAATTCAGGCAAGCCTTAACGGTGAGCTTCATTAAGAAACATTAAAGATGAAGAGAATACAATACAAGTGTTTAGAATTGGTTTCGAATCACTTTGTGTAACCCTAGTTCATTAATTCACCATGATTCCCATAACCCTAGTTGTGGAGGTTTTAGCCTCTCATGATTGTAAGATCGTTATTAGCATTCATTGACAAACACGTAATTGAATACTTACAAAGATGATTCAAACGAAACCTTCTTGATTATTTCAAGAATTGATGTTGAATAATTCAAGAATAATGAAAAAATCAAAGCAAGAAAATCTGCAAGAGTTGAATTAAAATTCATAACAACTTGCCTCTTAATGGAATAAAACTCAATGCTTGACTCTCTGATCTCTCTAATTGCATCCCTTTATTGAAAATAAGCTAAAAAGTATTTATACAAATAATTGGAACCTTCTCCTAAGTAAAAAGGAAAACTACCAAAAACTATCGCCGCCTTCACATAAGACCCGTAACAAGATTGTACGGGTTGTATCTTGACTCATATATTGGCTGGTTTCTATTGAATCTGGCTAAGTATTGACTTTTGGTATGACTCGTACGTCCTAATCTTCACGTGGATTAAAATTTCACTTGCTATCATTCTCTGTTAACTTCCATGGATAGCTTGGTACGACTCCTACCTCAGTTCTACGATCCATGACTCCTTCTCGTACCTTAAGTTCTACCTGTCTTCTAATCTTCTGGTCTTTTCCATGGTTCCTTGGTCCGGATCTTAGGTAGGTCTCACGACTCATGATTTCCACTCGTACCAAGATACTTGGCCTATGCAATTCCTCTTGGAACTTTCTACGACTACCATGGTACGGCTCGTACCATGAGCCATGAGATGCCTTTACCTCATGATTTGGTCTTGGACCTTTCCACTAATCCGTACTAAGCCACTTTTCTGTATTTTTTTCCATTTTTTGCACAATTCAGCTCCAACATATATTTTTCCTGATAACAAAGTAAAAGTGCCTCATATCCATATGAACACATCTAAGTCTATGCTAGTTTCCTAGTTTTAAGCGTTGAAAGTACTGTAAAGTCACAACACATCAAGAAGCTGGGTTGATTAAAGCCGATAATGTGAATGCCTTAGTAGTCATTGGGGAGATGACACCCGATGTTTCTCAACCACGAGGGTATCTTTTGCCTCAGGTTTTCTCAAATCCAAAGGTCCCAAACAATAAATCCATTAAGACTTGGGTTAGATTTGAGCCATTTCTAGCCTAAAATCTCTCATGGGTTCATGGCCATGGATTTTAGCTATGCCTAGCCTAACCCCACATCACCAACACCCAATTACCCACCATTTCTTTCTCACCCATATTCAATTTCTCTTTTTCAAGAAAAAATCAAATAAGTAATCAATACCCACATTTGCAACTATGGGTAAATCCACTATAAATTGAGAGAAAACAATAGATTTATAATAAATGATTAACTAAGAGATTACTAAAGCATTACCCAATCCAATTTTATCACAATTCATGCACACACCCCTATCAAGGAGATTTAGCTACTCATTAATGAAAAATACACAATTATATTAAAAATCAACATCATCACATTAATCATCAAAAGCTAAATTTAAGCTCACATACTTTTCTATGGAGGTTTTTGTAGCTTCAAGAAGAAGAAGAAGATGAGCAAAAAGCTATTCACTATTCTCTACTTTCTACTCTCCACAAATCTGGTAAAGTTCCCCTAGTACTTTCCAAAAGAATATATAAAAATAGGTCAAAATGCTCCTAAATTTCTGTGTTGGAGAATTTTACCCTTCCTGAAGACAGTGCCACTTGTGAGTCACCGACGTTCCACCGGTGCCCATTCGCGGAACGCCGCCGCGGCACAGGTGCGTGGGTAGTGAATCCTGGGTCCAACTGACACTGGCACCAGCGGTTCGCAAGTGCTGACCAACGTTCCACTGGTACTCATTCCACTCTGGTCCAGTAGCTTCTGTGTTCCAGCCAACATTTTGCCGGCTTCATCTGGTGGATCGTCGGTCCCATCCGGTCAAGCTTCAATCCTCTTCTTAAATTCCATGCTTTTTCCCAAGTTCTTACTTCCTCTCTTCATATTAAACACCTACAAAACTAAAGAGAAAGAGCATAAAATCCTCTTAAATGATTTGAAAACTAAGAAAAAGCTCATGTTTAAAAGCCTAATGAGTTGGTAAATTACTAACTCATCAAACCCTCAAACATGAACCATTGTTTGTCCTCAAGTAATGCAATTCTTTACATCTAAACTTAGGAATAAGCATGTCACATGATATTATGCACAACGGACCACATTGACCTAGACAATCCAAAGATTTCTCACCAACATAAAGGAAAAGAAGAGACTCAAAACTTTATGCAAATGCCTCAAGAGATAACCACAATCAATTTGGCACGAGTCACATTTGATTTCTTCCTTCAAAACAAGGGCCTTGATGTTCACTGAAAGTTTATAGAGCATCTCAAATATTAAAAATTCACATTCAATGTTTGCCTTCATGATCACCAAAATCTTATCTCAATCATATCCTTTGGCAAGTGCAAGCATGTCCCCCAAGGAGGTGATACCACTCACAAAAAATAGAGAATCTCATTTAGTTATCAAGCAACTGACACTCAAGGGATTATAGAATGAAACAATAATGCTCACTCTCACAAAGAAATTCTCATTCACATAACTTGACCCATAGGCTTGCCTTTTATGTAACTCGTCACTAATATAGAGTTGCTACATCAAAAATCAATTAGGACTTCGGGGTCATGATGTAGGCTAGGGGTAAAGGTAGGATGACTTTTAAGTTCTAGTGACTAGAACCTCCCTAATGCCCTTTATGTGACTCTTATTGCATACTCTACTCTCCTCTTAGATTACCTTCAACTTATCTCTCCTTGACATCATTTCAACTTTTGAAACAAGAGCCCTCTTTATCTCTTCTTAGGAACCATTTTTTTTTATCTAATTTGAGCAAGAGGCAGCACCTTTTACAATTCAATTCTTTTCACTCAAGCAATTCATTCATTCTTTTCATGATGTAGTGCTACCTCATATTGAAGTTCACATTGTTTTTCCTATTTTCCTTCTCGAAACCCCCAAACCTAGGCTTTTGCCTTATCTTTCCCTTTTATATTCCCACCCTTTGAGACTTCGAGCATTATTTTTTCATTTCTTCTGACAATTAGCACTAGGGAGGAGGGGTGCCAAAGAAGGATTACAAAAGGAGTATTGGGCACGTAATGTGGTTTTCAAGAAAAAGGCTTAAAGACTCAACATTGGCTACCAAGGATTCATGTTCAGGAGGTCATATGGGTGAAGTAGCTATCCAAAAAAAGCCTAAAATCATCTTCTTAGTGCAGCAACATCTAGGATTTCGCCTTGAGCTACACTTGGGGCAAGTTATAGACAATCGTTCATGTAAGAGAATTAAACTAAACCTTTCCACAAAGCATCATCCTCCAAGGGTTTCACACAATTTTCATCACCAGAACAAGAATCATAGAACAAGAATACATGAGAATCAAGAAGCCAAACAAAGAATTTGTAATAAATGACAAAAGTGTGTGCAACTTCTCGAACTCAAATGCCCTTTCCTTTCTTAAAATTCAATAGCCATGCCATTTAAGAAAATTTTTCTGGTGGTACCTCTCAGAAGACATTGCAATTATTGACTCAACAGAACACAAACTTGGCATTTTCCCTTAAGAAAGTCATCTCTCAATCCATCATTAGGAAAAGCCACCCGGTTCGACAATAAAATAAAAGAAAAGAAAATCGTTCCTTGGAAAAGAACCATGGTATAAAGAACACCCATAGGAGTTTATTTGCTAACTACTATAAACAAAAGGCGATAATTGAAATTTGGGTCTACTACATTTTGCAATTTAAAATGACCCATCATTAGTACTAACAATTTCAGAATAATTTTTCATTCCTTCATTTTTTTCGTTCCTCACGATCCCGACAAAGGATCAACAACCAACCGCATCAAAAAATTAGTCCCGACAAGGGAAACAACCAAACAATAATTCACAAATTACCAACCCCATAACATTAGAAATTTTGCCTAACGAGGGCAAAACGAAATACCAAAACCAAGCCCGACAAGGGCACCAAAGTTCCACAACACTTAACCACAAGAGAGATACACTCATCTCATCCCCAATTAAAAATAATACATTGTCCTCAATGTACGCATGCAAAGCAAGTACGGGGAAGAACTCCCTGATGTGGTCATTCATCATCATCATCATCATCCTCGGTCGCAGCATCCGCATCATGGCCATCATCTTCCAAATCCTCCATATCATCACCTAAGCCCTTGAACAAGTCTTCTATAGGGCCTCGGGATGTAGACGGGGCAACCATAGCTATGCCAAGCGCACTCATGTCGGGAACCTCCATTGATGCTCGACCTTTCCATTCCCTCACTTCAGTTCGGAAAAATGTGATAACCCCCTTTACAATATCCACATGAGAGTACAACTTGCTAAGCTATCATACACATACTTCATCTCCTTTTTCACAATCTTGGCAATCAGAGCAGGGAGAGTTTTAGCCAATTTTTGGAGTTTCCTCTCATGGGAATGTGTCATCTCCAAATGCTTGTGGAGGCTTCTTGGCGAGAAAATGTAAGAGAGGGTGAGGATCCTCTAATGGGTGCTTCTCCAGAATCATGGCCTAATGCCTTAGAATGTGGCATGTTGTGATCGGGGACCATGCAGGCCTGCTTTAGACCATGGGAGATGGACTCCAAGAGGACCTCAAAGGCTTGCATCCTCTTCCGCTTACTCTAGGGGGCCTCCGCATCCCTTTTCCTATCAATAGTAATTACACTGGTAGCGGAGCTAGGGGATTCACCTGGAAATAATGGAACTCCTCCTCTAAGTTAAAGATGGGATATGAGCATGGCATTGGGCATTTAAGTTCTAGCTTGTCTTGCCTTTCTTTTCATCTGTGGTTGCAACTATTTCCCGACAGTTTATGGGTACCCCTATCATAATACAATCAATGAGAATAGGCACCTCCAAGTTGACCCCTTGAGCATTCTTCGAGGACATGATGCGACCATAAAAAAATCAAGCAATAACTTGGCCTCAAACTTCAAATCTTGCCTGGAGATCTCAACCCCATGGATGCCCACAATGGCTGGCCGCTAGCAATGATCGGAGCTATCTGGCTTAACTGATTCTCCTATTGGCCACTCTATCAGTGTACTTGATTTCGGGTTCAATCTCATCTGCCAAAAATAAAGCATTGCTGGCAGATTAGGTGATACCAACCTCCATACCCCTGATCCGTACTGAAAGTAGGCATGGGAATTGATCAACTTTCCCTCTGTGTTTCATGGCCTCCTGTCGTACCTGTTATGAAGCATGGAACATAGGCACCAAATTGGTGTAATATTCTAGTAGCGTCTTAGCAAAAACATGCCATTGGCGGTGGTCGAACTAGGAAGTGATGTTGGGGAAGTCACCCCTCAGCCCCCTCATATCAAATCATTTCTCCACTGTCATAGACCGCCCCTCACAAATAGCATAATGGAGCTTCATGTCAGGCACACAAACTATGATGGCTTCTCTTGTGTTGACGGGGGCTGAGGTTGCCTTAGCTTTCCCTTTTCCCTTGCCTTTAGATGTAGTAAGGGCTTTTCTTTTGCTGGATTGTTTGGGTGAAGTCATGATTTGTAAAACCATGTTAGTGCCACACAAATAATACTTCTTTCTATATTTTTCAAATCGAAAAGAAAAATTAACATCTATTCTTATCTAAGGAAAGAAATTATAAATATTGGATGTCAACCAAAATAAAGGGTTTAAAAAGTGAAGCGCTTGTAGTACCAGCGGAATATCGGCTAAACGCAGATGAAGACCGGCAAGGCGTCGGTGAGCCACTGGTGCTTGACAGGAGACTAGATAAATATAATTCATCTGGCACCACACTAGCATTTTCCCAGTCTTGAACTGTGAAGCGCCGATGAAATGGTGGTATTTGTAGTGTCTAGAAGCCTTATACTTCGACCTGCATTTCAACCAGCATTTCGTCGGGCCTGACCGGCGGTCGCCGGTGAATGCCATTCAGTGCATTTTCACCCCTAAACATACTTAAACCGAATTTCATCACATTTATGGCTCTCTCATTCCTTTCACATTGCAATTTTTTTTACTCAAGCAACACCACGAAAATAAAAATGACGATGTACCCTTAAGAAAGATGTCACTCTTTCTATCATTGGGCAAATCATGAATTCTAAGCACATGGTTCTACTCATACTTCATTCCCAACTAATATATTAAGAAAACCAAAAATGAAGCATTTTACTACAGAAGATACTAATAATGCACAAATTACACTCCTCATTTAGAAGAATGTGTAAGCGATCGTTGTATCAAAATAAATATCCCGAGGATGTCAGGGTCGAATCCCAAAGTGAATTGAGTCGATAATTCAAGAGTTATAAACTAATTCAAACTAGAATGCATAGTTGTTCAACATTTAAAAAGTAAAAGTGGGGAAAAAGGGAAAACAACATCAAATTCTAAATTAAGACTAATTGGAGGGAATTTTAATTGTCGCAATCACAAGTGAAATGGCTAGGGGTATGTTATAGATGAGATAACAACTAAATCGGGATTTTCTTCAATGGATTAGACTCAAAATTAATATAGATAGTAGTGGATAATTCGCATTCTCTTGTTTTTCAACCATAAGAATGTTTATGCCTAGGGTTTTCTCAAATACGAAAGCCAAATCAAGTTATCAACGACAATATCTTGAGGAAGGACTAGCTACTTCTAGCCTTGACCTTTAACGAAGTAAAAATATGGGTATTGACTATCTCTAGATCAATCCCACACACCAATACTCCAATTCCTCACTATTATCTTCTCACCCAATTCTCACTTTCCTCTCTCAACCAAAAGCAAGAAAACTTAAGCACAATTCATGTTTACAAACAATCAATTTAAGTAATTAAAACTTGGGAGAAGATAATAGATCTATAATTGAAATAAGAATCCAAGAGCATTTCATGAACCCAATCGATTTAACAAACCCACCATGAAAAAACCCCTAGTTAGCAAATTAGTTATGCATATTTAAAGAGAGAGAAGATACCAAAAGGAGTCCCATCGCATTCATCCTATTAGCTTCACAAATTCTCTTCACAAGCTCTTACAACAATGGTCGAATTCCCCAACAATGTGTTAAACAAAAACAGAAAAGTATTTTCTAACACTACAATTCTATGGTGAAAGAGTTCTACAAAAAATTCTATGAAAAAGATGAAGTCTAGATGAATCAATGAGATTTATGTAAATATCTGTACTTTCTTGTGCACAACTTTCCCCAAGTCCCTTGAGGATTTTAAATTCTTTGGAGACCTTTATGGACCTTTTTACCCTTCATTGGATGGCCTCACTTGTGAAGAACCGGCATTTAGCTGGTGCCAATCTGCGGAGCACCGGGCTATCCACAGCAGCAAAATAGTGAGCTGGAAGTGACCACCGGCAGCTGAATAGGCAGTTCGCTACTGCCCAACTGCTAAACGCCAGTGAGTAGCCGATCTGGACAGTGGCTTTGGCATTTTGCCTGTATTTCGCCCTTCCGAATCTGTGTTAAGTCGATTCGAAGCATGTGCTTACACCTCTTTTTGAGCGCAAATCTTCCGTTATCTTTGGATCCTTTGCTTCATACGCTTGCTCATCAAATTTCACCTCGAACCTCATGCGTTTTTCTCGATTTCATGCTTTCTCCACTCAAGCTATGTACCTACAAAGAATCTAAGAGAAAGATTATAAAATTCACATAAATTATTCGAAAACTAAGCCAAAACTCAAGCTTAGGAGCCTAAAAAGTTGGTAAATTTCCAAATCATCAGATATCCACATCAACATTCAACATTTTTATCACCACCCCTAACATACCCACAGTATAAAAGACCTTCAATTAATGAAAAAGCACAAGAAATAGGTAATGGATAAACATGACTGGGGGATAATTTCATATCTATAATGCTTGATTTTATATTCACATTTGCAAACATAAGCAACATTGAAGTTGGGATACACATACAAAATTGAGACTTAGAGTAGAAGTGAAAAACTTAAAGTTTCAAGCTTGACCAACAATGGCGATTCACCGAATGAAAACATACATTGCTAAGAGAATGTGAAGGTGAGGAGAAGTGAGTAGAAGAGAATAAGGATGGGGGTTAATATAGGTGGGAGAGAGGAAATGTGATTGGGTTATGGAAAGGTGGATGTTAATGGTAGGTTTTAATGGAGGGGTATTGGGAAGGTGAAAGGGTAGTGGTTATGTGAAAATGTGGAGAGAGGAGATTTTGGAAAGGTAAAATGGGTTGGTCAAGATTTATAAATAAACTTATGCACCTTCATCTGTGCTAGACCTATAGCTGCCGGAGGATACCAGCATTTCGCTGGTTCTATCATCGGTGACCTTCCCATGTGCACAGTTTACTGTGTTCAGGATGCGCTCCACTGGCATGTCGTAGGTCTCAACCTGCATTTCTCAAGTGAGTCGCATCTCACCCTTTGATTTATTGATTTTCTCTAGGTACACTAGTTCACACTTGCACCGAACCAGCATTTCGCTGGTTGGTTGCTAGTTTCCTCTCTTTTTACCTAATTTTCTGCTTCTCACATGTGACAGGGCGACATTTCACACTTGGGCACCAGTGTTTCTCAAGTGTTGCAGTGGCTACCCTGTTTTTCCTTCTCTTTGGTTTGTTCATCCAATCAAACTACAAAACCAGAAACAACAAAAACATCAAAGTGCTCAAATTAAATACACTTGGGTCACCTCCCAAGAAGTGCCTTATTTAACTTCATGGCATGAAGGATACAAACTCACTTCTCAACACTCCGGAGGATCATCCTCCACATCAACCTCTTCAGTACAACCTTCGTCTTGTGCTACTTCATCTTTCAAAACTCTTATCACCTTGCACTCATCCGGGGGCTCAACAATTTGACAAACTTTAAAGGTGACTTCCTCGCCTCCCACTCAAAATTTAAGCTCACCAAGCTCCACATCTACCAAATCTCTGCCCGTGGAAAGCAATGGTCTTCCCAAGATAGGTACTTCAACATCCATATCACAATACAACACGACAAAGTCAACTGACAGTATGAACTTGTCAACTCGAACCAAGACGTCCTCCAATATGCCCACCAGTTTCTTTATGGAACTATCAGCCATCAACATCCTCCTTGATGTGGGTTTGGGACTCCTCAACCCCAACTTCTTAAAAATAATAAGAAGCATCAGGTGTAACCCCAAAAGTCCCCAATATTTAAAACCTGGAGACCGAAAAGTGCTTAGCAGAAAATTTGCAGCAGTGGCTCACAATGAATTATCTAACGAGTCGTTAGTCCCTCTAAAGAGTCATTGGAGGCAGTCGTTGGATGGGATTCAGGATCTGGTGCCAGGTGTTTTGATGAGACAAGATAAGGTGCGGGTTGTTGTGTGAAACAATAACCCGTTGGATGCAATCGTGGAAGGAATTCAAGTTGAGGCTTATCATAGGGAATGAGTCATGTGACGACTCGTTGGTTGCTACAACAGGTCGTCATGAGGAGTCATTGATGGGAGTCTAAGGCTTCAGGATAGTGGCAACAGATGGTTGTAACGGGCCGTTGAAACTAGCAATGACCCGTGGTGTCAATCATTGGAAGGTACATAAGGTTAGTCCAGTATGGGTGACGGAAGGACTGACGAGTCGTTAGATCAGGAAATGAATCATCCTGTTAGTCATTGGTTAGTGTACTAGTTGGGGAAATAGTGTAACTAATGAATGGTTTTGATGAGTCGTTAGAAGCAACAATGACTCGTCACGTTGGTCGTGAGTAGAGGAAGCTAAAACCATACAAGCAGACCAGTGTATGTAACGAATGATCACCAGGAGTCGTGGTGAGGACCAACAACTCATTGTGAGGGTCGTCGTCCCAGATCGACAAATTTTTCATGTTTTCCTCAGGGGTATTTAGGTAAAGTCCGATGCTTCCAAATTTAAAGTGACGTCATTTTGGGCTTCTAAGGGACGTTTTTAGGGCATTTTCAAGCCTAAACCCTCATTCTATCAATTGTCCTTCCTTTGCTCTTAAGATCAAGGATCCACCAAGGTTTCAATCAAGGTCTCAAGGTGTAAATTCGAGTGGGATTTCTCCTACAAGGTATGTGGGTTCTTCAATAAGGATATTCTTCCATCCTTGTGCCCCAAGATATTCTATTTAAAACCCAATTTCAACTAATCTATAAAAAAGTATGATCTAGGGTTTGTGTGATGGGTAATTTCTTCTACATTTTCTTGAATGTTAAAATCTACTGTGATTATGAATTTATTTGGGATATAGATTAATGGGTTGTCTTGAATTGTGGGTTAGATGATGGAAATGCATGAGTATAAAATGTTCTACATAAATTGGTTTGGACTTTGAATGGGACTTTACTATTTTTCACTTGATTATTATAGTAACTCGTGTCCATGTTTAGAATATGTTAATATCCTATAATTAACCCTAATAACCCAATTATGCCATTGATAACTATGTTGAGATGAGTTGGGAGTTTATGGGCTTCAACAATTGAAAGTAAATTATGTATTATCACTATGTTTTCATTGGAATTGATTGGGTATAAGGTGAATCTATGATAATGGCCTAATTAGTGCATCTTTCTTATGATTGGAGTAAATTATGAAAGGTCTTATGAAATGAAAATGTATGCTCCTCCTCTGGTTTTGTTGTAAACGATGAGGTATAAGTTAAATGTATGGGTTGTCCCTAAATCTAAATAAAAGAAGAAATGTATCTATGATAAAGTATGAATTGAACCTATGGACCACGCATGACCCTATGCTACATGTCGAATGAGATGAATTCGGAATTGGAATGTTGTGAAAGTATAGTGCATAATGTGAATCTATAGAATGCTCGTTAGTGTAAGATGTTTGAAGAAAATATAGAATTGGTTCTGTGATGATGTAAATTATGATGATAAAGCATGAGAATGATATTTTAGACTGTTGAGCTTGTGTGTATTATAAAGTATCCCTAATCCTTTCGAAATGAATATTGTATGATGAAAACAGTGGATGTTCTTGTCTCTGATTAGTTGTAGTAATTTAGACTAGCTCTAGCCAGTTGGGACTCATATCCCTAGTCACCAGCTGAGAACGTTTCCCCTTAGTCTGTCGGGACTCACATCCTTAGTTACCAATTGAGCGTGTTGCCTTTAGTCCGTCGGGACTCACATACCTAGTCAGCCTGTGACTCTCAATATATCAGAGAACACTCTCCCTTAGACAATCAAAGACTCTCTCTAGCCAAGAATATTTCCCCTTCGACAGTCAGGGACTCTCTCTTCGACAATCAGGGACTCTCCTATAGATAGTCAGGGACTCTCTATGATATCAGTCATAGATTCAAACCTCTGTATTGGTTCAGTCTATAATACTTTGCGCATCAATTGACCTTATGTTAATTAATGTCCTTATAAAGTGGTTATGCTAATATGTATATGTAAATTTCATATAAGGTTGTTGTATCACCTTTCAGTTCTATTACTATGAATGTGTGTTCAATTTATTTCCTTTTTGTATATTTGTATGTTTCAGTTTATTTATGCTTCCTGCATACTCAGTACATTCCAAGTACTGACTGCACGCCTTTATGTGCTATATCATTTCATGATATAGATTTAGGTCTCCAGACTCAGCCTCATGGTTAGATACGCTTCATCCTCTCCCAGCTGCTAGTGGTGAGTCCTCATCTCTCGAGGACGTGATTTATGTTTCATTTCCCTTATGTTTTGGTTTTTAGATTTTAGGAGTTAGCTGGGGGCTTTTCCCAGCAACTCATCAATTTAGTAGAAGGCTTTCAGACTTGTCTAAACAGATTCAACGTTGTATATAAGTGTTTTTAAAAGTTGTTCGCATGGTTTCTATTAGATTCTTGCTGTTAGCTTCCTCTTATTCATGTTGTTTGTCATTTTTATTGTTAAGTGTTATGCTATGATCATGCCATGGGTTGACTTGGAGCCTTTCGGGGTTCCTTGTCCCATGTTACAACTACGGGTGTGAACTCGAGTCATGACAGACTTGGTATCAGAACAAAGGTTTAGAGTGTCCTAGGGTGCATGAAAGATGCTTTAGGTAGCATCTTCTTCATGGGTGTGAAGCGCGCCACACTTATGACAAAGAGGCTACTAGACGTTTTAGGAATGTTCCTTTTTCTTCATGATTCTTATCATGCATAGAGTATGAAGCTCTAAACAGATCCTCCTCTAACTCGTGCTTTACGCGCTCGCAAATAATGCCTCCTAGACCAGAGAATGGAAGAAGACATGGTAACGGCTGCCAGAAGGTACCACCAGCCCAGGAAAACCCAATGGATGATCATGTTACTCTTGCCTAGTTTCGAGTAGCCTTTCACTTGTTGGCGCAGGCCTTGACCGCCCAGATTAACCAGGATGCGATGGATCGTGTTCCTCAGAATGGAAATGAAGCGGCGACAAGGATAAGATATTTTCTCCTGATGAACCCACTCGAATTCTTAGGGTCAAAGGTGGATGAGGACCCATATTAGTTCTTGGAATAGATTCTGAAGATCACCCAAATCATGGGGTTAACGGGGATGGAGTGTGCAGAATTACCCTCCTACCAGTTGAAAGGAGTTGCTTATATCTTGTTTTTCCAATGGAGAGATAGTCTGGGGATTGAAGAAGGTCCCGTAGGTTGGGATGAATTTATGACAGCATTCTTGGACAGGTCAAGGAGTACGTGTTCGAATTTACTTAGTTATGCAAGTATGCATCGGAGATGGTAGCCGACCAGCGGACCCAAGTGAGCAGGTTCATAACGGAGTGCCAGACTCCTTGGGTAAAGAGTGCAGGACTGCCATGTTAGGCAAGGACATTGACTTTCCACGCTTGGTGATATTCGCTCAACAGATGGAAGCTGAACAGGCGAGGGAAAAAGAAGAGAGGCCAAGAGGGCTAGGACTAGAGATCTAGAGTTCCCCCAACAGAGGTTGAGTGGCAAACATTGCTCACATTGCCAGCAGAAATCATCGGCCCCAGCACCTTCGAATTCCAGTGTCGTGCAAACCCTGAGTAAGGGAGATTACATACCCATTGTGTATGAGCTGTGGGAAGCACCATTTGGGAGTATGCATGGCCGGTTCAGATGTTTGTTTTTGGTGCGGAAAGGTAGGCCATTAGCACTGAGATTACGCAGTGGCTAAGCGAGGCGAGAGTAGATTCTTGGCCACCTCTTTAGTAGCTCCGTTAGCTTGTCCATTTCAGCAGGGTGCATCCTCTAACCCGGGTGGCGCGCATCGTCAAAACCGCCCCTATGCCATAGCACCACATCAAGATAAGAGCAAGTCGCCCATAGTGGCCACAAGTATGTTGTGAATCTTGTGTTACTCCTTTTATGTTGCCAACCGTAGAACCCCAGTATAGAATAGGAAGCTCTGTAGTGGTTGTTGAGAAGCGGTTGTCGATGTGTGATGTGGATAGCTGTTAGTGTAAGGATTTTGTAAAGGTTAGAAGTGGAAGAGAAGCTAGGAGTTAGTGAATTATCTTGACCTTAAGAAAGATTCGGGAGCTTTAGAATAATGGATTTAATCTATGGGGGAGATGGTAAGTATGTGGAGCAAGTCGGACCTTGAGAATGCTAATAAGGGAGTTCCAGCCCTAGCAGTTGTGCTATGTCGATCCCTTAAGTTTCAGATAACCTACCTTGTATTTCAATTAATGTTAAGCTGTGTCCATCCCTATGTGCAGATTCTTGGGATTTCTAGGTAACCACTTCAAGCAGTGATTCCAGTATTGCTCTATGAATCCTTTAGGCTTATCTTCATGTTATGAATTAGTTATGTGTGTTAGCTCATGTTTCCCAGTGTGATCAGCTCGAAATCAGTCTTTAGAAGTTTCTTAGTAGCTCAGTAGAATCAGATTATTTGATGTATGTGCTCAGTTTTAGACGTCGTGAATGACTCGTGCTTATGAATTCCTTACCCTCGGTTACATTAGATATCATGAATTCTAGCTTAGTATCAAGAAGCGATTTGAGAACGAAGGTTCAGTTCGTATCAGTCAAGTGCCAGCCAAAGGGGAAGAATCCTTCTCAGTGTTCTATCTAGTTCCATGTTGGTTTCATGTCCTTCGGTTTCTCTTGTTCCATGGCATGCATGTTCAATTTAGATATTCAGTTCTGGTGTGTAAGGTTAGTCCGAAGACAGATACCCCCATTGGTGTTAGCTGTGATTGATTGTTTTTGGGATTTCAATTCCGTCCTTATCCTTTCAATATGTTTAGCCAACAATCGAGGACGAATGTTCTCAAGGGGGAGATATTGTAACACCCCAAAATTCACCAATATTTAAAACCTGGAGATCGAAAAGTGCTCAGCATAAAATTTGTAGCAGTACCTCTCAACGACTCATCTAACGAGTTGTTGGTTCCTCTAACGAGTTATTGGATGGGATTCAGGATCTTGTGACAGGTGTTTTGATGTTAGGGGAGAAGGTATGAGTCATTGTGTGAAAGGACGACCCATTGGATGCAATCGTGGAGGGAATTTGGGTTGAGGCTTATCGGAGGGAACGAGTCATATGATGACTCGTTAGTTGCTAAAACGGGTTGTGATGAGGAGTCGTTGATGGGAGTCTAAGGCTTCAAGACAGTGGCAATGGATGGTTGTAACAGGCCGTTCGAACTAGCAATGACCCGTGGTGTAAATCATTGGAAGGGACATAAGGTTGGTCCAATGTGGGTGACGGAAGGACTGACGAGTCGCTAGATCAAGTAATGACTCGTCATGTCAGTCGTTGGTTGGTGTACTAGTTAGGGAAACAGTGTAACTAATGAATGGTTTTGACGAGTCGTTAGAAGCAACAAGGACTCGTCTCGTTGGTCGTGGGTTGAGAAAGTTGAAACTGTTCAGGTAGACCAGCGTATGTAACGGATGGTCACCACGAGTCGGGGTGAGGAACAACGACTCGTGGTGAGGGTCATGGTCCCAATTCAGCAGATTTTTCATCTTTTTCTCAAGGGTATTTTGGTAAAGTATGATGCTTCCAAATTTAAAGTGACGTTGTTTTGGGCTTCTAAGGGACGTTTTTAGGGGATTTTCAAGCCTAAACCCTCATACTCTCAACTCTCCTTGCTTTTCTCTTAAGATAAAGGATTCACCATGATTTCCATCAAGGCTTCAATGTGTAAATTCGAGTGGGATTTCTCCTACTAGGTATGAGGGTTCTTGAACAAGGATATTCTTCCATCTTTGTGCCCCAAGATGTTTTATTAAAAACCTGATTTTTCAACTAATCTAGAAAAGTATGATCTAGGATTTGTGTGATGGGTAATTTCTTCTACATTTTCTTGAATGCTAAAATCTACTTTGATTATGAATTTATTTGGGATATAGATTAATAGGTTGTCTTGAATTGTGGGTTAGATGATGGAAATGCATGAGTATAGAATGTTCTCAATAAATTGGTTTGGACATTGAATGGGACTTTTGTATTGTTCACTTGATTATAATAGTCACTCGTGTCCATGTTTAAAATATGTGAATATCCTATGATTATCCCTAATAACCCGATTATGCCATTGATAACTCTGTTGAGATGAGTTGCGAGTTTATGGACTTCAACAATTAAACATAAATTATGTATTATCACTATGTTTTCATTGGAATTGATTGGGTATGAGGTGAATCTATGATAATGGCCTAATTATTGCATCTTTATCATGAATTGGAGTAAATTATTAAAGGTCTTATGAAATGAAAATGTATGCTCCTCCCATGGTTTTATTGTAAATGAGGAGGTATGAGTTAAATGTACATGTTGTCTGTAAATCTAAATAAATGAAGAAATGTATGTATGATAAAGTATGAATTAAACCTATGTACCATGCATGACCCTATGCTACATGTCAAATGAGATGAATTAGGAATTGGAATGTTGTGAAAGTATAGTGCATAATGTGAATTGATCTTGGGCAAATTTATATGCCCAAGTGATACTTAAATGTGTCATTTTAGCCTTGTTTATCTATCAATGTTTATACATTCTCATGTGATTGATAATAAAATGTGAATTTATACTAACCAACATGTTTAGCATTGTTTTGCAGGTGAAATATAATTTTGGGAAGCTAAAATGCGTGTTGGGAGAGATCGGGGTTGGACTCGGATGTTATCAAAGGACAAAGCATTGGAACACACAAATTAAAGGGGCTCCGCGATGGAGCCGTGTCACGCTGCCATCGCGGAGGCCTTCTGCCTGGATAGGGAATTTTTGGCCAAATTCCAGTGAAGGTGCGCGTTGGGGCCGTGGCACGTTGGCCTAGCCCCGCATTGCACGCCGTGCCACGTTGGGCCTTATTACCTAGACACTCAATTTCCAGTAAGGGTCCACGTCAGTGGCGTGTCACGGAGGCAGTGCTCCGCGATGCACTCCGTGACACGTTGCTTGTTATTCCAGGAAAAATTCCCACCAGTATAAATAGAACACTTAGGTTCATTTTTAATTATTCTGACTTGGTAGAGCAAGAACGTGGGTTACAGGCAATTGAGGGGACGAAATTATCAGGGTTTTTCTCTATCTCCTTCTTCTTTAATTCAATTGCTTGTATGTTTAACACTCATTTAACGATGTTTAATCCACCAATGAGTGGCTAAATCCTCTTCTTGCTGAGGTTAAGAACAATTGTATTGAAGTGTAGTTATTGATCAATTGGTTTTTCATCTTTTCTTCCATGGTTGTTCTATTGATTCTTGTTCTTACTACATTAATGTGTGTCCAACGTTAATGTATATCTAAAAAGTCCGGTTTCACTCGAGAGAGCACGAAATTGGAAAGTTGTGAATCTATAGGATATGATCTTTTCTGAGATTGGGAAAATTGAGAATTGATTTACCATTAGGATAGAAATATACCTGAAAGTCGTATTAGTCAATTAAGGAGCCGGTTTTGTATGGCTAGAACATGAATTTCGTTTAATCACAGAAATGTAGGTGGACGGTTCATGATTCTTAAGTTGGGTTAAATATGAGAGTTTTAATCCATTGGCAATAGTTCTTGACTAGCAACCTTAGAACTCTACTATTCGGGTTCAGTTGATTGAAGCATAACAACTGCACAACCATGCCATTTTGAAGATAACACCAAAGTCAATTATGTCTAACTCTACCAAGTCGACTGAGGTGACTTTCTAAAGAATTTTAATAGGGAAATTTCTATATACCCTTCATGCTAAGACTGACTCACAGACAGGAGTAGAGACTGAGAAGGGTTCTAAGAGGACTTTGGAACTTACACTGAAATTGATAGCAATATAGGGAGTCATGAAGGATAATGTGACTCCTGGATGTAGCAATGCATAAACATCAAGATGGAAAGCACATAACATACCCGTGACCACATCTGGGGAGCTCTCCTTCTCCTAGCTTGATGAAAGCGCATAGAAGCAGTTTTGGTGAGCTCTCCTACTCCTAAAATGATGAAAGGCATAGAAGCAGTTCTGATTTTATCTGCCACCTGAACTAGATGGTATGCTTATTGGGATGGGTGAGCTGCCGAAGTTGCTGAAGAAGTGGCTAGGGAACAGCCTCTACCGTCACCCTATCTGGCTAAAGGGAAATCCTTGAGTTTGTGTCCGGGCTTCCCATACCCAAAACAAGCATCTGAACCAACTAAGCACTCTCTAGGGTGGTTCCTACCACCCTTCTTGCAAACTGGGAGTGTGCATTCTCCGGACATGCTCCCTTGAATCTTAGAGCTTGGTGATGTACCCCTCCGATTACCTCTGGACCTAGACAGTACACTAGCTGACGATGGAGCTGGGGCTAATGACCTCTGATGGGACTGAGAATGTGTCATGACCTGAGTTCACACCCTGAACATGACATGGAACTTAGGATCACAAGTGACCCCAAGCAAACCCATGGTAAAGCATACTTCTACTAAGATTGATCTGCTAAAAAACATTAATAATAATAATAATAGTATAATAAATGGAAGTTATCTAAGTAACAAGAAAATACTAATTTATAATGAAAAGTTGAACAAACACTAAAACTCAAGATGGAATTTACATGTACTGTATGAAAGCATTCTAAGGAGAACTAATGAGTTGCTGGGACAAGCCCCAACTAACTCTAAGATCTGAAACTAAAACTGAAAACAAGATACTGAAAGGAAAACATCGGCCCTCGATAAATGAGGACGCACCACTGAAGCTGCTAGGGATTCATTGAGAGAAACTTACCTGCGGTGCGGAGGCTGGGTACCTAAGCCTATATCATAAAATGATATAGAATATAGAAATATGTCATAAGTACATTGAATGTACAGAGTATGTGAGATATAAGCTAAACATAAGAATATTGATAATATGTAACTGTATTGAAAAGACATGCAATGACCATATCTGGAATCATAAGTACTAAAAGAAACTGAAAGTTTAACAATACTGAAGAACTAATTACTTTTTGAATATCATAAGCATATCCTAAAATCCATAAGACTGAACTAAACTAGAGGCTATGACTATATTAGACTGAACTGTGTAGTGGGATAACCTACAACCAACATGTAACCACGTGAGCTAGACGTGGAGTTAGGTGTATAAACTCCATCAAAGAAAGCCCCTTGTACCTTTCCAGGGTATAGTCGCTGAGACGTGTGATCAATGTTTGGGGCCCATTCAAGCTAATAACCTATAGTGCATGTAGTTCTGGGAACCTGGGTGCACTGTACCCTGACTTGCTCGATGCTAAGTACTACACCCACTGAAAACCTACTTATGTCTAATTGGCTAATAGCTTGAAACTGATGTCCTAGGACTAAGTCAAAACTACTTATCTAAAGTGTTCTAAGAGTCTAAGAACCTGAAAGAAACTATGTTCTAAGACTTGTCAGAGCTGCTTTGTTTGAAAGTATCATGACAGTCTAAAGAACGACAATCATCTTGATAAACTGATATTACAGAATGTAGTAAAAAATTGATAAAAAGATAATCTGATCAACTACATTTCCAAAGAATAATGATTATATTAATAGTTTGAAAATAATAATTTTAAGTCAAATCATACAAAATGAGGATTTATGCTCAAATAACATTCCATGAAAAAGATACAGCATTCTATACCAACTTTTTAAAGCATGAAGAATCAACCTAAATATCATAATAAACTAGGGAGAACATCATATTATGAAATCTACACAATAATCATGTGCTAGGGTGATAAAAATTAGCAAGACAACTAGAGTTTTGGGACAATCATTATTTATCTAAAAAAGCCCTAATCCATAACTCTTGCAGGGCAAGAATAGAAAAGATTTTCTGAAGGAAATTTTTGGAACACAAGGAAGGAAGAAGCCCCTTGTTGAATTCCAACATACCTAAAGGAGAATTTCTCAGAAGAAGCTCTTGGAATCTGGATAGGAAATAAGAACCCTAGCTCTTGCCCTGAGAAGTTTGTCTGAGTCTTCTACATATGGTCTTGACAGAAAGTGAGAAATAAGGGAGGAAGATCGACTAACATTCTTAATCCCTTGATAACATACTCCAAAATGATGTACTTTTTCAACACCACAAAAGTTTCAATGATTTAAACCAGGAAATTGAAATGAGCTCAGTAGAAAAATCTGCAAAAGTGCCTCGGAACAACTCATCTAACGAGTTGTTATAGGATCTAACGGGTCGTTAAAGCAGTCGTGGGAAGCGCTTAAGGAAAGTTTTCAGGTGATACCATGAGAGGAGGTATGAATCATTGTGGGAAACAATGACTCGTTGGAGGCAGGAGTTGTGAGATTCCCGTCTTGGCTACTCGGAAGAAACAATTCAAGTGACGACTCGTTGGTGGCTTTAACGTGTCGTCGTGGATGGAAGTACCGGGTTTCAAGTCAATGGAAACGGATGGTTGTAACAGGCCATTAGAGCTAGCAACAACCCGTGGTGATGATTGTCAGAAGGAATTTAAGGGTTGGTCCAGTAGGGACGATGGAAGCTGTTGACGAGTTGTTGGATCAAGTAATGACTCATCGTGTCAGTCATTGGGTGGATTACCAGTTGAGGAACCAGTGTACCTAACGAATGGTTTTTACAAGTTGTTAGAACCAATAATGACTCATCACGTTGGTCGTGGGTTGAGGAAGCAGGAACCGTGCAAGCAGACCGGTGTACTTAACGGATGTTCCCCACGAGTAGTGGTGAGGACCAACGACTCGTGGTGAGAGTTGTGGTCCAAATCGGCAGATTTTTAAAGTTTTTCCCAGGGGTATTTTGGTAAAGACCGATGCTTCTATATTTAAAGTGAAGTCGTTTTGGTTTTTAAGGAAGCCTTTTGGGCATTTTCAAGCCTAAACTCTCATTCTCTCAACTCTCCTTCCTTTCCTCTCAAGACGAAGGATCCTCCAAAGGTTTTCATCAAGGCTTCAAGGTGTAATTTTGAGTGGAATATCTCCTACAAAGTATGTGTGTACTTCATCAAGGATACTCTTCCACCCTTGTGCCCCAAAATGTTTTATCAAAAACCCGATTTCAAATATTCTAGAGAAGCATGACCTAGGGTTTTGATCGATGGGAGATTTCTTCTATGTCGTATATGAATTCTAAAACCCATTAGGATTATAAGTTAATTATAATTGTAGAATTATTTTGGTTATCTTGAATTATGTGCTAGATAGTGAAAATGCATGATTATAGGATGTTTTTCATGAGATGGCTCGAAATTTATTGGGATTCTATTATTGGTTACTCGATTTTATCAATAACTCATATCCATGTATAAAATTATGTAAAGATTGTAAGAAATTCCCTAATAATTAGAATATATTATTTGATAACTATGTTGAGATGAGGTTAAAGTTTATGGTCATGATCAATTGAAAGTAAAATATGTATTTTCATTATGTTTTCGATGGAGCTAGTTTGGATATGAGGTAAATCTATGATAATGGCCAAATTACTGCATTCTTCTCACAAATTGGAGTAAATTATGAAATGGGTCCTATGAAATGAAAATCTATGCTTCTCCCATGAATTCCTTGCAAATGTTTAGGTATGAGTTGAGTGTTTCAGCTTCCATAAATATAAGTATGTGAACCAATGTATCCATGCTAATGTGTAAATTGGATATATGGACCATACATGACCCTATGTTACATGTAGAATGATATGAATTCAAAACTTGAATGATGTGGAAGTGTAATGCATGCTTTTAATCTATAGATGCTTGTAATGTAAGATATTGGAAGCAAATCTTGATTTGGCACCATGATGATATGAATTATGATAATAAAGCATGAGAATGATATTTCAGATTGTTGGGCTTGTTGTTAGTAAAAAGTAGCCCTAATCCTTTCGAAATGTATGTTGTATGATGAAACCAATAAATGTTCATATTTCTAGTTAGCTATAGTAGCATAGACCAGATGTATAATGCTAGATCAGTACTCCTTATGTTCTAGTCAGGCAGGGACTCTCCATAGCCGAGAATGATTCCCTTGGTTAGCTCGGGACCCTCCATAGCAGAGAGTGACGACCTAGTTCATTCGGGATCCTCCATAGCCGAGAGTGAATCCCTAGTTCAGTCGAGATCCTCCATAATAGAGAGTGACTCTCTAGCTCAGTCGTGACTTTCCATAGTAGAGAATGACTCCCTTAGTTTAGTTGGGACTCTTCATAGTAGAGAATGACTTCCTTAGTTATGTTATCAGCATGATTCAATTCCATATGATTCAAACATTAGTTTGGAATGGATATAACATAATGAAATGTAGACTCAGTTACCCACAATTACCCAGTACATTGTATGATGCTAGTTTCAGCTTCGGCTCTCATTAAATGTTTAGTACTTGACCCCTATGCATGAGTTCGATGATGTTTCAAAATATGAGATCCAAAAAAAAGTTCATTTATCTATATGTATGTGACTCATAAGAGGATTGTTGCATGCTAAATCAGTTATGTTGATGTACTTTGTTATTTGCTTATCATATACATGCATATTTAGTTGTTTACGCTTTTCCCCCCATGCTCAATACATTCCAAGTACTGACCACATGCCTTTTTGTGCTCCTTCCTCCATCTCAGCGAATTGTGGTGAATCCTCATCTCTCGAGGACGAGGTCTATGTTCTTATTCGGTTGTATTTTAGTTTTTAGACTTTGAGAGTTAGCTGGGGACTCATCTTGGGCAAATTTATTTGCCCAAGTGATACCCAAAGTACCATATTAGCCTTGTTTATCTACCAATGTGTATACATTCTCATGTAATTGGTAATAAAATGTGAATTTGTACTAACCAACATGATTAGCATTGTTTTGCAGGTAAAATGTGATTCCGGGAAGCTTAAATGCATGTTGGATGATATCGGAGTTGGACTTGGATGCGAGCAAGGGAAAAGGCATTGGACAGCATGAATTAAAGGGGCTCCGCGATGGAGCCGTGTCACGCTGCCATCGCGGAGGCATTCTGCCTGGATAGGGAAAATTCGCCCAAACTCCAGAGAGGGTCCGCGTTTGCTCCGTGGCACGGAGACCTGGCTCCGCGATGCACGTCGTGCCACGTTGAGCCTTAATTCCCGGACCCCCAATTCCAGTGAGGGTCCGCGTTCGTAGTGTGTCACGGAGGCAGTGCTCCGCGATGCACTCCGTGAGACGTTGCTTGTTATTCCGGGAAAAATTCCCACTAGTATAAATAGAACACTTAGGTTCATTTTTCAATATTCTGACTTGGTGGAGCAAGGACGTGGCTTACAGGCAGTTGAGGGATGAAAATATCAGGGTTTTTTTTCTCTTTCTTTCTTCTTTAATTCAATTGCTTGTATGATTAACACTCATTTTAAGATGTTTAATCCACAAATGAGTGGCTAATTCCTCTCCTTGCTGAGGTTATGAACAATTGTGATGAAATTTGATCATTAATTATTTGGTTTTTCATCTTTTCTTCCATGTTGTTCTATTAATTCTTGTTCTTACTGCATTAATGTGTGGCCTACTTTAATGTAAATCTAAAAAGTCCGGTTTCACTCGAGAGAGCAAGAAATTGGAAAGTTGTGAATTAATAGGATAAGTTCTTTACTTGGTTTGGGAAAATTGAGTCTTGATTTGCTTTCAGGATAGAAATATACCTGAAAGTCGTATTAGTCAATTTAGGAACCGGAATTGTATTGCTAGAACATGAATTGCATTTGATCACAGAAATGTAGACGGATGGTTCATGATTCTTAAGTGAGGTTAAATACGAGAGTTTTAATCTCTTGGAAAATGTTCTTGGCTAGCAACTGGAGGAAAAGATTAACCAAATTATGATGATAATTAATTTCATTACATGTTCGTTTAACCTCAGCATGCTCTCATTCATAGTTCAGATTCAAAGTAGATAATTGTTCTTAGCTTTAGTATAAAAATTATAAAAACAAACTATCAAACTTTTGGTTACACTGTTGTCTGCATTTTTAGAAGTAAAATATAGTACACTTGAGCAAATTGCACTTCATCCAAGTCTCTGAGGGATCGATACTTGGCTTACTAAAGCCACTTACTACTTGTTCGACCATGTGCACTTGCATGTCGTTTTGTATACCCACAATAACCGCAACAAGTTTTTGGCGTCGTTGCCGGGGAGTTGGCAATTGGTGAATTTGTTTTAAGTGTTAATTTACTTTATTTTTATTTTCTTAGTGTTGACAACTTGGTCTTAGCCTGTATTTTGCAGACTTAATTGTTGTTGAACACTGGCAAGAGACAAGGAGCTGGTGGAATCGTATATAGAGCCAGAAAGGATATTTTATAGTAAACGAAGAGAAGCTCTACAAAGAAAGTTGTAGTTGCTCAGACAGACGATCATGGAGCAACAACAGAATCCACCGGTAGTACAGGCAGTGTTAGTGCCCGAAGAAGCAGCAGCACGGTCGGTTCGCGAGGTGGCAATCCCACATGCCAATAATGTTACATCTAGTATCCGCAAACCAGAGCCGTGAGGGAGATTTGAACTTAAACAGAATATGGTGCAGTTGTTGCACACGAGCGGGCAGTTTACCGGTCTCCCTCATGAAGATCCACAGCAGCATCTCCAAACTTTTTTGGAGATAAGTGACACTTACATCCCCGCTGGAGTGTCATCAGACTATGTCCGGCTTACATTGTTCCCATTCTTATTATTGGGAGAAGCCAAGAGGCGGTTGAAAGCTGAGCCACCGAATTCTATTTCTACGTGGGATGCTCTTGCACGGAAGTTCTTGATATGGTTTTTTCCCTTTGGTAAAACAGCAAGACTTAGAAGTCATATTCTAAGTTTCAAACAGAGAGAGGGAGAAAATTTATATCAGGCCTGGGAGAGATTTAAATCCATGTTGCGGGATTGTCCTCACCATCATCAGTCCAAAGATGTGCTGGTGCACACATTTATAGAGGGTTTGGAACCCCACACCAAAATATTGCTAGACTCAGCAGCTGGAGGGCAAGCGCTGGAGAAAACTTATGAGGAGCTGTACACCTTATTGAACCGTATTTCGCAGGGCAATCCAGAATGGAATGCTGATTCATCCAGAGGTGGGACAAGGAAAGCAGCAGGAGTGCTAGAAGTGGATGGGTTTACAGCTATCGCTGCACAGATAGCTGTATTGCAAAATCAACTTAACACCTACTTCAGCAACATGACATTGAACCAGCCTCAAGTCCCAGTTAATGCAGTACAGAAGATGTGGTGTGAAGTGTGTGGAAGCAGTGAGCACTCAGCTGAGTGTTGTGGAGCCAATCCAGACTCGGTAAACTTTGTGGGTAATGCACAAAGGAACCACCAACAGTATGGTAGTAGCTACAACTCCAATTGGAGGAATCACCCTAATTTCTCATGGGGTAGTAACAACCATCAGGGCCAAAGTTCAGGTCAGGGTGTGCAAAGGAACCAAGGAGGGCAGCAGAATTATCAAGCTCAATTCAGAAACAACAATGCACCTCCTCCACCTCCATCACCCAGCATTGAGGAAATGTTCAAGACCATGATAGCTAACCAAGCTCAATTGCAGGCAGACTATGTGAAATTGGCAGCCGAAGTGAAAAACAACCAGTTAGCTACCAAGGCGCTTGAATATCAATTTGGGCAATTTGCTAGTACCCAAAACACAAGGCCCAGAGGAGGACTTCCGAGTGACACGGATCCCAATCCCAAGCAGGTAAATGCAGTGACCACAAGGATTGGTTTGCAGCTGGAAGAGGTGGAACCAGAAAGACCACCTCAGCAGTCTGGAGCAGCTGAAGTTGAGAGGGAGCACAGTACTGAAAGGGGGAAGACTAAGGAAGCTGAATCAGAAAGACCTCCACCCCCGTTCCCTCAACGACTAAAGAAACACAAGGAGGAGGCGTGTTTCAACAAATTCATGGAGGTGCTAAAACAGGTACATGTTAACTTACCTCTTGTTGATGTCTTGCAGGGAGTGCCGAAATATGCTAAGTATATAAAGGAAATCGTGGAAAACAAAAGTCGGTTGACTGAGTATGCTACGGTGGCTCTAATGGAGGAGTGCACTTCCCGGATCCAAAATAGACTGCCCACAAAGCTAAAAGACCCTAGAAGTTTTACTATCCAGATTACTATTGGGTAGAGCATCCGAGCTCGTGGATTGTGTGACTTGGGAGCGAGCATAAATTTGATGCCGTCTTCGGTATTCAGAAAGTTGGGCCTAGGGAGTCCTAGACCCACAACGGTAATCTTGCAGTTGGCGGATCGATCCTTAGCCAGGCCGAATAGCATTGTTGAGGACGTTCTGGTGCAAGTTGGATCCCTAATTTTCCGGGTAGATTTTGTCGTGCTGGACTTTGAACCAGACGCGGAAGTCTCCATTTATTTTGGGACGTCCTTTCTTGGCAACCGGGAAAGCACTAATTGACGTAGCTGCGGGGCAGCTAACAATGCGAGCACATGACAAGGTAGAGGTGTTCGATGTGTACAAGGCACCCAA
Source organism: Datura wrightii (assembly GCA_035772735.1). NCBI lineage: Eukaryota > Viridiplantae > Streptophyta > Magnoliopsida > Solanales > Solanaceae > Datura > Datura wrightii. The sequence continues at coordinate 106,282,259 of JASDFA010000027.1, read as the reverse complement.
GCTCTCGACGGTGCATGAAGAACTCTCGGTGATCAATGTGATTGATCAAGGTGATGATAAGCAGATGAAGGATTCCCGAGAGTTAATGGGAAAACCACCGGAAAGGTGTAAGCACTACTGGGGGGAGGACGGTGATCGAGAGAAATCGTCCATCACCCTAGCGGACAATTGAGCTTAACAACATCGAGCCGCGACGGTAAACCAGGCGCTGCACGGGAGGCAACCCGTCAAAAAATTTTCTTTCATTTTGTAAAGTGTAAATAGATTTTTCTTTTTCTTTTTCTTGATTTACTACAAAATTTTTCGTTTTAGTTTTTGTTTTATTTGTATTTAGAGTGAAACCTATAATTCTAACCAATTTTGTATTGTGAGATGAATTTCAGGTCAAACGGAGAAAAATATGCATGGAATCGCAAAGGAAAAGTCGAGGTATGAAAAATTAATAAAAAGTGGCAGACAGTGAGCTGAGGCGACAGCTCCGTGTCACGGAGGTGGACCTACGCGTTACCTCCGTGACACGTTGAGGTACAGTCTGGATTTTTTATAATTTCCAGAACAGTCTCGCGATGGCTCCGTGTCACGGAGGCAGTGCACCGTGATGCACTCCGTGACACATTGCCTTGTATATCGCGACGGGTCACACCGGGTCGCCGGGTGACCCGCGCGATTTCCTTACTTTTTAACCCCAAAAACCCTCCCTTTTCCCTCATTTTTTAATCCCTTCGCGACCAAACCCCCCCAAAACCCAACCCCTATCAACGTGACACGGAGTAAGGCAAGAAATTCAACGATTCTTCTTCGATTCCCTCTCAAATTCTTGTCGATTTTCTTCGATTTTGAGCATGGGAGGTGAGCTAAATTGCCCTACATAGTAATTAATCATGAATTCGAGTTAATTGTTGTTGATGAATGTTCGGAATGTCGTTATGATTGCTTGAACTTGTCGATTGCATAACTTAATTGAATTTGATTGATAATCTCAATTCCAGGGCTTGTATGTTGAATTTGAAGTTGAAAATGTATTGAAATTGTGAATTTTATGTCTAGATGGATGCGTTGAATGAGATGAGTTGATGTAGAAATTGTTAGGATGTTAATAGAACGACGGATTCTCGGGTGGGGGGAAATGTTGAAATTTTTAAGAATTGGTTGGTTGTATAGGTTCATGTAGATAAATTTTTGTTGTTGTTTTCGTTTCTTTGTTTTTCGTTGCTAAGTGTGATGGGTAATATGTTAGCGATGGTAGTGATTGTGATTAGCTATACGAAGTCTGAGTAGTACGCAGAAGTTATACCGTCGAATTTTTTGAACGCACTAAGCATGATTGTATAGTTGTTTACTGTGTGTAAATAAATGATAATCTTGCCGTAGTGTTGTAACTGTAGCGAAGGACTAAGTGTGGGGTAACCTAGCGTAACCCGACCTTAGCCGAAGTTAATATCCGTTAGATTAACATTGATCTTGTTTACTTGGGTTGACAGGTAAAATGGCTAGTCGGCAAGATAAAGGAAAAGGCGCATCAACTTCAGGCGCCGGAAGGAAACGAATCAGACTGGGCACAGCAGTCCCAGCTGCACCAACAGTTCCACGCGGCCATCGCCGCCAATACGGAACGAGATGGGTGACCGATGAGGGGAAAAAGTGGTACACGAAGCACAAAGAAAACAAATATTTCCCCGAGGAGCACATAGCACGGGAACCACTGGCACAGGAGCTCCCTAGAATGGTCCACCGGATCGAGGCAGCTGGGCTCAAGTTCATCTTTGAGGAGCCCAAGGAATGCAATCTGCACTTGGTTCGGGAGTTCTATGCCAATTGGAACCCGACGATCAGAAGCCACACCATCAAGATCAGAGGGCAAATAGTCACTCTGGAGCCCCACCACCTCAATGCCATCATAGGAGCGCGGGACACAGACGCCCACGTACTCCGACAGCTGAACATTACCCCACCGTATGCGGACATCAGACGCACATTGTGTGGGACTCGATCAACAACTAGATGGAGCAGACACAAAGAGAGGGGCTACCACTAGACTTTGCCCTATTCACAGATGAACAGGGAAGCCCAAATCTGGCTGAAGATAGTCTGCTCATGCCTAATCCCGGGGGTACATATGACAGATGTAACCCGGGATCGTGTATGCCTGGTGTACGCCCTGATGAAAGGGCTGGAGATCAATGTAGGGGCGGTAATTACCTCAGCCATGAGGAGAGCCCGGTTGCACCAGGGGCACAGGTATGGCTTTGGTGGACTACTGACCACCTTCCTCAGGGGCCTCAATGTTGAGGAGGAGGCCCTTGACTACATCCCGCAGTTGGAGCAGCGGGCCTTAGACGTTACTAAAACTAAGGCTCCCGACACCACCCACGTGCCAGTGCTTACACTTGGCGAGCGACATGCTCGTGATGACCAGTATATGGCTCGGATGTATGGGATGCAGATGCTTCAGCTGAGGACAGGTGGGAGGCCGGCCACTGAGGAGGAGCTATGGCAACTCGAGCTAGATTACCCCTTCGGCGAAAACACCAGGGCTCTATGCCGAGTGGGGCCAGCATTTGTAGAGCCCATAGACGATGATGTCCCCACAGACGAGGAGACACGTCAGGAGGACTCTGATGTGGAGTCCGATGATGACGACGGAAGCGACTCGTACATGGGAGATGAAGCAGCAGCACCCGACGAAAAAGTGGAATACTTTGACTGATCAGGGAGTTCCACCACCCGATTTTGTGCTATTTTAATTTATGTGAACACTGGGGACAGTGTTCGAACTAAGTGTGGGGTGGGAGTAGTTAGGTGTTGGGCTGGGCTGTTTTGTTTGTATGCTCTCTTCTGTTGTCATGTATGTTGTTTGTCCCTGTGAGTGTGAATTGTTAAGTTTTTCTGTATTTGTAAATGTTTGTTAAATTGATGTGTGTTGCTGAATGTTGCTAGCTGATTCTGATTCTGTACATATTTTTGTTATCGAAATGATCGATATTTTCAACATTTTTTTTACTTCTTGGGTTTCTCGACATTTGTTTTTGGTTATTTTACCGAGAATGGTCCCATTGAACCGATGTCATAGTTAGTGACCGTTCCCTATGATGGATGGATGACGACCGTCTTAAGGGAAATGTAGTCGTTAGGAGTAGATTTTTTCAATTATTTTTCAATTTTTTATTTTTTTTCTTTGGTGGATTGCATCCCGGAACCTGTAGTTACTGGATGGTTTCGAAATTCTGGTTGCGTGTTGTACATGATATTTAAAATGCAAAGGTGATTCGTGTGAAAGCATGCAACTTTGTAAATATGTTGAGATACCTAGGCTGTAGAGTTCGATTCAGTGTGATTGAGGCTTAATGTTTGAATTCCTGTAATTAGCTGATTGAAGAGTCTGTGAATACATCTTGAATCGAGCATGTGCAAAAAGTGTGAAGTGAGGTGTTGATTTTCCATGCTATTGTGAAGTGTCTAGAACTTGCCTGGTGTGTGTACAAAACGAAATGAAGGAGGTGTATTGTAGGAAAGGATGTAGGCATTTCTTTGTTTTAACCGAGAGTTTCTATTTTTCCTTGTTGTACACACCTTGATTGTATACCCTAGTCAGCCCGTTGAGCCTTTAGCCAATTATTTTTTTCTTTTGTCAAAAAGTGTAAACCGAGCTTAATTCCTTCTTTTCATTAGCCGTAAAGTCTATACAAAACTCTTAAGCGCTTAAGAAGAGAAAATCATTTTCCCAAAGTGTCAAAGAGTGAGAATGGTGAAAAGAAAAAGAAAAGCAGAGTGATAGAAGAAAAGAAAAGGTTGAAGGTGCACTTGCTACAAATAAACGATAATGAAGGTGCATGAATAATCTTTGTTGTTGTGTCAAGTGTGCTTAATGCAATGGGCCATACTAAAGAAAGTCATCAAGAATGGGATGATGGAAAAAAAAAGAAACAATGTCCATGAGTTGATGGGATGTGTTGAAAAGGCGCTTAAGGATGCTAGTGGCTATTATTGGCTAATCCAATATTTACTAGTTCTATAGCTTCCATTACAACCTGTTAAAGTCCTACGTGATCTTACATCGCACTTCTTTATATTAGTGGAGTAATACACTAAGGGCAAGCTTATGGGTCATGACATGATGCATGTGAATTCTTTTGGGAGAGAGAGCGAAATTGTTTCTACATGCCCCTGCTTGAATGTTTGTGAGTCATATGAGAAAAAAGGGGAAGATTCTCTTGTGTTGTGAGGGCACATGCTTGATAAAAGATTAATTTTCGTGTCGGATATCTTGATCAGCTAATTTGCATAAGTTTGCCAATATCGACAGTCGATTCTTAAAGTCTAGGAGGTCTTAATGTATTGAAGGTCATTGCATTGATAAGACCATGCATGTTTCTTGATGATTTGCTGTATTGAATAATCTTTATGACCGTAGCCTAAATTGTCGAACCGAAGTAGCGAGGTTGGGATGTAAATTGCATGAATTGTATGTTTGTTGTTGGAGGACGAACAAGGAATTAAGTGTGGGGTAAGCGATCTTGGGCAAATTTATATGCCCAAGTGATACTCAAAAGTACCATTTTAGCCTTGTTTATCTACCAATGTGTATACATTCTCATGTAATTGGTAATAAAATGTGAATTTATACTAACCAACATGATTAGCATTGTTTTGCAGGTAAAATGTGATTTCGGGAAGCTTAAATGCATGTTGGATGATATCGGAGTTGGACTTGGATGCGAGCAAGGGAAAAGGCATTGGACAGCATGAATTAAAGGGGCTCCGCGATGGAGCCGTGTCACGCTGCCATCGCGGAGGCATTCTGCCTGGATAGGGAAAATTCGCCCAAACTCCAGAGAGGGTCCGCGTTTGCTCCGTGGCACGGAGGCCTGGCTCCGCGATGCACGACGTGCCACATTGAGCCTTAATTCCCGTACCCCCAATTCCAGTGAGGGTCCGCGTTCGTAGCGTGTCACGGAGGCAGTGCTCCGCGATGCACTCCGTGACACGTTGCTTGTTATTCCGGGAAAAATTCCCACTAGTATAAATAGAACACTTAGGTTCATTTTTCAATATTCTGACTTGGTGGAGCAAGGACGTGGGTTACAGGCAGTCGAGGGACGAAAATATCAGGGTTTTTTTTCTCTTTCTTTCTTCTTTAATTCAATTGCTTGTATGATTAACACTCATTTTAAGATGTTTAATCCACAAATGAGTGGCTAATTCCTCTCCTTGCTGAGGTTATGAACAATTGTGATGAAATTTGATCATTAATTATTTGGTTTTTCATCTTTTCTTCCATGTTGTTCTATTAATTCTTGTTCTTACTGCATTAATGTGTGGCCTACTTTAATGTAAATCTAAAAAGTCCGGTTTCACTCGAGAGAGCAAGAAATTGGAAAGTTGTGAATTAATAGGATATGTTCTTTACTTGGTTTGGGAAAATTGAGTCTTGATTTGCTTTAAGGATAGAAATATACCTGAAAGTCGTATTAGTTAATTTAGGAACCGGAATTGTATGGCTAGAACATGAATTGCATTTGATCACAGAAATGTAGACGGATGGTTCATGATTCTTAAGTGAGGTTAAATACGAGAGTTTTAATCTCTTGGCAAATGTTCTTGGCTAGCTACTGGAGGAAAAGATTAACCAAATAATGATGATAATTAATTTCATTACATGTTCGTTTAACCTCAGCATGCTCTCATTCATAGTTCAGATTCAAAGTAGATAATTGTTCTTAGCTTTAGTATAAAAATTATAAAAACAAACTATCAAACTTTTGGTTACACTATTGTCTGCATTTTTAGAAGTAAAATATAGTACACTTGAGCAAATTGCACTTCATCCAAGTCTCTGAGGGATCGATACTTGGCTTACTAAGGCCACTTACTACTTGTTCGACCACGTGCACTTGCATGTCATTTTGTATACCCACAACAACCCGAACAGGGACCTGTCCCAGCAACTCATTGGTTTAGTAGAGGCTTTCATACATGTATAACCAAATTCAGTCTATGTGTTGTGTTTTTGTCAGATTATATCTTTAAATGTTAATCTTGGCTTTTAAAGTTAGTTTCCGCTCAGTTAGGTTTTGTCAGATGTTTATATCGTTAAGTGTCATGCTATGATTATGCCATGGGACGACTTAGAGCCTTTTGGGGTTCCTAGTCTCGTTTTACAGCCAGGGTGTAAACTCGGGTCATGACAAGTTTAGGTTCTACGAGCTTAATATTTGACAAAAATACCCCTAGGTAAACATTCCAAAAACTGACTGTCTAGATCCAATGGGCCTCACAATGAGTCGTTGGTTCTGAACACGACTCGTTGGTGCCAACCATTGTTTCTGGTCTAGAAATATCCCTTTTTTGGACCCTCACTATGAAGACACAATGACTCGTTGGTTGAAACAATGGGTCATTGTAAATACTCGTCCTAGCTACTAGAAATTCTGAATGATTCCTAGGCTTGACCAACGGATGGGAACAATGACTTGTTCAATAGGACAATGGGTCATTGTTGCCACTCGTTGTCACTGGAAGATTTTGATAAGATTGTAGATCTCCTCCAGTGGACGAAGAATACAACCCGTTGCCAGAAACAACGGGTCATTTTCCCCAACCGTCATCACTGGAGAGAATTCTACCCTTTTTGGAGTCACTATAATGACACCCTATGACATGTTGTTTAAGACAATAACGACTTGTTAGATGGCTCATTGGTTGAAAGAAGATTTTTTATCACATTTTGGGATTGACAAGATGGCAACATAACAACTCATTGTCACCAATGACGGGTCATTGTACCACTGTTGAATATGAGGATTTAAAGTTGCAGGGTTGACAACAACTCGGACAACGGGTCACTATTACTGACAATGACTCATTGGTTGTGTCGTTCCATGAGAAAAAAATTTTGGTTTTTCATTTTATGTATGGCGTTTTGTCTTAAGAACTTTTGGGGTGTTACAATATCTCCCCGTTGGGAATATTCATCCTCAAATGAAAGCTAAGTAGGCTGAAAGACTGGGGGAAAGAGATGCAATCCTGAACTGAAGACTCTAAACTAATCACTGGAGGAGTGACTAACTCTTAACTAAGGTAGACATACTAAATGAACTTGTGCAACTAGAGTGCACACTATAACATGGATAGAGCGAATGAGTATGGAACTGAATAGAGTATTAAGGAGGAATATAGTACCTGATGCTGAAGCTTAGCTGGAAGGGAATAAGTGAGGGTATTTATCCATCATGTTTGCTTATGCTTCCCATGTAGCTCCCTCAGCTAGCTAGTTCCTCCATAAAACCTTTACTGAAGCGATCTCTTTGTTCCTCAGCTTACAAACCCGATGGTCTAGGATCTGAACTAGAGCTTCTTCGTAAGAGAGGCTATCCTTACCCCAACACTCTCTAGAGGCACTATTGAGGTCAGGCCACCGATGCATTTATTTAACAAGGACACATGGAAGATTGGATGCACCAATGCTAACTTGATAACGTCCAAGATATATTCTTAAATCAAATGATATACACCGTCGTTGTATTAAAACAAGTAACCCCACTAGTGTCGGGGTCGAATCCCAAGTGGACTGGGGAGTGATGAATTCAAGCGTCGATTGAGGAATTGATATTAGCTTGCACCATATAGACTTGACAAAAAAAACAAGGAAATGGGGGGAATAAACTTTGCAAAGAATTACACAAATTTCTTTAGTGAACTCAAAATAAAAGGAACAGCTAAGTTGTAGACAATATTAGGAAATACTAGAGGTGCGGTGTATACTAATTAGATTAGGATGGACCAGGTTATCTTAATAAGTTCCATAAATGTAAATAATCTCGGAAAATAGGTAGCCTCAGCTTCCCAACCTATTAACTACCCCTAACTAGAGTTTTCTTAAACTCTAGCTGCAATTTAGCATACCCGAATTGATTTGGATAAGCAACTTCACTATTCCTAGCTATTAGTTGTTAATTAGGAAGGAAGAAGTAATTTCAGCATTACTAGCTTAATTTTACAACCTATCATCCATATCCACTACTAGATTCCCTTTCAATACTTAATTATTCTCTCCCGAGAAACAATCAAGCAAGTATAGATAGACCCATATATTCGTCAATGGATCTTCGTTAATAGATTGAAAGGAATCATATAGATTTACACTTAATTAAACATTATGAAGTCAACTCTAGCAATACCCAATCCAATTAAGTATTCATCCTCACACGCCTCTAAGTAATGATTTTATCTACTCATAGTTAAGAAATTCAAACACACAATCATCAAAGGCATCGTTGAATTTAATAAGAAGAGTAGATAAATCAAAAGCACAATTATCCTTCAACTACATCTGAAACTAAATAATACCAAAGAAGGAAAGAGAGCAGAGTATCTTTTACAACTTTCAATCAAATCCCATTTTCTCAGCTAAAAATGGTCTTCAGCTAAAAAGAAAAGATGATGTGATGTGTACTTGGCATATCTCTCAATCTCTCTATCGTCTTCCTCTCTCCTCTCTTCCTTTTCTGCAGTGTACTTCTCTTTCTATTTATACCCTAAAAAGTATGGTACTTATCCTTTCTTTTTTAGCAATGGATAATTTTACCCTTAATAGCATTGTTCTGGAACTGACGAAGGCACCGACAGTTTGCCGATGAAATTCGTGAACCGCCAGATACTTGCTCTTCTTCTTCAGTCATTTCCAGCGAACTTCGGTAGTTCACCCGGCATTTTGCTGATGCCAATTCGTGAACTGACGGAACTTAAATGCCAATTCCATAAGTTTCTAAGTGTCATTCGTTGACTGAACCGGCATCCCGCCACAAGTGACTCATGAACCGCCGATGGCATTCCCCCGACATGGTAGTGACCTTCATCTTTTTAACCGATGTTTCGCCGATTAACACCTGCGTTTCGCCACTTATGCTCATTTCCTCCATTTTACCCCATTTTAGTTCTTTTCTTCTAACTTAGGCATCTACACACAACAAAAGCAAAAATGGCACAAAATCCAAATAATCAACTGGAGAACTAAGAAAAAACTCAAACTTTAGATTCTAATGAGTTAGTAAATTACCAACTCATCAAACCCCCCAAATTGAATCCTTTCTTGTCCTCAAGTAATGAAATACTTCAACTATTGAGGAAGAGGTCACATTTCTTCACAATTATACTTCATCGACCACCTGGACTATGACCACCCAAAAATACTCATCATGCTCACCGAAAAGAGAAGGAAATATCTCAAAAGACCAAAACAATGAAGGTGTTTCAATAAGGAAACAACTTTATATCAAGTAAATCCTTTTTGAAAGGAATCATTAACCACACAAGGGCAATTCTCAACCAAGTAACACACATATCAACTCAAGTTGTAATCACTGAAAATCAAAGCTTGCCTTAGAGTTTGCACTCCTTTTTCTATGCCCATATGAACTCTAAATTCTCTTGAATCCCTAAAAAGAATGATTCCACTCACCAAATATAAGGATCCCTATTCTCGTGACTCTTTTATCATTTGAATGCATACCAAGGATCAATTGGAAGAGACACTCACACTCCCTCTCCCAAAAGATATTTTCATGCACACACTTGACCCATAAGCTTGCCCTGCATTCAATTCACCACTAATATAAAGTAGCTGCACCTAGAATCATTTACGACTTACGGGCTGTGATGTAGGCTTAAGGTTAGGGTAGGATAAACATTTGGCTGTAGTGACTAGATCCTCCCTAATGCTTTTTGTGCCATGCCTTACAACAATTTTATTCACTCAACCTCCTTTTCCTTTCTTTTCTTGTTGATGCCTTTCATTTCTTTAATAATCCCTCAAATAACCCCTCTTTAGCTTCTACCACTAGCCTTATTACCTCAAGAGAGAACACCAATTCACACAATTAGTCTTTTTCTTTTTGGATTTATCTTTGTGTGCACTTTGACCAAAAGTTGATATTTCCTTTACACTATAATTCTTGTCTTCCCCCTTTGTTTTGCATACCCCTAAACTTAGGCTCTTGCCTCATTTTTCACATTTTCTTTTCTCATTCCTTTCTTCATAGGCGTTAAGCCTTGGTTCAGCCCTTATTTTGTCATTAGCATTTAGGAAATGGGGCCAAAAGAGGTATTAAGAATGGTCTTAAGGCTTGTAATGTGGTTGCCAAGGAAAGGTTTTACGACTCAAAATTGGCTCACAAGGATTAATGATCATAGAGGGTGTATGGTTGAAGTGGGTCGACAATTGAGGGCCTAAACTCATTTTCTTGGTGCAACTACATCTAGGATTTTGCCTTGAATCACATTTAGGGCAAGTTCTAGAAGAGATGTAATGCACAAGATTAACAAAAATACCCTCTCCACACAAAGCATCACCCTTAAAGGGTCTACAAGAGTCATTTTCCAAAACAAAACATCACATTAGGACATCAAGCAAGCAAACATCATAAGTCAAGCAGGGAATTTACAACGTACTACCAAGATTACTATGCTACGGTGTCAACACTTGCTCATTATCTTCATCTTCATGACTTTGTTTTCAGATTTTCATTCCAATCACAGGAAAAATTTTAGTTGATGCCTCTTAAAACAACTTCACAACAAACTCAAAGTGACATGGCATTTCCCTTAAGAATGTCGCCACTCAATCCATCATCGGGAAAAGCCAACCCGGTCCAACAACAAAATTAACTAAAATAAAAGAATTCTCCTTGGGAAGAACCATGGTCGAAAGAAAACCCTCAAAGTTTTAATTTCTAAATTACTCTATTTACAATGGAAAAAAAGAAACACAATTTTTAAGGTCATCTCGTTCGAAATTTTCAAAATACGATGCATAAAACCAAAGAACCCATTGACTAATTACCATTCACAAAAAGACACAAAATAATTCCTTCATTCATTCAAATAACAAAACACACCCGAAAAGGGCAATCATCAATCCCAACAGCCTGACAAAGGCTGGACTTACTCAAACTTAAGAAACAAAAACTTAAGAAACAAATACCCCCCCCCCTCAACAGCGCTCATCCCTCCCCCCACTTAAGATCATCCATTGTCCCTAATGTACTATGTAAAAAGAACTACAGGAGAAGAGACAAGAAACTCCCTTAACGGGTCACTCGTCTTCATTATCAACCTTATTACCACCATCACCTCCGCTGGCATCACCAAGCCCAGCAAAATCATCGCCTAGCCTTTTAAACATGTCATCAATTGGCCCCCAAGCTGAAGACAGAGCAACCATTGCAGCATCCAAAGCACTAATGTCAGGTACTTCGACTGAAGTTTGACTTTTCCATTCATTCACCTCAATTCAGAGGGACGTGACTGCCCCTTCCACAACATCCACCTTCTTGCAAAAAGTGGTGACATTCTAGTATAGCGATTTGAGCTCCTTCTTGATAGTTTTGGCAATAAGTGTTGGAAGACTCTTGTCCAAAGCGCTGAAGCTGGCTCTCATGCGAGTTTGTCATCTCCACAAGACGATGGAGACCACTTGACTGAGAAGATTGAGGAGGTGGAGAAACTCTTGGCTGGGTCATGTCACCCGATTCTTGGCCCGATAAGTCAGGTCGGGGCGCATTGAATTCTGGGGCGATGGGAGATTGGGCTGACCCATAGGAGAGGGCTTCTTCTTGTACGTCGAAGGCTTGCATGCGCTTTTGTTTCACTGTCGGTGACTCGGCGTCTCTCTTCCTATCAATAGTGATCACTGTTAGAGTAGAGGAAGGAGTCTCTTTCAGAAAAAGAGGCACTCCGGCTGCTGCACAAAGTTGTGAGATCAACACAGCATATGGCATGGAAGTGCTGGACTGCCGCGCCTTCTTCTTCATTTGTTGAGCAACAATTTTGCCAAAGTTTATGGGGACCCTTGACATAATGCAAGCAATCAATATGGTTTATTCCATGGTGACCCATTGCTCATTCTTTAATGGGATGATGCGAGAGGAAAAAAAGTCCAACCATATCTTGACCTCAAACATCAAATCATGGCGAGAGATTTCACCAACCATGGAGACCAGCAACAATAATGCCAGGCACCTAACTATATTGGTCTTTCATATTGGCCACCAGTGCTATGTACTGTTGTAAAGTCTATCTCATCTTCCCAAAATAGATAATTGATAGCAGCCAGGGTGATATCAACTTCTACCTCACGAATCATCACCGAAGGCAGGTAGGGAAATTCATCCACTTTGCCCCGATGTTGTATGCTATCTTGGCAGGTCTGGTAGGAGGAATAAAACTCTATGAAAAGGATGGGGTAGTACGGCAGCAAAGGGTTGGCAAATGCATGTCATTGCCGGTGGGTGAACTGCTCAGTGATATTAGGGAAGACACCCTTCAACCCAGCCAAGTCAAACCTCTTCTCTACTGTGATAGAGCGTCCCTAGAAGATGACGTAGTGCTCCTTCATGTTAGGAACAAAGAGAATGATGGCTTCTTTAGTGTTGGCGTGTGTGGGAGTATCCTTTGCTTTACCTTTGCCCTTGCTAGAAGATGAAGAAGGGACCTTTCCTTTACTGGTGGACCTAGAGGATGACATAATTTGTGTTTCTGCAAAAAGTATGTTTGTGACAAAACATTAAAATAGGAATTAAAGGAAAAGAAACTAATCTAATGAAGAACTAAGAAGCAAATGATGATCAAACAATCCTTGAAAGAGTAGGTGGTACCGGCGAACAATCGCCGGTTCACCGAGGACAAATCGCGAGCCATCGATTGGATGCTGGTATGTAAAAGAGCACTAGGGAAATCATTTCATTTTCGGTAGCTCAAGTAGCATTTTTCCGGTCATGTTTCGCGAACCACCGAAGTAGCATCGGATTCACTCAGTAGCCAAGACCAATTTCAGAGTGAATTGGTGCCCCAAGTGGCGTTTCGCCGAATATGACCAGCGAATGGCCAACTCCTCCTGTCCCAAATACTGATCCATTGCACATAAACAGCCATTAACAAATTTTTACTACAACATAAGACCAAAAATTATACTCCATTATCACACATATTTATGACGTTTTATCCCTTAAGGTTGGCATCACCCGGTCTATCATCAGGCAAAACATTATGCTTTATGTAAATGGGTTACTCAGACTTCACCCTTTTCATAATCTCATCATAAAAGAACATAGCAACTCCAATCACAAGCATAACACATTCAAAATTTCAACAAGGAAGGGAAGGGAAATAGTACTTCTACAGAATCCTGTACCCATACTCAAATTAAAACAGGGGCAAGAGAAATATTACCGAATTGGAAGACTATTTGCACACTCTTCTAGCCTCAAACAGGAAAGCAGTTCAAGATTGCAGGAGCACCTTCAAGTGAGTATAGAATATATAGTAAGAGTAAAGTGATTTTGATGGTGAAATATGGATGGGTATTTATAGGTGAAATGTGGGAATGTGGTAGGTTGAGGGGAAGGTGGAGAGTTTAATGTGGGTGAGTTGGTGGGGAGTTAGAAGGTGAAAAGGTGGGAAAATGGAGAGGGTGAAAATGAAAAATTGTAGGGAATAGGGAATGTTGGGTAATGGAGAGACAAAAATGGAAAGAAAAATGTTGGAAAAAGGGAAGCTATGTGAATATTTGTAGAATTAGGGTGGCTGGGAAAGTATTTGGGATTTTGTGGGCCAATCTTTTTAAATTCCTCTTTTTTATGCAGGATGAGCCCCATCGGCACTAAACTGGCAATTTGTCAGTCCAATTCAGCGGTTCGCCTCTACTTTTGATTTCAACTTGTTTTGTACCGAGTGATCTGGTTCCATTCGACGATGCACCGGTGATCCACGAATTGAAACTGTGGCCCGTTGGTTATCCACCAAATCTGGCCTTAGCTTCAGGTACTTTGCTTTATACCGGCGATACACCGGTGACCCATGAATCGGATTCAGCAGTTCGCCAGTGGCCGGTCAATTCTTTAGTTCAACACTCAGCTTTCTGCTTTAGGCTCCCTTGCCTTCAGCAATCCATATTTCGGGACCGGCGGCTCGCCACTCTCTCTCTGATTCTCCCATCATGATTTGCTTCACATTTCTCAATTCCTTCACAAAAAAACAACAAAAACATCAAATAATTCAACCAAAACTTGGGTTGCCTCCCATGAAGCACCTTATTTATTATCGTGGCACGACGTAGTCCTTTTTCAATTCTTCATTTCTGATGGGTCATCATCCACTTCCGTCTAGCTCAGTTTCCCCTTATCCTCATTATCATTTTACAATACTCCAATTACCTTGTGTTCAGGTGGAGTTCCAGCTGGCGGACATACCTTGAAAGTGACTTCCTCACCACCAACCCGAAATTTTAACTCTCCAAGCTCCATATTTACCACTACTCTCCTGGTAGCCAACAAAGGTCTTCCCAAAATAATGGGAACTTCCACACCCATGTCATAATTTAGAATAACAAAATCAGCCTGGAGAATAAACTTGTCAACTCGCACCAATACATCTTCTAGCACCCCCACATGTCTTTCGATTGACCTATCTTCCATTAGTAGCCGCATCAATGTTGGTTTTGTACTTCTGAGGCCTAATTTATTAAAAATGAGCAGAGGCATCAGATTTATACTTGCACCGAGATAACATAGAGCCTTCTTAAACACACAAATCCTAATCGTGCATGGTATTGTAAAAGCTCCAGGTTCTTCCCTTTTGAGGCAAGGTTTCTCATCATTACCGCACTACAATGGTGCATTTTTTCTTTATTTCCAACATCAACCACCTTATTTTTTTTCAACAAGTCCTTCATAAACATGGCATAACCAGGCATTTGGATCAAAGCGTCCACTAACGGTATGTTTATGGACAACTTGCTAATCATGCCAACAAACTTCTTAAATTGATCTTCCTTTTTTTCTTGGTAAGCCTTTATGGATATGGTGGTGGGATTCTTGCTTCAACTCTATCATCAACCAAGGCCTTAATGCCCGCTTCTTCATCATCAACTTGAATGTGGATCTCATCATACTTTTCCTCTGTTTCTTCCTCATCCTTGTCTTTATTCTCCTGAATCATTGGCATTTTATCAACCTCATCCTCATTGATTACTTTTGGGTTATCCGCCTCACTAGGCTTTCTCGGTGTATCTCCAATCCTCTTACCACTTCTAGTGACAATAGCCATACATTGACCACCTTTCTTTGGATTAGGCATTGTGTCACTAGGTAATGCTCCCTTCATTCTCGAGTTCATTTGGGCTTATAGGTGATTCATTTGAGCTTCCAAATGCTTGATAGATGCTGAGTGTGAACTCACTATTTGAGAGAGGTTAGACACCTACCCTATTAATTCATTCACCCAACTTTCGGTCGACTACACCTTCTTCAAAACTCTTGAGAGCATTTCTTCGATTTTTGAGCTATCCGCATAACTTACTCCTGGATGGTTTTGAGGATTTCCAACCTTAGGAGGTGGAATGTATGGATTTGCACTTCGATGGTAATGATCACCTTCTTGGTTTGGCTCTCTATTGTTCCACCTGTCATTCCTTTCGGGCCATCCTTGTTGTTCAGGACTTCTCCACCCTTGGTTATCATCCCTTGGGCACCACGGGCCTTGGTTTGCTCCTTGAAAGCCAGGTCGAGGCCCTCCCATTTGGTTATCCATATATTGGCATTCTTCGTCATATCTTGGTGGTGAAGGTTCTCTTTCATATTGCAGGGGACCTTGCATTCCCATAACATTTACCACCTTTGGACCTGCTCCCATCACATGCTTGGTCATCAATTCTAATTGTGTCATCATCTTTGAAAGAGTCTCATCCATCTCATCATCCCTTTTCCGCAACTCCGCCGCCAACACACTTGAGCTGATCTCATGAGTGGACACACTAGTCTCCCTTGTGTGCCAAGCCCTATAGGTTTTTGTGATTCGGTCAAGGAGAGCTTTGGCTAACCCATATGTTTGGTCCATAATTGATCCCCCAGCTAAGTTGTTGGCAACGGATTTGTTGATTGAATCAAGGGCCCTATAGAAACTTTGTAGAAGCACTCCATCCGGTAATCCTTGGTTAACTCTTACCACAAAGTAATACACCCGGGAGGAAGTTCCTCCAGCCACATTGCTGCTTCACCCGTCAATGAGAAAGGAAGAGTCTCAACCTAAATGACTCTTGACTAATGTTTGTGATGTTGAAGGGCTGGTGAATTTCTAAGAAGTTCCTCAAGTGCCAATTTGCATCTTCTCTTGGTTTGCCTACAAAAAGCCCTTTCATCTGAAATAAGTGCAACATGGTGCTAGTAACATGGAACACAACATTCCCTACGGTCGGTGGTAGGCGAATGGCGCATGCAACTTCTGGCATTACCGGGTTATCTTTGCCAAGTTCCATGTTCCCCTCCACTGAGCTATCTCCTGCTTGGGAGTGATGGCTCATGAGGTGGTGAGATCCTAACAACACAGTAAAAAATCAAATCAAGTAGCTACGATGCACACTAATTAAACTTAACAATCAATCATAAGATCATCAAACGCCAGACCCTGGCAACGGCGCCATTTTTTATAACGTCCAAAATTATTCTTAAATCAAAGAATATAATGGTCATTGTATCAAAACAAGTAACTTAACAAGTGTTGGGGTCGAATCCCATGAGGACTAGGGAGTGATGAATTCAAGCGTCGATTGAGGAGTTGATACTATCTTGCACCATATAGATTTAATAAAAAAACAAGGAAATTGGGGGAATAAACTTTGCAGAGAATTACACAAATTTCTTTAGTGAACTCAGAATAAAAGGATCAGCTAAGTTGTAGACAATATTGTGAAATACTAGAGGTACGGCGTAGATGAAATACTAACTAGATTGGGATGGACTAGGTTATCTTCATAAGTTCAATACATCTTAATAATCTCGGGAAATAGGTAGCCTTAACTTCCTAGCCTATTGAATACCCCTAACTAGAGTTTTCTCAAACTTTAGCTGCAATTTAGCATACCCAAATTGATTTTGATCAGCAACTTCACTATTCATAGCTATTAGTTGCTAATTAGGAAGGAGGAAGTAATTTCAGCTATTACTAGCTTAAATTTACAACCTCTCATCCATACCCACTACTAGATTTCCTTCCAATACTTAATTATTCTCTCCCGAGCAACAATCTAGCAAGTATAGATAGACCTATATCATCATCAATGGATCTTCGTTTATAGATTGAAAGGAATCCAATAAATTTACACTTAATTGAACATAATGAAGTTAACTCTTGCAATACCCAATTAAATTAAGTATTCATCATCACACACCTCTAGTTAATGATTTTAGCTACTCAAAGTTAAGAAATTCAAACACAAAACCATAAAAGGAATCATTGAATTTAATAAGAAGAGTAGATAAATCAAAATAACAATTATCCTTCAACTACAGCTAAAACTAAATAATACCAAAGAAGAAAAGAGAGTAGAGTATCTTTTACAACTTTCAATCAAAATCCCCTTTCTTCAGCTAAAAAGGAAAGATGATGTGATGTGTACTTGAATTATATCTCAATTTCTCTATCTTCTTCCTCTCTTCTCTCTTCCTTTTTGCAGTGTACTTCTCTTTCTATTTATACCCTGAAAAGTAGGGTACTTTTCCTTCCTTTTTCAGCAGTGGACAATTTTACCCTTAATAGCATCGTTCTAGAACCGGCAAAGGCATCTGCGATTTGCCGATGAAATCCGTGAACCACCGGATACTTTCTCTTCTTCTTCAGTCATTTCCAGCGAACTTCGGCGGTTCACCCGGTGTTTCACTGATGCCAATCCGTGAACCGTCGGACCTTAAATGCCAATTCTAGAAGTTTTTGAGTGTCATTCGGCAACTAAACCAGCGTCCCCACCACAGTTGACTCGTGAACTGCTGGTTGCATTCCTCCGAAAAGGCAGTGACCTTCATCTTTTTAACTAGTGTTTCGTCGGGTAACACCTGCGTTTCGCTACTTCTGCTCATTTCCTCTATTTTACTCCATGTTAGCTCTTTTCTTCAAACTTAGGCATCTGCACAAAAAAAGCAAAAAGCACATAAAATCCAAATAATCAACTCGAGAACTAAGAAAAATTTCAAACTTTAGAGTCTAATGAGTTGGTAAATTACCAACTTATCATAACTCTACATGCAACTCTAGCTCATAAGCCACATTGCCAATATACCTAGGTATTCTTTAAGGGACAACATATCTAGGACTAAGCTTTTCTTTCTTTCCGAACCTCATTACCCCTTTCATAGGTGAGATTTTCATATATACCCAACCATCCATAACAAACTCCAATCCCCTTCTACTTATATTTTACATACGATTTCTATCAGCTTTGAGCTGTCTTTAGCTATTTCCCTGATAAGTTGAAAGTTCTGCATGGCCTCATGTAATAAATCAGGTCCTATGAAGGTAGCTTCACCAACCTCAAACTACCCTATAGGAGATCTGCACTTCCTACCATATAATGCCTTGAACGGGGCCATCTGAAAACTAGAGTGGTAGCTATTATTGTATGCAAACTCGATGAGGGTAGGTGATCATCCCAACTTCCCTTGAAATCACTCACACAAGCCCTCAACATATCCTCCAAAATGTAAATAGTCCGCTCAGTCTAGCCATTTGTCTATGGGTGAAACGTTGTTGTGAGCTTGACCTGAGTACCAAGTCATCTCTGAAATGACTTCCAAAAGTGTGAGGTGATCTGAGTGGCCCTATCAAAAAATATAGACAAGGGAACTCCATGCAGTTTGACTAACTCCCGGATGTACAATCTTGCATAATCCTCTACTGATTTTGTGGTCTTAACTGGTAGGAAATATGCTGACTTAATCATTTGGTCTATAACCACCCAAATTGAGTCATGCTGTTAGCGAGTATGAGGTAGACCCGTAATGAAGTCCATGTTGACTTCTTCCCACTTCCAAGTAGGAATGCTAATATACCGATTCATACCCATAGTTCACTGATATTCTACGTTGACCTGTTGGTAATTTGGATACTTATCAACAAATTCTGCAATGTCCTTCTTTATGCCATTCCACCAGTAGACTTCCCGTAGATCATGGTACATCTTGGTGAAACTTGGGTAGATAGAGTACCTAGTGCTGTGAGCTTCCGTTAATATTCACTACCTTAAGTCATCTACATCTGGGACAAAAAACCTGCCCTAGTAGACGAGTACACTATCTCCCCCTTTGGGGAATGCTTCCACCACTTTCCTTAGGACTGCTTCTTTCAGCTTAAGTAAAATTGGGTCTTCATCCTATTTTGACTTAACCTCCACCACTGGGGAGGATCTTGACCCATTCTGGACTACCACTCCTCCTTCTACTGAGTCAACCAACTGGACCCCTAATCGATCCAGTCTGTGAATATATCTAACCAGCTCTTTCTTATCATCCTCAACATGAGCTACCCTCCCCATAAATAATCTATTGAGATAATCAACCACTATGTTGGCCTTACCCAGGTGGTACACGATGCTCATATCATAGACTTTCAACAACTCTAACCACATTCTCTGACCCAGATTCAGGTCCTTCTAACTGAACACATACTGTAGGCTCTTGTGGTTAGTAAAAACATCCATGTGAACCCCATCTAAATCTTCAATGAAAATACTTTCGCAGCCATCTCGAGATCATGAGTCGGATAGTTCTTCTCATGAACCTTGAGTTTTCTTGAAGCATAAGCTTTACATTACCATGCTACATCAGAACACAACCAAGGCCAACTCTGGAGGCATCAAAATGATTACAAACCCGTCTGAACCATCTAGCTTGTCAGAAATAGGGTTGTGGTAAGTCGAGTCTTCAACTCCTAAAAGCTCTTCTCACACGCACCAGACCACTAAAACTTTACCTTCTTTTGAGTTAGTCTAGTCAAAGGAGAGGCAATAGAGGAGAACCCTTCAGGAAACCATCTATAATAACCAGCTAGGCCCAAGAAACTCCTATTGTCTAAAATTGTAGTAGGTCTTGGCCAGTCCTTAACTTCTACTACCTTATGAGGATCCACCTGAATACCCTCACTAGAGACCACATGGCCGAGGAAGGAAACTGAATTCAGGTAGAATTCAAACTTGCTAAATTTTATGAATAACTAGCGATCCTTGAGAGCTTGAAACACTATCCTCAGGTGGTCTGCATCCTCCTCCTTTATTCTGGAGTAAACTAGAATATCGTCTATAAAGACAATAACGAACACGTCAAGGTATGACTTGAATACCCTGTTTATTAGATCCATAAAAGTTGTAGGAGCATTGGTTACTCCAAAATACATAACTATGAATTAATAGTGACCATACTGAGTTCTGAAGGCTATTTTTGGAATGCCACATTCTCTGACCCTGAGCTAGTGGTATCCTGATCGGAGATCTACCTTGGAAAAACAACTAGCTCCATGAAGTTGGTCAAACAAGTCGTCAATCCTCAGTAGAGGACATCTATTCCTGAATGTAACCTTTTTCAGCTGACGGTAGTCGATATACATTCTGAATGTACCATCTTTCTTTCACAAGAATAGCACCGAGGCACCCCATGGAGAGATTCTGGATCTGATGAAGCCATTATCTAGAAGGTCTTTCAACTGTCCATAATAAAAACAACCCTCTTTGCCTAGACGACACTTCCCCAGGTGGTTCTTGCCACACTTTGGACATGCTGGAAAAGTGCAGCTGCTGGAGATATGGCTCTGGGAGTGGGATCCTAATGTCCCACCTCTCCTATCGTTATGGGGCCTAAAAGATGGAGCACTGGCTAAACAATGTGTTGGAGGCCTCTTTTGCTACTGCTGGAGGCGATTACCACCGCCTGACCTCTGTTGGGAATACTCAGACTGACTTGTCCTCACCCGCTTACTTTTCCTTTCTATCCCCTTTAGTTTCTGTGCCTCTATCTGTTGTGCATGGATGATAAGAGTGGAGATGTCTATGTCTTTTATGAGCATAGCGGTTCTGCACTCCTTGACCACCAAGTCAAAGACTCCATTCACAAACTTGAGCATGCGAGCCCTTGGCTCAGCAACCATTTTTGGAGTACAACTCGATAGTTGAGTGAGCTTTAATGCGTACTCATGTACTGTCATGTCAGTCTACCTCAAGTTCATATACTCAACAGCCTCAGATTCCCTTTACTCCTGGGAAAGAACCTGTCAAGGAATGCAGTCACAAACTCTTCCCATTCCACCGGACCTACACCATAAGATCGATCTGTGAAAAATAATAATAATAAGTGAAAGCTGACTATGTAATAAGAAAATAGTGATTTATAACGAAAAGATGAACAAACACTGAAGCTAAAGTTGAAATTTACATACACTATTTGAAAGCCTTCTAAAAAGAACTGATGAGTTGTTGATACAATCCCCCATCTAACTCTAAGATCTAAAACTAAAACTGAAAACAAGATAATGAAAGGAGAACTTCGACCCTTGGCAAATGAGGACTCACCACTAAAGTTGCTGGGGAATCGCTGAGAGTAAACTAGTTGTCGTGCAGAGGCTGGGTACTTAAGCCTATATTATAAAATGATATAGAATATAGAAATATGTGATCAACACTTTGAATGTACATAATATGTGAGATATAATCTAAACATACTGATAATATGTAACTGTACTGATAAGACATGTAATGACCATATCTGGAATTGTAAGTACTGAAAGTCTAACAATACTAAAGAACTAATAACTATTTGATGGTCATAAGCATATCGTGAAATCCAGACGACTGAACTAAACTAGAGAGTATGGTTGTACTGGTCTGAACTGTACTATGGGAGAGCCTACAATCGACATGTAACCATATGAGCTAGATGTGGAGTTCGATTTATATACCCCATCGAAGAGATCCCACTGTACCTTGCCAGGGTATAGTGGCTGAGATGTGTGATCACTTTTTGGGGCTCATTTGAGCTAAAAGCCTATGGTGGCATGTAGTTTTGGGAACCCGGGTGCATTGTACCCCAATCGCTCGATGCTAAGTACTTCTCCCATTGAAAACCTACTTATGTCTAACTGGCTAATAGCTCGAGACTGATGTATTAGGACTAAGTCAGAACTACTTATCTGAAATATTCTAAGAGTCTAAGGACCAGAAATATACTGTGTTCTAAGATATGTCAGTGCTTTTTTATCTGCAGGTACCATGACAGCCTAAAGAACGACAATCATATTGATAAACTGATACTACTGAATTTAATAAAAGACTAATAAAGAGTCAAGCTGATCAGCTGATATTTTTGGAGAATACTAAACATATTAATAGTCTAAAAATAATTTAAGTCAAATCTTACAAGCTGAGGATTTATGCTCATAATATTCCATGAAACGAATACAACATTTTAGACCAACTTTTTATATCATAAAGAATCATCCCAAATATCATAATAAACTAGGGAGAAGATCATATTGTGAAATCTACATAACAATCATGTGCTAAGGTGATAAAAATTATCAAGAAAACTAGAGTTTAGGAACACTTATTATTTATCTTAAAAAGCCCTAATTCATAACTCTTGCAGGGCTAGAATAGAAATATTTTTCTGAGGGAAATTTGTAGGACACAAGGAAGGAAGAATCTTCTTGTTGAATTCCCACATACCCGAAGGATAATTTTTCTAAAGAAGCTCTTGGAATTTGGAGAGGAAATCAGAACTCTAGCTCTTTCCCTGAGAAGTCTATCTGAGTCTTCTACGTACTAGTTTTGATAGAAAAGAATGATGGAGGAAGATCGACAACCTCTTAATCCCCTGATAACATACTCCAAAACGAAGTAGTTTAGGTGCTGGAGCATAGGATTTGACAAAAACACCCCTGGGTAACCATTCCAAAAAATGGCTGTCCAGATCCAACGGGCCTCACAATGAGGCATTGGTTGTGACCACGACTAGTTGGTTCCATTTATTGTCTCTGGTCTGGAAATTTCCCTTTTATGGGCCCTTACTATGGAAGACACAATGACTCAATGGTTGAAACAACAGGTCATTGTCACTACTCGTCCTAGCTACTAGAAATTTAGAATGATTCTTGGGCTTGACCAATGGACGGGAACAATGACTCATTGGATGGGAGAATGGGTAGTTTTTTTCCACTTGCTGTCATTGTCAGAGTTTTGATTAGATTCTGGATCTTCCCCAATGGACGGAAAGGACGACCTATTTCCTGAAACAACGGGTTGTTGTTCCAGCCATCGTCACTGGAGAGATTTCTACCCTTTCTAGAATCCCTCTAACAGCTCCCTACAACAAGTCATTTAAGCCAATAACCACTCGTTAGATGGCTCATTGTTTGAAAGAAGGATTTTTATCACATTCTGGGATTGACAAGATGGGCAACAAAATGACTCATTGTCACCGACGACGGGTCATTGTACCACCCGGTGAATTTGAGAATTAAAAGCTGCAGGTTTGACAATGACTCGAACAACTGGTCATTGTTACTGACAACAACTCATTAGTTGAGTCATTCTAAGAGAAAAAATTTTTGGTCTTTCATTTTAACTCTGGGTTTTGGTCTTAAGAACTTTTGGGGTATTACAGAATGGAGCCCACTGCCTGAACTCTGTTTGGAATACTTAAAGTGTCCTGTCCTAGCTCCCTTTGTCTCCCTCTTCTTCTCCTTCATCTTCTCTCCTTCAATATGTTGAGTATATATTATTAGTCAAGAGATATCCATGTCACTGATGAGCATAGTGGTCCTACACTTCGTGACCATTAAATTTGAGATTCCCAACACAAACTTGCTCATTGAGCCCTTTGCTCCGCAACCATCTCTGGAGCATACTTCGACAGCGAGTGAACTTCAAAGCATACTCTGCACTATTATAATGTTCTTCTTCAAGATGATGAATTCTGTAACCTTTGCTTCCTTCATCTCTTAGGGAAAGAACCTCCCCAAGAAACCTATCGCGAACTTATCCCAGTCAATAGGAACTACTCCTGCCCTACGGCCTTTCTTCCACTGCCTAAACCATATGTGAGCTACCCCCTTTAGCTGGCAGGTGGACAAATCTCCACTATACTGTCCTGAAACCCCCATGATATGGGTAATCGTTTGAATCTCATCAATGAACTCCTGTGGATCCTCGTCCAACCTAGAACCATTAAACTCTGGTGGTTTCATCCTGCTGAAGTCTCAAACTCTATACCCTATGACAATCTCGAACTCTAGACATTGTGGCACCCCCATTGGTGTTCACATGTACAACTGTGTGCTGGTTGACCTGGGTCGTCATAGATTGTGCCAACATCTGAAAAGCAACCCTAAACTCCACATGAGTCACCTGCTCATTCAAAGGATTTGTTAGAGCTGGTGGGGTTGGCTGATTCCTATTGCCATTGCCATTGCCATTTCTTTTTTCATTGGTTCTTTGGGTCAAGTTAGAAGAATAGAGAGAGTTGGACTTCATCACATGATATAGAGCATGAAAGAAAGGAAATTTCCTAAAACGTCTCATAGCCTCCCTCATAAGTTTGGCGCACTTCACACCCATGAATAAGACTCTACTTAACGCAACTTTGAGACACCCTAGGACATATCTAAACCTGATGCTTTGATACTAAGTTTGTCATGACCTAAGCATAGATGCCAGATGTTACACGGGACCTAGAGTCATAAATGACTCCAAGCTAACCCATGGTACATGCAAGCATAATCATAATTATACACTAAGCGGAAATCAATCGTAAGTTATAGCATAAGTGGTTATTTAAGATATCATAAAATGCATCAACTGGAATAACAAGTTAACACCACTAAATATCTATACATCAAGTCTAAAAGCCTCTACTTATAAGATGAGCTGAACGGAAAAAACCCCCAATTAACTCTTCTAGGTCTAAAAACTAAAATGATTGAAAGTAAACATAAGCCATAGCTAACATTCTCGAATGATGCAGACTCACCACAAGATGATACTACAGATGGAATAAGAGCAGATCTACCAACAAGGCTGAGACTAATAACCCGAATATATATTATGAGACGATATAACATAAAAGTATGTGGTGAGCACTTTGAATGTACTGAGTATGGAGGATAAGTAATACATGAGAGCAAGGACAACATGTTGTAAATCATGATCATGATAATCTTAAAATGTGAGTTGTTCATCATAAACTGAAGTTTAATGACCTAAAGTTTTTTCAGTAAAATCATAAAGCTTAACATGTTAGAAACCATAAGCTGATCAATGGGTTAAAAATACTGTAAAACATCATATCATAAATCCTAAAGATGAAACATAAGGAACAACGAGAGATTCTTATAACCGACATACTCTAAGTGAGCATCGCGGAGCTAGACCTGTACCCCTGGTCGGGACGGTGTCATGCCTTGCCAAGGGTAAGAACCACAAAGGCGTGATATCATTCATAAGCCCAGTAGCATTTGGGAAGCACTCTCAACTAGCGAGGACTCCTTAGGCTAGGAGAAAGGGAGACTTTCTACTGGTGAGGATCCCTCATCCTATGCTGACATGTAGTTTTGAGACCTGGGTGCGCTGAACCATGACCTACTCAGTGTTAAATACTACACCCAAATGTCACGCCCCACCTTGGGAGGCATAACTGGGACCTGGGCTGACTTAGCTTGGCATAAGCACCTCTGGTGCCTGCCAGTAATACAAAATCAAGAAAATAAATAGCTATATCTCCATTGTAAACACAGCCTCGGGCCGACTAGGCTACACAACACACCTTCATAAAAACAGCTAACCCAGTAGTCATAATAATAAAAGGATCCTGTGCGGGCCAACAAGATCACCATCCTGTCTAAGTTATAAACAAGGAACGATAGGTAGTTATATATGTACTATAGCCGACAAGGCTGCTAACCCATAGCTAAGATAGAACCCACATGGCCAACACACAAAATATAGCATATATAGGCCCCACACGACGAATAATGCACAACTAGCTAGGAACTAAAGTCTAAGGTTTTCAAGCCTCTAAGAGTGAAACATATTGGTCGGGATAGGGCCCTAGCCTACCCAAAATCAATTTAATAAAGGACAAAAAAACCTTTACTACTTGGAAACTCTGAATGAAAGGAGCTGATCAATCTACTGACTTTGAATAGCTGCTAAAGGAGGTCCTGAAGCCTGTCTGTCTAGACCTGCAGGCAAGTATGCAGCGCCCCATGTGTGGGCATCAGTACAATATGTACCGAGTATGTAAGGAAATAATAATAACGAAATAGAAGCTAATGAAGAACTAAAAGTGATTAGCGAAAAAGAGAAGAAGTTAACATGTATGCTTTTATAACCATAGCGTGCATCTGGTAGGCAACTATACAAATAAGAGCATAAGTTGTACGATTACATATTCATAAGCTATATCTAGCAATCAAGATACAAATGAGAACCTAACCTAGCCTACATAAGCGTGGAAGGTACAATCATCACAGAGATAACCTACCTGCTCCCCCATAAGCCCCGGAAAGTCCAGTACAATCTATATACCCCTAACGAGGTCACTATGGAGTTACAAGTAACTATAACCAGACCTATCCGGCCTCTGGCACTGCAACTGAGCTCATGGGCTCCTGTACTTGTATCTGATCCCTCTCGGCTTCTGTAACTATACCCTGAGCTGGCAAGGCTCTATTGGGGGTCAGCAATGCTATTACGGCATAAAGGAAAGCCATATGCGAATGGAATTTGATATTGCTTTGTAAGATTGGCTCTATTGGGGGTCAGTAATGTCGTTACGGCATAAAGGAAAGCCATATGCTAATGGGCTTTGATATGGCTTTGTAAGATTGACTATAGTCCTTTCAGACATCACATAGCTCCTCTAAGAACTCTGTAGCCCTATAGGCAATGATACAGTTAGAATCCTAAGGTCGTTCGACGGGAGACCAACTAAGGTAGGTTAATACCTATAGGGGTATGATACTATAGCCTCAGTATAGTCACTCAACAGATGTATCTAGCTCTTTAGTCTTAACAAAACCGCTACTCACCCCTAAAAGTCTATATACCTGCCAATAAGCACACCCCGTGTGCCTACACCTAACCAGTGGGTCCTGGCAGTGATTACATCCCCTGTCAGTTTAGATATACTAGGGCAAGGTCTACGGTAACTTAAGCAACATATTGAAGGTCATCCTAGGACGATGATAGCTCATAAGTGAATAACAAGGTCATAGGTAACCAAATATGTAGTTCCTTCGCTTAGAACGACTGTAGGGCTGCTACTAGTCGGACACGCTCCTAAGCAGTCATCCCTAGCTTCCCACAGGCAGCTTTCAAGAATTCTTAGCCTGAAGGTAATACAATGATACTATGTTTCTAGTCCTTTAGATATTAACTTGGTCTGTCAAACAACATATAGCTCCCTCGAGCAATTCATAGCCCCATAGGCAATGTATATCTAGATCTACGCCTTCACGACTACATGTACGTGGGCATATGCAAGAGTAGCCCGGGGCGTTGGCCCCATATCTAATCCCTGACAAATTTTCCCCCTTAAGATGTTACTTAGTCTATCAGATTCCTAACAATGGGGGTGGTTGGCTAAGACCTATACAGCCAGCAGTACGTCGACTGAAGCTAACGATCAGTGACAGTGGCCAATTATATGGAGGGCTATCACTCAGTTCATTAGGAAACCCTAGTGCCACCGAATCGAAGGTAACATCATCCTATCAAGATTTTGGCCCTGGAGGCGTCAAGGTATGCCAACGGCCTACGAGCGAGCTTTACTATCTATATAGGCATTAACTAGAAAGTTATATTGCCCAGCTGTGCCCTATGCTGTCCAACTTCACCAAGTTAGGCCCAATAACTAAATACAAGTTTCAAAGTCCTTGGTACGATAGAAATATATCAGAATCACTCTAAATGGTAAATAGGTGAGCAAGGAAATCTCTACAACTCTCCAAGCATTAATCACACTTAATAAACTCTTTCCCATCGATAGATAGTATGGTGCAATCTTAATTCATCTTATAACAGCTAACCACAACATATATAACTGTTATCTAATGGTAGCAGCTAACTACAACATATATAATCATTATCTATTTCCAGCAGCTAATCACAACATACATACATTCAATTTACTTACAATGATATAATTCGTATCAATTATACGATGAGAATAACTTGCTGAAGAGGTTAGTCTTAACATACCTCAATTGTCAGTTTCCATTCACCCAGACAGTTCCAATCTAAAGTCGTTGATTCCTCCAAATTGTAGCCCTTACGCTAAGAGAATAAAACTATTTTCAATACCAAGAATCGTCTAATAACAATATCCTTTAAGCATATTAACTACGATTCCAACTCTATCCAATTCAGCCAAAAACTTACAAATTCACGAGATTCTAGAAGGTAGAAATACTTATCCATCCATATGGACGTTCATTGTAGGCCTAGCAATCATTATCTGAGAAAATTTTGCAATTAGACGAGGTTTGATAGCATAATCCGGCTTCAATTTGATGAAATATTTGTAAGAGACTCGCCCAAGTTCATAGCTCTCAGTAGGGAAATATTTTAAATGAGACAAGTCCACACACTTAACATATATATATATGTGTGTGGCGGTGCTAGGGGGAGCATGCCGTGCCACCCACAGCTCTAGGAGTCGGGCGTGACGCGCTGCTCAAGGCGCGGGCAAGGGGTGCGACGCGACGCTCCTTGCACCGTGCCTCTGCTTCGGCCTCCTTCTCTCTTGACGATGCACTCATGCCTCCCCTCTTCAATCCTTTCCCGCATATGCCATGCTCCCGACACTATCACAATTGCACACACACGTCCACTAATCAATGGCAACTTAGAGGGTGTAACATTACCCCCCCCCCCAGGAACATTCTTCCTTGAATGTAATTCAATCCTAATAGGTTCTGTTCTTCCTAAAAATTTGGGCAGAGTCTCCTTTATTATATGGACTATCTGGAAACCTGAAACACAAAAAAGTCCAATACAAGCATTTGACAAGATGCTACTTGCAACTGAATAACATAGTTCCACCACATATGTGTAAGCAACTGATAACAATAACAACAAAGGTAACTATACAACACCTGAAACTATCTTGCCTTAACTAAAATTGTCTGAGTTGTATACTATCGCCGTAGGGCCTGGAACAACTAACTATATCCCTACTTCGCGTTATCCTTAGCTTTTCAATTCCTCCCTTCTGTATTTATGTTCCTCCATACGACTCTAATAGGTTACATCTTTAGTTCTCAAGATAGCCCTTACGAACCTGACGTTCTAGTATAACTATTGCAGTCTCCGTGTGGGATGACTCTCTTGTAACCTGAGCATACTTAACTGGGCCAACCTGAGAAAAGGTCTCCCACGCACTTGCCTAATATTGATGGACAGATACTAGCCCCGAAGGAAACTCTAATTCATAGGTCACTTTGCTAATATTCTGGAGGGTTCAGTATGGCCTAACGAATCTAGGGCTGGGCTTGCTCGCCTTGTAAAATTTCATAATGCCCTTCATTGGTGAAATTTTCAAGAATACCTAGTCATTGCCTTAGTCTCGAACTCCCTATATCGTACATTGGGATAGGACTTCTGATAACTCTGGGCTCTCTAATGAGTTTAACCTTTTCTTCTAACTGATGTGTATGTTAGGTTCAATTAACCCTGACTTATGTACTTCAAGCCATCATATAGGGGACCTATATTTCCACCCGTAATATATCCTCGAGTGCCTGAATTGTGTGATGTACTTGTCTATTTTCCTAGGGACATAAAGTTGTACTCAAATTAACTTGCATCCCAATCCGTTCTAACATCCTTTCCATAACCTAGTTGTGAGTTATGTCCCTCATGTAGCTAGATTATCTCTTTGGTATTTAACTCAACGTAATCTTTAGATGAAACATAATTCTAATAGGTAAGGAATGAGTTGATCCCATTAGGATAACTGAAGTAGGGTCAAATTTATGCCTGGTACGAGGTAAATTCATAATTAAATTCATATTGGCTACTTCCCTCTTTCATGCAGGCACGAATATCTCATGAGTTACCCCTTCACGGTCCCAATGTCCACTCTTTACTTGCTAGTAATTGGAATACTATGCTATAGCTCAACAATTCCTTTCTTCATCCCGTGACCCCGCTAGATCTTTTTATTTTGTTATAACCTGATGTATTTCCGTTGAATCTGGGTAAAGAGAATAACGGACATAGTGTACCTTTGCTACAGTCTACCAACAAAGACCTGCCACATTTGGAATACATAGTCGACCTTTGGGTCTCAAGACTCTGCGCCCTGCTATCTTGAAGGCCGATGATTCCTTTTGTTGGGCCCTGTCTCTAGGTTGTACTTGACTAGGGTCTCTGTACCGTCACTCCTTTGCCTCTACAACTAGAGGTAATTTTGCAGTATTCTAGGTCATAATCTAATTATCCTTTAAATGTTAGCCTGATGCTTATTTCTCGACATTCTTTGCTGATTCCATACTCTATCAGCCCGCTACCACCTAAAGTAATTCTGTTTTCCCCTATTCTCCTCCAGAGCTCGACGTTCATGTCTTGCCCTTCTATAGGATGAAAGTCGGGGTTCGTACCCCATGCACCGTATTGGCAATGACATTACTGGACAAGTCTATTAACCTATGTCATTCTAACTACACTCGGGCTTGTTCCCATCATATCATCTCTCTATCCCTCAACATAACGAACTGGGGGTCGAAGGCTTTATTCTCCAGGTATTCCCTATCTCTATCAACATACTGCAGCGGGATTAGCCTATTTCTGACCTGAGCTTTACTATTACTAGGAGCCTACAGCTTATGAACTCTCATATGTACTCGATTTCTCCTAGCAATCTTACCTTTCATCTTGATCTTTACTGTAGTGAAGGTGTAGGTGGCTTAATTATCTTAACAACTTTTTATAACACCCCCTAGGAGTCAACAGGTCTAGCCCTCCTTTACTATTTATTCTTAACAACATAACGTTAATACTTATGCTCTCTGCTATATTGAGAAAAGGTTGGAAGGCGGGAATAACCATATCATACTACGATGGGGCTAAGGTATGGAACTCAACAAACTCCAAGGGATGGAGGTAAGAATCTCGCAATCTCACAATCTTTCGTACCTTTCAGGTAATCCCATATTGACTGTAGTCCCTGTCTAATACTATGTAACTATTAAGTAAGCCATCATATATACTTGTCACGCCCCGCCTTGGGGGTTATGACTGGCACCTGGTGCCCTACTAGGTTCTCGACTGATCTAACTGGACTTATGCACTTTTGGTGCAAACTTACTTTCCAAATAAAGAAAACTACGAGTTATATCTCGACTGTAAACACATCCCCCGACCGACAAGGCAGCATAGCCACCTGTAAAATAAAACAGCTACACCAGAAACAGATAATGATAGGGAGTCCTATGCGGGCCAACAAGACCACCATGCTATCTAGTTATGACTGTAATGAAAATCAAGGGATTACACATGCTATAGCCGACAAGGCCACTACTCAATAGCTAAACAAGGCCCCACATGGCCATCATCAAAAAATAAAATATACATCTTAGCCCTACATGGACAATTATAGACTAACCACATGATATTGTACATCTGCAAGCCTCTAGTAGTAGAATAGTGGTCGAGACAGGGCCCCGACCTACCCATAAACTGAACAATAAAAAAAAACAAACCTTCTAACTATTATCTCCGGAGGAAGGGAACTAACTGTGATGCTAGCCATGGCTGGAACCTATGAAGGTCCTGGTCTGTGCCTATCCGCACCTGCGCGCAAGTAATGCAGTGCACATAGAGGGTGTGAGTACAATATGTACCGAATATGTAAGGATGTAAAGTAATAACTGAATGAGAGCTGAAGAACTGAGATAATCATACAAAAAAGGCAAGAGTTTAACCTGAACAGTCTCTCTATCGATAGTACTTAATTAACAAAGTACACATATATACAAACAAGAACCTAAACGGGCCCCCATAAGCTTGGAAGGTAACACCCATACAAGAATGACCTACCTGGGTCCCCATAAGCCTCGGCAGGTACAAGCAATATATGTTCTACTATCTGATTGCTAATGATTGCAGTATACGGTAAGTCAAAACGGCCCTCATAGCCTCGATTTAATAGAACTTAGTATGGCCCTCGCAGCCTCAATCTGGTGGGACTCACTATGGCCCTCACGGCCTCAATCTAATGGAACTCTCTATAGCCCTCGCGGCCTCAGTAGAATAGGACTCGATATGGCCCTCGTGGCCTCTATACAATGGAACTCAGTATGGCACTCGCAGCCTCAATGTCACAGAACTCAATATGGCCCTCACGGCCTCAATATAACAAAACTCAATATGGCGCTCGCGGACTCAATATAATAGAACTCAACTAATCCAAATAGATATGCCTTTAACTCTTTTACTAGGACTCAAACTGTATTGCAATACTAAAGAAGCTAACTTGCTGAAGAAATTTTCCTTAACATATCTCGATTGTCGTTTCCTTAGTATTGGCGAGTTTCAACTGGTATTCAATAGCCCTTCCTAACTAGAATCGTACTACTGAGAGAATTAGACTAGTTTCAGTACTAAATTTGGCAGAAACAATAACTTATAATGCTAATATTGACTAGACTTCAACTTAATGAAACATAGCCGAAAATGTACAATTTCCCAAGAGTTCAGATGGGAATAGTACTTACTTGAAGCTTATAATCATATAGAAACTAGTTTGGAGTCATTCCAGCAACTTTGACTCGGCGGGGTTACGATTTGCCGGGCGAATTTTATGAAACTGACTCCGTAGTAATGCTCCCTATGGCCCTAAACTTGAATACCCGAAGTTAATTTGAATTCGGATGGCATTTCATAGCGTAAACGGATGAAAATTCCTCAATTCCCTCAACCTTTACTCTCTCTGCCCAAAGGTACATATATATAAAATGAAACAATGAAAGCAACTTAATATATATAACATTTGGGCAGTGGACAGGGGGTCCATGGCACGGAGTCCATCATGCCAAAACACGGGCGTGCCACCAAGCCCAATGCGCCAGGGAGGGGTCCATGACACGTAGCCCCTTCTGGGAGCTGGTCCGGGCCTCTCCCTTGCAAGCTTGATTCCGCGCTTGTTCGACCTTTTCCCCAGGCCCTTTCTCATATGTATCGTACTCTAAAACTCTTGACTAATGTACGAATAAGCCAACTAGATCATAGGAACTTATGGGGTGTAACATCCTCCTCCCCTTAGGAACATTCGTCCTCGAATGTCGTCTACAGGAGTTTAACTCTTTCAACTATTGTCTTGGAAAAATTTCGGCAGAGTCTCCCCTGTAATATGGACTATCTGAAAACCCTGAAACACAGAAAAGTCCAACATAAATATCTTACACAACACTATAATAACTCTTCTACAACTAAGAGATAGCCAATCAGACAGTACTGATAACATAAGTAATAAAATAACAACTATGTAACAATACCATCTTAACTGTATAATCTGAGTCAATCCAGGAACAAGTGAGGATATCTAGACCTCATGTCATCCTCAGCTTCCCAGGTCATCTCTTCTTTATTTTTGTTCCTCCACAACACTTTAAAGGAGGCCACATCTTTAGTTCTCAGCCTGCGAACCTGTCGATCTAATATTGCCACTAGAATCTCTTCGTACATGTTGCTCCCCAGCGCACTCGCAAGCGTACGCGGTCGTACAAGTTATACAGTGGCCCTTCTTAATAGCCGGATATTGAACCCACAGGGAATGGACCAATTCAGCGAATTATCAAGTTCAATTGTTAAAATTAACCTTCACAAGTGTTGAATATAGAAATGGGAAATTATAATTAAGTCTATGGGTGATCACAAAATACTTGAGAAACAATATAAGCAGCAACTAGAGTTAAGGCCTAATAATCATGCAATGCTACAATTCTCAATGGTTCAAGTATGAAAACTTCAGTTGTTGTC
The DNA here is from genome assembly GCA_035772735.1 of Datura wrightii. Classification (NCBI taxonomy): domain Eukaryota; kingdom Viridiplantae; phylum Streptophyta; class Magnoliopsida; order Solanales; family Solanaceae; genus Datura; species Datura wrightii. The sequence goes on along the minus strand of JASDFA010000027.1, from coordinate 106,248,415 downwards.
TCACATAATCAAAATCCTATGTTCATGGTCTTTCGATCCTCTAAACACGACAAACTAGTCTCACACCTACATCGTTGAGCGGGGATGTGATGTCCTAATTCATGAGCAATTTAACTGCATGGATGTGTTTTACGGAGTTTTTGATTATGGATTTTCGTACCTCTAATCATTTAACCGAACTTAGCTTCACAACTACCTCTATGAGTGGTGATGTGATAATTCTATGTTGGTGTCTAGCTCATCCTATTTTAGTAACCAAGCAAGGAAAATTAGGTATAATTTCTATCCTAATTGTGAATCCTATCATAAAAGTGAGAACTTGCTCCCTACATTCTCTTGTTCTAGCCTAGGGTTACTCTCTCAATCTTTTACCTAAGCTTAACGCTTTTGTTTCCATGGTGATCAAGCATAAAAACAACAATAACGAAGAATGTAAGACATAACAACAACTAAAAACTCAAACCAAGAAGAATTCATGCAATTCCAATCATCTTACGTAGCCTCAACCCTAGAGGTAGGGATTTAGCTACTCATGTTCATAAAAATACTAAAAACATGTTTAAAGCAGTGCACCTAGAATACTAATTAAAGTAGAATGAAATATAATCAACCCTAGGTAGAGTTCTTCATTTCTCCCTTCGCTCCTTTACGGTATTTCGTGATAAATGATTTTAGAAGCAAAGAGTTCAATTTATACTAAGTTGAGAAAATGCAAAATTTGGTCTGTGGTGGAACAACTCTGTGGCACGGAGGCTATCACGGAGATTTTCCTCTGTGCCACGGAGCAAACGCGGAGGTTCACTATTTAGTACCCCATGCTTATATAAATTAATTCTTTGCTCTGTCGCATGTTGTTGAACGCCCCAATGCTTCTCCGTGTCACGTACTTGACTCCAAATGTCCCTTTTAGCTTGTCTCATCATCCATAATCCATCCCTTAACATTTATCTTCAATATTAGGACCATTATATTCACATTGAGCTACAAAGAGAGCTAATCATATTTGTTAGTCCATGGCCACAAATTACACAAAATACATGTGATTATTCTTAAATTAAAGTACAAAATGGGTAAAACATGGGTATAAAATAGTATTTGGGCATATAATATGCCTAAGATCAGTACGCTAGTTCTTCAGTGACCTAAATATCTCCAACTGGTAGCACTTGGGACAGGTCACCTATACACCTTCGCAACATAGATACGTGAAATATTGGATGAACAGATTCTAACTCTGGAGGCAACTCTAATTCATATGCCACTCGGCCTATTCTTCGGATGACCCGACACGGCCCAATGAATCTTGGGCTAAGCTTTCCTTTCTTACCAAATCTCATCATACCCTTCATTGGCGACACTTTACGGAATACCCAGTCATTTACATCAAATTCTAAGTCTCTATGCCGTACATCGAAATAGGATTTCTGATGACTCTGAGATGTTAGTAATCGTTCTCTAAAAAGTTTCACTTTTTCTTTTGACTGGTGGATCAGGTTTGGCTCGACTAATCCTGCTTCTCCTACTTCGAACCAGCCAACCAGCGACCTGCATTTCCGCCCATATAGTGCCTCATAAGGCACCATCTGTATGGCAGAATGGTAACTGTTATTATATGCAAACTCAATAAGGGGTAAATGCGTGTCCCATCTCCCTCCAAAGTCTAGCACAACATATCCTCGAGTGTTTGAATGGTGCATGCTTCCTAACCGTCTGACTGGGGATGAAAGGCTGTACTCAGATTAACCAGTGTCCCCAAGCCTTTCTGAAATGACTGCACAAATCTAGCTGTAAATTGTGTCCCTTTGTCAGAAATAATAGATACTGGGACACTGTGCAACCAGACTATCTCTTTAATATATAACTCTACATAGTCTTCAGCTAAAAATGTAGTCCGAACTGGTACGAAGTGAGCCGATTCCGTCAATCTGTCAATGATAACATAAATAGAGTCAAACTTACATCTACTACGGGGTAACCCTATTGCAAATTCCATATTAACTGCTTCCCACTTCCACATTGGTGTAGTAATCTCCTGAGTTAATCCGCTAGGCCTTTGGTCCTCAGCCTTCACTTGCAGATAGTTAGGGCACTGGGTTATGAATAGGGCTACATCTTTCTTCATTTCGGGCCACCAGTATACCTCTTTTATGTCCGTGTACATCTTCGTTGAGCCAGGATAAAGAGAGTAGCGAAAGTAGTGTACCTCTTCCATAATCTGTTGGCGGAGCCCTGCTGCACCTGGAACGCAAATGCGATCTTTATACCTCAATACCCTATCTTCAGCAACCTCAAAAGCCGCTAGTTCGCCCTATCGAACTTTATCTCTGAGCTGCGCCAAATGAGAGTTCTCATACTACCGTTCTTTCACCTCTACCACCAGGGAAGATACTGTTGTATCCTGAATTATGGCGCCATTGCCTCCTGAACCTATTACCCAAACTGCTAAACTGGCTAATTGATGCAAATCTCGGGCTATCTCCCACTTTTCTAGCCTCAAATATGATAAACTCCCTATAGATCTATGACTGAGGGCATCTGCTATAATATTAGCTTTCCCTGGATGATACAAGATGTTGACGTCATAATCTTTTAGCAACTCTAACCAATAGTGTTATAACAAATTCAACACTTTCTACGTGAAAATATACTGGAGGCTCTTATGATCCGTGAAGATATCCACATGTACACCATACAAGTAATACCTCCATATTTTTAAGGCATGAACCACTACAGCTAACTCTAGATCATGGGTGGGATAGCTCTTTTCGTGCCTTCTAAGCTGTCTGGAGGCATAAGCGATTACCTTCCCGTATTGCATTAGGACACACCCCAATCCGACGCCTAAAGCATCACAATACACGACATACCCTTCCAATCCTTTTGGCGATGCTAACAATGGTGCTGATGTTAACCTATTTTTCAATTCTTGGAAACTCTGCTCATAGCCCTCGATCCAATGAAATTTGGCTGCTTTCTGAGTCAATTTAGTCAAGGGCGCTGATAGGGTAGAAAAGCCCTCCACAAACCTCCTGTAATATCCGGCTAGACCCAGAAAACTGCAAACTTCTGTGGGACTGGTAGGTCTGGGCCAGACCTCTACTGCCTCTATTTTCTATGAGTGAACTTGAATACCAGCTTCTGATATAATGTGACCCAAGAAAGCTACAGAACTCAACCAAAACTCATATTTAGAGAATTTTGCGTATAGTTGGCTGTCTCTAAGGGTCTGAAGTACTGTTCGTAGATGAACCCTGTGTTCTGCTTCTGAGCGAGAGTACACCAAAATATTGTCAATAAACACGATCACAAACAAATCTATGTATGGCCAGAAGACACTGTTCATTAAGTCCATGAATACTGCTGGGGTATTTGTCAACCTGAAGGACATAACTAGGAACTCGAAATGACCATACCAAGTCCTGAAAGCCGTCTTCGGGATATCTTTTTTCCGCACTCGAATCTGATGGTATCCGGGTCTTAGGTCAATTATAGAAAAATACTTCGCCCCTTGCAGCTGATCAAACAAATCATCTATCCTGGGAAGCGGGTATTTATTTTTGATACTCACTTTATTCAACTGCTGATAATCTATGCACATACGGGGGGAGCCATCTTTCTTTCTCACAAATAGAACTATTGCACCCCACAGTGATGTACTCGGCCTGATGAAGCCCTTATCTAACAAATCTTTCAACTGTTCTTTCAATTCCCTCAATTCAGTCAGAGCCATTCAATATGGAGGGATAGATATAGGCTGAGTATCTAGCAGCAAATCAATAGAGAAATCAATTTCCCTTTCTAGAGGGATGCCAGAGAGTTCATCGGGGAACACATCTGGAAACTCATTAACCACTGGGATGGACTAAAGAGTCGGGGACTCTGCTTGCATATCCTTGACCCTAACAACATGGTAGATACAACCCTTTGCTATCAAATTCTTTGCCTTAAGATAGGATATGAAGTTACCCTTTGGCGTGGTTGTACTACCTCTCCATTCTCGCACTATTTCCCCTAGGAATTGGAATCGGATGATTCTGGTCAAACATTCTACAGTAGCATAACATGGTGCTAACCAATCCATATCCATAATTACATCAAAATCAATAATTTCTAGCTCTACTAAATATGCTGAGGTCTGACGACCCACAATCTCTATTGTACAACCCCGATAAATTCTTTTAGCGATAATAGAGTCACCTACGGGTGTAGATACTGAGAAAGGCCACTGAATCAATTCTGGCACTACATCAAACTTTCGGTCTACCAATGGAGTAACATATGACAAAGTAGAGCCCGGATCTATCAAAGCATAAACTGGGTGGGAACAGACATCTAATATACCTGACACAACATCTGGCGATGACTCTGACTCCTGTCGCCCTGGTAGTGCATATGTGTAGTCCTGGCCACTGCCTGAACTGGATGCCTTGGATATACCTAGGCCCCTGCAAGCTGCAGCTGAGGGTCCATGCCCTATAGAGGGTGTTGGGGCATACGAACCTGCTGAAGACCTATCCTACTGACCTTGGCTGCTCTGGCGTCTAGTCAGACAATTTCTCATCATATGCCCCTGCCCGCAAGAATAGCAGGATGTGGAGCCATATTTGCACCTCCCCAGGTGCTACCTGTGGAAAGTAATGCATCGTGGCACTGCTAATTCTGTCTGATCCAGTCCTCTCTGCTGTTGTGAGCCTGATGCCCGTGAACTCTCGCCGTGACCTGACTGTCCACAGTGATCTGATCTGCTACCCTTCCACTTCTGGAATGGGGGCCTGGGTGGCCTATCTAATAAACGAGGCCGGGGTCCACCCAGAAAATCTGCCTGAAAGTCTGCGAGCCTACCCCTCCGACATTGCTCCTAACCTGCCCTCTCCATGGCGTACTGACGCTGCCTGAGCTCCTCTATATTCTGAGCAAATGCTTGCACCCATGAAATATCCATATCCATTCGCAATGTGGCCGTAACACATGATCCGCATACTCTGGCGCAAGTCCCATAATAAACTGATGCACCTTTGCTGGCATGGTGTCAACAAACGAGGGTGCATACCTTGCTAAGGAATCATACCTCAATGCATATTCTCTTATGCTCATTCTCCCCTACTCTAGGTGCAAGAACTGATCTACTCTGGCCTGTCAGACCTCTCAAAGCAAGTAATGATATATGAAAGCCTCAGAGAAAACAAGCCACGTAGGTGGAAGTGCATCTCTACCTCGAGATCTCTCCCAGCTCTGGTACCACAAGACTGCTACATCTCGCACTCAGAATACCGCTAGCTCAACTGATTCGGTAGACGAGGTATGCATAACCCTGAATATCCTCTGCAACTAATCTATAAAATTTTGGGGATCCTCCCTACAATTGGTCCCTGTAAACTGTAGGGGACTCAAAGAGAAATTCACGAACTCTCGAGCTAACAGGCCCCTCAGCGGGCTCAACGGAAGCTGGTACTGCTGGCAGAGGCTGACGCTGGGCATCCATCATCTGAACCCACGTATAAAATGCACCTCTAAGCTTCTGATCCGATGGTACTGGAATGCTGGGGGTGGTACTGGTGTATTTACTGCCCTGGCGGGCTCTGAGTGCGATGGTGAGTGCTAGGGAGATCGAGGGGGTGTCTCCCTATCACTCTCAGACCGGAACGACTTTTACAGGGGCCACCTACTGGTGCCCTCTCCTGTCGTCATATCTAAGTCTCCACCAATCACAATCCTTCGTGCATATGACATCTCTCTATAAATAACAAAATAACATAAGCTTCGGGGATTACCCTATACAACTCAGCTATATAGCATGACTGGAGGAGAAAGAAGAGTAACCACACTATTATGTCTCATAGCCCCCTATCTATAGAATGTGGTGCACAACATATCCATAGACAAGACTCTACTTGACATGGCTTTCAGACTCCCTGGGATACGACCTACTCTGATACCAAGTTTGTCATGCCCCTCCTTTTGGGGTATGACTAGCACCTGGTGCCGTAATAGTGTTTCGACTGATTTGACTGGACTTATGCACTTTTGGTGCAAACTTACTTCCAAAATCAAGAAAACAATGGGCTATATCTCGATTGTAAACACAGCCCCCGACCGACAAGGATGCAAAGCCACATGTAAAATAAAACAGCTACCCAGAAACAGATAATGATAGGGAGTCCTATATAGGCCGACAAGACCACCATGCTGTCTAGTAATGACTATAATGAAAATCAAGCGACTTACACATGCTATAGCCAACAAGGCCACTACTCAAAAACTAAACAAGGCCCCACACAGCTATCATCACAAAATGAAATATACATCTGGGCCCCACACGACCAACTATAGACTAACCATAGGATACTCTACATCTGTAAGCCTCTACGAGTAGAATAGTGGTCGAGATAGGGCCCCGACCTACCCATAAACTGAACAATAAAAAAACAAACCTTCTAACTATTATCTCTGGAGGAGTGGAGCTAATTGTGCTGCGAACCCTGTTTGGAAGCTATGAAGGTCCTGGTCTATGCCTATCCGCACCTACAGGAAAGTAATGCAGCACCCACAGGCGTTAGTACAATATGTACCGAATATGTAAGGAAGTAAAGTAATAACAGAATGAGAGATGAAGAACTGAGATGATCATACAAAAAGGCAAGAGTTTAACCTGAACAATCTTGCTATCTGTAGTACTTAATTAACTAGGTACACATATATACAAAGAAGAACCTAATCGGGCCTCCATAAGCCTGGAAAGTACAACCCATACAAGAATAACCTACCTGGGGCCCCATAAGCCTCTACAGGTACAAGCAATATATGTTCTACTATTTGATTGCTAATGATTGCAGTATACAGTAACTTAAAATTGCCCTCACAACCTCGATTTAATAGAACTTACTATGGCCCTTGCAGCCTCAATCTGGTGGGACTCACTATGGCCCTCACGGCCTCAATCTAATGGAACTTGCTATGGCCCTCGTGGCCTTAGTAGAATAGGACTCAATATGGCCCTTGCGGCCTCTGTACAATGGAACTCAATATGGCCCTCATGGCCTCACTGTCAAAGAACTCAATATGGCCCTCACGGCCTCAATATAAAAGAACTCAATATGGCCCTCGCGGACTCAATATAATAGAACTCAACTAATCCAAATAGATATGCCTTTAACTCTTTTACTAGGACTCAAACTGTATTGCAATACTAAAGAAGCTAACTTGCTGAAGAAATTTTCCTTAACATACCTCGATTGTCATTTCCTTAGTACTGGCAAGTTTCAACTGGTATTCAATAGCCCTTCCTAACTGGAATCATACTACTGAGAGAATGAGACTAGTTTCAGTTCTAAATTTGGCAGAAACAATAATTATATTGCTAATATTAACTAAACTTCAACATAACGAAACACAGTCGAAAATGTATAATTTCGCAAGAGTTCATAAAGGAAGAGTACTCAGTTATAGAAACTATTTTGGAGTCATTCCGATAACTTTGACTCTGCGGGGTTACGATTTGCCGGGTGAATTTTACGAAACTGACTCCATAGTAATGCCCCCTATGACCTTAAACTTCGATACCCGAAGTTAATTTGAATTCGAATGGAGTTTGTAGCGTAAACGGATGAAAATTCCTCAATCCCCTCGACCTTTACTCTCTCTGCCCGAAAGTACATATATATAAAATGAAACAATGAAAGAAACTTAATATATATAACATTTGGGCGGTGGATAGGGGGTCTGTGGCACGGACCCCATCGTGCCAAAACATGGGCATGCCACAGAGCCCAATGCATCATGGAGGGATCTATGACATGTAGCCCCTTCAGGCAGCTGGTCCAGCCTTCTCCCTTGCAAGCTTGACTCCGCGCTCGTTGGACCTTTTCCCTGGGCCCTTTCTCGTACGTGTCGTACTCTAAAACTCTTGACTAATGTACGAATAGGCAAACTAAATGTTAGCAACTTCCGGGGTGTAAGAATACTATACTCCTGACATCCTGTAATACCCCGAAAGTTCCTAAGACTAGACCCGGGATTTGAAACTGAAAAGTAGCAGAAATCTGAAAATCCTTCTCAGAACGGTAGTTGTAGGGGTTGTTTGTGGGACCAACGACCGGTTAGTTTTGTCCATGGTGAGGTGCTGCAGAACTGGAGTTGCAGGTAACGGGTCATTAGATGTGAGCCATTGTCTGGATTGTTCCGGTTTAGGGAGAAATAAATGGATCACATAACGACTCATCGTTGGTAGCAACGAGTCGTTGTAAGTACCCGTTGGGAAGAATTCTAGATTTAAAGCAGTGGTGGCAACGACTGGCAGCAACGAGTCGTTTGAGTTTGTAACGACTCGTTCTTTCCAGTCATGGTTGGGAATCTGAGACTTGATTCTAGAGTGTGGCAGCGAGTGGTGTAACGGACCGTTGGAGGCAGTAATGGTCCGTTGTGGTGCCCGTGGTCTCTGGAAGAGCAGTTTTTTCAGGAAATCATTAAGGGTATTTTCTTCATTCCTAAGACCTGGGGTCCTAAACTATGTCATTTTAAACTATAAAAGTGAGTATTAAGAGGGGTAAGTTCATTCTAGGATATTCCTATTCATGCATGCAAAGTTAGAGGCCAAGGGAAGTGATCAAGCTTAATTTCATCAAGTTTTACATCAATTGTTCATTGGGCATTTAAGGGAGTTGTAGAATCTGATTCTCTCAGGTATGTAGGGTTATGAATGGGTGAATTTGTCCACGCCTATACCCAATTTCTCTCTAATTCATGAAATTTTATAGACAATTCTATAGGGTTTTATTCCAATCCTTGTGAAATCCTTATGATCTATCTATGGGTTAATTTCCTTCATATATCAATTCATATTTTATGAATCATGGGCAGATTTTGTAACTATTTAGATTTAAATTTTCTACAAAAGTATGCCAAAATATGTATGTTTCATGATAAACCAAGTTATGATTCTATTTTGATTTTGATGTTCATTAACCCATTATGATTTATGACTTACGATATGATTTCTCTTAAATGCTCATCATGAAATTATGGATGTCAAGCATATACATGTTTTACAAGTATGCATGAACCTCATGATTTATCATTTATGATTATGGAAAACTCACGGGCCTTACCTTCATGACTAGTTTACGTATTTCAAGCATACTTATGATTATCATGATTTTAAATAGTCTATGAATCTCTTGTATATTATTCTATGAGCGCTATATATGTTTTGGGAGTAGTATTTAACACCTAGTAGATTCGAGGTCCAAGCATGCTCCAAGTCTCAGAACTACGCGCCAACATAGCCACGATGGGACCTCTATTTTACTGTCCTCTTTGCCCAAATGGGCCCTCTGTTGTGATACCACACCTCTTTCATGGTTATACCCTTGGCAAGGTAGGAACGCCCTCCCGACTAGGGGTTTATAGGTCGGGCTCCATGTGTGCTCATATGGGGCATGTAGGTTATAAGAATCTCCTACTGTTCCTCATGATTTATGTATGGTTATGATTATATACTTTGGCTAAAGTCATGTTTAATAAAGATTTTCTCTTATGATTATGATTATGGATGATTTATGAATGATTTGAAAATCTTGAGCCTTACGTTTGGATTATGATATTTATGTTACAATCATGTTGTCCTACTCTTATGAACTTTTATGTATTTTAAATGTCCCTTTTACTTACCTTGCATACTCGGTTCATTCCATGTACTAACCGCATACTCTATGCTATATCATTTCATGATAGAGGCTCCGATCATCAGACTCAACCCCGTCACTAGCTAGTTCTCCAGAGTTAGCATTCAGCTTCAGTGGTGAGTCCTCATCCCTTGAGGACTACTTGTTTCCAATTTGTATTTTCAGTTTTCAAACTTGTCAAGTTAGTTGGGGGCATTGTCCCATCAACCCATCAGATGTGTTAGAGGCTTTCATACTATATGTAGTAATCAACTTGGCATGTATGAAGTGATTCTGGTTCCGATGTTATGTTATGATTAGACTTCCGTTATGTTTATTATGGTAAGTCTTCCGCTTTATTTGATTTAGTTAGATGTATGTTCATGCCATTGGTCGACTTGGAGTCTCTAGGGGCTCCTTGTCCCATGTCTCGATTCGGGCCTATGTTTGGGTTTTGACACATCCTAATCCGAGGGTGTAGGAAGAATTGGGAGCGGTGCTGGCATATCATTACCTTATGAAGTTCCTGGTGCCCCGGGAGGATGCTAGGGAGATTTAAAAAGAAGGTGTCTCCTTCGCCCTTAGGCTGGGCTGTCCCCCAACTGTGGTACCTCGCTGGTACCCTCTCTTGCTGATTAATCTGACTTACGGCTGGTTATAGTCTGTCTTATATCAAACATAATTCTAAACAGACATAACAATGAAAGCTTAGGGACTTAACCCCATACAACTCGGCTCTATAGCATGATCTGAGAAGGAGGGGTAACCATACTATCATGCCTCATAGCCTCTTGCTTATAAAATGTGGTGCAAAACACATTTATAAACAAGACTCGACTAGACACGGCTTGCAGACTCCCTAGGCTACGACGTTTCTCTGATAGTACGTTTGTCATGCCCCACCTTGGGAAGCGTAGTTGGCACCTAATGCCACACTGGGATCTGGGTTGACCTAGCTAGGCATAAGCACCTCTGTGCCTACCAGTAACACAGAATCAAGAAAACAAACAGCTATATCTCGGCTGTAAACACAGCCTTGGGCCGACTATGCCAAACAACACACCTGCATAAAAATAGCTAACCCAGCAGTTATAACAATAAAAGGATCCTATGCGGGCCGAGAAGACCATTATCCTGTCTATGTTACAAACAAGGAAAGACAGGTAATTATATATGTAATATAGCCGAAAAATCTGCTAATCGATAGCTAAGCTAGGCCTCACATGGCTAACACATAAAACATAGCATATATAGGCCCCACACGGCCAACAACGCACAACTAGCTAGGAACTGAAGACTTCTATTTGAAAGCCTCTAAAACATATTGTTTGGAACAGGGCTCCAGCCTACCCAAAATCTATATAATAAAGAAAAAGTAAACCTTTACTACCCGGCAACTCCGAATGAAAGAAGCTGACCAATCTGCTGACTTTGATTAACTGCTAAAGGAGGTCCTGAAACCTATTTGTCTAAACCTGCAGGCAAGTATGCAGCGCCCCATGTGTGGGTGTCAGTATAATATGTACCGAGTATGTAAGGCAATAATAATAACGGAATCAAAGCTGATAAAGAACTAAAAGAATCAGCGAAAAGGAGTAGAAGTTAACCTATATGCTTTTATAACCATAGCCTGCATCTAGTAGAGAACTATACAAATAAGAGCGTAAGTTGTACGATTATATATTCATAAGTTATATCTAGCAAGCAAGTATACAAACAAGAACCTAACCTGGCCCCCAAAAGCCTGAAAGGTACAATCATCATAAATATAACCTACCTAGTCCCCCATTAGCCCCGGAAAGTACAATACAATCAATATACCCCTAACCAGGTAATTATGGTGTCACAAGTAAATATAAGTAGACTATCCGACCTCTAGGACTACAACTGAGCCCATGGGCTCCTTTAAGTGTATGTGAGCCCTCTCGGCTTCTGTAACTGCACCCTGGGCTCGCAAGGCTCTATTGAGAGTTAGTAATTCTGTACGGCATAAAGGAAAGCCATATGCAAATGGACTATGATACGGCCTTGTAGGCCTGAATATAGTCCTTTTGAAAATCACATAGCTTCTCTGAGCACTCTGTAGCCCTGTAGGCAATTATACAGCTAGCAATCCTAAGGTCATTCGATAGGAGACCAACTAAGGTGGGTCAATCCCTACAGGGGTATAATACTATAGCCTCAATATAGTCACTCAACAAGCGTATCTAGCTCTTTCGGCTTAACACAACCGCTAGTCACCCCTAAATAGTCTATATTGCTGCCAATAAGCGCACCCCATGTGCCTACACCTGACTAGTGGGTCCTGGCAGCGATAACATCCTCTGTTAGTTTAGATAGATTAGGGCGAGTTCCGAGGTGACCTAACAGATACTTTGAAGGTCATCCTAGGATGATGATAGCACATAAGCGAACAGCAAGGTCGCAGGCGACCAACTATTTAGTTCATTAGCTTAGAATGACTGTAGGGATGCTACTAGTTGGATATACTCCTAAGTAGTCAGCCCTAGCTTCCCACAAGTAACTTACAATAATTCTAAGCCTGAAGGTAATAATATGATACAATGGTTCTAGTCCTTTAGATGTTAACATGGTCTGCCTAGAAAACATATAGCTCCCTCAAGCAATTCATAGCCCTATAGGCAATGTATATCTGGATCAAGCCCTTTGCAAAAACATGTACATGCGCGTCTGCAAGAGTAGCCCAAGGCATTGGCCCCATATCTAATCCCTCACAAGTCCCCCTTAAGATGTTACTTAGTCTATCAGATTCATAACAATGAGGGTGGTTGCTTAAGTGACCTATACAACCAGCAGTAGGTCGACTAAAGCTAACGATCACTAACGGGCTATCACTCAGTTCTTTAGGCAACCCTGGTGCTATCGACCCGAAGATAAGACCATCCTATCAAGATTCTACCCCTGGAGGCGTCAAGGTATGCCGACGGCCTACGGGCGAGCTTTACTGTCTATTTAGGGATCAACCAGAAATTTATATTGCCCAGTTTCACCCTATGTTGTCTAACTTCACCAAGTCAGGCCCAACAACTAACTACAAGCTTCTAAGGCCTTGGTATGATAGCAAGATATCAGAATCCCTCTAAATGGTAAATAGGTGAGTAGGGATATCTCTATAATGCTCCTAGAATTAATCATACTTAATAAACTCTTTCCCATCGAGGGATACTACGATGCAATCTTAATTCTTCTTGTAGCAGCTAAACACAACACATATAACTGTTATCTACTGGTAGCAGCTAACCACAACATATATAATCATTATCTATTTACAACAGCTAATCACAACATACATATGTTCAATTTACTTACAACGGTATAGGTCGTATCTATTATACGAAGAGAATAACTTTCTGAAGAGGTTAGCCTTAACATACCTCAATTGTTGATTTCCATTCACCCAGACAGTTCCAAACTAAAGCCGGTGAATCCTCCAAATTACAGCCCTTACGCTGAGAGAATGAAACAATTTTCAATACCAGGAACCGGCTAATAACAATATCCTTTAAGCATGTTAACTATGATTCCAACTCTGTCCAATTCAGCCGAAAACTTACAAATTCACGAGAGTCTAGAAGGTAGAAATACTTACCTGTCACTTATAGCTGCTTAGGACTCAATTAGAAGTGATTTCTACAACTTTTACTCCGTGGGGATCTGACAATATGCGTGACATTTCAAGAAATTACTTTGTAGGGACATTCCTCATAGACATAGGAATCATAACCTGAGAAGAATTTGTAATTAGACGAGGTTTGATAGCATAATTCGGCTTCAATTTGATGAAATCTTTGTAATAGAGTCACCCAAGTACGTATCCTCAGCAGGGAAATATTTTAAATGATACAAGCCCACACACTTAAGATATATATATATATGTGAGGAGGTAGCGAGGGGTGCGGCACACCGCCCACAGCTCCAGGAATCGGGCACAACATGCTGCTCAAGGCGCCAGGGTAGAGGTGCGACGCGGCGCTCCTATCGCCCTGCCTCTGCTTTGACCTCCTGCTCATTCGATGATGCACTTGCTTGACCCTTTCTTCAGGCCTTTTCCCACATGGGACATGCTCCCAACACTATCACAAGCGTGCACACACGTCCACTAATCAATGATAACTTACGGGGTGTAACACCAAAATCATACATAGCGCTTATATGTTAATCATGAAATTGGATTTTACATGGACTAGTTTAAAATATCATGAAATATTTATAAACTACTTGACATACGTGAACAAGCAATGAAAACAATGTTGAAAATACAACCATGATACATAAGATTGATATTCATGAGATTCATACATAATTGAGTAAATCATCATAACTTCAAAATAGATATTCATGAGATTTTTTCTTAGAAATCACTTAATTATAATCATAAACCATAAATATGATCATTAGAGAATTAGATTCCTATGAGATCCCTGAGTTTTTCATCGAAAAGAGCCTAACCCTAGAAATTCATCAAAATCGTAATTGGAGACTTGAAGGAATTGAAATCATGGAGTTAGACTTAATATTGGGCATAAGGGTGGAACTAATCCCCCTATTTATACCCCACATATCTGGGCTTCGATGAATTCTTGCTTAGACTTGAGACCCAAGAGGGTTGAGAAGAAGAAGAAGAACCCTAAGAACTTGAGAGCCTTGAGAGATTTGATCTTCAACCTCTGGTGTTTTGAGAGCAAACAGAGTTTAGGCCTGTTAAAACCCTCTAATTCACCCTTTAAGAAACCCAAAACGACCTAATATAGGTGTTAAAACAATAGGAAGTTATGATAATACACCTAAGATCCCTTCTGTAAATTGGACACGTCAGTGAAAACGTGTCACTTAACGAGTCATCACCCTACCTAATAACTCATTAGGTCCTATCATTACATCTATAAACAACTTTTTCATCCTCTGATTCTTATCCTGAAGTCCGCTACAATGACCCACTTAATGAATCGTTACTTGAATTAATGAATTGTGGCCTAACTCATCACTATTGGGAAGAAGAATTTCAAAGTCCAAAGAACACCACTTGATGGCTCACTTAAAGAACCGTTAAGTTACTTGAAGACTCACTTAACGAGTTGTTCTAGGATTTTTGACTGGTTTCTGTTGCTTTTCTACTTCATGTCTAGAATCTGATCTTAAAAACTTTTCGCGTGTTACAAGCCTTGATGGCCTGACTGAGCAGCAACCAACTAGGTGAGCATCTGGATAGATACTTTAAACTCTATCTTAAAAGTGCCAACTCGTGGAGGCTAAGGAATAGGTGCTTCTGGGACCTTTTTTTTGTAGTAGCGAGTGTATTCTGGGTTGCACCACTAGCACCCTGAACTATAGTGCAGGCCCCATTCCTGGTATGCATCCTTGTCTATAGAGGAAGACTTCTTGTGTTGTTTATAGTGGAAATTATGTCGCCCAAACTCATGCAAGCACAAGTAGTCATCAAGTAATATAGGATAGTGAATTCCCGATTATCGATCCCTTGGAGACTTTTCAAATTTTAATTAGTTAAGGTTGACATCTTATTTCACTATTCTAATAAATACAAATAAAAATGGGGAATGCTTTGAAAATTATACTACTAAACTTGAAATGTAAATTAACTAATGAACTAAAATCGTTTCAAAAGTGTTTGTACTTCAAATGATAATGAAAATCTAGGGAAATGGCACTTTCGCTTCAGGTTGAGTTTTCAAGACTTGAATAAACTAGATTTATTCTTCCCAAGGTTGATACTTGCAAGTTACTATCCAATTTCTTTCCATTCTCCCGAACATCCAAGAACTATCCCATGAAACCTAACCCCTATATCCCTATGGTCGCAGGAGAAGCATGAGACGATGGTTGTCGCTACTTGTATTCAACTAAACAAGGTAGAAGGATATATTCCTATCCTCATCAACGACTTCTATCTTGAGCTCAGTTAAACAAGAGTCTTTGAATACTTGTCCTATCCTTACTTTTAACCATTTTAATTCCCTCTCCCTAGTTCAACCAAAATCAAACAGATTTATTCGAAAGGTGATCAATCTACCGAATAAGCAATTGGCATAAGTAAGGATAAACAACCTTTAAGAAGAATCAATACTAGTATAAACAAACTATCAAACGCCAACCATTAGCTATGGCCAGAACCCTAGAATAGGAGTTTATCCACTCATGTTCAAGTGGAAAACCAAAAATATAATCATCATTCGAAGTATAAACGATAATGAAAAGAAGAAAAACCTAAGTAATGAACTTCTTGTCTCTTCTCCCCAAAAGCTGCATACACATAATGTAAGACTATAAATTCCCCTAAAAAATGACCTAGATGATAAATTTATAAGAAAGGCCTTAATGACGCTTTTGCCCTCAAGTAATTAGCTTCAAAATCAGCAAAATCTGTCCCGGACTAGGTCTCGCGCGCCGCGCCACTCAATGCACCAGGTTTGGCTTAAATATCCTCTGAAGTCTTACTTCGGGCGCCCCATGCCAGGAAATTCACCAAGGTGTTACTCAAGTTTCTAAGTCTCTAGAACCTTCTGGCACGCCATGCCACTCAAAGCACCAGAGTGTTGGAAAAATTTCCTATGTCCGGAATGCTCTAGGCGCGCCACGCCACTCATCTCGCCAAGATGTTGATCAAATTTTCTTCTGAATTTAAAGACCAAGCATGCCAAGCCACCCATAGAACAAACTTTTATGTAGATTTCTCTAAAGTTTAGAGGTTGGCGTGCCACGTCAACAATCTCACTAGGCCAATTTTTGTGAACTCTTCTTTCTTCACACCTTGGGTCATTTTTCAGTCCTTTTTCCTTGGTTTCCTACTCAAAACATCTAAAAACATTTGTTAACTCACAAGGTACACATAAACATGAAATCATGTATTTCATAAGGATTATGAACTCAGAAAAAGGAAAAAGATGGGCAAAAACATGGCAAATAGGGATAAGAATATGCCCAACATTAGGAAACCTCAGCACTGGCAGTGTTCATCTGATTGGCAGTATTTGGAGGCATAATCTGAAACACGTGAATGCATGAGTTAGGAGGAAATCTTTATGGAGTTAAACTCTATCCCACAAACTAGAGTATGAAATAAGGGTGGTATTTCTTATCATCCTGTAGCCTCCCTACTATAGATGTGGTGCGGTTCACAACTATAAGAAGGACACTATTAGACACGACTTCATAGACATCCTAGTACCGTTGAACATAAATCTTTGATATTAAGTTTTCCATGCCTCGAGTGTACACCCTAGGCATGGTCGACACTCAAACCACTAATGGTCCAAGCGAACCATAGGCTTGGCTTTCTACTAGTTAAGAGTACAATGAAGTATAGTAGAAGCAATTGTAATGAGCTCAACTTAAAGAAAATAAGATTCAATAACTGCAACTGAAAATAATGTTAAAAAGTAACATCAATGACTTAACTTTCTAACTTATCTATGATGCATCTATGTCTTAAAAGTAGGTGCAGGGACAAAGTTCCCATGGCTACCACTAGCTTTACTAATAACAAAATAATAAGATGATTGGGCTCTCTGAAAGATAGGAGGCCTCACCAATGCTAGATGATATGTGTCCTACTGATGTGTCTGCTACCGATCCTGTCGACCTGGATCTGCATCATAATAAGATGCAGCACCAAAAGGTGTCAGTATGATTGAATTTATGGTATGTAAAATGGATGAATGAAACACAGACAAACAAGAATATCTGAACTGATAGAGTAAACTGACTGAATCTGTAATTTCAAAAGATGTATATAAACACATAAATTAAATGTGTATACAATTATTCAATTTAAACTACGCATAAGTAAGCTCTAAAAATACTTGTATATATATGTATAACTTTAGTTGGGAGTTTCTCTTAATCAATATACATCATGAACTAGCGCATGATGTCAACTTCTAGCCTGGTTGGGAGAGATATCCAAAGCCTTGCCAGGGTAGAGGACAAACTAAACTGTGGATCTATACTAAGCCTTTATCAGGGGCAACTGAGGAGTCACCCAAATCAACAGCACAATCCTAACCTATGTTGGCTATGTTGTTCGGGGGCTTATGGGTTATTTGAACATTTCACCTATCTCGGTGATAAGTAATGCTCCAAAAACTATGCTCAAATAAGTATGCCTATATAAGGCAGCTGAAGAAATCTTTTTTTATAAAGTACTTTAGTGAAAATTATAATAGATTTCTTAAAAACTCTATTGAGCCTCTATGCTCAAAATCTGTATTCTACTGATGAGCCTCTGTGCTCAGAAATCTGTGTAAAACTTATGAGCTTCTATGCTTAAAGCTCTTTGTAAAACTTGTGAACTTCTATGCTCAACATTCTTTATTTCAACAATAAGACTTTACTTTATTGTTTTGAGAATCATGCCATAAACTAAATTAACTATCTAAAAATCTACTCTTTCTTTAATCACAAAAACAATGCATAAACCTAATATTACAAAGTTTTCAAAAATATGAATTTTCATGAACTTGGGGTTCATGAAATAAGAGGATATGAACCATAATCAACCCATCAAGATATTAAGAATTATAATCAACAATTAAGAAATACAAAGATACCATACCATATGATGAAAAATTCAATAGTGAATAATTCAAATTATAAGGGAAAAGACCAAATAGTGAAATTGGGAAAAACCCTAGCTTTAACATCCATGAAATCTCTCTAGGTATAGGACATGAGGAAGAATTCAATCCTTCACTAAGGTTAGCATTACATACCTGGAATGAAGGATTCTTGACTAAAGCTTGAGAAATCCAAGGTTGAAGATGAAGAATCCTAGCTTCCTTGAAATCTTTAAGAGCTAACTATTCTTGAACATGAGATGTTATGAGAGTTTAAAATAACAAAATCCCTTAAATATCCCTTTAAAGAATCTCAAACGATCTGGTTTAGGTAGCAAAAATATAAAAAGTTACTAAAATAACCCTTGAAATTCGTACTTAAAATACTGCCACCTTGTGCCAACGAGTCATTGTGTCTGAGCATGACTCGTGGTATCCTATCATGGTCACTTAAGCCAATTTGGACACTTTCTGATTCTCATCCCATGGCCAAACAGGATGAGTCATCCTATTGTACCACGATTCATAGTTATGGCTCGTGGTGCCTAGGAGAAAAATGTCAAGTTTCAAGACTTCGGCTAGGTTGCTTAGGACGGTTCACCGAACGACTCGTTACATCATTCCATGACTTGTCACTTGAGTCATGGTGACTGTATCTCAAAAGAGTCTTAGCACTGTCTACCATGAGTTACCTCACGACTCATGGTCTCACACCATGGCTTATGGTGTGAGTCGTTTTATGGGAAAATTCTCTTTTCTATTGGTTTTCTGCTTCATGTCTAGGATCTAATGTTAGGAATTTTTAGAGATGTTATAGCTTATGACATGGAGTTGAGCATGTCTTCTACTGGAAATGGACTAATGCCTGTTTATGACCCTTAGAAAAGAAAGAGCGATAAAGAGCCCAAGAGATAAAGAAAGTTTGTATCCAAGAGTGACAACAAAGAATCCATGAATGTCATTGTGTCACCTGTGAAGTTTACTACAAGGGTGAGAAAGAAGCAAAGTGTAAAAACAACTTCCTCTCAAGGAAACCAAAATCAAAGATTAACCAAGAAGGAGATGCAGGAAAGGAAATACCCCTTCCTTGATCTGATTTATTGAAATCTTTGATGAACTACTTGAGTTAAAACTCATTGAATTTCAGAGATGAAATGACCCGATGAAGCTAGAAGTACAAATGGCCCAAACTATTGCAAGTATCATTGGCTTGTGGGTCACCCTCTTGAGAAGTGTTTTATATTCAAGCATAGAGTTATGCAACTGGCTAATGAGAAGAACATAGTTCTTTAGGATGATAAGACAATTTCTAATCGAATATCTATCACCTTTGGCTCTCTCAATCCGATCTAGATATGCAACTTTGAAGAGAATGAAGAAGAAAAACCATTGGATCAAGGTAAAACCTGAGTTGATAAAGTTGATGATAAGGGTTAGATTCTGGTGGCGAGGTGGAGACTCCACAAAACAACTTCACAAAAGGAATTATCTAACAACCAACTAGAAAGAAGATGATGAAAAGACCAAGAAAGCAAAAACCAGTTGAGCATCCGAAGAAGGTAAAAGTGGATATGTAGTACCAATAGAAATCAAGGTGTCCAGTGACTTTAGAGGAATTCATACCAAGTGGATTCTACATGAAGATTACTCAAAATAACATCGAGGCATCATTCTTAAATACCGATGAAGAAGCAAAGAATGCAGGTCTATCAACATTATCTTCATGATTGTTGGAAAAGCTTTTTGAGACCTCTTTTCAAGAAGTTCACGTATCTGATACAAAAATTACATGTGCAGATGATGATCTTCAGTTTGGTGAAATGCTTCATAATCATCCTTTGTATGTGGTAGGTCACGCACTCAAGAAGGGAAAAAATAAAATCCTGATAGATGTTGGATTCAGAGTTAACATTCTTCCTATTTGAACTATGAAGGAGCTAAAAATCTCACTCAAAGAACTTTCTGAAAGTCTCTTGATGATTCAAGGATTAAATCAAGAGGGAAAAGGGACATAGGTGCTATCAAGCTAGAGATCAACATCAAAAATTTGCAATCAAGTGCATGGATGCATGTAATTGACGCAAAGAATTCAAATAATATGTTTCTTGGAAGGCCTTGGATACATGAGAAGAAAATTGTTCCATCTTCTTACCATTAATATTTTAAGTATTTCAAAGGTGGAGTAGAGAAGAAGACAACTGTTGACAATAAGCCATTTGTAGAAATTGAGTCACACTTTTCCAATGCAAAGTTTTACTTGACAAACTACATTGTGAAGGAAGTAAAAGTTGACAATGTCGCAACAGCCAAGATTGATAAGCTTGCAACTGAAAGAGTTGATATGACTGCTGGAAAAGTTAAAGTTGGTGTTAAGGAGATGCACTATATTTCAAATAAAGGGAACATTGTGTATTTTGAAAAAAAAAGAAAATGCACGTGTTCTACTATATGCCTAAGGTGAAGAAAGAGGAAGGTCAATCGTCCGACACCCAAGAAAATATAATAAAGGGGCTAACTTTCCCTGTCATATAGATTGGAACAATTAACTTATCCTCAAATCTACTTGGAGAGTTTATGCCTTTGTGGTTAAAATTCCTCTGCAAAATGTGGCACTCCCTACAAAATGTACAAATGAAGTTTTTGATCCAAATGCCTACAAGTTATTTTCAAAGGCCGGATACAACCCCAATGGACCATTAAAGTTATAGAAAGTCCCATTGGGAGCTTCTATTAAGCAATCACGTGATGGTTTGGGATATAAGCAACTATCATTTTGTTCGAGTCTCCATAAGAAAAGCAGCTACCAATTACATACTTGTGGAAGATGAGTCTGATGCTTCCGATAAAAGGCCTTCTGCATTTGATCGACTTCGGAATCAACCACAAGAAATTCTATGTTTGAAAGGTTAGGCACATTGAAGAAAAAGAAGAACAAGTTTCAGAGAATTTATCAGGGCGTGAGAGTGCCCACTTTGCATAAAACCCAGAAGGATTTTCAAAGCTCGATTCCTTCTAGAATGAGGAGACAAATGAAACTTGTATTTTCTTGTGGGGAGGTGATAAAGGCAAAAAACTATGGTTTATACCAAAGAACATGACAAAGAAGAAGAAAGTGTAGGCTCTTGATATCATATCACTGCACAAAGTTAATATGCCACCTCATCTCAAATGAACGTTGACGAAAAGCTAGAGAATGTATGCTCGTGTTATCACAAATCGATCAATGATAGTGAACCTCAAGAGGATGAATGATGTTGGAGATGGTCCACCATAACTTGAAGAAGGAGTGAAGGCCACAGTCGATTCCTTGATGGAAAATTTTGGCACCGATAAAGATGCAAGGCCAACCAATTTAAGTGTTTTTCTTGCAGTTGATGAAGAAGTCTCTTATATGGATATAATCAAAGAATATAGGGATGTCTTTTCTTGGAGTTACAAAGAGATTCCTATATTTGATCCCAAAGTGGTGGTCCATCAACTTGCAATCAAAAATGGTGCTCATCCTGTTAAGCAGGCTAAAAGATGCTTCAGACTAGACTTGATTCCATTGATTGAAAATGAAGTTAACAAACACATTGAGGCTAGCTTTGTTGGAAAAGTTAAATACCCCACGTGGATTTCAAGTATCATTCTCGTGCGGATGAAGAATGTCCAAATAATGAGTTGGTAATTTACCAACTCATTTGGCTTTTAAGCGTGCATTATTGCTTGGTTATCACATAATCTATAAAGGTTTTATGCCCTTTTTCTTCTCTATGAATCCATTCCAAGGAAACAAATATAATGGAGAATTTGAACTTTAAGTGAGCTGCTAAAGACATGTTTTTCGCAGATCCAAACCTGCAAAATACAGGTGTAAAACATGAGAGACTACCTTGCTCCTACGATTTGACCTGCTATAGCAGATCCCCACCTGCAAAATGCAGGTCAAACATAGGTGGGGCTCTCTGCACTTTCTTTTGCACCTACTCAAGTGGATTGGCACCTGCTAAATACAGGACAAAGGGCAAGTGACCCATTTCGCTAATGAAAGGGCAAAAACATCCAAAACGGTTTCCAAAGCTCCTAGAAGACTCCAAGGGCAATTGTGGAAAGTTATACACAATAAAGTATAGAAAACTATCACCCTAAATTGTAAACCACACATGTATTCATTCATATATAGATTTTTAGGGAGTTCTTCATATCATAGAATTGTTGAAAGAGAAAGTACTTTTCTTCTTCTTCTTCTTCTTCTTCTTCAACCCAATTGTGGGGAATTCCACTATTGTTGCAGATCTTGTGAAGCAAATTGGTAAACCAATATGATGAATTTTGAGGGAATTCCTCTTGGTATCTTCTCTCTCTCTCTCTAAATATGAGTAGCTAACTTACTAGCTAGAGGTGTGTACATGGTGGGTTTGTAAATATGAATGGGTATTGATTAATTGTTCTTGGATTCTAATTGCAAGTATAGATCTATTGTTTTCTCTATGTTTTAATTGTAAAAATTAATGGTTGCAAACATGAATCTTGTTTACTTTCTTGCTTTTGCTTGAGAAAGAAGGGTGAGAATTGGGTGAGAAAATAATAGGGAGCATTTGGAGTGTTGATGTGTGGGTTGAGCTAGAGTTAGGAAACCCACATTCCCACTCCATTAAAGGCTTAAGGCTAGAGATAGATTGATTCTTCCTCAAGATTTTGTGGTTGATAATTTGAATTTGGCCTTGGTGTTTGAGAAAACCCAAGACATAAACATTCTTGTTGTTGACAAATGAGAGAATGTAATTTTATCCACTGCTACCTATGCCAAATTTGAATCTAAGGGAATGATGTAAATACCATTCTAGTTGTTAGCCCATTAATAGCATACCCCTACCCATCTCACTTGTGATTTCAAAAATTAAAATTCCCCTCACTCAGTTCTAAATTTGAATTTGATATTGTTTTCTGTTTTCCCCCAATTTTACTTGCCAAATGTTGAACAAATCATGCATTCTAGTTTTAGTTAGTTTATAACTTTTGGATTATCAACTTAATTACTTGTGGGATTCGACCCTAAAACTTGTCGGCTATATTTGTTCTAGACAATGACCGCTGTCACCTCCCTTAATTGGGAGAGTTGTTTTGAGTGTTATAAGAAATGAAACCGTTGTCGGGGAATTGAGTTTTCATAGCCAATAGTTGTTTATTGATTCAAACTTATTTTGCATCTTGTTTTATTTTTATTTTTATTAGTTTTTATTTTTATTATGGCATCGTGGAATGGATGGAGGTTTGGTGGTTTCAACCCCTATATTGATGACTTGTGTCCCTATTGTGGAGGGCCCCACCTTTGGCAAGATTGTAAACACGCCCCTAGAAGAGAGATGTGTGCACCTTTTTTCTCCTATGATGAGTGTAGCTGCACTTTATGTGGTGGTCATGGTAGACATTGAGGCGGTTGTCCCGATGAGTTCACTTCTCAATATAGTTGCTACGATAGGAATGATTATTGCGCTAATTAGCTTGATAGGAGTGATGCCATGGCATGTGAGGCGTGAAACACTACATGTGACCAGATGGAATCCATGCTCCAAGACTTTTTTGATAATTACAAACCCAACACGATTTATGATTTGAAATATGACTTTATTCAAATACCCAATATGATTTGATGATTTACAAGTTGTGTGCATGATTTCAAGTATGCATGGATCGGGAGTCTAATTCGGAGAAGGAAGCCAACTCCTCAATGGCCATGAAATTATCACTCCTTAAGAATAAAACTATAGTTCTCTAAAAGAAGAAGCCGAGGAGATATTAAGAAGCATAACAAGAAGGAGTGAATGGTGGGACCTTGTTCAACTTGACTCATGGGAGAAAACTCAACATGATGATAAATAAGAGGTCAAGGTGGACCTTTAAGAGATCAACGTGAATTTCCAACCAACCAAACTAACTACAATGCAAGATGCCGTAAGTAAAGAAGTGACACTAGAGCTCCAAAGAGAAGTCCAACAAATTATTCATGAGGACCCTAGTGCACTTGAGAAGGAGGATGTCAAGCAAGAAGCATGCTTGAGAATGGAGAGACTTAAACGGCCCTCCAATTATTTTTCAACATTGAACTTAGTTGACGATATAGAAATGGAGGCAACCAAGTCTATGGAAGAAGTTGAAGATGAAGATAAAAGTAGCTTCATCTTAAAGTATGTCATCCCCGCAATACCAAAGCACATTCCTCCTTTAAGGCCTAAGAAATGCAATATGCGACATCTATTGGTTTGCGCCTTTACTTTTACATCACCACCCCTCAAGCAGAGTACAAGAATGGATAAGAAATTGGGTGTGCAATTCACAAGATCAAAGTGGAGAGAAAAGTGGTGAAGATTGAATCCGTCGAGCCGCGATGTTAACTAAGACGCTTCTTGGGAGGCAACCCAAGTGTTTTTAAATTATTTTAATTTTACATTTGTGTTATGATTGTGTAGGGGTGAAACAGGTATGGAATTTGAAAAAAAATGGAAGGATCAAAATTGAAAAATCTATGTTAGACCTGCGAAATGCAGGCTTTAATGCGCAAAACGCAGGTCCAGTGCATGTGCCAACTAGAATACCTGGGAGAAAAAGTGCTCAACTTTGACACATCTACTTTAGACTTGCGAAATGTAGGTACAAAGGAGTGAAACGCAGGTCTAGCATAGGTTATGTTTAGAGTTCCTGGCAGTTCCAATGCTGCCTCTATAAGAGCAGGGAGTTCTTTCACTAATTCCTCCCTTATTTTGTTCAACCTTGTGCATCCAGGACAATGCTTTATTTTCATTGAGGGCTGAAGTCTACGTAACCCACTCATTAGTGATGCACGATATGACCCTATGACAGATTGGGTCATGTCATTCTTAAGGGCCAATCGTGATTACTTGCTATTTAGAATCGCCTTTATAGATAGTAGCCAATGAATAAACTCCAAGGGTTTTCTTTATACTATGGTCCTTGATCTTTTTCTTATCTTTTTTTTGTGTCAAATTGTTTGAAATTTCCAGATGATGGATTGAAAGGCGACTTTCTTAAGGGAAAATGCCATGTCTTTAAGTCCTTGTTGCACTCATTTTGATAGGCACCACCAAAATTTTTACTTGGCACAATAGTAGGATTTTTGAGAAATAGGGGCAAATGGATTTGAAGAAAAACATTTCTTGTCATGATTTCTACATCCCTTATTTGTCTTTTTGATTCATAAAATGAGTATAAAAAACTTAAAATAGCTTGTCAAAACTCATGTCTTTGAATTGACCTTGAGAATAGCTAGACTCCTTGGAGTGCGATGCCTTGTTAGGTAAGGTTTTATTTGATTCTTGTGTAAGCTTATCATCTAGAACTTTCCACGAATGTGACTCAAGGAAAAATCCTAGAGGTAGCCGAACATGAGAGATGACCTTAGGCCCTTTTTGGATAGTCATTTCACCATAAAATGACCTTCCTTTAACAATCGATCCTAGAGAACCAATTTTTTAGCCTTAACCCATTTCTTTGCAACCCTCATTACAAGTCTTAAACCCTATAAATCCTCTCCTTTGGCACCCATTCCTCCCTAATTTCTAGTGATAAAAGAAAATGGGTCCTTGAAACTCAAGATTTGGGGGTGGAGAGATGAAATATGATATAGGAAAAAGCCTAAGCTTGGGGATGTGCAAAAAAAGGGAAAAAGACAAAGGAGATTCAATGTGAGGTAGCACCAATTTCTTAATGAAAAGAACAAAATGGCTGATTGAAAAACCTTGAATCAAAAGAAGAAAGAAATGAAGTGGATGGTGCTATCTTATTGTAAAGAAGGCTTGACGAAGAAATCGAAGGGTTAAAAGGGTGGCTTGATGGAAAATTTGGATTATGAACAAAGGAGAGATAAGGTGGGGTTGACTCACTATGTGTGAGCGGGAGGTTATATGTGCATCATAAAGGAATTAGGGAGGTTCTAATCAGTAGAACAAAAAGTTTTCTTACCCTTACCCCTAGCATTCATTACAACCCACAAGTCCTTAGTAATTCCATGTTTGGCTCTTCTACATTAGTGGCAAGTTACATGAACGGCAAGCCTATGGATCAATATGTGTACACTTGAATGTCTTTGAGA
The DNA here is from genome assembly GCA_035772735.1 of Datura wrightii. Taxonomy (NCBI): domain Eukaryota; kingdom Viridiplantae; phylum Streptophyta; class Magnoliopsida; order Solanales; family Solanaceae; genus Datura; species Datura wrightii. The sequence goes on along the minus strand of JASDFA010000027.1, from coordinate 106,222,073 downwards.
GAGCGAGCATATTTGCATTATCTTATAATCCCTATTTTTTTGTGAAGTACATGAGTGTGAATGGGATTCTCTCTTATGGTGTGTGGCATTACATCCTTAGAGTAAGAATATAAAATTCTTGATTTCAATTGAGAGGTATGAACGAGACAAGTTGTGTGATGAACTTCTAGACAAATCTTGAATGTTAAATGTTAATGACTTGAGATGTTTATTGACTTTGATTTGAATGAAAATGCCCCCTACCTTGAATTGAAATAATGATAAGGATATTTTCCAAGTCATTATGGATGCCAATTGAGTTTGTGCAACATGTCTGAGTCTTTTTGTTTTTCTTGAGTCGGTGTATGATTTGTGAGTTGTCTTGAGTCTTAAGGGTCTTGTGTGAAACTACCATGATGCTCTAAAATTAAGTAAATTTTTCTTGTGAGGGAATGCCTTGCTTGAGGACAAACAATGGTTAATGTTTGGGGGTTTGATGAGTTGGTAATTTACCAACTCATTAGGCTTTTAAGCATGAATTATTTCTTGGTTTTCACATAATTTCGAAAGGTTTTATGCCCTTTTTCTCCTCTATGCAGGCATTTGACGGAGACAAAGATAATGGAGGATTTGAACTTGAGGTGAGCTGCTAAAGGCATGTTTTTAGCAGATCCAAACTTTCAAAACGCAGGTGTAACGCAGGAGAGACTACATTGCACCTGCGCTTTGACCTTCTATAGCAGATCCCCACCTACTAAACACAGGTCAAATATAGGCGGGGTTGTCTACACCTTCTTTTGCACCTGATCTAGTGGATTGGCACCTTCTAAACATAGGACAAAGGGAAACTGACCCATTTCGCTAATGGAAGGGAAAGAACGTCCATAAAGGTTCCCAAATCTCCTAGAAGCCTCCAAGGGAAACTATGGAAAGTTACACACAAGAAAGTACAAATATTTTTCACCCTAAATTGTACACCACACATTAATTCATTCATAAAGATTTTAGAGAGTTTTACATATCACAGAATTGTAGAAAGAGAAAGTACTTTTCTTCTTCTTCAACCTAATTGTAGGGGAACTCCACCATTGGTACTGATCTTGTGAAAGTACTTTTATTCTTCTTCTTCTTCTTCAACCCAATTGTGAGGGAATTCCACCATTGTTGCAAATCTTGTGAAGCAAATCGGTAAACCCATATCTTAGTATCTTCTCTCTCTCCCTCTAAATATGAGTAGCTAACTTGCTAGCTAGGGGTGTGTGCATGGTAGGTATGTAAATATGAATTGGTATTGATTAATTTTTCTTGGATTCTAATTGCAAGTATAGATCTATTGTTTTCTCTATGTTTTAATTGTAAAAATTAATGGTTTCAAGCATGAATTTTATTTACTTTTCTTGTTTTTGCTTATGAAAGAAGGGTGAGAATTAGGTGACAAAAACAATAGGGAGGACTTGGAGTGTTGATGTGTGGGGTTGAGCCAGAGATTGTCAAAACCCCTATTCCCACTCCATTAAAGGTTTAGGGCTAGAGAGAGTTGTATTCTTCCTCAAGCTTTTGTTGTTGATAATTTGAATTTGGCCTAGGGTTTGAGAAAACCCAAGGGATAAATATTCTCGTGGTTGAAAAATAAGAGAATGTATTTTTATCCACAACTATCTATGCTAAATTTGAATCTAAGACAATGAAGTAAATCCCATTGTAGTTGTTAGCCCATCAATAGCATACCCCTAGCCATCTCAGTTGTGATTGCAACAATCGAAATTTCCCTCAGTCAGTTCTAAATTTGAATTTGATATTGTTTCTCTTTTTCCCCCAAATTTTACTTTCGAAATGTTTAACAATGATGAATTCTAGCTTGATTTAGTGTATAAATTTTGGATTATCGACTCAATTCCTTGTGGGATCGACCCCGACACCCGTCGGGTATATTTGTTCTTGACAACGACCGTTGCCACCTCTCTTAATTAGGAGATTTGTTTTGACCGTTATCACCAAATTCAAGTTTATGTCAACTTTAGGGATCTCAAAAATGCATTCCGTAAGGATGAGTTTCTGATTCCCATCCCAGAGTTGATGCTTGATGCTACCACTAGTTATGAGGCAATATCTTTTATGGAATGTTTATTAGGCTATAACTGAATCCGCATGACACCAAAAGATGAAGAAATCACTGCATTTCGTACACCCAAGGCTATATATTGCTATAAGGTAATTCCTTCTGGTATGACAAATGTTGGTGCCAAATATCAAAGGGCCATGCAGAATATCTTTGTTCTATAAAAATGTTGAATGTTACGCTGATGATTTGGTGGTGAAGTCAAGAAAGAGAAGCTTCCACTTGCAAGACTTGAGAATGGTGTTTGAGTTTCTTTAAAAATATCAACTCAAAATGAACCCACTGAAATGTGCTTTAGAGTTACTTCTGGAAAGTTTCTTGGTTTTATTGTGAGATATCGAGGACATTAAATTAATCAAGAAAAGTTAATGCAATTTTGAAGATGCCCGAGCGTCGAAATATTCATAAATTAAAAAGTCATCACGGAAAGCTAGAGTATCTCAAGATACTCATCTTGAACCTAGCTGAAAGATGCCAACCATTTAGCCACTTCACGAAGAACGGTGCACTTTTCAAATGGGACCAAGCTGTCCTAATACCTTTGGGAGCATCACATCATATTTAGTGAAGCCTCCAGTTCCAGCAGCCCCAGTACCTAGAAAACCATTGATACTATGTATTTTAGCACACAAAAGATCTGTTGGAGTGCTACTGGCCCAAGAGAACAGTGAAAGTAAAGAAACCTCTCTTCATTACTTAAGTAGAATGGTAACACCAAATAAGCTGAAATATTCACCGATTGAAAAGTTGTAGTTGGTGTTATTCTTCTCGATTTAAGAATTAAAGCACTACTTTCAAGCTCACATTATTCACCATATTTCTAGGGAAAATCCTATCAATTTTGTAACGTCAAAGTCAGTCCTCAGTGATCGACGAGCAAGCTGGTATCTTTAGTTTTAACAATTTTAGATTGTGTACATCCCACAAAAGGCTATAATGGGATAATCATTAGCAGACTTCTTGGAAGATTACCTGATACCTAATGATTGGAAACTAACTTATGAACTGCTTGATGAAGATGCAATAGTTATTAAAATTCAACCTCTGTAGAAGATATACTTTGATGGTGCTGCACATCGTGGCGGAGCTGGTGCTAGCATGGTGTTTGTCACTTTGCAAGGAAAGGTTTTACTATACTCAGTTACTTTGATGTGATGTTGCTTCAATAATGTCATTGAATATTAAGTGTTAATACTTGGACTTGAAATGGCAGTTGACATGAAGCAATTGCAATTACAAGTCTTTAGTGACTTTCAGTTGGTAATCAATAAACTCTTAGAGCATGTTTGGAAAGCAACTTGGTAATTGGATTTGAGTGTAATTGGGTGTAATTACACAGTTTGGCATATTCGTTTGGTTAGGTAATTACATGGAAAGAGGGAATTGGGTGTAATTTAGAGGGTGTAATTACACTCTCCAATTCCTAAAGGGGAGGTGGAATTGCAGGTAATTACATGGTGTAATTACAAGGTTAGTTTTTTTTTTAATTTATTTTCTTTATTTCTTCATTTTAATTTATTTTTTATTTTTATTATTTTTAAAATATTATTTATTTTATATTATTTATCTTTTTGTTTCCTTTCTTCTCATTTCCCAACCTTTACTTCCTTTGATTCAATGTAATTGCCCGTATTTTTTATTTCTTATTTTTTTAATTTTATTTTTTATTAAAAGTACATTATTCTTTTTAAAAAAATACATTATTACTCTAGTGTTTGAATTAATTTAGAGTGTTTGAATTTAAATTATATTTTTGTTTTTACTTTGTTTGTTTTAGTAGTATTGACTTGTTATTTCACATTGCATGCTATTCATTTTTTAGTTAGAATAGATTAATTATTTTTTGTCAAATATTTGAATAATTTTATGGTATTATGTTTATAGTATTAATTTTTCTAAACTTGCATTTGATGATGTTTTTTAGAAAATATGAATTTTAGATTTTATAATTAATTAAATTTAAAAATACATAACAATTATTTTTTTATCATATTAGTTAAAAATATAATATATATTTATTAGTTAATATATTTTTTAGAGATAATATGTATCTTAAATACCCAATTTAGTATCATTTATAAAGACACATATTTGTCAAATATTAATTTTTGATAATTAACTTTTATTTTAAAAATTTAATCTAACTGTGTAATTACACTTGTGCAACCAAATAGTATGCTTGCAGCTACACTGTAATTACTTCATGGCAAACAAACAGGTCACTCTAATTAGTAATTACACCAATTTCAATTACACAGTGGCTTTCAAAACAGGCCCTTAGGTAGCTATGAGGTTAAGAAGCTCGAACTGCGCCCCTATCATGGTAATGCTCAAAATTTGATAGGATGTCTTGGTGATGTTACCCTCCAACACATACCATGGAAGGAAAATAAGAAAGCTGATGCATTGGCTACCCTAGCTTCAACACTAACTATGTTGGATCAAGTACAAGTTACTATCTACCAAAACTATGTAGTACAGCCACCGAATGAGGATGAATATACAAAAAATAAGCTTGAGCATCTCATCGTGTTTCTGAAGTGGTGAAGGAGAACTGGCGAAAATCCATCACTGACTACTTGTGTTATGGGATTTTGCTAGAAAATCTAAGAAGAAGAATTGAAATCCGTTGATGTGCACCCCGCTTTCTTATTATAAAGATGCATTTTACAGAAGATCATTTTAGGGAGTACTGTTGTGATATTTGGGGGAGGAAGAAGCAACCCAAGATTTGTAAGAAGCACAATTAGGAGTATCTTGATCACATTAATCTGGACCGAATGTATATTTTCACATAAAAATAATGGGATATTATTGGGCAACAATGGTGAAAGATTACTTGGACTGTGCTTAAAGATGCAAGTCTTGCAAGTTTTATACAAACTTTATACATCAGTCGCTGGAAGCATTATACCTAGTTGTTACTTCTTGGCCATTTGATTCTTGGGGATTGAATGTTGTTGGTTCACTGTCAAAATCTTCTGGTGGAGACTTATACATCTTGACTTATATAGATTACTTCTCGAAATAGGCCAAAGTTGTCACTCTAAAAGAAGTAAAGAAGGAGAATATTTTGCAAACTTCATTTGGGTCAATATCATCTATCATTTTGGAATTCCTCATTACATAATAACGGATAATGGCAAGCATTTTAATAACAAGTTGATGAACAAGACTTGTTGTCACGACCCGAGCCAACACCCTGGACGTAACATGGTACTTGAAGTCACAAGTGACCCCAAGTCAACCCTTGGTCTATCATTCGCTAGCATTCTGAGTAAATATGCACAGTGGAACTTTAAAACAACATCATAAAGCATTTATTAAAAGCAAGTCTGAGAACATAAAGTTCAAAACATTTGAATAATACTGATAAATCAGAGAAAAAACAATCATGTCTGTCTGAAAGCCATCTAACTGAGGAGTTACTAGGACAAGCCCCTAGCTAACTGTAAGTCTAACTGAAACTAATAAATGACTGAAACAAAGAAAATAATGGCCTTGGATGATGAGGACTCACACTTCACTGCTGAGGTGGAGAATCTGAACTGCGACGGCTAGCATTATCTGAGTTTGAGAACCTGCAGCTGTATCATGAAATGATACAACATAAAAATATGCGTCAGTACTTTGAATGTACTGAGTATGCGAGAGGAATATACTGATCGTGGTCAAAATAGCATGCCCAAGTGATACTTTATAACTTAGTTTTGCCTTGTTTATCTATTTAATTACATGCATTCTCATGTGATTTTATGTAAATGTGAATATATACTAACCAATATGATTAGTCCTTGTTTTTGAAGGTTAATAATGCATTTGAGGAACTAATTCATGATTTGGTAAAGTGGAGGAATGGAATCAAGAGCAAAACGTGAAAGTTAACAAGAAAACATGCAATAATTGGCACCCTGCGCGATAGGGGCCGTGGCACGCTGCCAACGCTGCAACACTTGGCCAAAAATTGCATTGTTTGGAACATTCCAATGAGGGTACGCGTTACCTCCGTGTCAGGAAGGTCAAGTAGGGCATTCAGCTCCGTGACACGTTGCTGTTCCACCACAGGCTAAATTTTGCAATTTTTTAGCATAGTATAAATTGAACCCTTAGCTCCTAAAATCATTTTGTCACGATTTTATTCTGGAAAACTACCTAGGAGTGAAGGGAGAAGTGGGAGAACTCATCTAGGGTTTGTCAAATTCCCTTCTCATCTACCAAATTCATGTAAGTATGTTAGTTTAGTAGTAGTTAGTTGTAGTTTTACGAACATGAATGGCAAGAACCCCTCCTCTAGGGTTGAAGCCATGAATTATGATTGTGATTTTATGAAATTGTTTTGGAATTAAGTTGTTGATTGTTGTTTTCGTCTTGCATTATGGATTGTTGGTTGTTTTTATGATTGATCACCGTGAAAACATATACGTTAGTTTGGGAAATTGCTTGAGAAAGAATTACCTAGGTCAGGACATGAGAATGTAAGGAGCATGTTTGTATCTCATGATATAATTTCGTGTTAGGATAGAAATATACCTAACAGCTTGCTTGGTTGATAAAACGGGGGTTATTAAAAGACCAACTTAGGATTATCACATCACCACTCGAAGAAGTAGTTGTGAGGCTAAGTTGAGTTAAATGGTTAGACGCACGAAAGTCCCTAATCGTTTACCCGTAAACCACAACATAATTAATTGCCCGCGAACTAGAAATTAGCATCCTCACACACAATGATGCAGTGAGGCTAGTTTGCCGTGTTTAGAGGCTCGAAAGACCATGAACATGGCAATTCTAATTATGTGAAATAATAATGGATAGTTGCATACTTAACCCATTGCAAATCGTAGCATCGCATGATTATCTGGTTTTAACTCTATGTTGCTCCTAGAGTGCATTCAGAATATTTCGTTGACCAAATTTAGACTTAATTAAAAATCTCCCTCGAAAAATTCTATAACCAACATTTTTTGGTATTTAAGATCACACTTGTAATGGATAGTTAGAGGAATGGGTGCAGTCCCTGTGGGTTCGACATTCCGGTTCTTTAAAAGAGCCACTATATTACTTGCACGACTCGTACACTTGCGGGCACGTCAAGTTTTTGGCGCCGTTGCCAGGGACTCTGCGAAGTTTTGATAATTTATCTGTTTTTTTGTGATTTTTAAATTTCCTTAAGTGTTGAGAAACTTGGTCTTAGTCTACTTATTGCAGGTGACAGGTTGTCCTACCGAGCTGGCTAGAAATAGAGAGCTTGTGGAACCGTTGCTTGAACTTGAACGTCAAATCCATTTGCGAAGAAGAGTATCTCTAGAGAAAAAGCTGAAGAGACTTCAAGAAAAGGTACAACAACAAGCACCCGCGGGACAAGCACAATTGTCATCGACAGCAATGGTAGCTAGACCAGTTCGCGAAGTGGCAATCCCACTAGTGACTAATGTGAACTCCAATATCCGTAAATCGGAGCCTGGAGGGAACTTTGAGCTTAAACAGAACATGGTGCAGCTGTTAGATTCTAGTAGTCAATTCACTGGGATGGCACATGAGGACCCGCAGCAGCACTTATAGAGCTTTTTAGAGATTAGTGACACGTTTGTCCCCACCGGCGTGTCCACAGATTATGTCCGACTGACCCTCTTCCCATTTTCACTGTTGGGAGAGGTGAAAAAGTGGCTGAAGGCTGAGCCACCGAACTCCATAACTTCATGGAATGACTTGGCTAAGAAGTTCCTTATCAGATTCTTTCCTTCAGGCAAGACTGCAAAGTTGAGAAGTGAAATACTCAATTTCAAGCAGAGGCCTGATGAGAACTTGTATACAGCTTGGGAAAGATTCAAGTCATTGTTGAGAGACTGCCCCCATCACCAGCAATCAAATGAAGTGCTGGCTCATACCTTTGTAGAAAGTCTAGACCCACACACAAAAATATTACTAGACTCTGCATCGGCTAGGCAAGCCTTGGATAAAACATATGATGAGTTGTACACTTTGTTGAACAGAATTGCACAAGGAAATCTAGAGTGGCACAGCGAGTCATCGAGGGGGGGCAGGAAATAGATCGGGGTTGATAGAAGTAGATGGTTTGAATGCCTTGGCAGCACAGTTAACTGCGTTCCAGCATCAGATAATGACTCAATTCAATAAACTGAGTATGAACCAACACCAGGGCCAGGTTAACGCAGTTCAGCAAGCTCTGAGTTGGTGCGAAATTTGTGGTAATACTGGGCACAATGCAGAATCTTGTGGAGCCAATCCAGAATCAGTCAATTTTGTTGGTAATGTGCATAGGAATCAGAAATTTGGGAACAACTCCAACAGAAATTGGCAGGGCACCCGAATTTTTCTCGGGGTGGAAACCAAAAGAAGAATTATATGCAACCTCAACAACAGCAGTATCAGCAGAATAGGCAGAATGAGGGGAAGTTAAGTAGCAGCATTGAGGAAACACTGCAGAAAATTTTGGAGACCCAGAATCAGTTAGCGGAAAATCAGGCGAGGATGGCAACAGACTTAATGAATCAGCAAGTAGCCACCCGCAATCTTGAAAAACAAGTGGGTCAGATAGCAGCTGCTCAAAACATGAGATCACAAGGGGGAGTACCAAGCGACACAGATCCTAACCCCCGGCAGATCAATGCCATCAGTTTGAGAAGCGGTAAGCAATTAGCTGATGCAATGCTAAAAGAGCTGAGAAAAGGGGTGCAGCCAGAATTGGTTAGACTAGGACCATCCATCAACATGGGAGATAATCAGAGCGCTGGACAACAAAATGCACAACTTTCATTGCAGCCAGCACAAAGACCACCACCACCATTCCCTCAGAAATTCAGAAAGAGCAAGGAGGAGGAATGCTTCAAAAAGTTCTTTGAGAGCTTCAAAGAACTTCACATAAATTTGCCTCTTATTGATGTCTTGCAGGGAATGCCCAAGTATGCTAAATACTTGAAGGACGTGATGGCGAACAAAGTTAGATTGGTGGATTTCCAGACTGTAGCGCTGACTAAGGAGTGCAGTCACAGGGTATTGAGCAAAATGCCAAAGAAGCTCAAAGACCCAGGGAGTTTTACCCTCCCCATACAAATTGGTAAAGCTGAGGTGCTACGAGCTTTGTGTGACTTAGGGGCAGCAGTTAATCTAATGCCCCTATCCTTATTCAACACCCTGGGGTTGGGAGAACCGAGGCCGACAAGGTTTATGCTGCAGCTGGCTGACAAGTCGCGAGTGACACCTGATGGAATAATAGAGGACCTCCTCATCAAAGTAGGTAAGTTTATTATACCTGCTGATTTTATTGTTCTAGATTTTTAGGTCGATGATCAGGTACCCTTAATCTTGGGACAGCCATTCTTGGCCACCGGTGGAGCGGTGATTGATCTGACAGCAGGGACCCTGAAAATGAGGGTCGAAGATGAAGAAGAACTCTTCCGCGTTTACCAAGAAATGAACCCATCCGCACACTACACTAACCTTTGTCAGGTTAGTGTGTTGGCAGAGGATGAGTGTGGGGTGGAGGATTTCACAGGTGCACGGCCAAAGGCAAGGTCAAGTGTTCAGCCCGAGTCTGATAGAGGACTTCAAATTGAGAAGAAGTTGGAGAAAGAGAGGAACAGAGTGGAGGCTGTTTCCTCTAAACAGCAAAAGAAAAGGAGATGCTTCTCGAAAGAGAACCCAGGTATGAGGATGTCCTGAAAAGGACAGTCCACGTCGGGCCACGATGTAAAATAAGGCGCTGCTTGGGAGGCAACCCAAGGGTACCTCAGGTACAATTTGTAATTTTGATTTTTTGTTGATTTTGTTATGTTTATTTTGTTTGTATTTTTGGTGGAAAGTTAAGCACAGATGGAGGGAAGTCTGAGTACCGAGAAGGTGGAAGCTAAAGAGCATGGAATAGAAGAAGTGTGGGGTCGAACACCCACCTCTGAAAACTTGAAAGGAAAGCATGCTTTTAGCTTGGCATAGAGGCTCAGGGAGTATTTCTCATCCTTTAAATGTTAATTTGATGCTATGAGGACATAGCATGATTTAAGTGTGGGGTGAGGGAAATTTCAAGAAAATTTCAATTTTTTTTGTGCTTAACGATTTTTGGTGAATGTAATGCTTGTGAGAAGAATTTTGAAAATTGTTTTATGAGTCAATCATGACTTCATCACCCGTTGGTTTTTCTTTTCAGTTCTTTTCCGACGGGGGGTATTTGAACCGAAGAATAAAATTTTTCTTTTTCTTTCCTTTGTCTGTATATAATGTTTTAGTCATAGTTAGGGACTGTTTCCAACGATGGATGGATGACGATCGTCTTGAGGAAAAATTAGTCGATAGGTTTTGGGTTTTTGAAACCATAACTAATTGGTGCTTGATGTTCTTGTTATGAACTATACATGATTGTAAGAGGCAAGTATGTTCAGTGTGAAACATGCAGGTGTATAACTTTGTGTGAGACACTTAGGCTCTTGAATTTGACTCAATATGATTGAAGCTTAATTCTGAATTCTTGTGATTAGCTGAGTAAGAGTCTGATGAATGTGTCTTGAATTGAGCATGTGCCATGAGTGTAAGGTTTTTGAGTATTCTGTGCTATTGTGGATTGTCTAGAACTTGCCTGGTGTGTTTATAAAATGAAATGAAGGATGTGAAGTGTAGGAGATGATCTAGGCATTTCTTTGAATGAACCAAATTTTTATCCCTCATTTTACCTACCTTGAGAAATTAATCCTAGTTAGCCCCATTGAGCCTTGAGCCTATTCTTTGACAGCTGCAACATAAGCTTAATCCTTTTTCTTTCATTAGACTTGAATTTGATCCAAAACTCCTAAGTGCTTAAGGGGAAAATATGAATGAGTAAAGGAGTGAAAAGAAAGGAAAAGTAGCAAGTTGTAGAAGTGGAGAAAAGGACAAAGGTGCACTTGTGTGAAAATGGTTGATTATTATTAAGGAGTTAGAAAACAAATTAATGAAATTTTTTTTATAGAGCTCCTTACTAATAAGCTAAAAGTGCCTAAAGAAAGAGGGAACATAAGAGGAAAAAGAAAGCTGAAAGGAGAAAAAGGTGAAGTAAGGGAAGGGAAGATCGTAATGAGGGCGTAATGTATTAAAAGCGCTTGGAAAAGTTAGTCACTATTATTGGCCAGAATAGTACCTGCCTATCCCTTAGCTTACATTACAACCCATTAAGTCCTACTTGACCTTACATTCACACATCCTTAAATTAGTGGAATAAAACACTAAGGGCAAGCTTATGGGTGATTACATGATGAATGTGAATTCTTTGTGAGAGTGAGCATAATTCTATTCATGTACCCACACATGTTGTGATTTAAAAATTGTTTTTGCATGTGAAATTGGGTAACTCTCTTTTCGTGAGGGCGCATGTTGAATGAAGGATATAATTCATGTGGGATTTCTTAATCAGTTGATTTGCATGAGTCGCTAAGATTGAGAGTCGATTCTCAAGGTTAAGAAATCTTAACATAGTGGTATTTCATTTCGATGATCAAATCATGCATGCTCTAGTTTTAGCTTGTTATCTTTTGTAATCATTATAGCCGTAGCTTGAATATTCTTGCTAAATGAGTTATGGGTGAGTCTCCATAGGCATGAGATGTAAAAGGTTTGTTCGAGGACGAACAAGGCTTTATGTGTGGGGTAGGTGATCGTGGGCAAAATAGCATGCCCAAGTGATACTTTACAACTTAGTTTTGCCTTGTTTATCTATTTAATTATATGCATTCTCATGTGAATTTATGTAAATGTGAATATATACTAACCAACATGTTTAGTCCTTGTTTTTGAAGGTTAGTAATGCATTTGAGGAACTAATTCATGATTTGGTGAAGTGGAGGAATGGAATCAAGAGCAAAACGTGAAAGTCAACAAGAAAACATGCAATAACTGGCACCCTGTGCGATAGGGATCGTGCCACGCTGCCAACGCTGCAACACTTGGCCAAAAATTGCATTTTTTGGCACATTCCAGTGAGGGTACGCGTTACCTCCGTGTCATGGAGGTCAAGTAGGGCGTTCAGCTCCATGACACGTTGCTATTCCACCACAGGCCAAATATTGCAATTTTTCAGCATAGTATAAATTGAACCCTTAGCTCCTAAAATCATTTTGTCACGATTTTATTTTGGAAAAATACCTAGGAGTGAAGGGAGAAGTGGGAGAACTCATCTAGGGTTTGTCAAATTCCCTTCTCATCTACCAAATTCATGTAAGTATGTTAGTTTAGTAGTAGTTAGTTGTAGTTTTACGAACATGAATGGCAAGAACCCTTCCTCTAGGGTTGAAGCCATGAATTATGATTGTGATTTTATGAAATTGTTTTGGAATTAAGTTATTAATTGTTGTTTTCGTCTTGCATTCTGGATTGTTGGTTGTTTTTATGATTGATCACCATGAAAACATATACGTTAGCTTGGGCAATTGCTTGAGAAAGAATTACCTAGGTCAGGACATGAGAATGTAAGGAGCATGTTTGTATCTCACGATATAATTTCGTGTTAGGATAGAAATATACCTAACACCTTGCTTGGTTGATAAAACGGGGGTTATTAAGAGACCAACTTAGGATTATCACATCACCACTCGAAGAAGTAGTTGTGAGGGTAAGTTGAGTTAAATGGTTAGACGCACCAAAGTCCCTAATCGTTTCCCCATAAACCACAACATAATTAATTGCCCGCGAACTAGAAATTAGCATCCTCGCTCACAATGATGCATTGAGGCTAGTTTGCCGTGTTTAGAGGCTCGAAAGACCATGAACATGCAATTCTAATTATGTGAAATAATAATCGATAATTTCATACTTAACCCATTGCAAATCGTAGCATCGCATGATTATCTGGTTTTAACTCTATGTTGCTCCTAGAGTGCATTCAGAATATTTCGTTGACCAAATTTAGACTTAATTAAAAATCTCCCTTGAAAACTTCTATAACCAACATTTTTTGGTATTTAAGATCACACTTGTAATGGATAGTTAGAGGAATGGGTCCAGTCCTTGTGAGTTCGACATTCAGGTTCTTAAAAAGATCCACTATTTACTTGCACGATCCGTACACTTGCGGGCACGTCAAGTTTTTGAAGGTGATCATGGGCAAAATAGCATGCCCAAGTGATACTTTATAACTTAGTTTCGCCTTGTTTATCTATTTAATTATATGCATTCTCATGTGATTTTATGTACATGTGAATATATACTAACCAACATGATTAGTCCTTGTTTTTTAAGGTTAATAATGCATTTGAGGAACTAATTCATGATATGGTGAAGTGGAGGAATGGAATCAAGAGCAAAACATGAAAGTCAACAAGAAAACTTGCAATAACTGGCACCCTGCGCGATAGGGGCCGTGGCACGCTGCCAACGCTGCAACACTTGGCCAAAAATTGCATTTTTTGGCACATTCCAGTGAGGGTACGCATTACCTCCGTGTCACGGAGGTCAAGTAGGGCGTTCAGCTCCATGACACGTTGCTGTTCCACCACAGGCCAAATTTTGCAATTTTTCAGCATAGTATAAATTGAACCCTTAGCTCCTAAAATCATTTTGTCACGATTTTATTCTAGAAAACTACCTAGGAGTGAAGGGAGGAGTGGGAGAACACATCTAGGGTTTGTCAAATTCCCTTCTCATCTACCAAATTCATGTAAGTATGTTAGTTTAGTAGTAGTTAGTTGTAGTTTTACGAACATGAATGGCAAGAACCCTTCCTCTAGGGTTGAAGCCATGAATTATGATTGTGATTTTATGAAATTGTTTTGGAATTAAGTTATTGATTGTTGTTTTCGTCTTGCATTCTGGATTGTTGGTTGTTTTTATGATTGATCACCATGAAAACATATACATTAGCTTGGGAAATTGCTTGAGAAAGAATTACCTAGGTCAGGACATGAGAATGTAAGGAGCATGTTTGTATCTCACGATATAATTTCTTGTTAGGATAGAAATATACCGAACACCTTGCTTGGTTGATAAAACGGGGGTTATTAAAAGACCAACTTAGGATTATCACATCACCACTCGAAGAAGTAGTTGTAAGGGTAAGTTGAGTTAAATGGTTAGACGCACGAAAGTCCCTAATCATTTCCCCGTAAACCACAACATAATTAATTGCCCGCGAACTAGAAATTAGCATCCTCGCTCAGAATGATGCAGTGAGGCTAGTTTGTCGTGTCTAGAGGCTCGAAAAACCATGACCATGCAATTCTAATCATGTGAAATAATAATCGATAGTTTCATACTTAACCCATTGCAAATCGTAGCATCGCATGATTATCTGATTTTAACTCTATATTGCTCCTAGAGTGCATTCAAAATATTTCGTTGACCAAATTTAGACTTAATTAAAAATCTCCCTCAAAAACTTCTATAACCAACATTTTTTGGTATTTAAGATCACACTTGTAATGGATAGTTAGAGGAATGGGTCCAGTCCCTGTAGGTTCGACATTCCGATTCTTAAAAAGAGCCACTATTTTACTTGCACGACCCGTACACTTGCGGGCACGTCATATACTGATAGATGTAAATGATTGAATTGGAAAAACATTCAATGACCAGCTAATTATCTGAATTGAAATAATCTGAAGTATCTGAGATGGTCAAAATGACCCTGTCTAGTGGTTAAGGACATGCCCTAAATCTGTAATACTGAATCTGAAATACTGCACTGAACTGAACTGAACTGATAGATCTAAAACTGGATTGAGATTCTTATTCTGAAACTGCACTAGATTGACTAGTGGGAGAGTTTGTAACCGATATTTAACCCATGAGCTAGACATGGAGTCCGATGTATACACCCCACTGGTAGGACCCAATATACCTTGTCATGATATAAAGGCATGAACTGGGTGATCACAAAAGTCTGGGGCCAAATCAGGCAAATAATTTGTATCTGTAACCTACGTTGGCAACGTAGTTCTAGGTGCACTGGAACCTCGGTCCGCTTGGTGATAAGTCCTACTCCCACTTGAGCATATACACTGAACTACTAGGCTGATAGCTCGAAATTGGGGTCCAAGACTAGTCAGGGACATATAACTGAAAGTACCCTGAGAGTCTTATCGGACCAGATTCTGAAACTAGGTTCTAGACTGGTCAGAGCATCTTATTTGGAAGCATCTTGTAACCATCTAAGAACAAGCTGCAACTGAACTGGGGTCCTGGGGATGCTCAGAGCTATATACTAGAATGTTATGACTGTCGAATGGACCAATTAAATATAATCTGAGTCTGATTTTGATAACTGAGAGGAACCACTGACACCTCGAGAAAAGACTGAAGTCAAACTGATCAGTTGATAATTTTCTGAATTCTGAAGAGATTCTACATTCTAACTGGTCTGAACTACTAGCAGCTAATAAAGAACTCACCTCATTCCAACAACAGGAAAATTTCATGATATGACAAAATTTCAAGAATTTAAAGGGGTTTCATCCAACAAGGGTAAAATCATTCTCATCAAGGAAAAAAGTTTTCTCAGACACATATATATAATAAGAATTTCTAGGATAGTCAACCCAAAACATACTTTGCAAAAAATAGGCAGAATTTAATACACAATAATCTTTACTCGAAAAGTTAGGGATATAAATCATCTTGGCAATAGCAGCAACTATTTACTTATGAATTGATGAAAATCATATGAGTAATAATCATGGATAATAACCCAATTGAAATTAATGAGAATCAACATGTAAATCCCTACATATTCGAAAATCTCAAGGCTAGATTGATAGGGAAGTTATGGAAAGATTTTGGGGGAGACAAGAGAAGGACAATTCCCTTGTTGAATTCCCACATACTGACTAAAATTCTCCCGAAGAAGATGACTTGAATTGCTTCAATAGATGAGAACCCTAAGCTTTCTTGAGAGTTTCTTGAGAGGACTTTCGATAAGTTTCCTGAGAATAAACGTGAGAATGAGGGGAGGAATCGTTCAAACCCTCTAATAAGTCTAATTTTTCATCTAAAATGATGTAGTTTAAAGCTTAAAAGAATAGGAAATTACTAAATAGACCTTAGAAAATCACTGGGAAAACTGCCAGGTGATCCTAACGGGTGTCTTAACAGATCATGGTGACGGACCACGACTCGTGGTCACTCCCATCAGGTACACCGCCTGGGATTCTCAGTATGTAACCAATCGTGGACCACACTGTCTCATTCTGGAGATTGAAATGCTAAGTCCAATAATGAGTCACTTAACGCGTCGTCGGCACAGATGACGACTCGTTGCACCCACTCATTAAGTACACTGGTCAGCTAAATATCTCCTCAACTCAGGCCTAACCACGAGTGACTTAACAGGTCATGGTCAGTGACCATGACTCGTGATGTCCCTTGTTGGATACACTGCTTCTCATTTTCAAAACTTACACCTTCTTCCCATGACTGACCTAACAAGTCATTGGGTCTCATAACGACTCGTTAGGTGGGTCGTCCTGAAGCATTTCTGCGGCTTTTCCAGATTTTCAAATTTAAGTCTCGAAATTAGATTTTGAGTTTCCGGGGCATTAAAATATCTCCCCTTGTAAACATTCGTCCTCGAATGTTAGAAAACACACAGGAAGCAAAAAATAGCAATCAAACTTTCAGAGTACTGCTCATTTAACTCCAGAACTACCGGAATGGCTACCTCCATTTCAAAATACATAACTAAACTGAATTGACCTTTCATACATACATTCAAAAACATAAAAGAGACTTGATCATTTGAACTGATTCATGAAAACTAAATTGAGTTCTAGGGTCAAAACTACTATCTCAAGTTGTGCTAGAGCCAGTAGGGAACAAATGTGGGTACTTGGCTATCATATCTTCTTCGTCCTCCCACGTAGCTCCCTCAACTTGCTGATTTCTCCATAAGACTTTGACTGACGTTATTTCCTTGTTCCTTAGGTTACACACCTAATAGTCAAGGATCTGGACTGGTACTTCCTCATATGAGAGACTATCTTTTATTCCTACAGTGTCCAATGGCACAACTGAGGTTGGATCTTCGATGCACTTCTTCAAACGTGACACATGGAAAACTGGGCGCACTGCTGCTAATTCTAATGGTAACTCTAACTCATAGGCTACATTTTTGATACGCCTCAAAATGCTATAAGGTCCCACATATCTCGGACTCAGCTTTCCTTTCTTTCCAAACCTCATCACATCTTTCATGGGCGAAATTTTCAGGTATATCCAGTTATCAACTGCAAACTCCAACTCTCTTCTTCACACATCGGCATAAGATTTCTGACGGCTCTAAGCTGTTTTTTAACCTTTCTCGGATGAGTAGAACTTTCTGCATTGCTTCATGTACTGAGTCTGGCCCTATCAGGGTAGCTTCACCAACCTCGAACCACCCTATAGGAGATCTACATCTCCTACCATACAATGCTTCAAATGGGGCCATCTGGATACTGGAATAGTTGTTGTTGTTGTACGCAAACTCAATGAGAGGCAAATGGTAATCCAATTACCCTTAAAACCAATCGCGCATGCTCTTAGCATAACTTCCATGGTCTGAATAGTCTGCTCAGCTTGCCCATCGGTCTGCGGATCAAAAGCAGTGTTGAGTTTGACCTGAGTGCCTAATCCCTTCTGAAAGGACTTCCAAAAGTGTGAGGTGAACTGTGTTCCCCTGTCTGAAATGATTGCCAAGGGCACCCCATGAAGTCTAACTAACTCTCGGATGTAAAGTTTGGCATAGTCTTCAGCTGAGTCTGTGGTTTTGACTGGGAGGAAGTGAGCTGACGTAGTCATCCGATCTACGACCACCCAGATTGAGTCATGCTGTCGGTGAGTCCGAGGTAGACCCATAATGAAATCCATATTCACTTCTTCCCACTTCCACGTGGGTATACTGATATCTTGGGTCATGCCTCTGGGTCTCTGGTGTTCTATCTTGTCTTGCTGGCAATTTAGGCACTGTGCTACAAATTCAGTGACATCCCTTTTCATGCCGTTCCACCAATAAATATCCCGCAAGTCAAGGAACATTTTAGTAGCACCAGGGTGAATAGAGTATCTAGAGTTGTGTGCCTTGGCTAGTATCTATTGTCTCAACTTACAAACATCCGGTACACACAACCTGCTCTGGTAAGGGAGCACCCCATCTTCCCCTTGGGAGAAAGCTTCTATCTCTTTTTTGAGGACTGCTTCCTTAAGTTTACGTGGAACTAGATTTTCATCTTTTCTGGACTTAACTTCAACTACCAAGGATGAATCCGACCCGCTTTGCATTACCACGCCACCTTCAGTTGAGTCCACCAACTGCACCCCTAACCGGGCTAACCTGTGAATAACCCTTGCTAACTCCTTTTTGCCTCCTCAATATGAGCTACACTTCCCATAGACCATCTTCTTAGGGCGTCAGGCACCACATTGGCCTTACCAGGTTGATATAGCACACTTATGTCATAATCCTTTGGTAGCTCCAACCACTGTCTCTGATGCAGGTTTAGGTCCTTTTGGCTGAAAGCAACTGAAGGCTCTTGTGATTTGTGAATACATCTACTTGACCTCCATATAAGTAATGTCTCCATATTTTTAGCACAAACACCACCGCTGCCAACTCCAAGTCATGAGTTGGATAATTCTTCTCATGAACTTTGAGCTGCCTAGAGGCGTAGGCTATCACTTTGCCCCGCTGTATCAGAATGCAACCGAGTCCAACTCTGGAAGCGTCGCAATAAATAACTAACCCATCTGATCCTTCCGGCAAGGTTAACACTGGAGCGATAGTGAGTCGAGTCTTCAACTCCTAGAAACTCTTTTCACACTCGTCCGATCATTCAAATTTCACCTTCTTCTGTGTTAACTTAGTTAGAGGAGATGCTATGGAGGAGAAGCCTTCCACAAACCGTCGGTAATAACCCGCTAAGCCCAGGAAACTCCTGATTTCAGTAGGAGAGGTAGGTCTAGTCTCATCCTTCACTGCTGCTATCGTATGAGGATCTACTTGTATTCCTTCACCTGAGACCACGTGACTCAAGAAGGTCACGGACTTCAACCAAAATTCGCACGTACTGAATTTGGCAAACAATTGGCGGTCTTTGAGTATTTAAAGCACTATCCTCAGGTGATCTGCATGCTCTTCCTAATTTCTATAGTATACCAGAATGTCGTCAATAAATACAATGACGAACATATCTAGGTGCTGCTTGAAGACCCTATTCATCAAATCCATGAAAGCTGCTGGGGCATTTGTGAGTCTAAAGGACATCACCACAAACTCATAGTGACCATATCGAGTTCTGAATGTTATTTTCGATATGTCACACTCTCTGACCCTTAACTGATGTTATCCAACCTGAGATCAATCTTGGAAAAACAACTGGCTCCATAAAGTTGGTCGAACAAGTCATTAATTCTAGGTAGGGAATATTTGTTCTTGACTGTGACTTTATTCAATTGGCAGTAATCTATGCATATTCTGAGGGTACTATCTTTCATTCGCACAAAAATAGAACTGGAGCACCCCAGGGAGAGATGTTGGGTCTGATAAAACCCTTGTCAAGAAGATCTTTTAGCTGCTCCTTCAACTCCTTAAGCTCTGATGGAGCCATTCTGTAAGGAGGGATGGAGATTGGCTGAGTATTTGGGAAGAGATCTATTCTGAAGTCTATTTCCTATCAAGGGGAACTCCGAGAAGATCCTCAGGAAAAACATCTTGGAACTCACTGACTACTGGAACTGACTGGATGGTTGGGGTCTCAGAGGTGGAATCCTTGACCCGAACCAGATGAAATAAACATCCTTTGGAGATGAGTTTCTAGGCCTTAGGTAGGAAATAAACCTACCCTTAGGCGCTGACCTGCTGCCTGGCCATTCTAACACTGGCTTATTGGGAAATTGAAACTTGACAATTCTAGTTCTGCAATCGACTGAGGCATAGCAGGATTGTAAACAATACATGCCAAGAATAAGGTCGAAGTCGACCATATCTAGCTCTACAAGATAATTTGGAATAACTTTACTCAGGACTGAGACTGGGCAGTTTCTATACACCTAGCTAGCTCTAACTGACTTGCCAAATGGGGTGGAGACTGAGAATGGTTCTAAGAGGACCTTTGGACTTATATTGAAATGAACCTCTATATAAGGAGTCACGAATGAAAGAGTAGCTCCTGGATCTAAGAGGGCATAGACGTCTAAATGGAAGAGAGGTAACATACTAGTAACTATGTCAGGTGAGCTTTCCTGATCCTGACGAGAAGATAGAGCATAGAAACGATTCTGGCGCTGACCGCCATCTGTACATGATGAATTGGCATGAGTTGGTCGGCCTGCTGGAGCTGCTGAGGTAGTGGATTATGATTTTCCCCATCCTATTGACCGACATTCTTTAATTTGATGCTCGAGCTGTCCACAACTGAAACAACCCTCTCGTCCTTGAAGGCATTCTCCCGGGTGGTTCCTACCACATTTGGGACAAGACGGATACTTGTTCACGGTACTCTGAGCCTGAGATTGAGTGCCACCCCTCCGGTCCTGGCGGGACCAAAAGGTTGGGGCGCTGGCTGAACTGGGTGTTGAGGCTCTCTGCTGCTATTGTTGTGGTAGGCTACCACTGCTAGATCTCTGGTGGACAAAATCTGAATGACCAGTTCTTGCTCATTTGTTCTTACGTTCCATATCATTCAGCTTCTTTGCCTCAATCTGTTGGACATAAACAATTAGGCTAGAGAGGTCCATGTCCTTGATCAACATCACGGTCCTGCACTACTTGAGAACGAAATTAGATACTCAATTAACAAACTTTATCATATGAGCCCTAGGCTCGGCTACCATCTCTGGAGCATACTTTGATAGTCTGGTGAACTCTAGAGCATACTCCTCCACTATCCCGTTGCCCTGCTGAAGGTTCATAAGCTCTGCCATCTTAGCCTCCCTCAACTCCTGAGGGAAAAAACTATCCAGGAAAGCTGTGTGGAACTCCTCCCACTCCACCGGTCCTACTTCCGCTGGCCGCCCCTCCTTCCACTGCTCATACCAAACCTGGGGTACCCTTTGAAGTTGACAGGTAGCCAGGTCAGCACTCTCGGAGGAGCTGACACCCATAATAGGGGTAATCTTCCTAACCTTATCTACAAACTCTTGGGGGTCCTCCCCCACTTTTGATCCTTGAAATGATGGAGGTTTATACGGGTGAAGTCCCACACCCTTGCAGTTGCTACAGACCCGTTCATGTTCACCGGCACAACCTATTGATTCACCTAGTTGGTCACGGTCTGAGCTAGCAACTGAATGGCCTCTCTAAACTCTACAGTAGAAATCGAATCATCTAGAGAAGATTCCTGGGCTGGTGGAGCAGGTCTGTTGACATTACCGGCCCTTCTTCCATTATCGCGTTTGGTAGGCATAGTACACAAAAATGAAACAGAGCATGAATTAAAAGGGCATTTTTGGAATTGAAATTTGATGCACAATAATGAATATGAACAAAAGGGAATTTTCCTAATAACATCTTGTAGCCTCTTTGTCATAAGTGTGGTGCACTTCACACCCATGAAAAGGACTCTACTCGATGCGGCTTTCAGACCTTCCGAGGATACTCTAAACCTAGGGCTCTGATACTAAGTTTGTCACGACCCGAGCCTACACCCTGGACGTAACATGGTACTTGAAGTCACAGGTGACCCCAAGTCAACCCTTGGTCTATCATTCACTAGAATTCTGAGTAAATATGCACAACGAAACTTTGAAACAACATCATAAAGCATTTATGAAAAGCAAGTATGAGAACATAAAGTTAAATACATTTGAATAATATTGAGTCTGTCTGAAAGCCATCTAACTGAGGAGTTACTGGGACAGGCCCCCAGCTAACTCTAAGTCTAACTAAAACTAATAAATGACTTAAAGAAATAAAATAATGACCTTGGATGATGAGGACTTACACTTCACTACTGAGTGGAGAATCTGAACTGCGGCAGCTAGATGTGCTGAGTCTGAGAACCTACAGCTGTATCATGAAATGATACAGCATAAAAGTATGCGTTATTACTTTGAATGTATTGATTATGCGAGAAGAATATACAGATAGATGTAAATGACTGAACTGTGAAGACATTCAATGAACAACTAATTATCTGAACTGAAATAATCTGAAATATTTGAGATGGTCAAAATGAACCTGTCTAGTGGTCAAAGACAAGCCCTAAATCTATAATACTGAATCTGAAATACTGCACTCTGAACTGAACTGCTAGATCTGAAAATGGACTGAGATTCTTATTCTGAAACTGCATTGGACTGACTAGTGGGAGAGACTATAACCGATATTTAACCACGTGAGCTAGACGTGGAGTCCGATGTATACACCCCACCAGTAGGACCCAATATACCTTGCCAGGGTATAAAGGCATGAACTGGATGATCAACAAAGTATGGGGAAAAATCAGGCCAATAATCTGTATTTGTAATCCTACGCTGGCAATGTGGTTTTCGGAATCTGGGTGTGCTAAAACCCTGGTACGTCCAGTTGTAAGTCCTACTCCCACTGGAACATTTAAACTGAACTACTAGGCTGATAAATCAAAACTGGGGTCAAAGACTAGTCAGGGACATATAACTGAAAGTACCCTGAGAGTCTTATCAGACCAGATTCTAAAACTGGGTTCTAGACTGGTCAGAGCTGCTAATTTGGAAGCGTCGTAACTGTCTAAGAATAAGATGTAACTGAACTGGGGTCCTGGGGCTTGTCAGAGCTATATACTAGAATGTGATGACTGCCTAATGGATTAATTAACTATAATCTAAGTCTGATTCTGATAACTTAGACGCACCACTGACACCTCAAGAAAAGACTAAAGTCAAATTGATCAGTTGAAAATTTTCTGTATGATTTTGATGAGATTCTATGTTCTAACTGGTCTGAACTACTAGCAGCTAATAGAGAACTCAACTCATTCCAACAACACGGAAATTTCATGATATGACGAAATTTCAAGAATTTAAAGGGGTTTCATCCAACAAGAGTAAAATCATTCTCATCAAGGAAAAAAATTCTCATACATATATATAATAAGAATGTCTAGGATAGTCAGTCCAAAACATACTTTGCAAAATAGGTGAAATTTAATACACAAAAATCTTTACTTTAAAAGTTAGGTGTATAAATCATCTTGGCAATAACAACAACTATATACTTATGAATTGATGAAAATCATATGAGTAATAATCATGGATAATAACCCAATTGAAATTAATGAGAATCCACATGAAAATCCCTGCATATTCGAAAATCTCAAGGCTAAACTGATAGGAAAATTATGGAAAGATTTTGGGGGACACAAGAGAAGGACACTTCCCTTGTTGAATTCCCACATACCTGACTAAAATTCTCCCTGAGAAGAAGACTTGAATTGCTGCAATAGTTGAGAACCCTAAGCTTGCTTGAGAGTTTCTTGAGAGGTCTTTCGATAAGTTTCCTGAGAATAAACGTTAGAATGAAGGGAAGAATCGTCCAAACCCTCTAATAAGTCTGATTTTTCATCCAAAATGACGTGGTTTAAAGCTTAGGAGAATAGAAAATTACTAAATAGCCCTTAAAAATCACTGAAAAAACTGTCAGGTGACCCTAACGGGTGACCAAACGGATCGTGTTGACTGACCATGACTCGTGGTCACTCCCGTCGGTACACTGCCTGGGATCCACAGTAGGTCACCACGAGGGACCAAACTAGTGGTCACCAGTCGCTGACCACACTATCTCATTATGGAGATTTAAATGCTAAGTCCAATAACGAGTCACTTAACGAGTCGTCGGCACAGATGATGACTCGTTGCACCCACTTGTCAAGTACACTGGTCAACTAAATATATCCTCAACTCAGGCCAGACCATGAGTGACTTAATGGGTTGTGGTCAGTGACCACGACTTGTGATGTCCCTCTTTGGATACACTTCTTCTCATTTTCACCTTCTTCCCACGGCTAACCTAACTAGTCGTTGGGTCTCATAACGACTCATTAGGTGGGTCGTCCTGAAGCATTTTTACAGCTTTTCTAGATTTTCAGATTTAAGTCCCGAAATTAGATTTTGAGTTTTCGGGGCATTACACTTGCGGTCTCTTGGATTTCAAACAACATATATCTTCTATGTATCATGCTACTGAAAATAGTCTAGCTAAAGTATACAATATGACTTTCTGTAACTTATTGAAGAAGGTTATTCCCAAGTCCTAACAAGATTAGCATGAAAGAATGGAAGAAGCTTTGTGGGAATATAGGATGATTCACCAACACACTGATGCAAGCAACCCTATACTTGCTAGCTTATGGAGTTGAAAAGGTCCTACCACTTGAGCGTCAAATACCTTTTTTAAAACTTTCTATTCAAGAAGGGCTCACCGAAGAATAAATTGCTCGACTGTGGCTAGTAGAGTTAGAAGCACTTAAGGAGAAGAGGATGGAAGCTCTACAAAATTTAGAATGCTATCAAGTCTTAATGAGAAGGCCTATGAAGTTACTTGCAGTAAGAAGGCCTATCATCACTTCCCATAAGTCTAGAGCACATTCACCTCAAAGTAAGATGGACCATATGTCATATAATAAACATATTCAAGTGTCGCTTACAAGCATATTGATGCATATGGCATGAAGATCGGTCCTATTAATATACAATTCTTAAAAAGGTACTATCCTTAAAGCAAGATGATGTTCCTTAATGCACGAGCATAAATTACATATTACTCCTAGCCTGCTAGAGTATAAACTGTGCATGGATAAAAAAATCCACTAGGTTGAAAAGCTCGCAAGAGACGACCTAGGTAAAAGTTAGGACACAAAAAGTCCTTTGGGTTGTGCAAGGGGCGGCTTAGGCAAAAGTTAGGACACAAAAAATTTGCTGGGTTGAAAACCTTGCAAGAGGTGACGTAGGAAAAAGTTAGGACATTAATAAAAAAGAAAAAACTCACTTTTTGTGAACTACAGAATGACTTGATCCTCTTCACCGAGGTATATAGGCAGCTTAGAGTTTCATTCTAAGCTTAGTCTTATGAGTTCAAAAATATGTATCAATCAGTTGTTCGAGTGAGCTATGATTAGAAGGCACCTAACCAAACATATGAAGATCAAATCTACAGTTTTCCCTTCATTGAAATTTAGACCTTCACCAAACAGTACTAGTGGTTCAAAGGAGGAAAATCTCCAAGACAACTGGTTTTTTCTAATAGGACAACTATAATTTCTTTGCAAGTTGCCAAGTATTCAAGTTAAAGCCTTAAATCAATTTCGTATTTAAGTTGAAGCCTTTAAATCCTCCAATGTTTTCAAGCTTAAATTCTCAAATTTACTAAGTCTGCAAGTTAGAGTCTGCATACATGCCAAGTTTTCAAGTTGAAGTTCTCAAATTCACGAAGCCTGCAAGTTGAAGTCTTCATATATTCCAAGTTTTCAAGTTCAAGTTTTCAAATCCACAACATTTGCGAGTTGAACTCTTCAAATTTACCTAGTCTCCAAGCTCAAGCTTTCTAAATTTTCAGTCTTAAGGTGGATGAAATTTGTCCTTTTGCATTCTAAGCTGGCCGTTACACTAATTCATCCTTAAAATAATCTCTAAATTTACAGTCTTAAGAGAGACAAAAATATGTCCTCTTTGCACCTTAAGTTTTCCCTTTTACGAGTTTATTCTTAAAAGTATCTTTAAATTTTCAGTATTAAGGTGGACAATTTTTGTTCCTTTGTAACTTAATTTTGTCCTTTTATCCCTCTTCCTTAGATGGTATAAAGTCTTTAGCTCAGATGATGTAAAATCTTTGCCTTAGATAGTGTAAAGTCTTTATTAGGATAATGTGACGCCTTTGGCTCAGACAGTGTAAAGTCTTTACAATGGACCATGTAAATTCATTGCCTTAGATAGTGTAAAGTATTTATCTTGGACAACGTGACACCTTCATCTCAGATGGTGTAAGGTCTTCTCATTAGGCAATATAAAGTCGTTGGCTCAAACAATGTATAGTCTTTATCGCAGATCATGTAGAGTCTTTTCCTCATACGATATAAAGTCTTTGGCTCGGACAATTTGACACCTTTGGCTCTGACGGAGTAAGATTTTTACTTGGGCAATATAAAGTCTTTTCCCTAAACAGTGTAAAGTCTTTTCTCGGATAATGTGACACCTTTAGCTCAGACAATGTAAGGTCTTCACCTCGGGCAGTGTAAAGTCTTTGGCTCAGACAAAATTTTTGTCACAGATCATATAAAGTCTTTACCTTAGATTGTGTAAAATCATTAGCTCAGACAATGTGATGCCTTTGGCTCAGACGATGTAAAGGTTTTACATCGGGCAATGTAAAGTCTTTGACTAAGACAATCTTTACCGCGAAAGTGCTAAGTTATGAAAAGTGACGGGAATTAGCATGACAGAATTTTATGCTCACTTCAAAAAATTATATAGAATAATATTGAAGGACTTTAATTCTAAAATTTAGCTATATTGTAGATCTTGAAGTCTAATTTCTGGAATATCAAATGAATAACGATTTCTATATTTCACAATAAGATATAAATTTTCTACTATGAACATGTCAGGATGAGAATGATGAAATTTTAATGGAAAGAAGAAGAAATTACCTACTATTATGCTCCCTTATCATAACTTGCAATATTGCAACTGATACAAAATAATGAAAAGCATATCTCTTTATATAGAGCTCCAAGGCTGTAAAGAAGAAGTAATGGATTGAAGTTAAAGTATCCTAATAGAATTCAAATTGAATATAATTTCATAGAAGTTAGGAGTGGCAATCGTTCTTGGATACAAATTCGATTCATATTACTTCTACAATTCTAATGACTAAATATACAGTGATGAAGAGAGTTACCAAGTTTTGCCCATTTAATCCTTATATGACATGGACAAATAATTATATCTAACATAAATACATTATATGTATGAAGAGTAATCTCAAAAGTATACTGCAGTGATACTTCAAGCCTATTCTTTAAAATATATACTAGAGAAGTCTTGAAGTGGGGGCATTTGTGGACGATTAATTTTTTTATCAAATTTGAAAACATAAGGAATTTGAATTATATTTATTTTAATATATTAATTTAAATAAATATTATGGATTAATATAATTATTTAATTCCAATAAATATAAATTTAGTTAATGGTCCGATTTTATTCGGTTGATCCATCAATTGGCTACAAATGATGATCTCACTCTACTGAAGCCAAGATGTTATCTTATCTAGAGGCCCAAATTGGTGTCATGTGTCAAATGACTTGTCATGCCAAGTCAAATAAAAGAGCCAGTAGGACCATGTCGCACGTTAAATTGACACAACATGCCTAGTCAAATCAACGACCAATAAAAATCTGCAATGTATAAAAGTGACATATTTCGACCAATTAAATATCGTCATGTCAAGTTGAATCTAATTGGTTGAAAAAAGTTTGTCCTTATCATAATTCCTCCATCCTACAACTATAAATAGATGCCTCATAATTCAAAAAAAGGGACCTGAATTCTAACAAGAAGCTAGAATATCAGTAATAGAGATGTCACAGGTAAGTTCACAAACAAGGGCAATACAGGTGTCAATGCTATAATTTGGCTAATTACTTTGTTTGTTTGAATAAATTTTCTAATACCCTTAAAAACCTTTATAAAGTTAATTCTAATGTGTTTGAACGGCCCAATTCCGCAACTAGAGAGACTAGAAGTTATCTTAATACAAATTATAGTTCCTTCCAATTTTTTCTATAGTTTTTTGAGTGTCCATATCTTCCTCTTCGCCTTCTATAGATGAACATGTTCCTAAACAATCTTTTGAAACTCGAGACACGTTATATAACCACTTCACTTCATTGATTAATTTAGCAAAACTTAACCTTATACTATAAACTTAACCTTATACTATAAGTCACATCTTTAACTTCCTCTAATGACTACTCATGCAATAATTTGCCTTTAAACCACTACTTTAACTCCTGCTAAGTAGCATTTACAATGCAATCTCTCATCCTAATTCATTCATGATGAAGAGCCATGTGACGACCCTCATCCAAACACTAAATCTTTTTTATCAATTTCTCACAATGATATTACATAATATGCCTCAAGTTTCTTATTTCAAAACTACTCCTCCATCAGAAAATCCTCCCATAGATATAAATAATGACTCACTAGCAATAATATTGTTCTTATCAAGGTGTTCATATTTACTATCTCCCCCTTCCAAATTATCTCTCCCCAATTAGTGGAGTTGAATCCATACTTTCACCTACCAATTCCTTATTAGAGAATCTTCACCTCTCCATCCACATTTGTTATGAATCCTCCACAATCTTGGATGGAACTGGAATTCCAAGGGTATGCACTGGCATTCACTCTTTTGATCAACAATCAAGATGTGTTGAGCATGATCCAAAACTCGCAAGACTTGACATGAATCACCTGTAACACCCTAAAAATCTCTAAAATCAGACCTATGAACTGAAATAAAGAAATTAGGAAAAGCTGCACCAGGTCACAGAATAAGTTATGGAGTGACTCGTTGTGTGACCCTATGAGTCGTTAATTGACTCGTCGTGTATGCATCAGTTGGTAAAAATTTAGGATCTCCAGGGGACTTAACGAGTTGGGGGATTAGTGGTGGTTCCACTTCATGACTCATCAAGTGAATTGTTGTCTTAGAAGGGTTGTTGGATGAGAAATTTCCAGTGGTAACAACAAGTTGAGGTAATGGATCATTGTGTCACCTAATGACTCGTTTTGTGTGATGCATGGATGACAACCTGAAGCTCAGAGAGACTTAAAGAGTAGTGGAACAATTCATTAGTTGCATGATGAATCATTTGGGGACCTATTAAGTGGAGGTCCAAAAACTTGGAATTTCTTCCTAGAGATAACGAGTGGAACCAACAACTTGTTGGTTCACCTAATGGGTCGTCGTTCCCATCCGTTGTCCAGTTGTAGTGACTAGTATTTTGAGACCCAGGACCAACGACTGGTCACAGCGAGTCGTGGTCTCAACCAATGACATGTTGTGTGACCCATTGGGTCCCAACTGATAGTTTTTCAGACTTTTTCTCAGGGGCATTTTTGTAACTTCCCTCTAGTTTAATGCCTAAACTACATCATTTTGGGATTATATTTCATGAATTTATTGGGATGCATGACATTCCTCTCTTATTCTTACCTCACACTCTTAGAATTCCTCTGTGTAAACTTAGACAGAAAGTGCCAGGCAAGAACAAGGGTTTTAATCTTCTTTACATATTCTCAATGATTTTCTCTGGGAATTCTCCTCTAGGTATATGGGACTCCAACAAGGATATTCTTTTACCCTTGTGTCCCAAGTGTTGACACCCAATTTTGACCTCACTATGCCCCGTCTAAGCTTCTTATTAATATATATACGCATATTTTAAAATTATCTTTTTTACATAATTATTTACTTCGTATCCATAATATTTTGGTATTAATAATCATACATGTTTAGCTTTTGTATATTATTTATCATTTGTACATCTTTCAAGTTATACTTTAAAAATATTATATTGCATTAGTTTTAAGTTATTAATTTTCCAATGTTATACATAATTACATCATATATAATATATTGCATAATAATATACATATATACATATTTTTAATTAAACAAAGTTTATTTATAAAATATAATTTATTTAATTTTATAAATTATTTATGTTCAATTTTGTAATAATAATATTTATATAATTTTATCGTGAATTAAGCTATTATGTTACATATTTATAGTCTTTTAATAACAATATAGCAACTAATTCAATTTTTCTCCAATTTATTTAAAATCTAGCCACGTTCTATCTAATTTGTGCCAATTATAGCCATTTTAATCAATTTTGGCTATATTTGAAACCCAATTCAATTCAAATTTACTTCCCAACCTATTTAACCCATTCATAACCCGCTAACCCGATCCATTTATCCTAAATTTCATCCTAGACATTCATCCCTATATATCCTAAGATTGAGATTAAACCCCTTTTCTCTCCCATTTTTAATTATCCAACCCCCAGAACCCTAAACTCTTCCTCATTATGCTCCTACACAGAAACTCAATCGCACCTCTCCATTCCCTTCCTTTTCTCTTCTTCTCCAAACTATCATCATTGGACCACTGAATCCCATCGTCTCTGGTCGACGGACAACCAACGGATCACCACCACAACCTCCAGACCTCACTAGAGACACACCTTTCACATCGGCTCTCCCCTCTTTGTCTTTCTCCTCTTCGGAGAATAGCCGTACCATCACCTTTGGTGATCGCAGAAGCAACTACTTCCTCTCCTTTGCTTCTTTTTCCTCTTACCAGTAGCTTCAACTTTGGCAAAGACAAGTTCCCACTTCTGCTGCTTCATTATTTCCAGCCAAGAAAAAACCTCCAGCGAACCACCACAATCGGTAAAACTCCAAAACACCACCCAAACAGCAGCCGCACCACCTAAACTCACTGATTTCATAACCGTTGCTTCCACCATTCTTTTCGGCCATTGTTGGACGGAGAACAATGACCCTCCATTTCCTCACCTCTCCCCCTTTTAACAGAAAGTCATAAGTCCATGGTCGAGTCGACAACCGTAGAAGACTTCGAATACTCTGATTTTATGATGGATTTACAAGGTTTTAGTATCCGATTTTATCTCTGTCCATATAGTATTGTTACTATTTTTTACTGTATATGGTTAGTTGTTAATGCCTAATTATATATCATCTCTAGTCTGTTTATGTGTTTTCATGATGTTAGATGATTTATTCACTATTTACATGCTTAAGTCTTTGTTGGGACAGTTGTTTCTGTGAGCTCTCGACTTTGTGATTTTTACCTTCTTTGTCTCAGCGTCGTATGCTCCTGTTTGCTATACTCAAAATTCTAATCTTTCGTCATTCTATTTGAGATTTGTGTCACGATCTAAGTGGCGGTGATTGGCACCCAGAGTAACCCTCCGGTGGGCGAACCAACGAATCCCGATACTACCCCCATAATCAAACATTCATGAAAAATAAATAAACTATTATGAAAAGAATAATTTCAAATCATTACACTACGCGTACTAAAACCAAATAAGCACTTCCCTAGAACCTTATTGTCATTGCACCAGACATCTATTTTACTACAAGCTAAGGAACTAAAACCAAAAATGAAATAAAATGTTCGAATGTCCGAAAGAAAGACATTTGCAAGGAAGGAGTGATCTGTGTCCTCATCTGCTCACATTCTTGACCCACAAAAGTTGTTGGTTCACAAGTGAGGGTGCGAAGAACTACCGGGCTTGAACTCTGCACTCAAAAAAAATGCAAGGTTAGGGTCAGTATATGACACAGTACTGGTAGGCATCATTAGCGACCTTACATAATAACATGTAAGTACAACAATAAAGATATAAAAAGGGTCCTCAACTTTAATTAGAATTACTAGCCATCTCATGAACACTAGTTCTACCCAGGAATCAGCCGGCCTGCTTACTGGATTAGGCCTCTCGCTGAAGCGGTCAGTTGTCCGCTGCAGTGGTCTTGCCGCAATAGAAGTGGTCCTGCTGTAGTGGCACTACTTAGGCAGTAGCTCGACAGATTGCTCCCTTATCAGCTCATCCATCACATAGTTCAATAAAATCAACAGTTACATTTCACATATTCCATGAATCCATCAATGACCATAATGAACAACAAGCACTATAGCTAAGAATTACAAATCCTGAGTTACTCTCAGTGAAAACTACTCAACAATCACACATAGTGACAAAGTCGCACTTAGCATTAACGCCACGTTCATTATTATCAATTTGCATTATATCCACAATAAGTTAGCACATTCTCATAATACGTTTCACATCCACCCCATGAACATGAATGAAATCACAAAAGGTAACATAACGGGCACACGCCTCCCCCATCTTCCCTAACACTAAACCACATGAATCGTGTACACACATGCTAGTGGGTCTTATTTATGCCCAACTAGTCATGATCTGCAGGGGACTCTAGAAATCAATATACTATGCCGGCGTGGCACTACTCCCACTCATATGCTGGTCCGGATGCTCCCATCGAACACGATCCACTCAAATAATTTTATTTGCTCGCCCGGATACTCCCCTCAAGCACGAGCCACTCAACATTAAGATGTTAAAATCTTTTCATTCATAATCCTCATAAAAAATGCAAAGTGCATCAATGCATCATACAAAAAGTTACAATCTACTTCTCAAATAATGCATCGTCAATTAACCATCCTCTCATTACGGAGTATGATCACTTTAGTAACCATTCATCATAGGTAGTTACATTAACATATATACACCATTGTTTAACAAGTGGTTACAATTCAATATCACATCATAGTTACATTCTTCAGATAGATTAACAACAACAGGCTCACATAACATATAAACGTCCGAAGACCAATCATATATCAATAATGCACATTGTACATGCCATTATATAGGTTTATCCCTATAAATCGTAACATACCTTGATCTAGAGATAATAATTCAATTACTCTGCGGGAGCCTTTACTTTCCTCAATGCTTCGGAATGCGCAAAATCTATAACACAAAAGTAATTCATTACTTACTCTTCAATTTAGAGCCTAACAGATCAAATCCTCTCATTCGAGGTGATTTCAAGAGTAAAACCCAAATTCTTCTAGGTTCCACGCCTATAATTCCCACGTAACCCTCATTCCCGACATGCAATTCTAATGGAATGATCAACACAACTCAACATCACCCAAATCACCCCACCATTCCATCCCTAGTTTAACAACCTAGGGTTCTTGCTCTACAAACTTCCACCACTTAAGGCCTACAACCAAGTATTCTAGGATCAAAATCACATAGGGCCGCTGTGGCGGTCCAGATGATTACTCCTCAATTTCCACCACAGCAGAACTCTGACCGCTCCTACAGTCTCGCTGCAGCAGGAAACCCACCACTGCAGCGGTCACCCGGACTAGTAGCTACCCCAGAAAGTATAGTTCTATACTTAGTTTATTTTCAAAACCTTTGTATATCATCCTTAGCCAGATTTCGGTGTTTTATACCCTTAACCACCCCGTAATGGCGTCCGAATCATTACATCAGATACCAATTAAAATATCGTTCATCCCTGAATGTCCTATGCAAAAGTAGAAAGAATACGTACCAGATTCTCTGAACAACTAGGGCTACTTGACCCGCATATCCGCCTCGGTCTCCTAAGTGGCTTCTTCTACCGAAAGGTTCTTCCATTGGACTTTTACTGTCGGAATCTCCTTGGACCGTAGCTTCTGAATCTCCCTGGCCAATATCGCTACAGGTTCCTCATATGACAGATTCTCATCCAGCAACAAAGAGTCCCATTTGATAATATACGTCCCATTCCTATGGTACTTTTTTAGCATGGACACATGAAATATTGGATGCACTCCAAACAATCCTGGCGGCAATGCCAACTCATAATCCACTTACCCAACACGTCAGAGTATTTCAAATGGCCCAATATACCTCAGGCTGAGCTTACCTAGCTTTTCGAACCTAACCACCCCCTTCAGGGGGGACACCTTGAGTAGTATCTACTCCCTTTCCATGAACTCCATGTCCCTAACCTTCTTGTCTGCATATTGCTTCTGCCTACTCTGAGAAGCCATCAGACGGTCCAGGATTATTTGAACCTTTTCTAATGAATCCTTTAGAAAATTCGTCCCCTAAGGTCTCACCTAAAATGCATCAAACCACCAAATTGGATACCCGCACTTCCTTCCATACAAGGCTTCAAAAGGTGCCATACCAATGCTCGAGCAGTAGCTATTGTTATAGGCAAACTCTGCCAAGGGTAAGAACTTGTTCCAATGAACCCCGAAGCCTATCACACATGCCTGGAGCATGCCCTCCAACACTTGAATAGTTCGCTCCGATTGCCCACTATCTAAGGATGAAAGGCCATGCTCAGGTCCAACCTCGTACCCAACTCGGCCAGCAAGGTCCTCCAAAAATGGGAAGTAAACTGAGGGCCCCTGTCCAATACAATGGAAATAGGCACCCCATGTCATCGAATAACCTCCTTCACATACAACTTGGCTAGTTTCTCCGCATTGTAAGTCACCTGCACCGGCAAGAAATGAGCAGACTTAGTCAACCTATCCACTATGACCCATATTGAGTCAAACTTTCCCAAGGTCTTGGGAAGACTGACCACAAAGTCCATAGCTATTCTCTTCCATTCCACTTGGGGATAGGCATTTGCAGAAGAACTCCTCCTAGATTTTGGTGCTCGTACTTCACCTGTTGAAAATTTGAACATTGAGCAACGTAGTTCACAATGTCTAGCTTCATCCTGCCCCACCAATAATGCAATTTTAGATCGTGGTACATCTTCGTGACTTCGGGGTGAATGGAGTACCTTGAGTTGTGAGCTTCTGCCAAGAGTGTTTTAATCAGCTCACCATCTCGGGGAACACACACCCGCCCCTTTATTCTCAAAACCCCTTCATCATCTAACACTGCTTTCTTGGCCTATCTTGGCAGAACTTTATTGCCAATTTAACCCAGCTTTTCATCTTCAAACTGTCTGGTCTTGATTTCCTCCAACAGCAAGGATTTACCCTCCAGGTTGGATAACACTCCATCGATTTCAATTAGCGACAATCTTACGAAGTTGTTTGCCAAAGTTTGGACTTCCCTAGTCATCAGCCATTGAGTGCCTCCAAGAAAGCTAGGCTGCCCATGCTCACCGTCTTTCTGCTCAACGCATCTGCCACCACATTAGCCTTTCCTGGGTGATATAAGATGGTGATGTCGTAATCCTTAAGAAACTCCATCCATCTCCTCTGCCTCAAATTGAGATCCTTCTGGGAGAATACATACTGTAAGTTGCAATAATCCATGAACACCTCACATCGAGCTCCATAGAGATAGTGCCTCAAAATTTTCAGTGCGAACACCACTGCTGCTAACTCCAGATCATGTGTAGGGTATTTCTTTTCATGCACCTTCATTTTTCTCAAGGCATACGTAATAACCTACCCTTCCTGCATCAACACAACACCCAATCCAAACTGTGAGACATCACAATACACAATAAAATCCTTACTTTCCACGGGTAACACTAGAACAGGCATTTTGTTTAGCAAGGTCTTAAGTTTCTGAAAGCTCGCTTCATATTCCTCTAACCACTAGAAGGGCACATCCTTTTGTGTCAATTTGGTCAATGTTGAAGCAATGGAGGCGAATCCCATCATGAACCGATGATAGTAACTAGCCAGGCCCACAAAACTCCAAATTTCTGTCATATTAGTTGGCCTTGCCTAGTTCCTGACTGCCTGCACCTTCTATGGATCAACTCAGATTCCCTCCTTTGAAACCATATTCCCTAAAAAGGACACTGTTTCCAACCAAAACTCCCACCTGTTGAATTTGGAATACAACTGCTTCTCCTTCAGCAATCCTAGCATAATCCATAAATGATTTTCATGCTCCTATTTGGTATTAGAATAAACCAAGATATCATCAATAAACACAATAACAAAGGAATCTAGGCCGGGTTTGAAAATACCATTTATCAGGATCATGAACGCAGTCGGAGCATTAGTGAGTTCGAATGACATGAACAGAAACTCATAATGTCCGTACCTGGTCCGAAAGGCTGTCTTGGGGATATCTTCAGCCCGAATTTTCAACTGGTGGTAACCTGACCTCAAATCATCTTTGAAAATATAGCTGCTCCTTGTAATTGGTCAAACATTTCATCTATCCAAGGAAGAGGGTACTTATTTCGAATAGTTACTTTGTTCAACTAGTGGTAGTTGATGCACATTCACATACTACCATCCTTCTTCTTTACAAACAAAAGTGGGGCACCCCATGGTGACACACTCGGTCTAATAAGTCCTTTACTAAACAGCTCCTGCAACTACTCCTTGAGTTCTCTCAACTCAGCAGGCATCAATTAGTATAGAGGAATAGAAATGGGTCTGGTCCCTGGTTCCAGGTCTACACAAAAATCTATATCACGATCTGGTGGCATGCCGGCCAAATCTGTAAGGAACACCTCTAAGAACTCACAAACAACCGAGACAAACTCTATGGAGGGACCCTCTGAACTAGTGTCCCAAACATGCACCAAATACGCTGAAAAATCCCGCTTTATCAACTTACGGGCACGAATATAAGAAATAAGATTCTTAACCCACTCATATGCTCATCCAAATTCTCTCCTGAGACATGAGCCACTCAAATATTTTTATTTGCTCGCCTAGATACTCCCCTTGGGCGTGAGCCACTCAACATTAAGATGTTAAAATCTTTTCATTCATTATACTCATAAAACATGCCAAGTGCATCAATTCATCATACAGAAAGTTACTATCTACTTCTCAAATAATTCATCGTCAATTAACCATCCTCTCATTATGAAGTATGATCACTTTACTAACCATTCATCACATGTAGTTACATTAACATATATACACCATTATTTAACAAGTAGTCACAATTCAATATCACATCTTAGTCACATTCTTAAGATAGATTAACAACAATAGGCTCACATAACACATAAATGTCCGAAGACCAATCATGTATCGCCAATGCATATAATACATGCCATTATATAGGTTTATCCCGATAAACCATAACCTACCTCGATTTGGAGATAACACTTCAATTACTTCGCAGGAGCCTTTCCTTTCCACAATACTTCAAAATGTGCGAAATCTACAATACAAGAGTAATTCATTAATTACCCTTCAATTTAGAGTCTAATAGATCAAACCCTCTCATTCGGGGTGATTTTGAGAGTAAAACCCCAATTCCTCTAGGTTCTAGGCCTATAATTCCCATGTAACCCTCATTCCCGATATGCAATTCTAAGGGAATGATCAACACAACTCAACATCACCCAAATCTCCCCACCATTCCATCTCTAGTTTAACAACCTGGGGTTCTTCCTCTACAAGCTTCCACCATTAAAGGCCTATAAGGATTCTAGGATCAAAATAACTTACTTTAGAGACAGAGAATTGAAAATCTTACCTTAGGTGAAAGGATTACTGGTCTGGAAGTTTTTTCGATCCTCAAGGCCTTCTGATTGCGTTTTGGGAAATAATAGGGTGAAAAACCCCGTAATTTCCACTTAAACCCACTTTCTGATTTCCATTGTTCACTGT
Source organism: Datura wrightii (assembly GCA_035772735.1). Classification (NCBI taxonomy): domain Eukaryota; kingdom Viridiplantae; phylum Streptophyta; class Magnoliopsida; order Solanales; family Solanaceae; genus Datura; species Datura wrightii. Next base: position 106,184,849 of record JASDFA010000027.1, on the reverse strand, counting down.
AGTGGTTATCATTCCTCTACAGTGAACCCACTACAGCGGTCATAGGGCCACTGCGGTGGTCCAAATGGTTACTCCTCAATTTCCACTAGGCGAAACTCTGACCGCTACCACGGTTTCACTGCAGCGGTCCCTCGGACCAGTACCTACCCCAGAAAGCACAGTTCTATACTTAAGTTTTTTTCACAACTTTCGTATCTCATCCTTAGCCAGATTTTGTTCTATGTCCTTAGCCTCCCCGTAACAACGTCCGGGTTGTTACAATTTGTGAGTATAATCTCATTTCCTTTCTTAATTGATTGATTTTTTCTTATAAATGATTGATTGTTTTAAGGAATAATTCCTCGAATCAATTATTATGAATATCCCTTTTCTTTAACCCTTTTGTCTAATTAAGCTTGAATGATGACAACCTTGTATAATAAATATGGGAACTCAAGATCTTGTATTAGGTAAGATAATTATGTGAAATCTTTCATTTATTTAATTTTTGGTAAAGTTTTGATTCATCGAAATCATTTATTGATCCTAGTCACTGATTGATTCTTCTCTTTACTATAGTAGTTACTGATACTACTTGTTTACTTTTGGTAAATTTTGATTTTGCTTCACATATTGATACTTGCCAATTAAGAAAGTATTTAAATTAGTATTACACCTTTAGTTAATTCTCCTTCAATAATGTGGACAACTTGGCATTTGAATATTTTGGGAAAAGCTTGCAATGCCTGTGTTATATTCGGTAAACTGTGAGTAATTTTATGCTTATTTATTTCCTTTAATTGATTGTGGACACCTTTGGCATTCATATTTTTGGAAAGTTTTGATATCAAAATTAGTTTGTTTCCTTTCCTTTTATCCTTTTTAATTTATGTAACATCCCTTTTTCATGATCCCTACTCCTTTCTATATGCGTGTTTAGTTAATTGAGAATGTTGTTTATTTCAAGTCATGATAAATTTCTAGACCTTTCTTTTCCTTAACTGTGTATATCTATCTTTGGAAAATGTTATATTGATTTATTTTAATTATAAATTAAGGGAATAGCTTATATAATTAATTATTATAAATAGTTCTCTTGTATGTTAACCATTTTGATTATTCTCCTTTTCTTTCTTAAATTAAGTCATGACAATTTTTATGCTGAATATGGTAATGCAAAAATTTGTACTTAGTAAGGAAAATTTGTAATGATTCTCAGGTTATTAATGGTAACTTGCAATCTTATATGGCAATGTTGATACAACTTTTAAATATTTGACCAGTTTTGATAAGTTGGTTTATTTTGGGCACTTAAATGATTCAATTATTTTAGTTAATTAAAGAAAAGATGATGGTTGACTCTGGTCATTCCTAATTGATTTAATACACTATTTATATATATTTTCATATACTAAATTGAGGGGGATCATACTAATTAAGGGATATGTCCCTTGATTGATTCTTATTGAAATATTTTTCTTTCCCCTTTCTCTTATTGACGGTATATAAATAGGTTTCTCCCTTCTTTCTATTTGATTCGGGCTTGATGATCCGAACCTCTCCTAAGTCCTAAGTCGTATCTATTATAACATTGTTTATCATTATATTAAAAACTCATTCTCGTTCTCTAACAAGACAACTTTTGTTTTTCTCTTTTCTTTAACATTCAAGCACCATTGGCCTTCTAGTAAGATAATTTTTTTTCTCTTCTCTAATACTAAAGGAGACTTCTTCTTGTTTTTTAATTTGCTTCTCAATAGTTAGTTCATCAAGCTACACAACTTTCATATGTTTAGTTTAATCATCGGTTGTTGAATATAACGTGAGCCATGTTTAATACATATAGTTTTTATTTATTTTTTGCCAGATTTCTTTGTCTACGTGGAAAGTATCTGTCTTTGTATTTTATTTCTAACTATGATATTACTATTTTATCTATATATATACTACTCGTATTTGTTTAAGTTTGTTATAACAGGTATCCTTGGACTTGGTTCGAAATGAGACTAGTGTCGCTTGGGAGATGAAAGACGGGATATTGCTAGGACAATTTATAACTTTTCCATTTTCTTTTCTATATAATTAATTTCTTCTGTAATAATATTATATGACTAATATATAATGGAAAAAGGGATGTTGAAGGGGTTGAGAATTATGTGCTAGTTTTTTAAGTTTTTTTTTAAGTTCCACAAGTTTATATTTTTACAAGCTTTCTTATATATTATTTTTTTATTTAAAATAAAACCATCGTCCAAATTCACTTTGAACTAGGCAGTGTGTTTTTTTATCAATGATATAAATGTTCTCCCTTAACATATAGTTATTGGGAAAGTAAAGGAATTACGAGGTGTAATTCAAAAATTTAAACTAAGCCGACTCATTCCTCGGAAATAACACCAACCCAAGATTCAAAAGCAATTATGTGTATTTATTGGTAGATATTTATTTGCTTATATTTCAAAATTCAAATCTTCAATCTTTTAAAATATATTATTAAATTTTCAATTTAAGACAGACCTCAAATCAATCTGTTGCTAAGGTTGGAGATCATGATTCACAATATCATGTTATCATCCCTAAAAAAGCAACAAAGATTTTTAGATTCTTAAAACTCTTTATGTCTTGATTAATATTTAAAAAAATAGTTAAATTGTCATAAAATTATTTACAAATTACAACTTTCTTATCTTTCTTTTATTTTGTTTGGGATAATTAATATTTATAATTTGTGAGTTGTGATATAAGAAATAGTTCATGGTTTTTTTTAGCTTTTTTTTAATTATTATTATTTTTTTCAAATTTTTTTATTTCTTCATTTTTGTCTAAATAATCTAGCTCCTTAACTAGTAACCGTCTTGACGTTTTATTTAATAAGTAGGTTGTGTATGTCTAAATTATCTTATCGTATGATTCATGTTAATTGATGATTTAATTTAAGTCATGTTTGAGTTTTTATGTTTCTTAAAATAAGTCTTATGTGTTTAATTTCTAGAAAATTTAGTTAATATTTTATAATACAATCATACATTAATGTTTTAACATATATTCCATTTGTCTTTTTATGTTTTATAGGAATTTATTTTTTGGTTAAATTAGTTTTAAATAAATTCATTGACCATTCTTGACCACATAGTAATTCCACATATAAGAAATGAATCTGGAAGGGACCCACATTTATGGAAAACGAAAGGTGTCTAACACTTTTCTTTTGAGGTAACTTGAACCCTTACCCGACTCTGGTAACCTAGGCTAGTAAAGTAGACTTTTAGTATAGAATGGTGCCCTAACGCACCTTAATTCTTTAAGTGACGACTCTTTTATTTTTCAATCCTAATGAGTTATCATGTGTAATGTTTCATTTTTCACGAGAAAAATGGGTTATGACACCAAAGTTTTCAGAAAACTCTAGCTTTACAGTACCTCTAGAGATCATGATTTAGGAACTTTCTTTCACTGTGAAATTCCCCCTACTTCCTCTATAATGTTAGACTACCATGACTAGAATCTTACATGCTCATGATAGTATTTTCATTTATACAGTATGTTTCACTTGAACTTGAACTTGGCATGATTTATCATAGAGTTTATTTATAAACTGATAATGTCTAAAAATAGCATGAATTGTCACGTATACCAGATTCGTTCTTAGAAAATGTGCAATTGTGCTATACAGTATCTTTTATCGTTTTCACCTTGCCCAGTCACAATAGTATAGTCAGTATACTAGTAATCTTCAGAAATATTAGCTGATCGGTTTGACTATTGTCAGTCTTTAAGAATCTCAGTAACCTTAGTAAATTTCAGTTTATCAGCCTGTTTCTCGTTCTTTAGACCGTTATGACACTTTCAGATAAAGAAGCTCTAATGAGTCTTAGAACATAGTTAATTTAGGTCTTTAGACTCTTAGAACACTTCCAGATAAGTAGTTCTGACTTAAGTCTTAGGATATCAGTTTTGAGCTATTAGCATAGCTAGACGCAGTTCAGACTTCCAGTGGGAGTAGTTTTGAGCTATCATGACCTAACTATGATATTACTATTTTATCTATATATATACTGCTCATGTTTCTTTAAGTTTGTTATAACAGGTATCCTTTGACTTGGTTCGAAATGAGATTAGTGTCGCTTGGGATATGGAAGACGGGATATTGCTAGGACAATTTATAATTTTTTCTTGTTCTTTTCTATATAATTAATTCCTTCTTTAATAATATTATATGAATAATATATAATGGAAAAAGGGATGTTGAAGGGGTTGAGAATTATCTACTAGTTGTTTAAGTTTTTTTTTAATTTCCACAAGTTTATATTTTTGCAAGCTTTCTTATTTATTTTATTTTTATTTAAATTAAAATCATCATCCAGATTCACTTTGAACTGGGTAGTGTGTTTTTTATCAATCATATAAATGTTCTCCCTTAACATATAGTTATTGAGAAAGTAAAGAAATTATGAGGTCTAGTTTCAAAATTTTAATCTAAAACGACCCGTTCCTCGAAAGTAACAGCAACCCAAGATTTCAAAAGCAATTATGTGTATTTATTATTATTATTATTATTATTGTTGTTGTTGTTGTTGTTGTTGTTGTTGTTGTTGTTGTTGTTGTTGTTGTTGTTGTTGTTATTATTATTGTTATTATTGTTGTTATTATCTTTATTATTATTGTTATTGTTATTGTTATTGTTATTATTATTATTATTGTTATTATTTAATATATATATATATATATATCATGTATTATTATATATATAACCGTCTTTACGATTTATTTAATATATATATATATATATCATGTATGTCTATATTATCTTTATCGTATAGATTCATGTTAATTGATGATTTAATTGAGGTCACGTTTGAGTTTTTTATGTTTCTTAAAATAAGTTTTATGTTTTTAATTGCTAGAAAACTTAATCAATATTTTATCATGTAGTCTTGCATTAATATTTTAATATATATTATTACTGTTATTGTTGTTATTGTTATTGTTATTGTTATTATTGTTATTATTATTATTATTATTATTGTTGTTGTTATTATTATTATTATTTATTTATTTATTTATTTATTTATTTATTTATTTATTTTTCTTTCTTCTTTCTAGTAAAAATAATCTAGCTCCTTAACTAGTAATCGTCTTTACGATTTATTTAATATATATATCATGTATGTCTATATTATCATTAACATATAGATTCATGTTAATTGATGATTTAATTGCGGTCACGTTTGAGTTTTTTATGTTTTTTAAATTAAGTTTTATTTGTTTAATTGCTAGAAAACATAATCAATATTTTATCATGTAGTCTTGCATTAATATTTTAACATATATTCCATTTGTCTATTTATGTTTTATAGAAATTTATATTTTGGTTAAATTAGTTTTAAAGAAATTCATTGACCATTCTTGACCACTTAGTAATTCGCCACATAAGAAATGAATTTGAAAGGGATCCATATTTATAGACCTCGTAAGGTACCTAACACCTTCCTTTTGAGGTAACTTGAATCCTTACCCGACTCTGGCGACCTAGGCTAGTAAACAGATTTTTAGCATAGAATAGTGTCCGAACGCATCTTAATTCGTTAGGTGGCGACTCTTTTCTTTTTCAATCCTAAAGAGTTGTCATATGTCGAGTTTCATTTTTGTGAGAAAAATGGAGCGCGACAGCATGGATACCCTGCTGGGGATTTTATGTTCTAACCATATCGGTTTTGTTTTTTATGTAGGATTTAATTATTTTAATTTATGTTTGTCTTTTAGGATCCCTGATAATCCTTCCCTTTCTCGTATCTTGTGTGTTTTTTTCTATTTTATTTTTGCCATATTTAAATTTGATCAGTTCTGTATTTACTTGCCTTTTATGTAAAATTCTTCCTTGTTCCTTATATATTTATTTTCTTTTCATGTTTGATTTATTCCTTTCTACTTTATTTGTTTCCCTAAATATTTGATTGTTTTCCATAATGAAATTATTTTTACTTAAGTTTTTTATTTCTATGAATATCTTTTATCCTTCGTCCTTTATTCCTCTTTCTTATTTTATGCATGTCATTATTCTCATCTATTTTCAAATATTATGTCTTTTTTTATTATTCTACCGCTCTATATATTACCATAATGGTGGATATTTCATTTTCATGACATGCTAAATGTTATCGTTTTAATAATTGTCATTCCGTTCTTGCTTTCCTCAACTTGCATCTTCACACTCACACACTTGATAATGGTTGTGTGGTTTCACGGCTATTCACTGTTAAAAACACCCCTCGAGGAACGCTTCATGATTTGGTCGATCAGCGATGCGTTGACGGTCATGAGCTCCTTTACTCTCAAGTTGTCCGTTTGAGCAAATCGTGTCTTTAAAACCCCTCTCATGATGTCTATTTGTTTGTTTCCTTCTATAATTTAGTTTGGTTTCATGTATATTTCCTTTTTCTTATTCCCATTATTTGTTTAGTTGACATATCTATGAGTTTTCATGCGTTGTCTTATCTCTTTGTTCATTATTTATGTTCTATTGCCTTCTTTAACAGCGCATTGTGTTATTTTTTTTTAATTGTTATTTTTTATGGATTTTATCTGTCATTTTTCTCATATCCTCCTCCATTTGAAACATCTTTTTTTTTCTTTTAGAACGGTTTTTTGGTCACACAGATGTTCATTTCTAAAACACCATGTTGGAAAATATCTTATGGATTGGTCGATCAATGGTGCGTCGACAGTCATGAGCTTTCCCATGCTCAAGTTGTTCGCTTGAGTGAACCGCGTCTATACCCACTCCATGCTCTTTCGATTTTGACTGTGTATCGCTTTACTAAAGGATGCACATCTTATTAAACTTATGATGTCTTGATGCTCATGATTTGTCCTGATTAGTAGCAAAACCTTATCTTGTGTTTTAAAGAATTTTTTTTAAATCCCGAAAAGATGTCTGCATGATATGTGTTTATTTTCTTTTTATTTGTTTCGTAGAATGTTTTATTTTCTACCATGTTTAATCCATCTCCTTATTTTCTTTATTTGTTTCCTTATTTAAATTATTTATCTACATGTTTAATTTTATTCCTCATTCCCCTTATATGTTTCCTTGTCTCATGACTAATCTCTTGTAATCATCCCTTTATTTGTTTATGACTTGTTTCTTCCTAATCATTTTATGTTTATATTGCTTGGTTAAATATTTATTATTTTTCTTAACTGTTTATTATGTTATCGCGTTTCATTATGTGCTGTTTGTTTTAATTTTATATAACTGTCATACCGTTCATACTTCCACCACTTGGGAACCTCTCACTATCATACACTGTACACGCAAGTTGTTCCTTGCACTTCTGCAAAATTATTTCAAAAACTCATTTAGAGAGTTGGTATATACGTGGGTGAATGGATAGTCTTGCTACGATGTGACCACATGCCTTCTCTCATAAGAAAACCGTTCAGTCTGTGTCTACCCAATTCTTAGAAAGCTAGGTTATATCATGCATGCATTATCCCTAGAGAGGTCTCGATATGTCACGCATGACTAACACCTAATGCCACACTAGGACCTGGCTAACTTGGCTGGACATATGCATCTCTGGTGCTTGCTAGCAACTTACAATCAAGAAAACAAATAGCTATATGTCGGTTGTAAGTACAGCCTTGGGCCGACAAGGCCACACAGCAAATCTGTAAAAGAAAATAGCTAACCTAGCAACACTATAATAAAGAGATCCTATGTGGGCTAACAGGACCACCATGCTGTCTAGTCATAACAGAAAAAGGATAGCCATTCTTATACCAACTACAGCCGACAAGGCTGCTAACTGAAAGCTACAGTAGGCCCCACATGGCCAGTGCGAATAATTAACTGAAGACTATAGTCTGCAAGAATCTAAGAGTGAAAATATTGGTCAAGACAGGGCCCCAGCCTACTCAGACGCTATACAAGTAAAACACAGGTAAACCTCTACAACCTGGCAACTCCGAATGAAAGGAGCTGGCTAATCTGCTGACTCTGAATAGCCGCTAGGAGGTCCCGAAACCTGTCTATCTAAATCCTCAAGAAAGTATGCAGTGCCCCATGCATGGGCGTCGGTACAATATGTATCGAATATGTAAGGCAATAATAGAAGCTAAATAGAAGTTGATAAAGAACTTAAAGTAATCAGCAAGAAGGGCACAAATTAACCTGTAAGATCTCTTATCCTTAACCTGCATCTAGTAAATCACTACCTCAATAGGAGCTGAAGTTGTATGACTATACATTCATAAGCTACATCTAGCAAGCAAGTATCCAAACAAGAACCTAACCTGGCCCTATAAGCGTGGAAGGTACAATCAACACAGAGATAACCTACTTGGGCCCCCATAAGCCCCGACAGGTGCCAATCGGTCTATATACCCCTATTAGTACCCCTGGGGCCCTGAAAGTTACTGTAATGAACATTCCTAGTCTCTTGAGACTATACCGGAGCCTTCTGGGCTCTTGCAACTGTATCTAAGCCATCTGGGCTCCTATAATTGTATTTGAGCCATCCGGGCTCCTGCAATTGAGTTTGGGCCTTTTTGCCCCAGTGACTATACCCCAAGCACACTAGGCTCTACGAAGGGTCTATAATGCTGCTTCTACATAGAAGAAGTCCATAAGTGAATAGACTTCAATATGGCATCGTAGGCTCTACTTTAGTCTTTACAAAAAATATATGGCTACGTAAGCAATTCAGTAGCTCCGTAAGCAATACAACCTCATAGCTCCGTAAGTAGTCTATAGCTCCGTAAGCAATAGCAGCATCGTAACTCTGTAAGCAGTTTATAGCTCCCTAAGCATTTCATACATCTAGCAGCCTCTTAGCTAATTATGGCGAGAGGCAGTACGAAACACGATCTACCCAAACAAGGGAAACTATGTTACATTCTACAAATCTAGTCATTCAAAAGGCATATCTGGCCCCTCAGGCCTAACGCGATCACTACTCTCTCCTAAAATTGTTTATATAGCTTCAAACAGGCACACCCCGTATTGCTACACCCCTCTGTCGACCTAGAAGGAAAAGGATGAGGTCTAGGTAACCTAAGAGATAGTTTGAAGGTCATGCTGGGGCAAGGATATCTCATAAGAAAATGGTAAGGTCGCAGGCGATCACCTATTTAATTCCTTTGCTTAGAATAATTGTAGGGTCGTTACTAATCAGACATGCTCTTAAGCAATTGACCCTAACATTCCACTGGTAGCTCAATGTAATCCTTAGCCTGAAGGTAATGTTGTGATACCATGGTTCTAGTCCCCTTAGACATTAACTTGGTCTGCCCAGATTTTATATGGCTCCTTTGGGCGATTTATAGCCTCGTAGGCAGGTATATCTAGACCCATCCAGTCCCAACAACCTATACATGGGCATATGTAAAGTAGGCTGAGGCATTGGCCCCATATCTAACTGCTAATAAGATTCCCTCCTTAATGTATCAACTAGTCTATCAGACTTGTAACAACTGAGATGGTTTCCTTGGCGACCTGTATGACAAGCATTAGGTCGGCTGAAACTAACGGTCACTAACAGTAGCCAATCATATGGCATGTTGTCACTTAGTTCATTAGGAAACCCTGGTGACATCAACTCGAAGATAAGACCACCCTATCAAGATTCTGGCCCTAGGGGTATCAAGGTACGCCAACAGCCTCTGGGCAAGCTTTACTGACGATATAGGCGTCAAACTGAAAGTTAGATTGCCCGACTACGCCCTATGTTGTCCAACTTACCACATCTGGCCCTATACCTAACCATAAACTTCTAAGGCCTTGGCACGACAATAAAACATCAGAATACCTCTAAATGGCAAATGGGTGAATGGGGAACTCTCTATGGTGCACCCAACGTTAGTCACACTTAACATACCCTTTCCCGATGAGGGATACTATAGTATAATTTCAGTACATCTTATAGCAACTAACGACAACATACATAATTATTATCTACTAGCAACAACTAATCACAACATATAATATCATTATCTTCTTTCAAGGCCATAGGTCGTATAACTATAAGACAAGAATAACTTGGCGAAGAGATAAGCCTTAACATATCTCAAATGTTGATTTTCGTTCATCCAAATAGTTCCAACCTGAAGTTGGTGATTCCATCAAATTGTAGCCCTTACACTGTGAGAATAAGGATATTTTCAATGATAGGAACGTCTTAATAACAATACCTTTAAAAAACATTAACTACAAAACAAACTTCATCCAATTCAGCCAAAAGCTTCCAAATTCGCTAGAGTTTAGAAGGTAGAAATGCTTACCTATCATTGTAGCCACTAAGGACTCAATTAGAAGTGATTCTAATGACTTTTACTCGGCAGAGTTTTGGTACTCCGAGTGAATTTTCAAGAAATAACTCCACAGGGATGTTCCTTGTAGGCCTATAACTCATTATCCAAGATGAATTTGCATTTGAACAGAGTTAATGGCGTAATCTGGTGCAAAATCGATGAAAACCTCAAGAGCTAAGTCGCCAAGGTCAAGTTGCTCAATTGGGGAAATTATAAAATGAATCCAACTTACCCAACTTAAATATATATGTAGAGGGCGGTGGAGGTCGGCGGCGTCGCATGCGCCATCGAGCCACAGGGCTACCGCGTCGCACAGGCCCTCACGGCCCGGCCTTGCCCAACCCTACCGACCCACTCGATGATATACTCATGCGTCTTGCTTCCCAGACTTCTCCCACATGTGCCATGCTCTAATCGCTCACCGCAAGCACACACACATGTATGCTAGTCACTAACATCTTAGGGGGTGTAACATCATCCCCCCTAGGAACATTCGTCCTCGATTGTAATCTTAAGCTTAAGAGACTCAACTCTTTTAGCTATTGTTGGAAAAATTTTGGTAGAATTTCCTCTGTATTATGGACATCCCGAAACTAAAATGCAGAAATGTCCAACACAAGCATCTCATAGGATTCTATAAATAACTACTCCACAACATCAAGAAAACAACTGAACACTACTGATAGTATAAGCAATAAAGTAACAACTGAACAAAAATCTTACCTCAACTACTCAATCTGGGTCAAGTCTGGAATAAGTGAGGATATCTAGACCTTATGTCATCCTCAACTTCCCAAGAAATTCATTCTACCTTTCTGTTCCTCAATAAGACTTTGCTAGGCTACAAATTTGGTTCTCAAGATAGCCCCAATGGACCTGCCAATCTAGTATAACTATTAGAGTCTCCTCGTGGGACGGCGCTTCTGTGACCTGAGCATCCTCGACTGGGATAATTCGAGAAAGGTCTCTTACGTGCTTAAATAGTGTTGATGAACAAATCCTAGCCTCGAAGGCACTCTATCTCATAGGCCACTTAACTGATCCTCCGGAGAATCTGGTAAGGCCCGATGAATCTATAGCTGGGGTTGCGCTTCTCGTCACGCCTCATAACGCCATTCTTTGGGAAAATTTTCAGGAATACTTAGTCATTGCCTCAATCTCAAACTCCCTATGCCATACACTGGAATAGGACTTCTGACGACCCTAGGCTGCCGGTACATATTTTCTAGTAAGTTTAACTTTTTCCCCTGACTGATGTAGTATGCCCAGTTCAGTTATCCTTGACTAGCCTGCTTCAGGCCATCATATAGGGGACTTGCACTTCAACCTATAACACATCTCCAGGAATCTGAATTGTGTGATCTGCTTGGCCATTCATTTGGGGACGAGAGGTTGTACTCAACTTAGCTTATGTCCCAATCCGTTCTGACATATTTGCCAAAACCTAGCTGTGAGTTGTGTCCCTCTGTCGGACTGAAATAGATACAGGGACCTTATACGGCTGAACTATCTCTTTAGTATTTAACTCAGCGTAATCTTTAGCTAAAATGTGATTCTGACCGGTAAGAATGAGTTAATCTCATTAGTCTTCCAACAATGACTCAAATAGGGTCGAATTTACACCTAGTACGAGATAACCCTATAGCTATATTCGTACTGACTACTTCCCACTTCCACACAAGCACGGCTATCTCTTGAATTAGCCTACCCGATTTTTGATGTTTGGCCTCTCCTTGTTGGCCATTGAAGCTCTATGCCACAACTCGATCATATCCTTCTTCTTCTTATGCCACTAGTAGATCTCTTTTATAACCTGATGCATTTTCATCAAAACCGGGTGGAGGGAATAATAGGTATGGTATAACTCTACCACAGTTTACTAACGAAGCCTGCCACATTTAGAACATAGAGTCAACTTTTGGTTCTCAAGACTCTATCCCCTACTATCTCGAAGGTCGATGATTCCTTATGCTAGGCCTTGTCTCTGGGCTATATTAGGCTAGCGTCTTTGTACCGTCACTCCTTCGCCTCCACATCTAGAGGAGATATTGTCATTTTCTAAGTTACAATATCACTATCCCTTAAGTGTCAGCCTGATGCCTATTTCTCAACATTCAACAGCTATTCCCACTCTATCAGTCCGCTACAGCCTAGAGGTGGTTCTGTCCTTCTCTAAGGATCGATGTTCATGTCTTTCCCCTTACTTCTATAAGCTGAAATCCGGGGTTCATTCCCCATGCACTGCACTGGCAAGGATACTACTGGCCAAGTCTCTTAACCCTTATCATCCTGACAGGCACTCGGCTAATTCCCTACCGTTAGCAACAAACTGCGATAGGATTAGCCTATTTCTGACTCGAGCTTTACTATTGTTGGGAGTCTATTTCTTGTGGACTCTCACTTGTACTCAGTTGCTCCTAGAAATCTTACTTTTCATCCTAATCTTTACTGTAGTGAAGATCTAGGTGACTTATTTAAGTAATAGGGGCCTTGACCACTTTTCTAACACCACCCCAGGAATCAGCAGATCTAGCCCTCTTTTACTATTTACTCCTGGCAACATAGAGTCAATACCTACGCTCTCTATTATACTGAGAAGAGGCTGGAGGCAGGAAATAACCATATCATTCTATAACGAGGCTAAGTACGAAACTCAACAAACTCTAAAGGGCTCATGTAACCCAACATTAACCGTTGCCCCTGTCCAATACTGAATAGATACTAAATAAGACAACATATATATTACACTCCTGACCATTAACTGTTGCCCCTGTCCAATACTGAATAGATACTAAATAAGCCAACATATATATTACACTCCTGACCTCCTGTTCCGAGAGTGTAGGAAGAAATGACAATGGTGCTAGCATGTCTGCTACCTTATAAGGTTCCTGGTGCCCCGGGAGGATGCTGGGGAGATTTGAAGAGATGTCCCCCTTCACCCTCAAGCTGGGCTGTCCCCCAACTGTAGCACCGCACTGGTTCCCTCTCTTAATGTTGTATCAAACTTGTGGTTGGATGTAGTCTATCTCATATCAAACATCATCCTCGACATACATAACAATGTAATCTTAGGGACTCAACCCTATGCAACTCTGCTCCATAGCACGATCTGAGAAGAAGAAAGCGTAACCATACTAATTGTCACGACCTGAGTTACACCCTAGCTGTAACACGGGACAAGGAACCCCGAAAGGCTCCAAGTCAACCCATGACATAATCATCGCATATGCCTAACAATAGAAACAACCAACAACATAAATAAGCAGAAGCTAACTGCAAGAGTCTAATAAGGAACCATAAGAACAGTTGTAACAACAATTTGATACAACGCTGATCTATCTAGAAAGGACTGAAAGCCTTCTACTAAATTGATGAGTTGTTGGGACAAGCCCCCTGCTAAGTCCTAAAATCTAAAAACTGAATCATAAAGAAAGTATAAACATAAATCATGTCCTTGGGAGATGAGGACTCACCACTAGCAGCTGAGAGGGAATGAAGAATATCTAACCACGAGGCTGAGTCTGGGTACCTTAATCTATATCATGAAATGATATAGCACAAAAGGTGTGCGTTCAGTACTTGGAATATACTGAGCATGCGGGATAACGTAAACAACTAAATATATAAATATACGATAAGAAAATAACAAAGTACATCAACATAACTGATTCAACTTGCAACAATCCTCTTATGAGTCACATACACATATATATATCTATAAGGAACATTCATATGGATCTCTTATCCTGAAACAGCATCAAACTCAGGCATAAGGATCAAGTTCTGAACATTTAATAAGAACCGAATCTGAGACTAGCATCACACACTATACTGGATCACTGCTGGTAACTGAATCTGATTCTCATTATTTTAGATCTGCTATAATCTGAAATATGAATCATACGAAACTGAATCATCCCAATAACATATCTAAGGGAGTCATTCTCTACTACGGAGAGTCTCAGCTAAACTAAGAGAGTCATTCTCTACTAGGGAGAAACCCAATTGAACCAGAGAGTCACTCTCTGCTATGGAGGATCTCGACTGAACTAGGGAGTCACTCTCTACTATGGAGGATCTCGACTGAACTAGGGAGTCACCATCTGCTATGGAGGATCTCGACTAAACTAGGGAGTCACTCTCTGCTATGGAGGATCCCAAATAAACTAGGGAGTCACTCTCTGCTATGGAGGATCCCGACTGAACTATGGAGTCAGTCTCTGCTATGGAGGATCCCAAATGAACTAGGGAGTCACTCTGTGCTATGGAGGACCCCGAGCTGACCAACAGAAACATTCTCAGCTATGGAGAGTCCCTAGCTGAGTAGAACATGAGAAGTATTGATCAGACATTATACATCTGGTCTATTCTATATTCATCATACAACATTCATTTCGAAAGGATTAGGGCTACTTTCTACTAACAACAGGTCCAACAGTCGGAAATATCATTCTCATGCTTTATAATCATAATTTATATCATCACGGTGACAAGTCAATATTTATTCAAACGTCTTACTTTAGTGAGCATCTATAGATTCACATCATGGATTACACTTCCACAACATTTAAGTTCTGGATTCATATCATTCAACATGTATCATAGGGTCATTCATGGTTCACAGGTCCAAATTACACTTTAACATCGATACATTGTTTCACATGCTTAGGTTTACGGAAGCCATGGCCTTAACTTCTACCTTAAGCATTTACAATGAATTCATGGAGGACATAGATTTTCATTTCATAAGACCCATTTCATAATTCACTTCAATTCCTGGGAAAGATGCAATAGTTAGGCCATTATCATAGATTTACCTCATACCCAATCAGTTCCATCGAAAGCATAAGGAGAATACATATTTCACTTTCAATTGATCAAGCCCATACACCATAATCTCATCTTAACATATTTAGCAAATAGTATATTCTAATCGGTAGGGAATACTTACAATCTTCACATATTTCATATGTGGATACGAGTCATGGATTCAATTAAGTGGACAATAATAAAACCCCAATCATCATTCAAGCCCTTTCATGAAGAACATTTTAGAATCATACATTTTCACCATCTAACACATAATTCAAGACATACAAATAGTTTTATAATCACGATTAGCTCATAATCCTAGTGGGTTTTAGAATTCAAGAAGACATAGAAGAAATCACCCATCAATCAAAACCCTAGGTCATGCTTTTCCAGAATAATTGAAATTGGGTTTTTGATAAAACATTTTGGGACACAAGGATGGAATAATATCCTTGTTGAAATACCCGTGTACCTGCTTCAGAGAATTTCCCGGTTGAACTTGACCTTGAAGCCTTTGAATAATCCCTTGAAGAATCCTTGAACCTTGAGAGAGAGGAGGAAGAAGGGTTTGAGAGTTATTTGATGTAGAATGAGGTTTTATGCTAGTTACCCCTTAAGAACGTCCCTACCAAGCTCAAAACATCATAGTTTAGGAGTTAGAAGCATAGGATTTTACCAAAACACCTCTGGAAAAACGCAGAAAAATTCCACCTGACAGTCCTCACAGGGCACTCCACGAGTCATGGGGAGGACAACGACTCGTTGGGCCCTGTCGTGAAGTGAACTAGACAACTTCTCAAGATTTCCCCCGACTCAACTGATAAACCCACTTCACAATTCGTGGTCTGCCATGATGACTCGTGGCCGTCATCCATCATTCCTACTGCCTGGGACCCTATCCAGGAACTCTAGCCTCCACCCAATGGTCGACTTAACGAGTCATTACCTGGCACGATGACTCGTCAAGTCATCTGTGATCACTGGACTTGATACACGTCTGGACTGCTCCCCACGGGTTAGACCACGACTCGTGGGGTCACCTAAAGAGTCGTCCCCCGACCTGTTCTGTGCAAAAATTTCTACCTACTGTCTGAATTCTTTCTTTAAACCTGAAATCCGATCTTAGAAATATTTGGGGTGTTACTATATCTCCCCCTTAGGAACATTCAGCCTCGAATGTTGGCTAAACATACTGAAAGGATAGGGACAAAACTAAAATTCCACAATCAATCAGTCACAGCTAAAACCAATGGAGCATCTGACTTCGGGTTGACCTTACACATCAGAATTGAATATCTAAATTGATCATACATGATAAGGCACAAGAAAGACCGAAGGACATGAAACTAACATGGAACTAGATAGAAAACTGAGAAGGATTCTTCCCCTTTAACTGGCACTAAACAGATACGGACTGAGCCCTCGCTCTCAAATCACTTTGTGTTACAGGGTTAGAATTCATAATATCTGGTCTAACTTCAATTAAAGGTCTCATGAGCACGAATCATTCATTAGATCTATAATTGAGCACATATATGATATAACCTGAGTCAACTGAGCTACTAAGCATATTCTAGAGACTGAGTTCGAGCTGATCATACTGGGAAATATGAATTAACACACATAACTAATTTGTAGCACGAAAATGAGCCTAAAGGATTCATAAAGTAAGATCGGCATCATTATCTGAAGTGGTTATCTAGAACTTCTAGGAGTCCGCACATAAGGATGGGATAACTTAGCTTCAACTGAACTACCAGAGAAATTATCTGAACCTGAAGGGATTAACATATCATGACTGTTAGGGTTAGGACTCCCCTACTATCATATTCAAGATCCGACTAGTCTCATATACTTACCATTTCCTCCTTAGCTTAAAGCCATCATTCTAAGTCTCATGAATATTTCTTAAGGTCGAGGCTATTTCCCTAACTCCTAGCTCCCCTTTCACTCTAACCATCACTGCAAGTCTTACATTAACAGCTATTCACATCCCACATCGACAACCTCTTCTCAACAACAACAACATAGCTTCTTGTTCAATACTGGGGTTCTTCGGCTAGCAACATACGAAGAGTTAGGCAAGATTCACAACATACCTGTAGCCACTATTGGCGACTTGCCCTTATCCTGGTATGCTGTTACGACATAGGAGAAATTTTGACAACATTCGCCACCCAAGATGGATGATGCACCCTGCTGAAATGAACGGGCTATCGACCCTACTGAAGAGATAGACGAGGATCTACTCTCACCTCGCTTTGCTGTGATGCAATATCGGTGCTTGTGGTCTGACTGGCAACACCAAAACAAACATCTGATCCAGCCATACATTCTCCCAAGTGGTGTTTCCCATAGCTGATACACGTCGGATACATAATCTCCCTTACTCTAGGTTTGTGTGGAACACTAACTATTGAAAATGCCGGGGCTAGTGATTTTTTCTGGGAATGTGAGGGGTGTCCACTACTCATACTTGGTGAAGAAAACTCTGGTTCTCCTACCCTAGCCCTCTTGGCCTCTCTCTCATTTTCCTTCACCTGCTTTGCCTCCATTTGTTGAGCGAGTATCACCAAACATGGAAAGTCTATATCCCTGTGAACCATGGCAGTCCTGCACTCTTTAACGAAGGAGTCTGACACTCGATTCACCAACCTGCTCACCCAGGCCCTCTGGACGCCTACCATCTTCGGGGCATACTTGGATAATCGGGTAAATTCCAACGTGTACTCCTGAACTGTCATGTCATTCTGTTCCAGGTTGATGAACTCTGTTGCCTTAGCCTCTCTCAACTCTCTAGGGAAATACCTGTCCAGGAACGCAGTCTTAAATTCATCCCAACCTACGGGGCCTGCTTCAATTCCTCGATTGTCCCTCTATTGATAAAACCATATATAAGCAACTCCTTTTAGCTGGTAGGAAGATAAGTCTGCGCTCTCAATTCCCGGCACTCCCATGATGTGAGTAATCTTCTGAATCTCTTCTAAGAACTCATATGGGTCTTCGTCTACCTTTTACCCTAAGAACTCGGGTGGGTTCATCCTGAGAAAATCTCTTACCCCTGTTGCCTCTACATTCCCATTCTAGGAATATGAGCAATCGCTTACTGATTAATCTGGGCATTCATCACTTGTGCCAACATATTAAGAGTTTCCCAGAACTCGGCATGAGTAACATGATCTTCCATCGGGTCGCCGGGGCTGGTGGTACCTACTGGTGGTCATTACTATTTCTTATTCCATTTGCTCGTCTGGGAGGCATTATTCGCAAGTGCGTAAAGCACGAGTCAGGGAAGGAACTGTTTAGAGCTTCATACTCTACGCACAACAAGAATTATGAAGTAAAGGGAACATTCCTAAAACGTCTAGTAACCTCCTCGTCATAGGTGTGGTACGCCTCACACCCATGAAGAAGACTCTACTTAACGCAGTTTTCAAACAACTTAGGATACTCTAAACCTTTGCTCTGATACCAAGTTTGTCACCCTAGCCATAACACGGGACAAGGAACCCTGAAAGACTCCATGTCGACCCACGACATAATCATAGCATATCACTTAACAATAGAAACAACCAACAACATAAATAAGCGGAAGCTAACTGCAAGAGTCTAATAAGGAACCATAAGAACAGTTGTAACAACACTTTGATACAATGGTGAATCTATTTAGACAAGTCTGAAAACCTTCTACTAAATTGATGAGTTTCTGGGACAAGCCCCTAGCTAACTCTTAAAATCTGAAAAATAAAACATAAAGAAAGTATAAACATAAATCACGTCCTCGAGGAATGAGGACTCACCACTAGCAGTTTAGAGGGAATGAAGCGTATCTAACCATGAAGCTGAGTCTGGGTACCTGAATTTATATCATTAAATGATATAGCAAAAAAGGCATGCGGTAAGTAATTGGAATGTATTGAGCATGCGGGATAATGTAAACAACTAAATATACAAATATACAATAAGGAAATAGCAAAGTACATCAACATAATTGATTTAACCTGCAACAATCCTCTTATGAGTCACACACACACACACACACACACACACACACACACACACACACACACACATATATACATGGAACTTTCATATGCATCTCATATCCTAAAAAATCATTAAACTCAGGCATAAGGATCAAGTTCTGAACATTTAACAAGAGTCAAATCTGAGACTAGCATCACACACAGTACTGGATCACTATTGGTAACTGAATCTGATTCTCATTATTTTAAATCTGCTGTAATATGAAATCTGAATCATATGTAACTAAATCATGCTAATAACATAACCATGGGAGTCATTCTCTACTATGGAGAGTCTCAGCTAAACTAAGGGAGTCATTCTCTACTAGGGAGAAACCCAACTGAACTAGGGTGTCACTCTTTGCTATGGAGGATCCCGACTAAATTAGGGAGTCACTCTCTACTATGGAGGATCCCAACTGAACTAGGGAGTCCATCTCTGCTATGGAGGATCCCAAATGAACTAGGGAGTCACTCTCAGCTATGGAGGATCCCGACTGAACTAGGGAGTCAGTCTCTGCTATGGAGAGTCCCTGGCTGACTAGAACAGGAGAAGTACTGATCTGGCATTATACATCTGGTCTATTCTACTATAGCTATTCAGAAACTTGAACATTCACTGTTTTCATCACACAACATTCATTTCGAAAGGATTAGGGCTACTTTCTACTAACAACAGGTCCAACAGTTGGAAATATCATTCTCATGCTTTATCATCATAATTCATATCATCACGGTGACAAATCAATATTTATTCAAATGTCTTACTTTAGTGAGCATCTATAGATTCACATCATGCATTTCACTTCCACAACATTTAAGTTCTGGATTCATATCATTCAACATGTATCATAGAGTCCTTCATGGTTCACAGGTCCAAATTACACTTTAACATAGATACATTGTTTCACATGCTTAGGTGTACGGAAGCCATGGCCTTAACTTCTACCTTGAGCATTTACAATGAATTCATTGAGGAACATAGATTTTCATTTCGTAAGACCCATTTCATAATTCACTTCAATTCCTGGAGAAAGATGCAATAGTTAGGCCATTATCATAGATTTACCTCATACCCAATCAGTTCCATCGAAAGAATAAGGAGAATACAAATTTTACTTTCAATTGATCAAGCCCATACACTATAATCTCATATCCACATATTTAGAAAATAGTATATTCTAATCGTTAGGGAATTCTTACAATCTTCACATATTTCATACATGGATACGAGTCATGGATTCAATTGAGTGGTCAATAATAAAATCCCAGTCATCGTTCAAGCCCTTTCATGAAGAACATTCTAGAGTCATACATTTTCACCATCTAACACATTATTCAAGACATTCAAATAGTTTTATAATCACAATTAGCTCATAATCCTAGTGGGTTTTAGAATTCAAGAAGACATAGAAGAAATCACCCATCAATCAAAACCCTAGGTCATGCTTTTCTAGAATAATTGAAATTGAGTTTTTGATAAAACATTTTGGGGCACAAGGATGGAAGAATATCCTTGTTGAAAAACCCGCATACCTTCTTCGAAGAATTTCCTACTTGAACTTGACCTTGAAGCCTTTGAATAATCCCTTGAAGAATCCTTGAACATTGAGAGAGAGGAGGAAGAAGGGTTTGAGAGTTATTTGATGTAGAATGAGGGTTTAGGCTAGTTACCCCCTTAAAAACATCCCATACCAAGATCAAAACGTCGTAGTTTAGGAGTTAGAAGCATAGGATTTTACCAAAACACCCCTGGAAAAATGCAAAAACATTTCACCTGATAGTCCCCACGGAGCACTCCACAAGTTGTGGGGAGGACAAAGACTCATGGTGCCTTGTCGTGAAGTGCACTGCACAACTTCTTAAGATTTCCCTAACTCAACTGATGACTCATTTCAAGAGTCGTGGTCTGCCACGACGACTCGTGGCCTGCATCCGTCATCCCTACTGTCTGGGACCCTATCCAGGAACTCTACCCTCCACCCAACGGATGACTTAATTAGTCGTTACCTGGCATGATGTCTCATCAGGTCATCCATGATCACTGGATTTGCTACACCTCTGGAATTCTCCCCACGGGTCTAACCACGACCCGTGGGTCACCTAAAAAGTCGTCCCCCGACTCGTTCTATGCAAAAATTTCCACCTTCTGTCTGAATTCTTTCTTTAATCCTGGAATCTGATCTTAGAAACATTTGGGGTGTTACACTATCATGGCTCGTCAGCTCCCTGCTTATAAAATGTGGTACACAACACATTTATAAACAAGACTCTACTAGACACGGCTTGCAGACTTCCTAGGATACGACGTTGCTCTGATACCAAGTTTGTCATGCCCCCACCTAAGGAGGTATGACTGGCATCTAATGCCACACTGGGACATGGCTGACCTGGCGGGTTATATGCACCTCTGGTGCTTGCCAGAAACTCACAATCAAAAAAACAATTAGCTATATCTCAGCTTTAAGTATAGCCTCAGGCCTATAAGCCTACACAGCAAACCTTTAAAAGAAAACAGCTAACCCAACAACATAATAACAAAGAGATCCAATGCAGGCTGAAAGGACCACCATGCTGTCTAGTCATAACAGAAAAAAGGACAGGCAGTCTTATTCCAACTACAGCCGACAAGGCTTCTAACTGAAAGCTACACTAAGCCCCACACGACCAACATACAAAACGCAACAATTATAGGCCCTACACAACCAGCGCGAACAACTAACTGAAGATTGTAGTCTTCAAGCCTCTAAGAGTGAAAATATTGGTCGGATAGGGCCCCGACCTACCCAAATGTTAAAAAAATAAAAGACAAGTAAACCTCTACAACCTAGCAACTCTAAATGTAAGGAGCTGGCCAATCTGTTGACTCTAAATAGCCGCTAGGAGGTCCCGAAACCTATCTGTGTAAACCTGCAGGAAAGTATGCAGTGCCCCATGCGTGCGCATCGGCATAATATGTACCCAATATGTAAAGCAATAATAGAAGCTGGAAGGCGATAAAGAACTGAAGTAATCAGCAAGAAGTGTAGAAATTAACCTGTAAGCTCGCTTATCCTTAACCTGCATCTGGTAAATCACTACCTGAATATGAGCTGAAGCTATACGACTATACATTCATAAGCTATAGCTAGCAAGAAAGTATCCAAACAAGAACATAACCTGGCCCCCATAAGCTTGGAAGGTACAATCAACATAAAGATAACCTACCCGGGCCACCATAAGCCCCGGCAGGTGCCCATTAGTCTATATACCCCTATTAGTACCCTGAGGCCCTGCAAGTAATTGTAACTAAACATACTTGGTCCCTTGATACTATACAGGAGCCTTATGGGCTCCTACAATTGTGTCTGAGTCATCTGGGCTCTTGTAACTATATCTGATCCATCTGGGCTTCTGCAATTGAGTTCGGGCCTTTGCACCCCTGTGACTGTACCCCGAAATCATGACGTTCTATGAAAGGTCTATAATGTCACTACAGCGTAGAAGAAGTCCATAAGTGAATAGGCTTTAATATTGCCCCATAGGCTCTACTTTAGTCCTTATAGACAATATATGGCTCTGTAAGCGATTCAGTAGCTCCGTAAGTGATACAGCATCATAGCTCCATAAGTAGTCTATAGCTTCGTAAGCATTAGTAGAATTGTAGCTCTATAAGAAGTTTATAGCTTCGTAAGAATTTTTTGCATCTAAGAGCCTCATAACTGAACATGGCGAGAGGAAATACGAAGCATGATCTACTCAAACTAGGGACACTATGTTACAATATACAAATCTTGTCATTCAAACGGCGTATCTGGCCCCTCAAGCCTAACATTACCACTAATCGCTCCTAGAATAGTCTATATAGTTGCGAACAGGCATACTCTATATGCCTACACCTGACTAGAGATCTTGACAGCGATTACAACCTCTGTCGACCTAAACAAAAAAGGACGAGGTATGGGTGACCTAAGCGATAGTCTGAAGGTCATGTTGGGTCAAGGATAGCTCACAAGCAAATGATAAGGTCGCAGACGACCTTCGCTTAGAAAAACTTAGGGTCGCTACTAATCGGACATGCTCTTAAGCAGTCGGCCCTAACTTCCCACAGGCAACTCACTATAATCCTAAGACTGAAAGTGATGCTGTGATACTATGGTTCTAGTCCCCTAAGACATTAACTTGGTCTATCCAGATTTTATATGGCTCCTCTGCGTGATTCATAGCCTCGTAGGCAGTTATATCTGGACCCATCCACTCGCGGCAACCTATACATGGGAATCTGTAAGAGTAGGCTGGGGCATTGGCATTATATCTAGCTACTGATAAGATTCCCTACTTGAGGTATCAACTAGTCTATCAGACTTGTACAACTAAGATGGTTTCCTGGGTGACCTTTATGACAAGCATTAAGTCGGCTAAAACTAACGGTCACTGACAGTAGCCAATCATATGGCAAGTTGTCGCTTAGTTCATTAGGCAACACTATTGCCATTAACTCGAAGATAAGACCACCCTATCAAGAATCTAGCCCTGGGGGCATTAAGGTACGCCAACGTCCTCTGGGCGAGCATTACTGATAGTATAGGCATCAAACTGAAAGTTATATCACCGGGCTACGCCCTATGCTGCCCAACTTACCACGTCAGTCCCAACAACTAACCATAAACTTCTAAGGCCTTAGCACGGAAGCAAAACATCATAATACCTCTAAATGGTAAATGGGTGAATGGAGAACTCTCTATGGTGCACGACCTTAGTCACACTTAACATATCCTTTCTCGATGAGAGATACTATAATATAATCTCAATACGTCTTACACCAGCTATCCACAACATACATAATCATTATCTACTAGCAGCAGCTAATCACAACATATAAGATCATTATCTACTTTCGAGGGCATAGTTCATATCACTAAACGATGAGAATAACTTGCCCAAGAGATAAGCCTTAACATACCTCAAATGCGGATGACTTTTAATCAGCGGGGATCCGGTACTCCGAGCGAATTTCCAAGAAATAACCCTGCAGAGATGTTCCTTGTAGGCCTATACTCTTTATCCAAGATGAATTTGTGTTTGAATGGAGTTTAACGGCGTAATCTGGTGAAAGACCGATGCAAACCTCAGGAGCTAACCCACCAAGGTCGAGCTGCTCAATTGGGGAAATTATAAAATGAATCCAACTTGCCCAAATTATATATATATAGAGAGAGAGAGAGCGCTGGAGGTCGAGCGCATCGTGTGGGCCATCGCATCGTACAGCTCACTGTGTCGAGTGGCTGCTGCATCGTGCGAGCCATCACGAAGTAGGTCTTCCGCATCGCGTAGGCCCTCGTGGCTTGGCCTCGCCCAGCCCTACCAACCGACTCGACAATGTACTCTTGCATCCTACAGCCCAAATTCTCCTGCACGTTCCATGCTCTAATCACTAATATCTTATGGGGTGTAACACGATATCTTTGGTGTATTGAGACTATTAGTTTGACTTTTCCCAAAGTCCAAAGAGGTTTACAATCTCAAAAAGGAAATTATCATGTCTATTTGTATTTTTTAGGGTAAATATGCCTAAAAATGTACTATTTGCTCCTTAGATGGGAAGGGTCAACTAATTCTCTTGTGATGTAGTTTAGTTCGACATATAATGCCATGTAAAACTGTGAAGAGAGGAAGGAGCGTCATTTTATTTTGACTATAGTATTTTTGTTTTTTTTAATTCTTTCATTCTTGTAATATTTAATTATGTGAATAAAGCAATAATTTATTTATGTATTTGGGATTTTAGTCGGAGAAAATAGAATGATACATTATGGAACATTCGCTTCTTAAAATGCGCTAGGCCTACCTCTTGCACAAAAGAGGCTCACAAGGTAGAAAATCATCAATGTGTTTATTTCCTTTAACTTTTAATTTGCAACATATTATGTTCAATTTTCATTACTAATTTAATGTTGTTTTTATTTTTTATTTATCTTGATTATCCCCATTCCTAAGGTTGATTTGTGCATAACTGTCTGCTATATCTTTCTTCTAGTTGGTTCACAAAAGTAAGAAGGAAAATGAATGATAGTAATAGTTCGGCAGAAAAAATATACACGATCGCTCCAAGGGATTCTGTAGAGAGAGCAGAGGGGAGGTATCCACCTGATTATAATAAAATGATACTAAGGATGGAGAAAAGGATTTTGGAACTTCAAGGAGAATCATCCCATGTTCGTAATGTAGATAACGTGTCAGTCTCATTAAAGACTTTGTGGGAACCACAAACTGAGATCCATGCCCCTACCAAACCGCATGTCTCTTTTTCAGACCTCCCCCTATCATACCATCATGTCTCATATCCTCAAAACACGTCCAATCATACTCTTTCTCAGAATAACATACATTATTCGAACAATGCATACCCAAATCTACCAAACATGTATCAAAATCAAGTTGCCTCAAAAGGTCCGCCCACCATATCTTATATTCATCACTTACCTCCCATATCTACATCCAACATGTCTTATGCCCATGCTCCTGTAAATCATACCTTAAACCCCATTTACATTGAGACCGCTCCGCTCACTCATCACCTAGTAGAATTTGGACTCTCTGAGAAAGATAGGTTGATATAAACTATGGCTGAGGAGCACAAGAAGATGAACGACAGATTACAGAATATTGAAGGGGCCAAGGGGATAGAAGGCCTAAGTTATGAAGACCTATGCATACATCCTGATGTCGAACTACCGCTGGGGTACAAACCTATGAAGTTTGAAATGTTCACTAGAACTGGTGATCCGAAAGCCCACTTAAGGATGTATTGCGACAAGATTTTTGGAGTAGAAAGGGATGAAAAAATAAGAATGAAGTTGTTCATGAGAAGTTTGATTGGAGATTCTCTCGATTAGTATGTAGAGAAATGTCACACCCCACCTTGGGGGGTATGACGGGCACCTGGTGCCTGCTAGACTCTGGATCTATTTCAAGAAACGAACCGGCTATATAGCGGCTGTAAATACAGCCCCCGACCGATTAGTCCTATAGCCACCTGCAATGCACAACAGCTAACCAGAACGATGACACTATTATCTGAAGCAACTGCTATTCACATTTGTGACCGACAAGGTCACTAACTATAACCAGAAGAAGGCCCCATGCGGCCAACATCAACAACTAAACACATATATATATGCACAGCCCCACACGATCGGCTCCACCACCACAGGAAACATCAGACTGCAAGCCTCTAGGAAGTAATAATAGAATGGTCGGGACAGGGCCCCGACCTACCCAAACTGTAGTAAAAAGGAAATAGGAACAACCTCCGACTGTCTAGCTCCGGAGGATAGGAGCTGATAACTCTGCTGACTGGACCACGAGGGATCGACTCCTCGTCTATGTGTACCTGCAGGCAAGCAATGCAGCGGCCCCACGGGCGTCAGTACCACAGGTAATGAGCATGTAAAGCAAACTGAAATATACAACTGAAATGGGTAACAAGAATAACATGACATATAAGCAGGAAGTAGCTAAGTCTATCTGGCTGAGGATAACTGGGGAGAGTTTACCTATTCTGTAACTAAACTGGGCATACTTGAAGACGTCTCATCCTACTGCCTATCAGTATCTAATAGCACATATAGATATACATATAAATACACACAATATCTGACCGACCCCCATAAGCCAGAAGGTGCCAACCAACAGAACAATCTATTTACCCCTACCCGGGTCTAAACCAACCAAAAATAAGTCACTCCACTCATCTGATAACTATGAGCTCCTCCTACCGGCCCCCTTGGGTACGTAGCTCAGGCCTTGGCCTTTGACAATGAACTGTGTCTGAGTCTGAAGACTCCTGCCTCTGGGCGCAAGCGCTCAACGGGGTAATCTGCTGCTGTATCTGTGATTGAAACTGCCCCTGGTTGCAAACACGCAACAGGGTAATTTTATAGAAATCTGTATCTGAAACTGCTCCCAGCCACAGGCACACATAGAGTAGTCTGCCCCTGTAAACAGGGTAATCTGGCTCTGCTCAGAGCGAACCGAACTACCCCACAAGCAGGGTAATCTGGACTATATTATTAGGGTGGTCAGCCATCATCGTCCTCTAGGCGAACGTCATCACCCAACTGGGGGTGGTATCTGAATCTGGTATCGACACAGCTATAACCCAGGGGCGACGGGGATGCTAAAGGATGCCCACATGCCATAACAAGTCTCAACATGCAAAACACATACACAACAAGCATGCTCAAATGAGAAATACTAATCATATTCTCTTATTTTATTTCAAGCCCAGTCCATATTAAACAACTAATGCTATATTCTGTTTTGCATTGTTTCTGATTGCTGGGCTAACTGCTACCTGGCCTTTATCTGTTTATCAGATTATTGTTATTCGTGATCTAAAGCTATATCAGTTTCTAGAGCCATATCTGTTTCTGGTGCTATATCTGTATCTGGAGCTATAACGGTGTCTAGAGCTATTTCTATATCTGATTACTGATCTGATTATATCTGGATATAACTCAATAACATAGAACATGCCATCTATAACTGGATATAGCTCAATAATATAAAATGTGCCATCTATTACCGGATACAATTTCAACAAATGTAATATATACTATCTGTAATCTTGCTAATTCATTATACTACGTTTACAACTTCCATTCTGGGTATTATGTAAGAACATGCTGAGCTACAAGCAGATACCACATTACTATCTGAAATCATCTGACTATCTGTTATTCTGATTATCACATGATACGTAATGATATACTAGCATGCTTGCTGGAAATTGTACTGAAATCGTTCTTGTATGCTGGGTATCTATTAATAGCCTTTATTCTATTTATTTTCGAGACTGTACTTCCTGGCTTGCCGAAAGAATAGCTCTACATACTTGGTTTCTGAGTACCCGACTGACCAATGTGATTTTCGTTGGTACTTCTGCTGTCTCTTCCAACTACATTTATATACATGTCAATTAGAACTAAATACATTAATATCTGGGAGAAATTATCACTTTTGATATATATATCCCAAACTTCGACCTTTCAGAAAATGGTCGAAAACTCGTTATTTCTCGATAGTCCAGAAGGGATAAATGCTCACTGCAAGGCTAGGAACATATTGCTACTAATTTAAAGCAATTCTATTTACTTTACCTCGGTAGCACGACGTTTTTCCAGCCAAATTTCACGAAACCAACTCTGTAGGATTGCTCTCTGCAGCTTTATACCTCGGTATCTAAGCCAGAACGGAGTTTAGACTGTGTTTCGTAGCGTAATCGGAAGGAAATATATATAAATGTTGTGGGTTTCCTTCTTCCTACCTATATTCCCCTGTTTTTCTTGAAATTTATTGATATATAAGAAAAAACGGACTTTTTTCCCCATTTTTTTTTCTTGCCTTCTAAATCCCTTAACCAACATGCCATAAGGCTATTTATTCATTTAAAATTTACGGGGTGTAACATCCTCCCCCCTTAAGAACATTCGTCCTCGAATGACATTCTGGCTTATAGAAATCCTAACTAGCTGACTTATCCCTAAAAAAATTTCGGCAGAGTTTCCCCTGTATTATGGACTATCTCAAAATTCCTGAAAAGCAGAAAAGCTCAATACAGGTACTCCACACGATATAATAATATTCATATATAACTGTCTATAATCAATTGCCTGCTTCCATATATGAAATATAAGCATTCATAAGGAAAAAAAACAGTTCTAACATACCTCCTGTTTGCCTATGCCTGGAATAAGTGGGGATATCTGGCTTTCATGTCCTCCTCGGCTTCCCAGGTCATCTCTTCTCGGTTCCTGTTACGCCACAATACCTTAACAGACGCAATATCTTTAGTTCTCAATCTACGAATCTATCTGTCTAAGATAGCTACTGGAACCTCTTCATATGCTAACTCTTCTGTGACCTGGTCATCCTGAACTGGAACAACGGTGGAAGGGACTCCTACGAACTTCCTCAACATAGACACATGGAATACTTGGTGAACAAACTCTAATTCTGGGGCAAGTTCAATTCGTATGCTACTCGGCCTATTCTTCGCCGAATCTGATATGGCCCAATGAACCTCGGGCTAAGCTTGCCTTTCTTGCCAAATCTCATCACCCCTTTCATTGGAGACACTTTCAAAAATACCCAGTCATCCGCTGCAAATTCTAAATTTCTGCGCCGCATATCTACATAAGACTTCTGGCGGCTCTGAGCAGTCAGTAGGCGTTCTCTAATAAGTTTCACCGCCTCTTCTGATTGATGAATTATATCCGGCCCAATCAGCGCTGTCCCCCCGCTTCAAACCAACCAACGGGTGATCTACATTTTCGCCCGTATAATGCTGCAAAGGGCGCCATCTGGATAGCTGATTGATAACTGTTATTATAGGCAAATTCAATCAACGGCAGATGCTCATCCCAGCTACCCCCAAAATCTAGTACACACGCTCGTAGCATATCTTCGAGCGTCTGGATAGTTCGTTCTGCTTGCCCGTCTGTCTGAGGATGAAAGGCTGTACTTAAGTTAATCTGTGTCCCTGGGCCTCTCTGGAACGACTGCCAGAATCTCGCTGTAAATTGTGCTCCTCTATGTGAGATAATAGACACCGGAACACCGTGAAATCTGACTATCTCTCTGATATACAGTTCAGCATAATCCTCAGCAGAGAATGTAGTTTGTACTGGCAGGAAATGGGCTGATTTTGTTAATCTGTCAATGATTACCCAAATAGAATCGTTTTTGCGTCTGGTATGGGGTAACACTGTTACAAAATCCATATTTATCGCTTCCCATTTCCACAAAGGCACCGTTATATCCTGCGTCAGACCGCCCGGTTTCTGGTGTTCTGCTTTCACCTGCTGGCAATTAGGACATCTAGATACAAATTCAGCTATTTCAGCTTTCATACCTGGCCACCAGTAGATGTCTCTGATGTCATGTTAAATTTTTATTGCTCCTAGATGGAGGGAATAGCGAGCGTAATGTACCTCCTGCATGATCTACTGGCGAAGCCCTGAAACATTCGGGACACATAGGCGGCCCTTACAATGTAGCACTTCATCCTCAGTCACTTGGAAATCTAGCTCCTTACCTTTTTGAACTCTATTTCTGAACTGGACTAAGTCAGGGTCCTCGTACTGCCGTTCTTTTACCTCTGTAACTAACGATGACACAACAGAGTTCTGAATCACCGCTCTATTATTTTCTGTTTCTACTACTCAAATGGCTAAACCATCTAGCTGGTGAATTTCCTTGGCTAACTCCCTCTTCTCGGGTTGCAAAGATGCTAAACTCCCCATTGAATTACGTCTGAGGGCATTGGCTACTACATTATCTCTCCCTGGGTGGTAGAGAATATTTACGTAATAATCTTTCAGCAATTCTAACCAACGACGTTGCTACAGATTTAACTCCCTCTGTGTGAAAATATACTGCAGGCTTTTATGATCTGTAAAAATGTCTGCATGAACGCCATGCAGATAATGCCTCCAGATTTTCAGAGCGTGGATCACTGCGGCCAGTTCCAGGTCATGGGTCGGATAGTTCTTTTCGTGCTTCCTCAGCTGTCTGGAAGCATAAGCAATTACCTTTCCATGCTGCATCAGCACACAACCCAGTCCAAAGCCTGAAGCGTCGGAATACACCACATACCCATCTGTTCCCTCTGGCAATGCTAGTACTGGGGCGGAGGTCAATCTGTCTTTCAATTCTTGAAAACTCTGCTCACATGCCTCCGTCCACTGAAATTTCGCTGCTTTCTGTGTCAGCTTTGTCAGAGGTGTTGCTATAGTGGAGAATCCTTCAACAAATCTCCGGTAATACCCTACTAAACCCAGGAAACTGCGGACCTCGGTCGGAGTGGTAGGTCTAGGCCATGTCTTGACCGCCTCTATTTTTTGTGTGTCCACCTGTATCCCAGCATCCGACACGATATGCCCCAAAAAGTCAACTGAGTTCAGCCAGAACTCACACTTAGAAAACTTGGCGTACAGCTAACGGTCCCTAAGGATTTGGAGTACTGTTCGTAAATGGTTCTGGTGATCTGTCTCTGAACGAGAATATACTACAATATCATCGATAAATACTATCACGAACAGATCCAAATACGGCCTGAATATGCTGTTCATCAGGTCCATAAACACTGCGGGAGCATTCGTCAGCCCGAAAGACATGACTAGAAATTCAAAGTGACCATATCTGGTCCTGAAAGCAGTCTTTGGAATGTCCCTCTCACGAACCCGGACCTGGTGGTATCCGGACCTCAGATCTATCTTAGAGAAACATCTGTCCCCTTTGCAATTGGTCAAACAAATCATCTATTCTAGGGAACGGGTATTTGTTTTTAAGCGTTACCTTATTCAGTTGCCGGTAGTCTATACACATACGGAGTGAACCATCTTTCTTTCTTACAAACAGAACTGGAGCACCCCACGGGGAAGTACTAGGCCTGATCAAGCATTTGTCGAGCAAATCTTTAACTACTCTTTCAACTCTCTAAGCTCAGCTGGTGCCATGCGATACGGGAGAATGGATATAGGTTGAGTCCCTGGCAACAAGTCAATTGCAAAATCTATCTCCCTTTCGAGAGGGATACCAGGCAACTCATTTGGAAATACGTCAAGGAATTCATTGACCACTGGAATAGACTGAAGAGTCGGAGGTTCCACCTGAATGTCCTGGACTCTAACTAGGTGGTAAATACATCCCTTTTCTATTAATTTTCTCGCCTGAAGGTAGGAAATAAACCTACCTTTTGGCGTAGCTGTGCTCCATTTCCATTCTCGCAATGCTTCCCCTGGAAAGTGAAATCGGACCGTCTTGGTCCAGCATTCTAAGTTGGCATAGCATGTCACTAACCAGTCCATACCCATAATGGCATTGAAGTCGACCATCTCAAGTTCTATTAAGTCTACTGTGGTCTGGCGATCAGCAACCTCTACCGTACACCCTCAGTAAACTCTTTTAGCTGTAATCGAGTCACCGACCGGTGTAATCACTGAAAAGGGCTACTGAAGCAATTCTGGTTCGATACCCAACTTCCGGGCCACAAATGGTGTAATATATGAAAAGGTAGACCCTGGATCAATCAATACATAAACAGGGTATGAGCAGATAATCAATATACCTGTGACCACATCAGGAGATGCCTCTGAATCCTGCCTCCCTGGTAATGCATAGGTACGGCTGGGGGCTGCACCTGAGCCAGAGGCTCCTGATCTACCTCGTCCCCTATTTGCTGAACCTGAGGGTCTGCGCCCTGCTGAGGCTGGTGGAGCTCGTGGCCCCGCTAATGCTCTATCCAGACTATCCCGGCTACCCTATCCTCTGGCTGGACAATCTCTCATTAAATGCCCTTCCTGTCCGCAGTAATAGCACCCTGAGAAGCCTTGCTTGTAGGCTCCAGAATGGGGTCGGTGGCATATAGGACTAGGGGTAGGTACAAATCTACTCTGTTCTGCCCTCCACTGTTGAGGTGATGCTACTGTCCGTAAACTGCTACCGAACTCTGACTGACTCCGGCGAACAAATCTGCCTCTCTGCTGCTGTACCGGAGGTAAAGATCTGGGCGGCCTATCTGAAAGTCGTGGTCTCGGCACCCTAGGGATTTCCCCCTGAATCTTAGCAGGTCTGTTTCTACGGCGCTGCTCTGAAGTCGCCTGCCTGTCGCCCCGCTGCCGCTATTTCAGGCCCTCAATTGTCTGTGCGAAGGCCTGTACCCTGGATATGTCCATGTCCTCTCTCAAAGTAGCCGTCATGCACATTTCTATGTAATCTGAATTCAGGCCCATAATAAAGCGATGGACTCTGGACGACATGGTGTCCACAAATGCTGGAGCATAGCGGGCTAAGGAGTCGAACTGTAAAGAATACTCACGGACGCTCCTGGCCCCCTGCTCTAAGTGTAAGAACTGGTCTATCCGGGCCTGTCTAACCTCCCGGGGTAAGTAGTGGTCCAGGAAGACCTCCGAGAAGCTGGACCAGGTCGGAGGGGCAACATCTCTCCCTCGAGACCTTTCCCAACTCTCGTACCATAATACAGCTATGTCCCGCAACCGAAACACTGCCACCTCAACTAATTCTATAGGGCTCACATGCATAACCCGGAAAATTCTCTGCATCTGATCTAGGAAATCCTGAGGGTCCTCTGCTTGATCTGACCCAGTGAACTGCGGGGTCCCAATGCCAAGAATTCTCTAACCCTGGAACTACCTGGCCCACCTAGAGATTCTGCTGCTGCAGGTGGTACTGGCTGACGCTGAGTAGCTAGCATCTGGGTTAACATAACCACCACACTACGTAGCTCCTGATCAGATGAAGTGGGTGCAGGAGCTGTGGGTGGCGGTGCTGCCTCAAATGGTGTCTGGCGAGGCGAAGACTGCTGGGAAGGTCGAGATGACACCTCCGCATCGCCCTCAGACCGGGCTGAACCTGGCTGTACGTGAGGCATCCTACTGGTGCCTTCGCCCGCCGCTGTATCCAATCTCTTGCCTGTAGCAGGGTGCCACTGATCTGCCATAGTATCTGTAGACAAAGAGGGTGGTAAGTTTCAAAAGAACCAACCCTATACTGTACTGTGCTATGGCACGACTGAGTATGAAAGAAGGGTAACCATCCTATTATGCCTCGCAGCCTCCTGCCTATAGTATGTGGTGCACAACACATCCATAGACAAGACTCTACTTAGCACGGCTTGAAGAATCCCTAGGACACAAACTGCTCTGATACCAAGTTTGTCACACCCCACCTTGGGGGGTATAACAGGCACCTGGTGCCTGCTAGACTCTGGATCTATTTCAAGAAACGAACCGGCTATATAGTGGCTGTAAATACAGCCCCCGACTGATTAGTCCTATAGCCACCTGCAGTGCACAATAACTAACCAGAACGATGACACTATAATCTGAAGCAACTGTTATTCACATTTGTGACCGACAAGGTCACTAACTATAACCAGAAGAAGGCCCCACGCAGCCAACATCAACAACTAAACACATATATACATGCACGGCCCCACACGACCGGCTACACCACAACAGGAAACATCAGACTGCAAGCCTCTAGGAAGTAATAATAGAATGGTCGGGACAAGGCCCCGACCTACCCAAACTGTAATCAAAAAGGAAATAGGAACAACCTCCAACTGTCTAGCTCCGGAGGATAGGAGCTGATAACTCTGCTGACTGGATCATGAGGGATCGACTCCTCGTCTATGTGTACCTGCAGGCAAGCAATGCAGTGCCCCCACGGGCATCAGTACCACAGGTACTGAGCATGTAAAGCAAATTAAAATATACAACTGAAATGGGTAACAATAATAACATGACATATAAGTAGGAAGTAGCTGAGTCTATCTGGCTGAGGTAAACTGGGTAGAGTTTACCTATTTTGTAACTAAACTGGGCGTACCTGACGACGTGTCATCCTACTGCCTATCAGTATCTAATAGCACATATAGATATACATATAAATACACACAATACCTGACCGACCCCCATAAGCCAGAAGGTGCCAACCAACAGAACAATCTATTTACCCCTACTCGGGTCTAGACCAACCAAAAATAAGTCACTCCACTCATCTGATAACTGTGAGCTCCTCCTACCGGCCCTTTGGGTACGTAGCTCAGGCCTTGGCCTTTGACAATGAACTGTGTCTGAGTCCGAAGACTCCTGCCTCTGGGCGCAAGCGCTCAATGGGGTAATTTGCTGCTGTATCTGTGACTGAAACTACCCCTGGGTGCAAACACGCAATAGGGTAATTTTATAAAAATTTGTATCTGAAACTGCCCCCAGCCACAAGCACACATAGAGTAATCTGCCCGTGTAAATAGGGTAATCTGGCTCTGCTCAGAGCGAACTGAACTACCCCGCAAGCAGGGTAATCTGGACCGTATTATTAGGATGGTCAGCCATCATTGTCCTCTAGGCAAACGGCATCGCCCAACTGGGGGCGGTATCTGAATCTGGTATCGACACAGCTATAACCCAGGGGCGGCGGGGATGCTAAAGGATGCCCACATGCCATAACAAGTCTCAACATGCAAAACACATACACAACAAGCATGCTTAAATGAGAAATACTAATCATATTCTCTTCTTTTAATTCAAGGCCAGTCCGTATTAAACAACTAATGCTATATTCTGTTTTGCACTGTTTCTGATTGCTGGGCTAACTGCTACCTGACCTTTATCTGTTTATCTGATTATTGTTATCCGTGATCTGAAGCTATATCAGTTTCTAGAGCCATATATGTTTCTGGAGCTATATTTGTATCTGGAGCTATATTGGTGTCTGGAGCTATTTCCATATCTGATTACTGATCTGATTATATATGGATATAACTCAATAACATAGAACATGCCATCTATAACTGAATTTAGCTCAATAATATAAAATGTGCCATCTATTACTGGATACAGTTTCAACAAATGTAATACATACTATCTGTAATCTTGCTAATTCATTATACTACTTTTACAACTTCCATTTTGGGTATTTCGTAAGAACATGCTGAGCTACTAGCGGATACCACATTACTATCTGAAATCATCTGACTATCTGTTATTCTGATTATCGCATGATACGTAATGATATACTAGCATGCTTTCTGAAAATTGTACTGAAATCGTTCCTGTACGCTGGGTATCTGTTAATAGCCTTTATTCTATTTATTTTCTAGACTGTACTTCCTGGCTTACTGAAAGAATAGCTCTACATACCTGGTTTCTGAGTACCCAACTGACCGATGTGATTTCCGTCGGTACTTCTACTGTCTCTCCTAACTACATTCATATACATGTCAATTAGAGCTAAATACATTAATATCTGGGAGAACTTATCACTTTTGATATATATATCCCAAACTTCGACCTTTCGGAAAATGGTCGAAAACTCGTTATTTCTCGATAGTCCAGAAAGGATAAATGCTCACTGCAAGGCTAGGAACACATTGCTACTAATTTAAAGCAATTCTATTTACTTTACCTCGGTAGCACGACGTTTTGCCGGTCAAATTTCACGAAACCAACTCCGTAGGATTGCTCTCTGCAGCTTTATACCTCGGTATCTAAGTCGGAATGGAGTTTAAACCGCGTTTCGTAGCGTAATCGGAATGAAATATATATAAATGTTGTGGGTTTCCTTCTTCCTACCTATATTCCCTTGTTTTTTTGGAAATTTATTGATATATAAGAAAAAACCAACTTTTTCCCTTTTTTTTTATTTTTTTATTAATTTTTTTTGCTTGCCTTCTAAATCCCTTAACAAACATGCCATTAGGCTATTTATTCATTTAAAATTTACGGGGTGTAACAAGAAAAATCTATGAAAATGAATTATATGGTTGTAGCTTTCGTAGAGCGGTTTGGTTTCAATACAGAGAATACACCAGATTTACACTACATTCAAAACTTGAAAAGAAAGTCTATAGAGCCATTTAGAGAATACGCCACCTGTTGGAGGTCCGAGTCGACTAGAGTGCAACTTCCAATGGAGGAAGTTCAAATGAAGGATATCTTCATGTGGAATCTAGATCCACAAGTGTATAATAGATTGATGTTGGTTAGTGAGAAGAGCTTCGCTGAAATCATTAAATTAGGCAATAAGATTGAGGACGGTATCAAGAATGATACCATTATCAACTGGGAAGCATTTGCGAACAGCTAGCAAGACTTTGCAATCTAGTAGGACCACTGAGAACAAGAACATGAATGAGGTGAATGTCGTATTTCCTACATAAGGGCTGAAAACTCGTTGGAGCTACCAAACTCCTCCACTTCAATACCAAAAGCCTGCATTTTAATCTCCTGCACCAACATACCATCACCCAATATCGTTCTACAATCCTGCTACTTATCCTGTCCATAATGCGCAACCTGCACATTTTTAGCTTCCTCCACTTGCACTCCAAAGGCCACTAATTTATCAAATTCCACCAAATCGACAATCTTATCAGCCTTCGAGACTAGAGCAAATTCATCCAAATAGTATACTCCTTTGGGTAAGCCTATAACCCAATTGTATAAAAGATTAAATCACTACTAACAGTTGATAAAAAAAAATTAGGAATGCAAACCAGCGGACAAGGTCGGCCAAACAAATCGAGGGAAAATCGGACCTATTAATCGGTTATTCTATTTTTCATTTAATTTATATTTAAATTTTTAGTAAATCTTCACTGTCCCTAGCTATTCAGTCGATAATGTGATGTTCTCAATCATCTCTTTCCATTCCAGCTGGTATAATTTTAACCGGGGCAAAATTTTATATTCCCACAAATAATGGCGGATTAAATAAAAAAATTAATTAATTTAGGTATCCCACGGACAGAGTCGGTCCACTAATTAATTATAATTTTTTAAATAGAAATAAAAATAAAAGTATAGAAATAAGTTTTTATTTTAAATAATTTTGAAAAATCGACAGACAGTGTCGTTCCGTCAGTCGGTTTTTGGGTCAAGATATGGTCAATTCATTTAATAGATAAACAAACGGACTAGCCAACTCTGTCCGTCGATTTGTTTAATTAAATCAGAATAGAGACCCCAAACCCCCCCCCCCCCCCATTTCTCACTTCCTCCCTATTTCTTTTCCTCTCCGACGAAAAATTCCTCCCCACCACCCAAATCCACCTTTGTTCCTCCACCCAACCACCGGCGCCATCTCCCTCCCAGAATAGCTGCCCACCCCGCCGCCCTACCTCCATCGCTGCCCACCTTCCTCCTCACTATTTAAGCCCCGTTTTTAAAGGTTAGGGTTTTCTCTTCATATTATTATTTAATTAAAAATTTGTATATTTGTAAAATTTTTAATGTTATTGTTATATTTGTAATGTTATTTTTAGATTTGTAATATTGTTGTTAAAATTATTATTTAGAAATGTTGAATGTAGATAACGTTATTGTAAATTATTGTTAGAACTATTTGATTTAGATAATGTTATTGTAAAATTATTGTTAGAATTGTTTGATTTAGATAATGTTAGATTTAGAGTATGTTATTGTAAGTTGTTGTTAGAATTATTTGATTTAGATAATGTTATGGTAAGTTATTGTTTGAATTATTAGATTTAGATAATATTATTATAAGTTATATATTGTTAGAATTGTTAGATTTAGATAATGTTATTACTAATTTGTTAGATTTAGTTAAATTCTTTCATTGTTAGATTTAGTTGAATTATTTCATTGCTAGATTTAGTTAGATTTCATTGTTAGATTTCAAAGCATATGTTCTTGTTTATTCGCTAATTCATTTGAAATTGCTTGTGATTTTAAGAATTTAGAAACAAAATTAGAAATTTAAATTATATATTTGACTTACTTTTGGAGTGATTGAGTGAGAAATTAAAACTTAGTGATTGAAGTAGAAGCGAAGTTAGAAATTTATAATGTGTAATAATAAAATAATTAAAACTATTAAATAATAAAATTTACTTATTAATATAAATTAACTATTAAATTATTTAACTATTAAATAATATAACTTTTAAATAATTCAACCATTAAATAATAAAATTAAATTATTAATATAAATTAATTATGAAATAATTTAACTATTATAATAATTTAACCATTAAATAATAAAATTTAATTATTAATATAAATTAACTATTAAATAACTTAACTATTAAACAATTTAACCATTAAATATTAAAATGTAATTATCAATACAAATTAATTAATTTAAATTTATATGTGTAATCTAAAATATCTGATCTTTTATAGATGAATCATCGTTTATTAATATATGATAGAACTAATGCAAATTGTGGGGGCATGAATGATGAATTTGTTGAAGGTGTTAAAGGATTTATCAACCATGCAATGTCTCTATACCCTTTTCAAACTGATGGGTTGATTAGGTGTCCCAACGATGCAATTGCATGAAGTTTTTTAAATCTTATAAATTTGTAGTTCATATTTACTATTATAGGTTTAAGCCCAGATATTTTGTGTAGACTGATCATGGTGAGACTGATGCAGAGAATGGTATATTGTATAATTTCATCGGTGAAAGTAGCAGGTATGCACATGATCAAAGTAGTGTTCAACATGAGAGAGTGCATGAAATGGTCAATGATGCGTTCAGGATACAATATGGGATGGAACCCGAATAATATTTCGAAGAAACTCCCAACGAAGAAGCAATGCGTTTCTACGAACAACTAGAAGACGCTAGTCATCCACTATGTGTAAGGAGTCCGTATTCTGAGTTGTCCATTGCAGTTAGACTAATTAATATCAAATCAGATTGGAGTGTTCCTCAAGCTGCTATGGACTCTATGGTTGGTCTTTTGGGGGAACTTGTTAACCCCGAGAATAACATACCTAAGAATTTCTATCAAGCAAAGAAATTAGTATCAAAGTTAGGATTGTCGTATGATAGAATTCATTGTTGTAAAAATGGTTGCATGTTATTCTATAAGAATGATGGGGATCTAGAAAATTGTAAGTTTTGGGGACATTCTCATTTTAAGAGGACTCCTGGTAGGAAGATGGTTCCAGTTAAGGCGATGCATTATTTACCTCTTATACCTTGGTTAAAGAGGTTGTACGCGTCGATTAGTTCTACTACTCATATGAGATGGAACCGTGAGAATAGAAGGGCTCCTGGTGTTATGTCTCATCCATCAGATGGAGAAGCTTGGAAACATTTTGATAGAACTTGTCCTGATTTTGCTAGTGAACCATGAAATGTTAAATTAGGCTTGTGTGTAGATGGTTGCACACCATTCTCTGCTTCTGCTGCACCCTAGTCCTGTTGGCCTATATCCCTTACTCCGTATAATCTTCCACCTGAAATGTGTATGAAAATTCCCTACATGTTTCTAAGTTGTATTGTCTTGGGTCCCCGTAATTCAAAAAGTTTGATTGATGTTTATCTACAACCTTTGATAGATGAGTTAAAACAATTGTGGTCTGAAGGTGTAGTGACTTATGACATATCAACTAAGAAAAATTTCCTTTCGCGTGCTTGTTTAATTGGACTATAAATGATTTTCTGGTGTATGGGATGTTGTCTGGTTGGATGATAGCTGAAAAATTAGCTTGCCCGTATTGCATGAAAAATAGTAAAGCATTCACATTAAAATATGATCGTAAAAATTCATGGTTTGATTGTCATCGTCGGTTCTTGCCAGTGGATCACGAGTTTAGAAGAATGAAACATGCTTTCCAAAAGAATAAAGTTGAAAATGATCTGCCACCTCCATTATTGTCAGCAAGTGAAATTTGGGTGAATGTTCGTCACTTGTCAAAGGTTACAAAAGCTACACGTTCTAGACTTTCTAGATATGGTGTTTGGAATAATTGGACAAAACAGAGCATATTTTGGGAGTTGCCATATTGGAAGGACAATCTTCTACTACACAATCTTGATGTGATCCACATTGAAAAAAAAATTATTTTGATAACTTTTTCAACACCGTGATGGATGTTAAGGGTAAGATAAAAGATAATCCAAAGGCTAGAATGGACTTAAAAGAATACTACAAAAGAAAGGAACTAGAGTTGCAAGAAACATACAATAATAAACTGTTAAAGCCCAAGGCGATCTTTTCATTCACATTGGATGAAAAACGTGAGATTTGTGAGTGTGTTAACAATTTGAGGATGTCTCAAGACTATGCTTCAAATTTGGGGAAGCGTGCAAATATGAATAAAGGGAAGTTGTGTGGTATGAAAAGCCATGATTGTCATGTTTTCATGAAAACTTTGATTCCTATTGTATTTAACCAGCTACCTGATAGGATGTTGAAGCCAATCACAGAGGTAAGTTTTTCTTCAAATATTTGTGTAGTAACACTTTATGGGAGGATAACTTAGAAAGGATGGATGTGAATATTCCTGTGATTACTACTATGTTGGAAAAGATTTTCTCGTGCGGATTCTTTGTTGTGATGGAACATTTACCGATTCACCTGGTACATGAGACGCGCCTTGGAGGCGCAGTTAATACAGATTGATGTATTCATTTGAAAGGTACTAAAACTATGACTTTGTACACAATGAATTCATTTTTTTAAGTTGGATTAACCAAATTACTAACATCAAAATTTTATATAGAACTATTGTCAAGTGCAAAAGAACTGTTAAGTAGAGGTCTAAGATTGAAGATCTATCTGTGAAGCTTATCTTGTAAGCGAAACTGCTCATTTTTGTTCTTACTATTTCGAGCAGCAAGTGACAACTTTAAGAAATAGGCCTACCCGCAATGACGATGGTGATATTGATCCCAACCAAGCCCCCCCCCCCCAATTTTTAATTTTTAATCAACCAGGTCGAGGTTCTAAAGAACGAACAAAACGAGGTTTGAGTAGTATGGAAATGCAATCTATTGTGTCACATGTTTTGCTTAATTGCCCCGAGATACAACCATATCTTGAGTAAGTTCTAAATGATGTTATTGAATAATATTATTTAAATACTAAGGCTTAAACTAATGAAAAATCTCAATTTATTGAACAATTACTTTATAGGATAGTGGGGTAATGATGTCATATATACGAGGTTCTCTGATTGGCGAAAAGACTACGTATGCGTTCAATATCATGTTAAAAATATAAATATAACATAATCCTTTTTTTAAATAATATATTTTTAAACACTATGTAGGTTCATGATGAAAATAGCACTATTAAACATTTGCAAATTGCGAGTGATGTCGCACACGGGCCCAATAGTCAAATTCAGTCGATACATAAATATTGTGTCAATGATTTCAAGTTCCAAATAGAGAAAACTTCTAAGTATAAGAAAATCAATAATAGTGGAGTCTGCGTCAAAGGCGATGTAAATGGTAATGGCCAAACTGTTAACTATTATAGTGTGATACAAGAGATAATGGAAGTTAGATATGTTGAATGGCCAAGGAAAAAGATGGTACTATTTCGGTGTAAGTGGTTTGATCCATCGCATAGAGGTACTATGGTGAATCAACAACATCATATAACTGAAGTTAAGTATACCAGACAGTATGACCATTATGATCCTTTCAACATTGCACAAAATGCTAAGCAAATGTATTATGCTTCATATCATCCGCGTAGAGAGGTGACTGGTAGGTGGTTATAAAGACTAAGCCCGCGGGTCGGATAGAGATTGATAATGTGTTGTATGTGGCGTACCAAAATTATTTGGTAGTTATTCATCAAACTGTGAATACTGAGTTAGAACATCCTGAACATAT
This sequence comes from Datura wrightii, assembly GCA_035772735.1. Lineage (NCBI taxonomy): Eukaryota > Viridiplantae > Streptophyta > Magnoliopsida > Solanales > Solanaceae > Datura > Datura wrightii. The sequence goes on along the minus strand of JASDFA010000027.1, from coordinate 106,142,544 downwards.
ATTAGAAGAAGTTTTTGATGATGATGTAATAATTAAAATTGCAAATGTTGAGGAAAAATCAGATAATGAAAATGAACCAAGTGAGGGAGAAGAATCAAATGATGATAATGAAACAACTGAGAAGGAAGAATGGGAGAATGATGAAAATGAAATAAGCGAGGAGGATGAATGGAAGAATGATGATTAACAAGTAACTTAATTAATTCCTTTAAGTAGTTATTATATCTAATACTTATATTATTTTTTCAATTATATATTGTAATGTAAACTTGTATGCAGATGTCATCAGGTGATGTTGATCGAGTTAAAACTAGTAGGGGTAGTAAATCGAGTAAGAGTAGTAGGAAAAAAACATAGGAGACCACTAGATTCTAGTGCTGTTTCAGGTGGCCTTTCATCTACTCCACATACACATTCTTCTCCACCTCTGTCCTATATCCCCTATGGCACTGGGCATACAACACATTCATCTGTGCCTCCATTTCATGCTACTTCTCACACTTTCATGCCTACAACTGGAATTCATCCACCGTGGGGAAATTTAATGTATTCATCATCTGGTACTCCTTCCCCGATTGGATCATCTCCTAACATTTTCGGCCTGCGACTCAGAGATAGCATCTTTAAGTTAGACTCATAGGGTGATTTTAGTACTCCACCCTTGACCCAGTTATATAGAGCACCGGCACCAGCAACTAGAGAGTCATAACCAGGAGGTATAGACAGTCTCAGTAGACTAGTGATCGTGTCTGATGGATCTGGGTAAGTTTGGTTTTGTTTTTGATTTAAATTTATAATATTTAATCTTAATGTTATATTTATGACTTGACATGTTTATTGTCATTTTTATAGGTTCCATCCATGAAAAGCGGTTGGAAATTCTCTAAGGGAGAGCATTCTAAGGCTGTATGATCGACCTTATCCGAGTTGGATTGAAATACCACATCGAATTCAATAGGGCATGTTTAATCAGTTTAAGGTATATAAATGAATTATTATTTCATAAAATTCTTCTTTGACCCGTGATTATTATATATCATCTAACATTGTTGATCATTGATTGCAGACATTGTGTACTTGGCTTCCTCAGTATGATAAGAAGATAGCCACAAACTTCGAGAGGAAGGGCAGTTCAAGGATGTCGGATTGGTTTAGAGATGCAATATTAAAGAACAAGAGGCCTGAGTGGATGTTACCTCATCTTTTTAAGGGGCTTTAGAGATATTGGAGCACGCCTGAGTTTCAGGAAAAGTGTGAACAGGCGAAGAAGGCCAGGAGTGAAGGAAATGGTGGCTCGTTGCAAACAGGGAGTGCAAAGAGCCAAGGGACAATAGCTAGATAATTGGTAAGTAATTATTATATTCAATACTTATATAAATTTGATTAAATTTTATATATTGTCTAACTTTGATTACATTTTGTTTGCAGGTCAAAAAATTAGGTCGCGACCCGACTCAGGAGGAGCTATTTCAGGCTACCCATGTAAAGAAGAAGAAGAACGAGACTGATGGGAATACATGGGTTGAAAAAAGAGCTGAACAAGCCTATGTAAGTTCAAACATCTTACATATAAATAGTAATATGTTAAGTTTAATTTGAACAACCATATTGTACTAACTTTTTTTAATTATGTAGATGGATTATCAACATCTCTTGTCAGAGTACAGCCAGACTTAGGAAGCCCTAGGTGGGCCTATCCAGCCTCCGTCGGATGACGCGACCCAGATTTGGACTGAAAAAGTGGCCGGGGGGAGGCAAAAGGAGAGAGTCTATGGCCTAGGATTTAGAAACCCAGTTCCACAGATTCAGTCCGGACTGGAAGGTATTGGCTCTTCTAGCTAGGCCGAGGTAGTTGATGGTGTTCAAATCACTGCTATATCACAAAAGATCAAACAACTTACACGTTCCTTGGAAGATGACAAGGCAAGACGCATTGCAGAGAGTAGGACAATGTGTCATACTATTGAGGCTCTCAAGTAACAAGTGAACAACCTCGCTAGTGGAGTGCAAAGACGACATGCCCGTTCTCCTCCTTCCTCGGATGACGAAGAGTTTTCGACAGATGATGAAAATGTTGAAGAGACACCTTAGTTGTTAGGATTATTGAACATTGAAAACAAACTTTGTATATATTTTCTGATAATTTTAAACATTTTTGATAATTTTGGTGGATATTTAGTATTTTTTTAATGTTTTAATTCAATAATTAATGTGTTATTGATGTGGTTATTGATTTGGAATTATTTTGGCAGCAACTAGTGCTAGATATTAGCTGAAATTGAATTAAATTTTAATTTGGCAGGTGGGAATGCAGAATTTGCAGCTTTCTGCTGCTCGCATTTGCAGAAAACCGACAGCCAACGTAGGTAAGTTCGTCAATTTTCTGCAAATACACCACCAGCAAAAATCCAGAAAACCGACAGACAAACGATACTATCCATCAGTATATTTAAAAAAATTTAATTCTAAAAAATAATATATAATGGAAATATACCGACGGTGTCTGTCAGAAATTTTTTTATTCTGGTTGGGTAATAATTAAATAACCCACGAAAATAAAATTTATGGAACCGACGGACGTCCATCAGTAATAATTGACACTGACTGTCAGTTTTCTAATTCCGACGTGACATATTCCTTCGTCTGTCAGTTTTTCATCATTTTTGGCCAAAAAACTGATGTTGTCCATCGGAATTGGCCCTCATTTTTTGACCAGCTTTAAGTAGTGAAGGTTGCCAGCTATATCACTCCAATTGCCGCAATAGTGATGGGTACATATGAAAAATGGCTCAATCATATTAATATTTGTGACTATCATTCAAGGATGAGAGAACACACCACAAAAGAGTGTTGAACTTTGAAAGACAAGATTCAAGCATTGATTGATACTAAGATTATAAATGCGAGATGAAAGTTGATGCCCACTTAGGATGTTGAAGTTAAATTCCATTCTCAGTTTGATTTGTTCCTTCATTTGAAAGTTTTACTACTTGTACTCTGAACTACGTCAGATTTGATTTCCGTTTAAGAGGGATACATAGGCATCCCTCGGAACTCGGTCTATATCTTAATAAAATCGCTTTTTTCCCCTTTTGTCGAGTTTGAAACTGGGGCAAAATTTTGGAGAAGATCTCAAAATTTTCATTGATCAAGCTTTCCTACAAAACTGGGGTAGAATTTTTGAAAGGATCTCAAAATCCCTTTTTGCAATGAAGTACAATAATTTTCCTGAGTCAATAACTGGGGCAGAAATTTTTGGGAGGTCCTCAAAAATTTCATCAAATGACATTGCAAGATAAAAGGACGTGACATCCAGCCTGATCATAAGTTCAAAACACATGAAATCGGGATGGAAACAGACTAATAGAGACACAAATCAACCTTTCCCCTTTTAAACTTAAATTTTTCTTTGAGCACATGAACGACAGATACAAATTTAAAACCATTCTATATATCATCAGGATTTATGAAGTATCCGTTATCAACGGTAAAGCTGAACTACTTGAATCTCGTCTGCCTTGTGGATTATGAACGGGGTTAAGCACTGCCCTCTTAGTTAGTTACTCAAAGCTGAACACTGTTTTATTTAAAACTGAGTATTATTAATTTGATTTCTCAATGGGTTAAGCACTACCCTCCAAGTTTTTAAGGGCTAAGAATTTCCCTATTGTTTTCTAGATAGGTAAAGGACTACCCTCTAATTTTTAAGGACTAATCACTGTCGCGCTCCATTTTTCTCGTGAAAATCGGGATTCGACGTGTGACAACTTTTTTAGGATAAACTAAAAAGAGAGTCGCCACCTAACAAATTAAGGTGCATTAGGGCACAATTTTTATGCTAAAAGAAATCTGCTTAAATTAGCCTAGATCACCAGAGTCAGGTAAGGGTTCAAATTACCTCGAAAGTAAGGTGTCAGACACCTTTCGAGGTCCACAATTGTGGGTCCCTTCCGGATTCATTATTATGTGGGGGAATGAAGTGATAAAGAAAGGTCGATTTTTAAATTAGTCTAAAATAACTAAGTGATTAAAATATAACTCCATTAAAGACGAATAATTAGTCTAAGCATAAATCAAGTTTATTAATTAGTTAGTGCAAAACTCAAATAGTAGACACGCAAACTTATTTATTATATAAGTTGAGAAATAAAATTAGACAATTAGACTTAAGAAGATGAGTTAAGCATAAACCAAATTATCTTAAAGTGGCACTAGGTGACAAAATATGATTTACGTAAAAATCTAAACCTAAATCCAATCTTATTTTAAAATAAATAAAGGCTAAAAGTAGATTAAGTTGTTTTAACATAATACTACTAGATAAGATCTCTACATCTGACGTTAAATAAATAAACTAAATATGCCAAATCAATTATTAATAAAGAGACAAAACAAAATATTCAGAGAAGCAAAAATTTAAAGATAAAAAACAACACAAACTATTTTTTGTATCACAACTTATAATTCATAAAATATTAATTAGTACAAAAAAAAATAAGAAGAGTTATAATTTATGGACAATTTTAAAGCAACTCAAATGTTTTTCAAATATTAGATAAGACTCAAAGGATTTTTCAAAAATCCAAAAATATTTGTTACTTTATAGGGATGGCAATATGATACTATGAATCGTGACCTTCAACCTTAGCAACAAATTAATTTGAGGTCGGTCTTAGATTTTTTTTTATTAAAAAATTAATAATGTTACACCCGTAAAATATTATCGATTAGCAAGAATATGCATGGATTTATAATGAATAAAGAGAGCTTAAAGTGTGTAGGAAAAGCCTCAGAAGCGGGATCGGATGGAACCAGTACGCGTAGAGCCAGCGCGGCGCGCCAGGCTTGCTGGCGCGTTAAGGGGCGCAACACGGGGGGCAGTTTGGCCCTCTGGAGGCGCGGGGCACCTCCCCCTGCCACTGCCCTTGTCCCTATGTATATAAAGCTTTGGTTTAAATTTCATTTCATTATGTGAACTCCCTCGGCCAGAATTAAAAGGGCACGCAATTTTCAATGTGTTCTCGTCCGATGCTATCAAACGTCGTCCAAACTTAAATTAACTTCGGGTAACGAGTTCTAGGACTACGGGAAGCATTACTACAGAGTTATTTCTCAAAAATTCACCCGACAAATCAAAAGTCCATCGAGTAAAAGTTGTTAGAATTGTTTCAAATTGATTCCTAAACGGCCACGGGCCTTAGGTGAGTATTTCTTCCTTCTGATCTCTCGAGAAAGTGCAGGTTTTCGCCGATTTATTCAGAGTTGAATTGCAATTGATATTATTATTGAAAAGTTATAGTTTTACCGAGTTTTAGTATTGAAATTAGCCCTGTTTTCTTAGTATAAGGGTTGCAATTGGATAGAACCACCGGTCGCCAGTTGAAACTCACCAGTTAAACAGAAGGGCAACGCTTGAGGTATGTAAGGTTGTCCTTTCGGAAAGTTACATCCGTCGTAAAGTTAGTATGACTTGTATATCTATGGTACTGCAGATGTAGACCTATCATGGTCAGCTGTTAAGAACTGAATTGGAATAATAGCGATAAAATAGTAACCCTCATCAAAATTAACTTTAGCTAGAATGATTTTTCTTTCGACATTGAGTTAGCAGATGTTAAGCCATATTGAATTCTATTAAACTGGGGCCGCGAGGGCCATATTGAGTTCTATTAGACTGAGGCCGCAAGGGCCATATTGAGTTCTATTAAATTGAGGTCGCGAGGGCCATATTGACTTCTATTAAACTGAGGTCGCGAGGGCCATGTTGAATTATATTAGACTGAGGCCGAGAGGGCCATATTGGGTTTCATCGGATTGAGGCCGCAAGGGTCACATCGAGTTTAATCAGGTTGAGCCCATGAGGGATATAGTAAGTTCTATCATATCGAGGCCGTGAGGGTCGTCTTGAGTACGTTATGCTTACAATCATTAGTGCTCAGATAGTAGAAGTGGTTATTGTTTGCACTTGTCAGGGCTTATGGGGGCCCAGGTAGGTTATTCTGTTTTGTTTGTACCTTCCAGGCTTATGGGGACCCGGTTAGGTTCTTGTTTCTATATATAGACTAGTTAGTTGGACAGTTTAGACGGTAAAGGTATTCAGGTTAAATTCTTGCTCTCTTTTTCTGATGACTTCAGTTGTACCAACTTTCAGTTAGTTATTATCCTACTGCCTCACATATTTGGTACATATTGTACTGATGTCCATCCTTGGGGCACTGCATTACTTGCCTGTAGGTGCGTATAGACGCAGTTCGGGACCCTCTTAGTCATCAGTTGAAGTAACCGTTTGTTTAGCTCCCTTCCTCCAGAGTTGGCGGTTAAAAGAGGTTTGTTCTTTTGTTGTACAACTTATGGGTAGCTCGGGGCCCTTTCTCAACCATTATTCCACTCTTAGAGGCTTGCAGGCTACAGATTTCCAGCAGTTGGTTTTGTTGTTGGTTGTGTGGGGCCTATGTATGTTTTATTTCATGTGATGTCTGCGTGGGGCCTTGTTTAGCTGTCAGTTAGCAGCTTTGTTGGCTACAACATAGTTTAGCTACCTGATTTCATTACATTCATAACTAGACAGCATAGTGGTCTTGTCGGCCCGCATAGGATCCCTATTATTGTGTTGATGGTGGTTAGCTGTTTTCTCTTACAGGTGGCATTGTCGGCCAGAGGTGTGCTTACAGTCGAGATATAGCTCGTCGTTTTCTTGAATTAAGTTACAGGCATACACCAGTAGTTAGGCCGGTCAGGTGAGTCCAGATCCTAATGTGGCACTAGGTGACCATTATGCCTCCCAAGGTGGGGCGTGACAAACTTGGTATCAGAGCAGGTCGTATCCCAGGGAGTCTGCAAGCCGTGTCAAGTAGAGTCTTATCTATGGATGTGTTGTGCGCCACATTCTATAGAAAGGAGGCTACGAGGCATAATAGTGTAGTAACTCTTCTTTCTTCTCCAATTGTGCTATAGGGCTATGTTGTATAGGGTGACTCCCTAAGCTATGTTATTCTATTTATTTACAGAGAAAAATGTTTGACGCACGACGGACCACAACTAGTCGAGATCTAGATATGGCAGCAGGAGAGGGCACTAGTAGGGGGCCCCAGTCAGAGTCAGCCCGATCTGAGGGCGATAGGGAGACTTCACTTCGATCTCCACAGCACTCACCACCATATTCAGAGCCTGCTAGAGCAGCAGGTATACCGGCACCACCCCCAGCCATTCTTGTACCATTAGATCAGGAGCTCAAGGGTGCGTTCTATATGTTGGTCAGATGATGGTTGCCCAACACCAGCCTCAACCGGTAGTACCAGCTATCGTTGAGCCCATTGAGGGGCCAAGTAGTTCGAGAGTTTGTGAGTTCCTGGCTTTGAGTCCCCCACAGTTTACAGGGACAGATCATAGAGAGGACCTCCAAAATTTCATAGATCAGTTTTAGAGAATATTCAGGGTTATGCATGCCTCGTCTAAAGAATTAGTCGAGTTAGTAGTATTCCGATTGCGGGATGTGGCAGTCTTGTGGTACGAGAGTTGGGAGATTGCCTGGGGTAGAGATGCACCTCCACCTACGTGGCCTATCTTCTCTGAGGCTTTCATAGATCATTATTTTCTCCAAGAGGTCCGATAGGACAGAGTAGAGCATTTTCTGCATCTAAAGCAGGGCAGAATGAGCATCAGAGAATATGCATTGAGGTTTGACTCCTTAGCCATATATGCTCCCTTGTTTGTCGACATTATGCTAGCTAGGGTGCACCGATTTATTATGTGACTTGCACCAGAATATGTGGAGTCTTACATTATAGCCACCTTGCAAGAGGATATGGATAATTCACTAATAGAGGGCTTCACTCAGAATATAGAGGAGCTCAGACAGAGTCAACACGCCATGGAAAAGTTAGGTTAGGAATAACGTTAGAGCGTTAGGCCCACATATTTTCAGGTAGATTTTCAGGGCGAGCCTAGGCCCCATTTCTCAGGTAGGCTACCTAGGCCCCTATTTCAGCAGTAGCAAGACATCAGATCAGATCGTCGGAGGTAGTCAGGCCCCGGTGAGAGTTTGCGAGTGCCAGGCTGCAGCGATAAAGGGGGCTAGACCAGACAGAGTTAGCAATACCTCGATGCACTACTTGCCATAGGCAACATTTGGGAAGGTACAGGTATGGTTCCACCACCTGTTATACCTGCAGGAAGGAGGGACACATGATGAGAGATTGCCCGACTAGACGCAGAGCGGCAAGGACCAGCAGAATAGATCCACAACAGATTCATATGCCCCAGCACCTTCTGTAGGGGTAGGCCCTTATTTCCAGCCAGCAGAGGCCGAGGTAGATCTGGGACATCCATTTCAGGCAGCGGTCAGGATCACACATATGCATTACCAGGGCAACAAGAGTTGAAGTCGTCTCTAGATGTTGTGAGAGGTATATTAGATATTTGCTCTCACTCAGTTTATGCTTTGATAGATCCAGGATCCACTTTGTCACATGTTACTCTACTAGTGGCCCAAAAGTTTGATATAGTACAAAAATTACTTCAGCTACCCTTTTCAATGTCTACCCCTGTTGGTGACTCTATTATTGCTGAAAGAATTTACCGGGGTGGTACAGTAGAGATTGTTGGTCGTCAGACCTCAGCAGATCTATTAGAATTAGAAATGATTGATTTTAATGTGATTATGGGTATGGATTGGTTGGCGCCATGTTACGGCACTGTACAGTGTTGGACCAAAATTGTCCGATTTCATTTTCTAGGGGAGGTGGTAAGAGAGTGGAGAGGTAATACAGCTACACCAAAAGGTAAGTTTATATCCTATCTCTGAGAGAAAATGTTGATAGCAAAGGGTTGTATCTACCATATTATTAGGGTTCGGGATATGCAAGCAGAATCCACGACTCTACAGTTTGTTCCGGTGGTTACTGAGTTCCCGGATGTGTTCCCAGACGAATTTCCTGGTATTCCCTCGGAGCGGGAAATAGATTTCTCTATAGACTTGTTACCAGACACTCAGTCTATATCCATCCCCCCGTTTCAGATGGCCCCGACTGAATTGAAAGAATTGAAAGAATAGTTGAAAGATTTGTTAGATAAGGGTTTTATTAGACTTAGTACTTCATCTTGGGGCACGCCAGCTCCATTTGTGAGAAAGAAAGAAGGTTCCCTACGCATGTGTGTAGACTATCGACAGTTGAATAAAGTTAAAGTTAAGAATAAATACCCTCTTCCAAGAATAGATGATTTGTTTTATCACTTTCAAGGGGTGAAATATTTCTCTAAAATAGACTTGAGATCCTGGTACCACCAAGTTCGAGTTCGAGACAAAGATATCCCAAAGACAGCTTTCAAGACGAGGTATGGTTATTTTGAGTTTCTAGTTATGTCTTTTGAGTTGAAAAATACACCAAAAGTATTCATGGACCTAATGAAAAGTATCTTCAGGCCATGTTTGGATCTATTTGTAATAGTATTCATTGACGATATTCTGGTATACTCCCGTTCAGATGCAGAACATAAAGGTCATTCGCGAATAGTACTTTAGATCCTCAGAGACCGTCAATTGTATGTAAAGTTTTCTAGATGTGAGTTCTGGTTGAATTCTGTATCTTTCTTGGGTCACATCATATCAGAGGCTGGTGTTCCAGTAGATTCATAAAAAATCTACGCAATGAAAACATGGCCTAGACCTACAACTCCAACAGAGGTTCGTAGTTTCCTAGGGTTAGCCAGGTATTATAGAAGGTTTGTAGAGGGATTTTCTACCCTATCAGAGCCCTTGACTAAATTTATTAGAAAGTAGCCAAGTTTCAGTAGACAGAGGCATGTGAGCATAGTTTCAAGGAAGTGAAAAACAGATTGACATCAGCACCAGTGTTAGCTTTGCCAGAAGGTTCAAAGGGTAATGATGAGTATTGCGACGCTTCAGGCATTGGGTTAGGTTGTGTTTTGATGCAACACGGAAGAGTAATTGCGTATGCTTCATGGCAATTGAGAAAACATGAAAAGAACAATCCCACCCACGATCTGGAGTTAGCTGCAGTGGTTCACGCCATAAAAATATGGAGGCATTACTTGTATGGTGTACATGTGGACATTTTTACTGATCATAAAAGTCTCCAGTACATTTTCACATAGAAAGAGCTGAACTTAAGACAATGTTGTTGGCTAGAACAGTTAAAATATTATGACGTGAACATCTTGTATCATCTAGGGAAGGCGAATATTGCAGCAGATGCCCTCAGTTGTCCATCCATGGGAATTCTGGCATATCTGAGACCAAAATAGTGGGAAATGGCCCGAGAATAGCACCGGCTAGCCAGTCTAGCAGTTCGGATAGTGGATTCAGAGGATAATGGGGCTATAGTTCAGAATACAATAGTATCATCCCTAGTGGTAGAGGTAAAAGAGCGGCAGTACGAGGATTCTCATTTAGCACAACTCAGAGATAAGGTTCAGCAAAGTGAATTATTAGCTTTTGAGATAACCGAAGAAGAGGTTTTGAGGTACAAAGGTCGTCTCTACGTTCCTGATGTAGCAGGGCTCCACCAATAGATTATGGCAGAAGTACACTACTCTCGTTACTCTCTTCATCCAGGTTAGATGAAGATGTACCATGACATAAAAGAGATATACTGGTGGCTTGGAATGAAGAAAGGCGTAGCCAAATTTGTGACACAGTGTCCTACTTGCCAACAGGTGAAAGCTGAACATCAGAAACCTGGCGGCCTAACTCAGGAGGTGGTTATACTTATGTGGAAGTGGGATGCAGTTAATATGGACTTTGTGATAGGACTACCCCGTACCAGACACAAATTTGATTCTATCTGGGTAATTGTTGATAGGTTGACAATGTCAACTCACTTTATGCAAGTCTGGACTAGGTACTCAGCTGAAGATTACACTACATTATATATCAAAGAGATAGTCCAATTGCACGGCGTCCCAGCATCTATCATTTCAGACAGAGGGTCACAATTTACAGCTAGATTCTGGTAATCATTTCAAAAAGGTTTGGGGACACAAGTTAATTTGAGTACAACCTTCCACCCTCAGACAGATGGTCAGGCAAAGCGCACTATTCAGATGCTTGAGGATATGTCACGGGTGTGTGTGCTAGATTTTTTGGGGAAGCTGGGATGAACATCTACCCCTTATTAAATTTGCATATAGTAACAGCTATCACTCTGTGACTCAGACGGCACCTTATGAGGCATTATATGGGCGGAAATACAGGTCCCCCATCGGGTGGTTTGAGGTAGGACAGCCAGAGTTAGTCGGACAGATATAGTTCATCAATCAGAAGATAAAGTGAAACTTATCATAGAGCGGTTACTAATAGCCCAAAGTCACCACAAGTCCTACTTCGATATATAGCATAGAGAATTAGAGTTTAATGAAGATGATTGGGTATTCCTTAAAGTGTCGTCGATGAAGGGCGTGATGAGGTTTGCCAAGAAAGGCAAGTTTAGTCTGAGATTCATTGGGCCATATCGGATCATCCGAAGGATAGGATGAGTGGCATATGAATTAGAGCTACCTTAAAAATTAGAGACTGTCCACCCAGTATTTCCTGTGTCTATGTTGCAAAAGTGTATAGGGGGCCCATCCCGAGTTGTGTCGTTTGAGGACGTTCAAGTTACTGAGGAAATAGCCTACGAAGAAATTCCAGTTGCAATATTAGATAGACAGGTTCATAGACTGAGAACTAAAGATGTCGCCTCTATTAAAGTGTTGTGGAGGAATAGAAACAAAGAAGAGATGACTTGGGAAGCCGAGGATGATATGAGATCTAGATTTCCTCACTTGTTCTAGGATTGATTCAGATTATGCAATTAAGGTGATGTTGTTATTCAGTTGTTATTTCACTGCTTATGTTATCAGTATTGTTTAGCTAGCTACCTCTCTATAGTGAAATAGTTGTTTATAGAGTCTTGTGAGATGCCCATGTTGGACTTTTCTGTGTTTCAGGTTTTCGGATAGTCCATATTATAGACGAGACTCCGCTGAAATTTTTCTAAGTATTAGCTAAAAGAGTTAACTCCTATAGGCCTGAAGATGACATTCGAGGATGAATGTTCCTGGAGGGGGGGGGGGGGGAGGATGTTACACCCCGCAAAACATTATCGATTAACAAGCGTATGCATGGATTATAATTAATAAATAGATCTTGACGCGTGTAGGAAAATCCTCAGAAGCGGGGTCGGACGGAACTAATGTGCACTGGACCCGCATGACGCGCCAGCCAGCTGTGCGCTGGCCAGCACGACGTGCTAGGCCTACTAGCGCGTTAAGGGGCGCGACACGGGGAAATTTCGGTGCTTTGTGTAGCGTGAGGCGCCTCCCCCTACCATCTACTTTGGCCCTATATATATAAAGCTTTGGTTTAAATTTCATTTCATTATATGAACTCCCTCGGCCAGAATTAAAAGGGCACGCAATTTTCAATGTGTTATCATCTGATTATGCTATCAAATGCCGTCTAAACTTAAATTAACTTTGGGTATTGAGTTCTAGGCCTACGGGAAGCATTACTACGGATTTATTTCTCAAAATTCGCCCAAAAAATCAGAACTCAATCGAGTAAAAGTTGTCAGAATTGTTTCAAATTGATTTCTAAACGGCCATAGGCCTTAGATGAGTATTTCTTCCTTCTGAGCTCTCGAGAAATTGCAGGTTTCCATTGAGTTATTCAGAGTTGAATTCCAATTGATATTATTTTTGAAAAGTTATAGTTTTACCGAGTTTTAGTATTGAAATTAGCCCTGCTTTCTTAGTACAACTGCTGCAAATGGATAGTACCACCGATCGCTAGTTGAAACTCACCAGTGAAATAGAAGGTTGATGTTTGAGGTATGTAAGGCTATCCTTTCTGCAGGTTATGTCCGTCGTAAAGTTAGTATGACTTATGTATCTATGGTACTTAAGATGTAGACCTATCATGGTCAGCTGTTAAGAACTAAATTGGAATTATAGCGATAAAATAGTAACGCTCATCAGAATTAACCTAGCTAGATGATTTTGCTTTCGACGTTGGGTTAGAAGATGTTAGGCCATATTGAGTTGTATTAATCTGAGGCTGCAAGGGCCATATTGAGCTTTATTAAATTGAGGCCGCAAGGGCCATATTGAGTTCTATTAAACTGAGGCCGAGAGGGCCATATTGAGTTCTATTAAACAGAGCCCTGGAGGGCCATATTGAGTTATATTAGATTGAGGCCTGAGGGCCATATTAGGTTTCATCGGACTGAGGCTGCGAGGGCCACATCGAGTTCCATCAGGTTTAGGCTGTGATGGCTATAGTAAGTTCTATCAGATCGAGGCTGTGAGGGCCGTCTTGAGTACGGTATGCTTACAATCATTAGTGGACAGATAACATAAGTGGTCATTATATGCACTTGCTGAGGCTTATGGGGTCCCAGGTAGGTTATTCTGTGTTGTTTGTACCTTCCAGGCTTATGGGGGCCCAATTAGGTTCTTGTTTGTATATATAGACTTGTTAGTTGGACAGTTAAGACGGTAAAGGTATTCAAGTTAAATTCTTGCTCGTTTTTTTGATTACTTTAGTTTTACCAGCTTTCAGTCATTTATTATCCTACTTTCTTACATATTCGGTACATATTGTACTGATGCCCATCCTTGGGGCACTGCATTACTATTATAGCCCGAGAACCCAAGGATCAGACCCGAGAGTCAAACAGGAAAAAAATCTGGAAAATGTTGCAGCAGTGCAGAACAAGTCATTAGATGACTCGTGAGGAGACCCCAAGAGTTGTCAGTTGGCTCATGGGAAGGTTGGACTGAGCTAAGGAGTTGAGGTCCCCACGGGCGTGGGAACAACTCGTGGTCAGCCACCACGAGTCGTCTGGTCTCTCGTGGGGTGAGGTTAAGGGTTACCTGGGAGGTTTGACCAGTGTACCGAACAGATGGGACCCCACGATTCATGGCCAGTCCCAATGACTCGTGAGGTGAGTCGTGAGCAAGCCCATGGAATTCTAGTAGAGATGAGGCAGTGTACTTGACGAAAGGGCGTAATGAGTCATGGTCACTGGGGACGAATCATTGGGTCCTCCGTTGTGAGCCCAGTCGACCTGGTATCCAGTGTACTTGACGGGCGACGCGACGAGTCATTGTTCATCCTTATGAGTCGTCAAGTCACCCGTTAGGATCACCTGGCAGTTATTTCCTGCGAATTGGTAAGGGCCTTCTCGTAATTTCCTACGCTCCTAAGACCTAAACTACATCATTTTGAGGTCAGGATAGGGTCTTTTAAGAGGAAATCATCCATGATAAACCTCATTTGATACTTGTAGAGTAGATAGGAAAGAGGAAACGGATTCAAGTGTTCATCTTCAAGTTCTTCAAGTTTCCATCTAGGGCTTTTCAAGGGAGTTAGGAATCAAGAAATTCCAAGTATGTGGGGTTTTGAATGGGTAGTTTAGTCCCTAACCATGCCGAATTTCTCCCTAATTCTATGTTACAGTTACCAATTCTTGATGGGTCATAACCCAAATGCATGTTTCCTCAAAAATCGATATGAACATATTGTAGTATGTCTAAAATCATGGGTTTGAATTATTGAGTTGTTTTCATCTATCTTATTCAATATTTGATGATTTAATCCTTAAAAGTACATGTTCCCAAATCATGGGGTTTTTAGTGAAATTCATGGTTATGGTGATTTCTCAAGCATGATATGAACTCGTGAATTTAAGCATGTTTTCAATTATTCATCTTATTATGATCATGTTTTTCTTATAAATTTAAGAATTTCAAGTATGATTGAAATGCAATGCCCACATGTCGCTTTTGATCTATGAACTAAGTTTTTGGCCGATTCACGGGCTCAATTCCATGGCTAGTACTATGAATTTTCAAGCATGTTATGATTGTCATGATTTAACTAGCCACGCATGTCATGTATGAATTTTATGGGCATGTTGCATATTTTGGGAGTATTACTTAACACCGAGTAGGTTCGGGGCCTAGGTTACTCCCGAAATCTCAAAACTACGTGCCGCGTAGGTTATGTTTGGACCGCCTCAGTGTCTATCCCCTATTCCCTACGGGATCTCCATGAGTGATATCACGCATTTTATGGTTCATACCCTTGGCAAGGTATGAACGACCTCCTAACTAGGCTTACAAGTCGGGTTCCATGTGTGCTTGTATGGGTATGTCGATTATAGAAATCTCCCACTGTTCCTCATTTTTGTAATGCATGTATTATTATGTTCTTTTGGCTCAAGCTATGTTTGATGAACTGTTTTATGTCATGTTATGACGACGACAGGTTTATGGATATTTTGGAAATCTTGAGCATTACGATATATTTATGATTTCAGTGTTTATGATCATGATGTCCCTACTCCTATGACTTTTATGTTTTCAAGTATTTTTTGCATACCTCACATACTCAGTACATTCCAAGTACTGACCCGAATATTTTCTATGTTGTATTGTTTTATGATACAGGCTTCGGTTCACAGGTCCAACATCGCTCCTAGCTTGCTCTCAGATCCTCTCTCAGTTCTCAGTGGTGAGTCCTCATGGTTCGAGGGCTTCATGTTCGAATCTTGTTGTCTTTGAGTTTTCAGTATGTTGGGGTTAGTTGGGGTCTTGTCCCTTCAACCCGTCTATTATGATTGATTTGTCTTTAAAAAGGTATTATTAATATTTGTTTTTTTAAAAAAAAATCTAAGACCGACCTCAAATTAATTTGTTGCTAAGGTTGAAGGTCACGATTCATAATATTGTGTTGCTATCCCTATAAAGCAACAAAAACTTTTGAATTTTTAAAACTCCTTTGAGTCTTACCGAATATTTGAAAAGCATTTGAGTTGCTTTAAAGTTGTCTATCAGTTATAACTCTTCCTATCTTTCTTTTATATTTTTGGTGCTAATTAATATTTTATGAGTTATAAGTTGTGATATAAAAAATAGTTTGTGTTGTTTTTTTATCGGTAAATTTTTGCTTCTCTGAGTATTTTGTTTTGTCTCTTTATTAATAATTGATTTGATATATTTAGTTTATTTATTTAAAGTCAAATGTAGAGATTTTATCGCGTAGTATTATGTTAAAACAACTTAATCTACTTTTAGCCTTTATTTATTTTGAAATAAGATTGGATTTAGGTTTATATTTTTATGTAAATCATATTTTGTCACCTCGTATCACTTTAAGATAATTTAGTTTATGCTTAACTCATCTTCTTAAGTTTCAATTGTCTAATTTTATTTCTCAGCTTATATAATAAATAAGTTTGCGTGTCTACTATTTTAGTTTTGCATTAACTAATCACTTAACTTGATTTATGCTTAGACTAATTATTCATCTTGAATGGAGTTTTATTTTAATCACTTAGTTATTTTAGAATAATTTTAAGATTTACCTTACTTTATCACTTAGTTCCCCCATTTAATAATGAATCCGGAAGGGACCCATAGTTGTGGACCTCGAAAGGTGCCTGACACCTTTCTTTCAAGGTAATTTGAACCCTTACCCGACTCTAGCGACCTAGACTAGTTTAAACAGATTTCTTTTAGCATAAAATGGTGCCCTAACGCACCTTAATTCGTTAGGTGGCGACTCTCTTTTTAGTTTGTCCTAAAAAACTTGTCACATGTCGAGTTCCAATTTTCACGAGAAAAATGGGACGGGACAGTATGTCGACTCCGCTGGGGACTTTAGGTTTTAACCATTGCGGATTTGTGTTTATATGAGATTTTGCGACTGCATTTTTTTATTGTCCTTTTGTTAAGTTAATTAATTTTTGTATTTCAATTTTTTTAAATATTTATTTTATTTGATGCTATATTATATTATTCCTTGATTTATTATTATTATTTTTTTAAAAAAAAATACTAGTTTTTGAAATAATTAACATTCATATTCTTCCCTTTACTTTTTCCCATTATCTATTTCCTTAAATAATTAACTTTTATATTTATTCCTTTCTTTGCTTCTAATCATTTTGTTTCTTTAAATAATTGATTAATTGCCATATTTATCTTTTTATTTACTTCTGTTAATTTAGTTACCATGTTTAGTGTGATACTTCCTTTTGCTTTCCTGTTTAGTTAATTTATTTCCAAGTTAAACCACTGTTATCTTTATTTGCTTCCTTGTTTAAGGTGCTTTTTCTTTCCTTTTATGTATAATGTTTTCTAAATTTTCTTTTATTTGATTTCTTTTTATGTTTATTAGTTTACTAATTTATTTTAATCGCTTTCCATGTAAATCTCATTCCTCTCACCCCTTTATTCCTTTCTTATCTTATGCATCATTCATAAATATTTTTTTAATTTTTGTTTAAGAATTATCTTCTCTTATCTATGGGACTAACAAGTTGCATTAATTATTAATATAGCTTATTTAAAGTATTTTATATTTGGGTTAACAATTCAATATAAATTGTGTAATTGTTATTATTTTTCTTTATCTGTTAAATGTCATTGTTTTATTGTCATTTCATTTGACACTCACACACCTGATAACAGTTGCATGATTTCACGGCAGAACTTTAATACTCGTATCGAGGAATACCTCGTGATTTGGTCGATCAACAGTGCCTCCACGGTCATGAGTTTTCTCACTCTCAAGTTGTCCGCTTGAGGGACCCGTGACTCTAATAAACCATTTCTTATCATGCCTATTCATTTGTCACTTTATAATCTATTTTAGTTTCATGTATATCCCCTTTTCATTATTCTCCATTATTTGTTTGTTTGACATGTCTGTAACTTGTTTTGTTTAGCTTATTGCTTTAATAATTATTTATTATTTATTATTATTATTTTTTAGTTGTTCATTGTATTATTGATTTTATGTGCTACATGTTATTATTTATATAATTATCATTCCGCTCATATCCTCCTCCATTTGGAACCTCCTTTCTTTTTTATTTTGAATGGTTGTGTGGTCACACGAACGCTTATTTCTAAAACACCCGTGTCCGAAAATGTCTTATGGATTGGTCGATCAGCAGTGCGTTGACAACCATGAGCTTTCCTACTCTCAAGGTGTCCACTTGAGAGAACCATGTCTGCATCCACTCCATGCTCTTTAGATCTTGACCGTATGTCCTTTACTAAGGAATATACATCATGTTACACCTAGGAAGTCACGACACCCATGGTGCGTCAAGACTGATAATAAAACTTTTCCATGAGTCCTAAGGGATTCTCAATCCCGAAAAGGACGTCTTCATTGTTACACCCTGTGAAAGTTAACGAATACTAGGCATACACATGAATTTGAAATAGATAAAAAGAGTACGACGCATGTAAAGAAGCCTTGGAAGTCGGGTCGAGCGAGGCCAGGCCGCACAGGGTCAGTGCGACATGCCAGCCGGTAGAGCCCCAGCAAGCGTGGCGCTAGAAGCTTGGCGCGATGCCAGGCACGACGCGGCACCAAGGTTGTCCCTATGGTTGGCGTGAGACGCCTCCCTGGAGCCTTGACCTCCTATATATATAAGCCTTGCCTTGTTTTAAAGCATTTCAAAAAGAGAGCAGTTGCCAGACTTGAGAGAGTACGAAGAAATCAATCAAAATTCATCCTCTTACGCTACAAAACACCACCCGAATTCAAATTAACTTCGGGTATTGAAGTTTAAGGATGCAAGGAGCATTGCTACGGAGTTATTTTTACAAAATTCGCCCGGTGAATCGTAATCCTACTGAGCTAAAGTTGTTGGAATTACTCCAAACTAGTGTCAATACGATCACAGGCTTAAAGTAAGCATTTATTCCTTATGGATATTCGAGAAATTATGAGTTTTTGACCGTGTTTCATTAAGTTGAAATATAGTTAATATTTACATATAAAGTTATTGTTTTTATCAAATTTAGTACTGAAACTAGTCATATTCCCCCAGTAATATGATTGCAGCTGAAAGAGAAGTTGAATACAAACTGAAACTCACCAGTTAATCGATAATCGGCGAATGAGGTATGTTAAAGCAGTTTCCTTCGGCAAGTTAGTATCTTTAGCATGATAATTCAGTTTGAATCCCAGTAAGGATACCAGAAGCATGTCTATTGTGATTAGTTCTTGTTATTAGCTGAAATCTGTATTCCATGACAGTTTGGGACGGTTTACGCCTGTATAGCCTTCATGACCGACCCCAAGGTTATTAGCTGTGTTGACGCCCGTTAGAGGCAAGATGACATCGCTCTACGGAGCGGTAAGCTGTCCACGAGAGATGAAGATGGGGTCCCAGGTCCTCATATTCCATGGTTGGCCTTATACACCCCCGTCGAGACTGGTGCCTTGGGTGTAGATATCAGGAGTTCAGTGAACTCAGACACAGCTATAGTTAGGGGCCGACCGAGCTCAGTTGCAGACCCAGGGGATCGGTAGGACGGCTATAGCTATTAGTTGACCCAATGCGACCTCAATAGGGGTATGTAGACTGAAGTGTACTCACCCGGGCTTATGGGGGCCCAGGTGGGTTATTCTGTGCTGGTTGTACCTTCCAGCTTATGGGGGCCAGATAAGGTTTTTTCTTGCTCTAGTTATTTATAAATTAGATATTAAGAAGTTCTATTACTCAGATATGATCTCTATCCTTTCATTTCAGTTATCCTCAGTTCTATCTCTTTACTTCAGTTATTTACAGTTATCGCCTTACATATTCAGTACATATTGTACTGACGCCCTTTATGGGGCACTGCATTACTTGCCTGCGGGTATGGATAGATAAGGAGCAGGTCCCTCTTAGCCTTCAACCAGGATTGTTAGCAGAAGAGTTGGCTCCTTTCTTCCAGAGCTTATAGACAGAAGGTTTACTCCTTTTTGATTGTACAGTTTATGGGTAGGTCGGGGCCCTGTCTCGACCATCATATTACTCCTAGAGGCTTGTAGATTGTTTCTATTTCCCTGTGGTTAGCTGTTATTGGTCATGTGGTCCCCATATGTGTTTTAGTTTCCGTGTTGGCCGTGTGGGGCCTTGTTTAGCGGATAGATTAGCGGCCTTGTCGACCATAGTTTAGCTTAGCACTATATTTACTTTACATTCACAACTAGATATCATGGTGGCCTTGTCGGCCCGTATAGGATTCCCTGTTATTACCTGTTTATAGTTAGCTTTTTTTCTTTACAGGTGGCTATAAGGCCTTGTCGGCCGGAGGTTCCGAGATATAGCTCGTTGTTTTCTTGATTTGGGGAGTAGGCCTACAACAGGAGTGCACAGGCCTAGTTAAGTCAGTTCAGATCCTAGTAGGGCACTAGGTGCCAGTCATGTCTCCCAAGGTGGTCGTGACATTCATAATTTATGTGCATTTAAATTATTCCCTTTTCCTTATTCCCTTTATTTGTTTTATTGTTTCCATTATTATATTCTTCTACATTTAACCCTTTTTCTTATTCCATTTATTTGTTTTCTTATTTAAATTATTATATTCTTCCATGTTTAACCCTTTTTCGTATTTCCTTTATTTATTTCCTTGTTTAAATTATTATATTCTTTCATGTTTAACCCTTTTCCCTTATCCCCTTTATTTGTTTCCTTATTTAAATTATTCACTACATGTTTAATCCCCTTTCTTATTTTTCTTATATGCTTTCTTGTGTAATGTTATTATTTCATGATTAATATTTTCCAACTATACGTGTTTATTTGAAATAACTTATGACATGTTTATTTCTAATCTTTTTCATTTCTTTTTGTCGCTTTATTAAATATTAATGGATTTTCATAACTGTTTATGGTGCGCTTTTCATTATGTGTTATTAGCTTTATAAATTGTCATTTCGCTCATATTTCCTCCACTTGGGAGCCTCTCAATGTCACACACTGCACACGCGGGTTGTGCTTTGCACTTCTCCAAAATCCTTTGAAAAATCCATTTAAAGAGTTGGCATATACATGGGGTGAATGGATTACTACCATGTGACCACATGCCTTCACGCATAAGAAAACCTTTCAGCCCGTGTCTACCCAACTGTTAGAAATTTATGTTAAGTCATGCATACATTATCCATAGGAAGTCTCGATATCCTTGGGGTATTGAGGCCATTAGTTTTCATTTTCCCAAAGTCCAAAGAGATTTACAATCTCCAAAAGGACATTATAATGTCTATTTGCATTTTTTTGAGAGGTCAATATACCTAAAAGTGTAGACTATTTGCTCCTTTGATAGGAAGGATAAAACTGATGTTTAATGATGCAGGTTGTTAAGCACCAATTCATGTCATGTAAGTTAGGAGGAAGCCAAAGAGGGAAGAGCATTGTCATTTAGGTTATAGGTTTGCGTTTTTTAGTTTTTATTTGTTCTAATATTTCATGATGTAAATAAAGTATTAATTTGTTTATGTTATTTTATGTATTTGGGATTTAGTGGAGCAAATGAAATGATACATTATGACATATTTGATTCTCGAAATGCATTAGGCCTACATCTGGCACGAAAGAGGCCCCAAATTAGGAATTGTATTAATGTGTTTATTTCCTTTAATCTTTTATCTACAACATGTTATGCTCGAGTTTCTTTACTGATTTTATTTTTAGTTTATTGTTTATCTTGATTATCCCCCTTTCTAAGTTTGATTTATGCATAACTGCCCACCATACCTTTTACCTAGTCGGTTCACCAAAGTAAGAGAAAATATGAATGACAGTAACAGTTCAACAGACATAATTGATACAACCGTTCAAAGAGATTCCGCAGAGAGTTCAGAGAGGAGGTATCCACCTGAGTATAATGACATGGTACTAAGGATGGAACAAAGGATTTTAGAACTTCCAGGAGAATTATTCCAAATTCGTAATGCAACCAACTTGTCGGTCTCATTAAAGATTTCATTGGAACCACAAACCGAGGTCCATGCCCCTATCAAGTCTCATGTCGCTTTTACAAGTTTTCCTCTGTCAACCCATCAAGTCTCGTATCCTAAAAAAATTCTAGTCATATCTACTCGCTTCCTCAAAGTCATATGCATTATCTGCACAATGCATACCCCACTTCATCAAATGTATATCAAAACCAAGCTGTCCCACAAGGTCCACCCACCATATCTCATATTCATTACTTATCTCCCACATCTACATACAACATTACTGATGCCCATGCTCATGGAAATCATACCTTAAACCCTATTTACATTAAGAATGCTCCGCTCACTCATCACCTAGAAGAATCTGGACTCTCTGAGAAATATAGGTTGCTATAGACTATGTCTGAGGAGCTAAAGAATATGAACAACTGAATATAGAAAATTAAAGGGTCCAAGGGAAAAGAAGGCCTAAGTTACGAAGACCTATGCATATATCCTGATGTCGAACTACTGATAGGGTACAAACCTCCAAAGTATGAAATGTTCATTAGGATTGGTGATCCGAAAGCCCACTTAAGGATGTAGTGCGACAAGCTGATTGGTGTAGGGAGAGTTGAAAAAATCAGAATCAAGTTGTTCATGGGAATTTTGACCGGAGATGCTCTCAGTTGGTACATAGAACAAAATCTGATAAAATGGATTAATTGGGTTGATATGGCTGCAGCTTTCCTATAGCGGTTCAATTTTAATACAAAGAATGCATCGGATTTGCACTACATTCAGAATTTGAAAA